>CM050166.1:46691522-47384022 GCA_027410445.1 Discoglossus pictus | reverse complement strand
AGTCATCCAGATAATAAACAACGGATGATAAACCCATCCTAAATGTAAGAACCCAATAAACAAAAGAGCTAAATGTCTCCAAGTAGGAGCAAAATATGGAACATCCCATAGGTAAGCTTATATCAATGTAGTACTGCTCTTAGAAAAACACCCCAATAGGTGGTGACAAATAGGGTTAACCCGGAAGACTCTATGCCTACCTTGGCAAGTAGAGCTCTTTTTCAGACTCCTGCACTAACTGAATTGCCTGTTCAAACAAGCATACTTTACCGCCAACAGCTCCTTGTCAATATGATCATTTATTGACCCACTCTTTGGAAAGGAAAGATGGTGAAGAAAAATAATTTTCCTGGCGCTATTTTAGGGTCCACTCGCCAAAAGGAAACTCTAAGCTCAAGGAACTGAGGATTTTTAAAGGGTCCCACCTTTCGCCCTAAAGCCAATTGTTTTTGAAGCTTTTCTTGTATAACGTGGGAACTCACAAGCAGATTTAAGTTTCAGTAGATGGGGAGTGTAAAAAATCCTAAATTGATTAAAGGGACTTGTGAAACAAAAATGAAAAACATCCATATCATGACTAACCACTATCCTCTACTTAAAGCTCTCATCAAAAGCCCACCACGCCATACCTCCATATGTTTTGTATATACTATCTATCTAATCTGGGGCACAAAATAACAATGAGCAAGACTGCAATCAGTTGGCAAAGGTCCTGGGTATTCTTCTGTATCTAAGTTTCCTTTCATCCTCCTCCTATGCCTCATCACATCTTTTTGTACTATCCTTAAGCTCAAAATACAAATTCAGGGGAAGGACGGAAAATAATTCAATAAATTCTGTCTTCCATATCTTTTCTTTTTGCTCCTAAGAAACATGGACTCTCAGTGGCCCAATTATTAAAAAGTGTTGGTGCAGCCAAAGCTGTGTCAGCCACCACCAGTGATGTATAGCTGCCATCCCCTTAATACCCAATTCTTTAAAATAATCTTTTTCTGCACAGGTATGAGCCTTGGTTCTAACCACAGAGACATCAGTAAATATCACAATCCGGAAGAAACTAAGCTTGCCCAGTGTTGCAAATAATGTGTCACTGACTCAAATCTATTAACTATTTCCCTCAACATACTAATACATTGATTTATTCAATTAGCAGTGACAAATCTTATTAATTTTATTTTAATTTACAGGTTAAGTTAATTTATTATGTTATTTAACATTGTATTATTTTATATGTATTTTTTGATTTTTACTGTAATTCTTTTTCTATTTCTAAGTGTTTTTTTACTTTTGGTGAATAAGGTTTTGTTATTTTTTTAACATTTTCGTTTTTTTATTTTGGATAATTATTTGTTTTTTCGTAAGTTATTGTTTTTTTTTATGTGTTTCTTTTTATTAGTGTTTTATGTTTATATATATATATATATATATATATATATATATATATATATATATATATATATATATATATATCCTGATTTGTGGTTGTGTCACACTAGGAGGCTTCCATGTAAATTATGGGTTCTCATTTTACTACATACGGTTCCTCCAGACTCTGAGCCTGATTCAATTGAGCTATCGCAAGTTACCGTAGCCCGTAAGTGATGCTGCAAGTTAATTTGCAATTCAATTGGTGTCTTTTTGTGGGCTCCAAACTGGTTACGGGTTATGGCCTTGAAAACTCTGCGATGTTTAAACCCGTAACTTACAACCTCCCAAAGCTTTTGGTCTTTCAATTCCGCAAGAGTTACGATGGCTAAAATCGCAAATCGCTCCAATTCCCCAAGCCCGAAAAATGGTTTCACACCTGTAAATGGCAAATGAAAGAGAAAAACCTATGATTGCTAGAAAGGAAACGCAAGGGGGTTAAACACCTGTTCGTAGCACTGTGAATGCAAATTAAAAATCAATACTGCACTCTAAATAATGAGGAAAGCTATGAAAGACATTAGAATTTGTTGCACAGTTTTAAGCTTGCAAATTGGCAGTAAATTAAATTAATTTTTGTGTTTCATTTTGGCATTATATCGATTTCGGGAATCAATGAGTTAATACATATGACACCACTCACATGGACTAGAACATTATTTGCATTCATTTTTATAATGCTGTATTTTGCAGTTTTGCGGCTCATATCGCATATCGGACCCCCGAACCTAATTGATTGACATGTAACCTCCATGTTTTACTGCCGTAATAATGACGGTCTAATTTTCTGCTGGCTGATTCAAAATGGGAGTTTTCGATCTTGCTTAATTGATTATGCTCCCACCCTGAACTGCTACGAACCAGTGCATGGTTTACAGAGTGCATGGTTTACAGAGTCAGCTTTGGGCCAGTAACTTGCGGCCTTGAACAATTGAATTGCTCCGGAATCGGATACGAACGGGAGCCCGCAACACACCCGCAGACATACGACCTACATTCTGCAAGATGCGGGCTTGCAATTTAATCTGGCCCTCTGTTAGTGAGAGCAGAAGCAGCTCTGTGCTATGTGTTGGGGGATTTGCTATTGTCCTAACAGCAATGCATCTGGATGTAGGTATAACCTGTATTCAGTTCTATTGATAGGCTGCTAGATTGTTGTTGAACTGTATACATTGGATCTAAAGGGACGTGGAACAATGCATTTTTTCCCCAAGCATCTAAAAGTGCATGTTTTAACAAAAGTTGTCTTTTTGCATGAAAAAGGGAAAACCTGTGTACACTTAACTGAAACCAAAAGGAAATGCAGAGATCATATTTTAGTCTTTAGTTCTCACTGGCTGTCAGAGGACAAGCCCTCAAGAGTAGTTAAACATCTGAATAAGTTTTTGTGCTCTGAGACTTTTATTAAAAAAAAAAAAATACTGTGACATACTAATAGTACCCTCTTGCAACAAAGAAAAAAATGCTTTCCATGTCCCTTTAATGGACACCTTCCCACACAAGCAGCAGACCAACAACCAGTGCTCTGGAGGTCCAATATGAATATATTATTATTATCTTTATTTATATGGCACCAACATATTCCGTAGCGCTGTACAGGGGTTGAGTACATGGCAAAAAACAAACTTAACACCTTATAAAGAATGGAGGGCCCTGTTTTTGAGCTTAGAATCAAATGTACATAGAGCTTTATTCTAAGGCACTGAAACAGATTGAAAACTCGCAAACTTATAATTTTAAGGGCTTAGGCGTGATACAAGAGGGTGACAAATGCTAGATGGCAACGTGAATGCAATTTGTTTAGTCAAGTGGAGGTGTCTGTGTGTTGTACTGTAGATTGTGGGTGTAAGTGATATTAAGCTGTGGAGTGTGCCGTTGTACATAATACGATTTTACCATGTGTGTTTTTAGTCATTTTTTAAAGGTTTTGAGGCTGGAAGATAGTCTAATGTAGACACAATATCTTGTTTGCTGATAATTTAGTTTGTTTGTTTGATACTCCACAAAAAAAAAAAAAAATCAGTTTTCCCAAAGCGTTCTTTAATCCAGGACGTTTTCCAATGTGTATCTTTAATGCAGACAACATCTCTATATTATCAGTTAGTATTTAAATAGAAAAATAAACAGAATTGTGATGCTTTAGTTGGATCCTGGAGGCATCTATGATACTTTGTTTGAATTGTGTGTGCGAGGTGGGTGTTTACAATTGTGGGGAGTTGCGGTTACATCTATTGATCCTCAACTGATATATACCTAACCACACCATCATGATCCAGTTCAGAGAAAGTGATGTAACAAACACAATATTGATTCCTATATTCAGAAACAGAGTTGTCAAAAGTCTTATTTTCTCTACAATTGTTTTTATATCTATGGCTTACCCAACTGCTAATGTTGTTAGTTTATTACGTACTTCACAGACAAGTGCCTTTTTTCTTGAGCTAGAGTGGCCCTTTAAACATATAGTTTCATCCATATTCCCCCAAGCTACATACACCCAGGCCTCACATTGACCTCATAAAAAAATTATCTAACCACGCCCCCCCCCCCACACCAATGCTCGAAACTTGGTAAGTAACCTATTGAGCCTCAATTACCCAAATACTGGGTACCAGAAGGAGTATAGTCATTAGGGAGGATGATTTTCAACCATTGATCAATGTCAACGATGACAATGTCTGATACTTCTGTAACATTATAACTTAAACCGTGTCAATCAGCTGTATCATCTAAGAATACATTGAATTCTTAGTTGTTTACAGAACAAATGCTCTATGTCCATATCAAATCATGATATATTATGTACTTTACTATATTTGAAGCTTTATTTTATATCACCCCTCCGTCTTTGCTCTAAGTTTTAAATATTCAGGTCATGAAGCCTTCTCAAACGAATGAACTGAAGTGGCAGTAGCTTATCCTCTAAGAAGAGATGTGACTTGATACCTGAACAACTGGCTGATCCATTGCAGGTTATAGATTTAAGTCAAAAGTCAACTGTGGAAAACAGTGCAGGTATTACAAGATTTGGACAGGTTGTAGAACCTGTTTCCAACCAAAATACTTGCACTTTTGTCACTGATAAAAATCACCGGACTCCAAAAGCTATGAAACAAGCTTAAGTGCTACAAGACTTGTTTTGCAGCTAAGTCTCTTCACTAGTTTCGGAAATGTATTATTATTATTAGTAGTAAGAACAAACTCAACAGACATTGATAGATTGTACGATAGGAGGCAAATCCACAAGGATGTCACCTAATTAGATATTGAAAACCTAACTGGGGCAACCACTGAACAAATTAAATCTTTGTGTAAAAGCTTAATGTGGAAATAAGCTCTGTTCTCCAAAGAGAAAACGATTTACAATTTTACAGAACAAGATTTGTCTTAATGAGGTATTAGAAAAAAAGTTTATTTTTGAGAGGTCCAATTTAAAATTATACAGAGGATATCAGTTTCACAGACTGAGAATCTCTTACATCTCCCAAATCGCTATTCAATTGCTATAATTCCTCAAGCCAGCAATTGCCTTCAAACCTGTAAATGGCAAATGTAGAAGAGTACCAGATAGGACTCGCAAGGGGGCTAACCCCTGTTCATTGCACTGTAAAAGCAAATAAAAAATCAATACTGAACCTTAAGATGGGGAAAGCAATGAAAGACATTAGAACTAATTGCACAACAGTCTCAAGCTCGCAAATCTGCAACCAAAAAAATATTATTTTACGTTTTATTTCCGTGTTATATCAATCTTGGTAATCAAGGAGTTAATACATATCAGGCCACCCACATGGACTAGCACAATATCGTCATTCATTCTTATTATTTTGTACATTGCCGGAGTGCAAAACAGATTGCATATCGGACTTCTAAACACTAATTGATTGTGGTTTCACCTCCATTTTTTTACTGACGTCATGATGACAATCTCACTTACTACTGAATGTTTCTGAATCAGTAGTTACAGGCTTGCTTAATTGATCATGATCATGCCGTTAAATGCTACTTACGGGTGCATGGTTTATGGTTTAGGTTTTCAGCCATGCAACTGCGGGCTTGTTCAATTGAATCGATCTGTAAGCAGTTTTCATTGAATGGAGGCCCTGGTCTTTGCCCACTATAAGGTCAATAGGTGGCGGCAGTCTTGCCTACTGGTAGATTTGGTTTCCCTTGATAATAAGCTTTTGCTGTGGGGACGGCCTATTAGTGATTGTGTGGTCTCTTACCTAATCAGCCTGTTCTTAAAACCCTTTATATTTGTCTCTCAGACAACCCCCCTTCCTCCCCTTGTTGACCTTGTTAGAGTTAAGACAAACACTCAGCTGGATGATGATACTCTAATCTTTGAAAGCCAATTTATTATTGAATATTGCTATCACATATATAGTTTTGAGCATACGAGTTGTTGCTAACGCTTGCGGCTTGCACAGCGAGCCTGCGGCCCTCGCTGGCAAGGAGCGCTGGCAAACAAAATACGAGACACGTTACGACCCATTACGACCTCGCAAAAATCGGCCGCAACACGTGCACATAAAAACATGAAAAATACAACAAATACACACAACAAATACATAAAAAGCTTACTTACAGGAAGAGGGAGCATCCAGGACCTCGAAAACTAAAGTTACACCTCAATTTAACTCAAATTAAAAGAGTTTAGACACAAAAAAATTCTCTAAGCGAGAAAAAAAATGGCCGCCGAAATAAACGAGAACTAGGCTACAACAGTCTAAAGACGCAAAACACCAACAAACACCTACGTATTTGCTGAAAAACACCTACAAGATTAGAAAACAAGAACGCAACCCGCGCAACCCCAAAAATATTACAAACACAACAAATACAAACAACAAACACACTCCTTGCGAGCAACTGCGACCCTCGCAAAATTTATGTTGTAACCCAAACAAAATACGAGACACGTTAGAACCCATTACAACCTCGCAAAAAACGGCCGCAACACGCTCACATCAAAACATGAAAAATACAACAAATACACACAACAAATACATAAAAAGCTTACTTACAGGAAGAGGGAGCATCCAGGACCTCAAAAACTAAAGTTACACCTCAATTTAACTCAAATTAAAAGAGTTTAGAAACTAAAAAAATCTCTAAGCGAGAAAAAAAATGGCCGTCGAAAAAAACTAAAACGAGGCTACAGCAGTCTAAAGACGCAAAACACCAACAAACACCTACGTATTTGCCGAAAAACACCTACGAGACTAGAAAACAAGGACGCAACCTGCGCAACCCCAAAAACATTACAAACACAACAAATACAAACAACAAACACATAAAAAGGTTACTCACAGCAAGGGGGGCACTTACAATTTCATTGCCCTCATTTTTTGACGGGCAATTCGCTAGTTATAAATAAACAGGAATTTAATTCAAGGACCACTGTAGTGAATTTACATGTGAAGTTCATTGACGATTACAAACACTATGCTGTTTAAAATGAATAAAAGTTAATTTTTTTCTTACTTTTTAAATTGTTTTCTTTTCAAGCAGTGCTGTCTTTCTCCACATCGATAGGGGCGTGGCCAGCTCTGCCTGAGGACTGGAACATCACGGAGCTTGGAAGCAGGCTCTGCCTGTGACATAATAATCTCCGCCCAATCAGCATACAGCGGAATTAGTTGTATTCCAACCTGCTTTCAGCTCTCTCATAGACCCTCCCATTCATAATAAATGAGTAGCACAATATCGTCATTCATTCTTATTATTTTGTACATTGCCGGAGTGCAAAACAGATTGCATATCGGACTTCTAAACACTAATTGATTGTGGTTTCACCTCCATTTTTTTACTGACGTCATGATGACAATCTCACTTACTACTGAATGTTTCTGAATCGGTAGTTACAGGCTTGCTTAATTGATCATGATCATGCCGTTAAATGCTACTTACGGGTGCATGGTTTATGGTTTAGGTTTTCAGCCATGCAACTGCGGGCTTGTTCAATTGAATCGATCTGTAACTGTTGCAGTTTTCATTGAATGGAGACCCTGGTCTCTGCCCACTATAAGGTCAATAGGTGGCGGCAGTTTTGCTTACAGGTAGATTTGGTTTCCCTTGATAATAAGCTTTTGCTGTGGGGACGGCCTATAAATGATTGTTTGGTCTCTTACCTAATCAGCCTGTTCTTAAAACCCTTTATATTTGTCTCTCAGACAACCCCCCTTCCTCCCCTTGTTGACCTTGTTAGAGTTAAGACAAACACTCAGCTGGATGATGATACTCTAATTTTTAAAAGCCAATTTAATATTGAATATTGCTATCACATATATAGTTTTGAGCATACGAGTTGTTGCTAACGCTTGCGGCTTGCACAGCGAGCCTGCGGCCCTAGCTGGCAAGGAGCGCTGGCAAACAAAATACGAGACACGTTACGACCCATTACGACCTCGCAAAAATCGGCCGCAACACGTGCACATAAAAACATGAAAAATACAACAAATACACACAACAAATACATAAAAAGCTTACTTACAGGAAGAGGGAGCATCCAGGACCTCGAAAACTAAAGTTACACCTCAATTTAACTCAAATTAAAAGAGTTTAGACACTAAAAAAATCTCTAAGCGAGAAAAAAAATGGCCGTCGAAAAAAACTAAAACGAGGCTACAGCAGTCTAAAGACGCAAAACACCAACAAACACCTACGTATTTGCCGAAAAACACCTACGAGACTAGAAAACAAGGACGCAACCTGCGCAACCCCAAAAACATTACAAACACAACAAATACAAACAACAAACACATACAAAGGTTACGCACAGCAAGGGGGGCACTTACAATTTCATTGCCCTCATTTTTTGACGGGCAATTCGCTAGTTATAAATAAACAGGAATTTAATTCAAGGACCACTGTAGTGAATTTACATGTGAAGTTCATCGACGATTACAAACACTATGCTGTTTAAAATGAATAAAAGTTAATTTTTTCTTACTTTTTAAATTGTTTTCTTTTCAAGCAGTGCTGTCTTTCTCCACATCGATAGGGGGGTGGCCAGCTCTGCCTGAGGACTGGAACATCACGGAGCTTGGAAGCAGGCTCTGCCTGTGACATAATAATCTCCGCCCAATCAGCATACAGCGGAATTAGTTGTATTCCAACCTGCTTTCAGCTCTCTCATAGACCCTCCCATTCATAATAAATGAGTAGCACAATATCGTCATTCATTCTTATTATTTTGTACATTGCCGGAGTGCAAAACAGATTGCATATCGGACTTCTAAACACTAATTGATTGTGGTTTAACCTCCATTTTTTTACTGACGTCATGATGACAATCTCACTTACTACTGAATGTTTCTGAATCGGTAGTTACAGGCTTGCTTAATTGATCATGATCATGCCGTTAAATGCTACTTACGGGTGCATGGTTTATGGTTTAGGTTTTCAGCCATGCAACTGCGGGCTTGTTCAATTGAATCGATCTGTAACTGTTGCAGTTTTCATTGAATAGAGGCCCTGGTCTCTGCCTACTATAAGGTCAATAGGTGGCGGCAGTTTTGCCTACTGGTAGATTTGGTTTCCCTTGATAATAAGCTTTTGCTGTGGGGACGGCCTATAAATGATTGTGTGGTCTCTTACCTAATCAGCCTGTTCTTAAAACCCTTTATATTTGTCTCTCAGACAACCCCCCTTCCTCCCCTTGTTGACCTTGTTAGAGTTAAGACAAACACTCAGCTGGATGATGATACTCTAATCTTTGAAAGCCAATTTAATATTGAATATTGCTATCACATATATAGTTTTGAGCATACGAGTTGTTGCTAACGCTTGCGGCTTGCACAGCGAGCCTGCGGCCCTCGCTGGCAAGGAGCGCTGGCAAACAAAATACGAGACACGTTACGACCCATTACGACCTCGCAAAAATCGGCCGCAACACGTGCACATAAAAATATGAAAAATACAACAAATACACACAACAAATACATAAAAAGCTTACTTATAGGAAGAGGGAGCATCCAGGACCTCGAAAACTAAAGTTACACCTCAATTTAACTCAAATTAAAAGAGTTTAAACACAAAAAAATTCTGTAAGCGAGAAAAAAATTGGCCGCCGAAAAAAACGAGAACTAGGCTACAACAGTCTAAAGACGCAAAACACCAACAAACACCTACGTATTTGCTGAAAAACACCTACGAGATTAGAAAACAAGGACGCAACCCGCGCAACCCCAAAAATATTACAAACACAACAAATACAAACAACAAACACACTCCTTGCCAGCAACTGCGACCCTCGCAAAATTTATATCGTAACCCAAACAAAATACGAGACACGTTAGAACCCATTACAACCTCGCAAAAAACGTCCGCAACACGCTCACATCAAAACATGAAAAATACAACAAATACACACAACAAATACATAAAAAGCTTACTTACAGGAAGAGGGAGCATCCAGGACCTCAAAAACTAAAGTTACACCTCAATTTAACTCAAATTAAAAGAGTTTAGACACTAAAAAAATCTCTAAGCGAGAAAAAAAATGTCCGTCGAAAAAAACGAAAACTAGGCTACAACAGTCTAAAGACGCAAAACACCAACAAACACCTACGTATTTGCCGAAAAACACCTACGAGACTAGAAAACAAGGACGCAACCTGCGCAACCCCAAAAACATTACAAACACAACAAATACAAACAACAAACACATAAAAAGGTTACTCACAGCAAGGGGGGCACTTACAATTTCATTGCCCTCATTTTTTGACGGGCAATTCGCTAGTTATAAATAAACAGGAATTTAATTCAAGGACCACTGTAGTGAATTTACATGTGAAGTTCATCGACGAATACAAACACTATGCTGTTTAAAATGAATAAAAGTTAATTTTTTTCTTACTTTTTAAATTGTTTGCTTTTTAAGCAGTGCTGTCTTTCTCCACATCGATAGGGGCGTGGCCAGCTCTGCCTGAGGACTGGAACATCACGGAGCTTGGAAGCAGGCTCTGCCTGTGACATAATAATCTCCGCCCAATCAGCATACAGCGGAATTAGTTGTATTCCAATCTGCTTTCAGCTCTCTCATAGACCCTCCGATTCATAATAAATGAGTAGCACAATATCGTCATTCATTCTTATTATTTTGTACATTGCCGGAGTGCAAAACAGATTGCATATCGGACTTCTAAACACTAATTGATTGTGGTTTAACCTCCATTTTTTTACTGACGTCATGATGACAATCTCACTTACTACTGAATGTTTCTGAATCGGTAGTTACAGGCTTGCTTAATTGATCATGATCATGCTGTTAAATGCTACTTACGGGTGCATGGTTTATGGTTTAGGTTTTCAGCCATGCAACTGCGGGTTTGTTCAATTGAATTGATCTGTAACTGTTGCAGTTTTCATTGAATGGAGGCCCTGGTCTCTGCCCACTATAAGGTCAATAGGTGGCGGCAGTCTTGCCTACTGGTAGATTTGGTTTCCCTTGATAATAAGCTTTTGCTGTGGGGACGGCCTATAAGTGATTGTGTGGTCTCTTACCTAATCAGCCTGTTCTTAAAACCCTTTATATTTGTCTCTCAGACAACCCCCCTTCCTCCCCTTGTTGACCTTGTTAGAGTTAAGACAAACACTCAGCTGGATGATGATACTCTAATCTTTGAAAGCCAATTTAATATTGAATATTGCTATCACATATATAGTTTTGAGCATACGAGTTGTTGCTAACGCTTGCGGCTTGCACAGCGAGCCTGCGGCCCTCGCTGGCAAGGAGCGCTGGCAAACAAAATACGAGACACGTTACGACCCATTACGACCTCGCAAAAATCGGCCGCAACACGTGCACATAAAAACATGAAAAATACAACAAATACACACAACAAATACATAAAAAGCTTACTTACAGGAAGAGGGAGCATCCAGGACCTCGAAAACTAAAGTTACACCTCAATTTAACTCAAATTAAAAGAGTTTAGACACTAAAAAATTCTCTAAGCGAGAGAAAAAATGGCCGCCGAAAAAAACGAAAACTAGGCTACAACAGTCTAAAGACGCAAAACACCAACAAACACCTACGTATTTGCTGAAAAACACCTACGAGATTAGAAAACAAGGACGCAACCCGCGCAACCCCAAAAATATTACAAACACAACAAATACAAACAACAAACACACTCCTTGCCAGCAACTGCGACCCTCGCAAAATTTATGTCGTAACCCAAACAAAATACGAGACACGTTAGAACCCATTACAACCTCGCAAAAAACGGCCGCAACACGCTCACATCAAAACATGAAAAAGTACAACAAATACACACAACAAATACATAAAAAGCTTACTTACAGGAAGAGGGAGCATCCAGGACCTCAAAAACTAAAGTTACACTCAATTTAACTCAAATTAAAAGAGTTTAGACACTAAAAAAATCTCTAAGCGAGAAAAAAAATGGCCGTCGAAAAAAACGAAAACGAGGCTACAGCAGTCTAAAGACGCAAAACACCAACAAACACCTACGTATTTGCCGAAAAACACCTACGAGACTAGAAAACAAGGACGCAACCTGCGCAACCCCAAAAACATTACAAACACAACAAATACAAACAACAAACACATAAAAAGATTACACACAGCAAGGGGGGCACTTACAATTTCATTGCCCTCATTTTTTGACGGGCAATTCGCTAGTTATAAAAAAACAGGAATTTAATTCAAGGACCACTGTAGTGAATTTACATGTGAAGTTCATTGACGATTACAAACACTATGCTGTTTAAAATGAATAAAAGTTAATTTTTTTCTTACTTTTTAAATTGTTTGCTTTTCAAGCAGTGCTGTCTTTCTCCACATCGATAGGGGCGTGGCCAGCTCTGCCTGAGGACTGGAACATCACGGAGCTTGGAAGCAGGCTCTGCCTGTGACATAATAATCTCCGCCCAATCAGCATACAGCGGAATTAGTTGTATTCCAACCTGCTTTCAGCTCTCTCATAGACCCTCCCATTCATAATAAATGAGTAGCACAATATCGTCATTCATTCTTATTATTTTGTACATTGCCGGAGTGCAAAACAGATTGCATATCGGACTTCTAAACACTAATTGATTGTGGTTTCACCTCCATTTTTTTACTGACGTCTTGATGACAATCTCACTTACTACTGAATGTTTCTGAATCGGTAGTTACAGGCTTGCTTAATTGATCATGATCATGCCGTTAAATGCTACTTACGGGTGCATGGTTTATGGTTTAGGTTTTCAGCCATGCAACTGCGGGCTTGTTCAATTGAATCGATCTGTAACTGTTGCAGTTTTCATTGAATGGAGGCCCTGGTCTCTGCCCACTATAAGGTCAATAGGTGGCGGCAGTTTTGCTTACAGGTAGATTTGGTTTCCCTTGATAATAAGCTTTTGCTGTGGGGACGGCCTATAAATGATTGTTTGGTCTCTTACCTAATCAGCCTGTTCTTAAAACCCTTTATATTTGTCTCTCAGACAACCCCCCTTCCTCCCCTTGTTGACCTTGTTAGAGTTAAGACAAACACTCAGCTGGATGATGATACTCTAATCTTTGAAAGCCAATTTAATATTGAATATGGCTATCACATATATAGTTTTGAGCATACGAGTTGTTGCTAACGCTTGCGGCTTGCACAGCGAGCCTGCGGCCCTAGCTGGCAAGGAGCGCTGGCAAACAAAATACGAGACACGTTACGACCCATTACGACCTCGCAAAAATCGGCCGCAACACGTGCACATAAAAACATGAAAAATACAACAAATACACACAACAAATACATAAAAAGCTTACTTACAGAAAGAGGGAGCATCCAGGACCTCGAAAACTAAAGTTACACCTCAATTTAACTCAAATTAAAAGAGTTTAGACACTAAAAAATTCTCTAAGCGAGAGAAAAAATGGCCGCCGAAAAAAACGAAAACTAGGCTACAACAGTCTAAAGACGCAAAACACCAACAAACACCTACGTATTTGCTGAAAAACACCTACGAGATTAGAAAACAAGGACGCAACCCGCGCAACCCCAAAAACATTACAAACACAACAAATACAAACAACAAACACATAAAAAGGTTACTCACAGCAAGGGGGGCACTTACAATTTCATTGCCCTCATTTTTTGACGGGCAATTCGCTAGTTATAAATAAACAGGAATTTAATTCAAAGACCACTGTAGTGAATTTACATGTGAATTTCATCGACGATTACAAAAACTATGGTGTTTAAAATGAATAAAAGTTAATTTTTTTCTTACTTTTTAAATTGTTTGCTTTTCAAGCAGGGCTGTCTTTCTCCACATCGATAGGGGCGTGGCCAGCTCTGCCTGAGGACTGGAACATCACGGAGCTTAAAAGCAGGCTCTGCCTGTGACATAATAATCTCCGCCCAATCAGCATACAGCGGAATTAGTTGTATTCCAACCTGCTTTCAGCTCTCTCATAGACCCTCCCATTCATAATAAATGAGTCATCATAGCTTCATCCCCTTTACTTAGCAGGCTCAGTCTAAAGTCTGACTGGACAGCTATTTTTTTTAGTCCAGCCCTCAGGCAGAGTTGGCTACGCCCCCTTATTGTCACAGGTAGGAGGAGATAAGCAACTCTGCTTGAGGGAAAACTGACACATGCAAAAATAAGAAAATCTTAACTTTTATTTATTTGAAACTTCATGTGGTTTTTAATAGTCTTTGCCCAACAAATATATGAGCATTACTTGGAGATGCACTATAATGGTCCTTTAAATATTCATGATTAAAATAGTTAGCTGCTCTTTTTAGGGCATTACACTGGTTTTGTAAGTCACAGTTAATCTTTTGTACATGTTTAATAATATAAATATATATTTTTTGTACTTTTTCTAATGCTTTTTCTTGTCCTTTTTCCAGTGTATAAACCATACTGTTTAAGTATGATAGATAATTTGGAATATTACTGTCTCTTTAAAGCAGAGATGTGGTGCATTTTTTGCATCAGTGGCCCCTGACCCTCATGTAAATAGTAATCTGGGTAGCAATATAGTAGTATATGAGTTATCACACTCTTCTATCCAATTTTCGATAATATTATATTATATTACGATATATGTAGTGTACAGGCAGATTAATCACCTCCTAATCCTTTCCAGTACAATCCCGGATAGTAGACCAGCACTTAATTACCTCAGAACCTCATTGTTTTGGGAAGTTAGAGTCCCCATCATCAGGTGAATCCTCCTGCTAAAAATGTATCTATGGCAACACATCCACTTTTCCTTATATGGTCCCTTTTACAATATTGTTTGGAGACTGCCATTGATGCCATCCATTGCAGTAGTGTGCTGCCTCTAAAATAATGAGAAACAGTGATAGGTTTAGCTAGGTTCAAATCTGTTGGGAGCTGCTCCATATCTGTCCTATAAGACCTCTTCAATCTGTTTATCCATCTTATCTAGTGGGAATGTGCCTTAGAAAGTTGAATGGAGTCAATTAGCTCTGTTGCTTCATTGCAGATCTTATGCAGTGTCAATAAGTCTTCTCTTGGGTCCTGGATCATCGTTGATAGAAGTAGAATCCTTCAATAATTATGTTTCAGTTTTTAGCTCAGACATGTGACTAATGGAACCCCAAAAATAATTGCAGTAGAACCCAAATACCATTTACTAGAACCCACAAATTTACACCTTATGTTTTAAACCCCTATGAAAGGGCCCATTACTTAATAATCTCTCATCTTGACATCTTAATTTTTGTCTACCTTCTAAAGGACACCAAATAAAATAAAATTCAATGGATAGAAAACAAAAATGACGATAATTGTCTTGTGTAATTCCTGTCACAACTAATGGAAACTTATGGGAATGACTGGTCTAATCAGCTTGGAAAAGGGAGAAACCTGTAAGACTGGCCGTCTTCCCACACATTTTAAGTAAATCAATTCTCCATGTCTCTGTCTTACCCCTAACCCAATCTGTCTCTTTTTTCTCCCTACAGTGCTGAAATCATTCTGTAAAACTGAATTAACAGATCTTAATGGCATATGCCACTCCCAAACAGTATTTTTTCATCACAAAAAAGACTGAGTAGACCAAAGCAGACACATATTTTTAATGTACCATATCTTTTACACACCTATAAAGTAAACAGTACTTGTGTTTTAATATCTATAAACGTAAGCTGTGAACCTACAACTAGCAAAGTATCTTATTTGATTTGGCTGTTACTAATTAAATAACATATTAAGGAAATTTCGAAATGTGCTGATATATTGGCGCCTGTGGCAATCACTCATGCTACACACAATAACCATATTATGTACCTTTTTGGGAATATTCTTCTTATAGCCAATTATTTATACTGATGTTTACCTTATATGTAGCATTATTTAAACATGTGTTTTTCAGGATTAAACTACACACAAGTAAGCAAACAAAATAATTTAAATTTTTCACCCAACTATACCCAAGGTACAATTTATTTCAAGTATGAAAGAAAAATAAAGATAAAACATTTGAGTGATTAAGGTAAAACAAGAGGTTTAGTTTGATGGAATAACCCAGATATGGTCAGTTTATACATAGAAGCACACAAATCCATTGATAAATAAGAGCAATTATTGGACTCCACTTTCTCATTTGTTTATTTCTACCAGTTTTTCACTATCAGTTCCATAAGGTCCAACCATGGCTGTTGGAAAGCTGAAACAATACAGAGGGATTTATGGAAGACACTAATAAGCATATATCACCCTAAAGCAAGTACTTATTATGCTGTGACAACAGCTTAGAGTTGATAATCATACCCTTTAAGGCTGCAGTACATACCAGCTGCTTGTATAGTGTAAAGATAATTGTGTGTTTACAGAATTTAAAATAGACATTGTATTATCGCCTCAATAATGGTCATTGCTACACTTCTGCCACTGTGAATCCATGTGTTTGCTAAATTAAAGAGATCATAGGTTAGTTAAACATCTCTGCACAATATTGTGAGATATATATACTCTCTTGGAGGAATGGAGGAGTGCCAATCAACCCATCCTAAGGCTCTTCCAAGGGGATCGTCACTTGTTTTTATTTCATTTACCCATTCCATGTCAAAAGGTATGATAAGTGGAGACTTCAGGGCCATTTTTAAATAATCACTTCAAAAGATTCTGGCAAATTATTTTAAAGGCTACAACGTAATAAGGAAATGTATTTGTTTTTAAAGTATACTTTTGTTGTATATGGTGTACCTTCTTTAAGATCTACAGTATTTTGTTTGGTCTCTCTGCATTTATTAGCACTTCCATTCTTTACTCTGTTTCACATCCTTTTTTACAGTGCTTTGAGTATGACATATATTTTTGAAGACACAGTCTCCTCATTCACTACAAACTGCTAAGGAAACTTTCTATTTTTGATCCTTGCAGGCTACCTTCCTTATTGCGGACGGAGCCCCTGACACAGACCGCAGGTTGGGACAGTTAAATGTCCTAATTAAATGGTAATGCAAGAACCACAGGGAAGTGGTACGGTTGAAGTAGTCCATTAGGAGTAGGCTACTGACACTGTGTTTGGTCCCTTAGAGTAATGCTCCTCAACCTTTTCTTACCCACGGCACAACAAAGTTCTCCCCGAATTTAGCAGCACACCAAAAGTAAATATATATATATATATATATATATATATATATATATATAGAGAGAGAGAGAGAGAGAGTGAGAGAGGTAGCCGTGAATGTCCAGTAATCCAGACGAATAATCAGAGTATTTGCAGTATATAGTGACAGAATAGGATGCACACATTTTTTTATTTGCAAAAGTATTCACCCCCTTGGCATTTTTTGTGTTTTGTTGCCTTACAACCTGGAATTAACATGGATTGTTTGAGGATTTGCATCATTTGATTTACAGAACATGCCCACAACTTTGAAGAATAGGACAAAATAACAGAAAAAGTCAATGTGCATAACTATTCACCCCCCCTAAAGTCAATACTTTGTAGAGCCACCTTTTGCGGCAATCACAGCTCCAAGTCGCTTTGGATAAGTCTCTATGAGCTTGCCACATCTTACCACTGGGATTTTTGCCTATTCCTCCTTTCAAAACTGCTCCAGCTCCTTAAAGTTGGATGGTTTGTTCTTGTGAACAGCAATCTTTAAGTTTGACCACATATTTTCTATTGGTGTTCTTTGGGTGATGTGATGTGTTGGGTTTACGCCAGACATAGCGTTTTCTTTGATGGACGAAAAGTTAAATTTTAGTCTCATCAGACCAGAGCACCTTCCTCCATACATTTTGGGAGTCTCCCCCATGCCTTTTCGCAAACTCAAAATAATTTGCTGAAAGTAATGGCTTCTTCTGGCCACTCTGCCATTAAGCCCAACTCTATGGAGCGTATGGCTTTTTGTCGTCCTATGTACAGATACTCCAGTCTCTGCTGTGGAACTCTGCAGCTCCTCCAGGGTTCCCTTAGGTCTCTGTGCTGCCTCTCTGATTAATGCCCTTCTTGCCCGTTCCATGAGTTTTGGTGGGCGGCCGTCTCTGGGCAGGTTTGCTGTTGTGCCATGTGCTTTCCATTTAGTTATGATAGATTTAATGGTGCTCCTGGGGATCATAAAAGATTTAGATTTTTTTTTATAACCTAACCCCGGACTTGTACTTCTCAACAACATTGTCTCTTACTTGTTTGGAGAGTTCCTTGGTCTTCATGCAGTGTTTGGTTAGTGGTGCCTCTTGCTTAGGTGTTGCAGCCTCTTGGGCCTTTTAAAAAAGGTGTGTATATGTAATGACAGATCATGTGACACTTAGATTGCACAGAGGTGGACATCATTTCACTAATTATGTGATTTCTGAAGGTAATTGGTTGCACCAGTGCTTTTTATGGGCTTCATAACAAAGGGGGTGAATACATACGGACATGCCAATTTTCTGTTTTCTATTTCTAAAAAATAGTTTTATGTATATATTTTTCTTATTTAACTTCACCAACTTAGGCTATTGTGTTCTGATCCATCACATAACATTCAGATTAATAAAACATTGAACTTAAGGCTGTAATGTAACAAAATAGGCAAAAAGTCAAGAGGGAGTGAATACTTTTGCAATGGCACTGTATAACTTAAAAATTATACTCATATAATAAAATGTAAAAAAAATGAGTAATTAATGTGATACCTGAGCTTGTTTCAATGAACACAAATGCTTTATATTCCACAGCCTGGGCCACATAGGTCACCATCACCAGCAATGCAACTAATGCACTAAAGGGGCAGCTCAGAAGAATGGGAAACAACTTTCCCCGGCCCTGCGTGTTATTTCAGCACCAGCCAGCGCCAGCAGCAGAACTGCAACAGGACGCTTGTTGGCTATGTGACTTATTCCGTGAGCCGTAGCTGACTGAATCATGGCATATCGCCATCTAGCGTCCAGTTGCAGTTCTGCTGCTGATCCTGGCTGGCGCTGAAAATAACACGCAAGGTCCTTGTGAAATTGTGTTTGAATCCTGCAGGCTGCAAAATTATACACGACGGGCCACATGTATGAGCGCGGCGGCACAGATAGCCGTGGCACACCAGTTGCCGAGCACTGCCTTAAGGACTGACTATCCTCTAACCACTGCCAACTGGATTGATGGTCAATAAGATAAATTCCTGCCTGGTTAGTTGTATTTACATCCTTGTTGTGGATCTGTCTATTATCCTCTTCATTCACTTGTATACTGTTCATTTGCTTGGTTTCTAATGCAGATTTATTTGCCCATGGATATTTTGGATTGACACAGACAATATACATTACCAATACAGCCCTTTATATTTGCTTATACAAAACATTCAGTAAAATCAGTATATGATTTTATATCTACACTCATATTTGTACTAAATATGCTATAGCTCTTTCTAGCATAAATGGTTTACTGGAATGTTGTGATAGATTATGGGGTACAATGGGATTGGTTCTTTAAGATGTAATAATACTCTAATGATTTTTTATAGTAATAAATTATCTTTGTATAAAGCAGTTTGCATCATTGATGACACAGTGCTTTCAATCGCAACTTTAATTTACATGTGCTGATAGGTGCCTGTGCACCTGTTTGAGCTTTTACTTGGATGTGGTGCTCCATCTTGCTTAGTTATGCTGTGTATCTATATATGAAACCTTTTTTAGTTATCTTTTCTTGCGTCCCTGTAAAGTGCCACTGTAACAACATTCCACAGTGTCATCCTTGCAAAATAACTTTTTAAACCTCTTATCTGAGATCTGTGTCCTTCCCCTAAAGCATGTTACAGATGACATTTCTGCTAGTATAGTATCAAACAATTAATAGGGTCAATTAAATAATCACTGTAATGCTCTAACACAAGGACCTAACTATTTTAAGTATGCATTTATCAATATTAAAATTCATATTTAATTTTCATTATATCAATATTGAATAGTACATTTATTTTCAAAAGATATTGTGTTTCAGCCTGATTGCCTCCACCCTGATAGGTCATTAATTAGGAAAGGATGGGTTGGCAGAGAAATAGGTCTAAAGGTTTTAAGTATAATCTGATTAGATATAAAACCAAACAATCCCTAATAGGCTGCCCACACAGAAAAAGCTTGTTGCTCCAGCCAATGGAGGCCATTGTGTTGGTATAACTTTAGATTGTAAGTTTGCAAGTTTTCAATCTTGTAAGGTGCTTTGGGAAACCACTTTGAACACTGGATTCTAAGCTCAAAGCCAGGGCCCGCCATTTTTTGCAATGTGTTAATATTATTTTGCTTTGAACACAATCCATGTATACCGCTTCGGAATATGTTGGCGCATTACAAAAAAGCAATGATAATAATAATAATAACTTTGAACTTCAGAATATTACTCTGCCTCCTAGACAACACCATGTCAACTCATTGACCTTACATTAGGTAGATATCAGCATGTTTAAACCATTGAGTATGATTTGTATTCATTTTTATGATCAATCTCTAATTACAACATCTACTTATTGTTGCATTATAGTGGACATTTAATAAACACTTTGGACTAATCCAAGGTGAATTTAGCTCTATTAATATCATTTTGATACTTTTTTTGGTGCTTTTTCGATAAATGCTCATACAGCATAGGCAAAGGAATTTAAAACACTGTAAAAATAATGATACAATATTTGGGGGATTCCTTAGTACAGTCAATGCCAGCTTTATTTTTGATAATGCAATATTTTTATATAACCTATTTTAAGAATAAAAACACAGCTTACTGGTTAGACATCAGCTCTGTACTCTGCATATTACTAGCTTCTATCAGTGTCCAGCCCTTGCTGTAAATAGAGCGAAAGGATTCCATGCCTCAAGGTACTGCATTTTTTGTTCCTTGCTATGTAGGCAGAATAAGTTGACATTTGAAGGTTAATGCTGTCCAGAAAATAACAGATATATTTCTTTTCATGAGGCAGATAAAGACATATAAAATATTATATAAGGAAGGTAGCTCAAGGTGTCTCAACCTGGGTAATTTTAATTTTGAGGTGGTGCTAATAGGGATCAAAATAGCAACTACATGGTATATCAGAAAAGAGAGCAAAAGACCCTAGAATCTAATATCCAATGTGGAGAGTAACAATTAAAACCTAACCTTTTAATTTATACCAGTTAAAACAATGCTAATAATGTAATATTATTTTTGGACACTAGATAGTATTTGGACATAGGACACTAATTTCACCTTAATACTATATTCAATATTTGTTAAAAAAGGGAGAATGAAGTGCTAAGTCCTATGACAGTAGCTTAATTGATTTATCCCAATAGTGCAAGAAATAATATAAAGTGACTAGTGAAAAAAGTGTTAGCACAAATATTGATTGACAAATTTGCTTATATTAATAAATGATTATAAAGTGTCTAAATGTTCTTCAAAATTAGTGTTGGGAGATGAACTTCTGATAATGAATAGAAGTAACAAAATTCCAATATAAGTGTCCTATGTAATATTGGAGGTGCCAAAGGCAATAAATAATATCATAAGGGAGCAACCCTAAATTCTAAATATTAGACTAATATACATGACTAAGACCCACATTCTAAACTTCCTAAATGTTCCTCAAATATTCCTTCAATAATGAATCTCTTGGACTTTGTGCCCCTTTGAGAATTGCACTAGTAATGGATAAACCAGGATAGTTGAATAGAGTGGGGTTTTAATGTCTGATACAGTCTAATGGTTAGCTTCTAAAAGTGCAATGCTGCCTAGACACCGTCAGATGATGTCATTGGCATGCGTCATGTAAATGTAGCTTGTCGTCTAACCCAATAAACGTTTCTTTGCCTCAATTTCGGCTGCTCCTGCTGCTAAAGCGCCCCGCGTCCCATACGCCCGAGAATGACGTCATACGATCGCGACGCGTGCCTGCGTCTGACCCACACTGTCATGTTTTGATGACGTCATAGTCAGGCATCTTTATCAGTAGGAGCAGCCGAAATTAGTGTACCATAGGCCCTTAGAAAAAGTTCCATTCCCTATTTTTTATATCCAATAGAATAGAAGTATTCTAATATTGTAGTGACCTTATGAAGGATTACTTTCCTCTAGAAGTGACCTTAGATAAAGGCTGTACTACAAGGACATTCCCAATGCACCTGCATCCTGCGTCTTTAACTATATTTTTTTTAATAGTTTTTAACATATTATTAAAAGCTTTTGAGATTGGAGATCCGAGGTTTCCCCTATAAGAGGATCTGATTTTCTTTCCTTGTTTCTCTGTTATTATTATATACTTAGAGAATTGCCTGTCAAAAAATGACGGGCAATGAAATTGTAAGTGAGCTAATGCTGTTTGGTGTATAATTATGAAATATCTAATCCAATTAATAAATGAATATACTTTACCCTATTTTGAAGCATTGTGTTGAAGAGCTGCAATCTGTTTTGATGTTGCTGCAGCATTAGTGGTGTGGAGCTGCTGTGTAAGCGTGATGAATGTGTGCAGTGTATAGTGTGCGTGCGCGAGCCGAAACCATTAGCGTAGTTGTGTACTTCCGCATTAGCGTAAAATGGCTGGTATGTGTTGGTATGCGTCTTAGCGTAATATCCGTAGGTCGTTTGTGGTGTTTTGCAAGTTTCTTGTGGTGTTTTGCGTGGTTAGAGTGCTGTAGCCTCGTTTTCGTTTTGTTCGGCGGGCCGTTTTTTCTCTCGCTTAGCGATTTTTTTAGTGTCTAAACTCTTTTATTTTTAGTTAACTGAATGTGTAAGTTGTTTTTTTGAGGTCCTGGATGCTTCCTCTTGCTGTAGGTACGTTTTTTATGTATGTGTTGTGTGTATTTATTGTGTTTTTAATTTTGTGATGTTCGCGAGTTGCGGACGATTTTTTTCTGATGTTCGCGAGTTGCGGGCGATTTTTGCGAGGTCGTAATGTGTGGCAACGTGTCTTGTATGTTTTTTGCGCTGCGAGGTAAAGTTTGTGAGGGTCGCGGTTGTTGTGTCGCGTTGTTTGCGTTTTAACGTAAATTTTGCGAGGGTCGCAGTTGCTGGCAAGGAGCGCCAAAGGCGCTCCATGCCAGCAACTGAGGCCGTCGCCCGCAGCCCTCGCTTTGTTGTGTTGTGTTGTTTGCGTTTTAACGTAAATTTTGCGAGGGTCGCAGTTTGTTGGCAAGGAGTGCCGAAAGCGTCCCTCGCTTTGTTGTGTTGTTGTTTGTGTTTTAACGTAAATTTTGCAGAGGGTCGCAGGTGCTGGCAAGGAGTGCTGAAAGAGGCCCCACGCCCGCAGCCCTCGCTTTGCGAGGGCCGTGGGCTCGCTATGCGAGCCCGCAAGCGTTAGCAACAACTCGTACGCTTACAACTATATATGTGACTAGCGAATTGCCCGTCAAAAAATGACGGCATGAAATTGTAAGGTAGCTAATGCTGGTTTGTTGTATAATAATGAAATATGTAATACATTACTAAATGAATATACTTTAACCTATTTTGAAGCATTGTGATGAAGAGCTGGCAAATCTGTGTGTGATGTGCTGCAGCATTAGTGGTGTGGAGCTGCTTTGTAAGCATGCTGAATGGTGTGCACTGTGTGGTATGAATATCCGTAGGTCGTTTGTGGTGGTTTTGCGAGTTTTTCTTGTGGTGTTTTGCGAGTTCCTTGTGGTGTTTTGCGAGGTTTAGAGTGCTGTAGCCTCGTTTTCGTTTTGTTCGGCGGCCATTTTTTCTCTCGCTTAGATTTTTTTTTAGTCTCTAAACTCTTTTTATTTCGAGGTAAAATGAAGGTCTAAGTTGCATTTTTGAGGTCCTCGGGTGCTCCCTCTTGGTGTAAGGGTAATGTTTTTATGTATGTGCTGTGTGTATGTATTGTGTTTTACATTTTGTAATGTTCGCAATGTTGCGTCCGAGTGTTGCGAGGCCGTAATGTGTTGTGAACGTGTGTCGTATGTTGTTTGCGAGTGTCGTAAATGTTGTGTGTCGTGAAGTTTGCGTGGGTGTGTGACGTGAAGTTTGCGAGGGTCGCAGTTGCTGGCATGGAGCGTCTTCGGCGCTCCATGCCAGCAACTGTGGCCCTCGCTTTATCTCAGGGAACTGCACATAAGACCTGTTTTTGAAAAAACACTGATATAAAGCATATTTTTACATTAATAATTTATTTTTAAACCAATTCATTCATTCCCACTACTTACCATACTTAACCCATTCACCTTTACCTTTTTTACTACACTAAGACCCCTATCTAAATTCCTAGCCCACAGTTGCCTTCAATACGGCCCGCAAGTGTGCTGACTTGAAATTTGCAAAAGTTACAGAGCGATAAATTGAACAAGCCCGCAAACTACATGGGCGAAACCGTAAAACAATGTAACCGTAAGTAGCATTTCAGGGCATGTATCCATTAGAAATTAAGCAAGCCCGTAACTACGGATTTAGAAACAGCCAATAGTAATTGAGACCGTCATCATGACGTCAGTAAAACATGGAGGTTAAACCACAATCAGTGTTTAGAAGTCCGATTTGCAATTGAACACGCAATCCAAGAATGTTGCAATCTAAAAAATCAATAAATCTCTATCTAGTCCATGCTAGTTCAATGACATCTATTAACCCATTAATTGCCAAGTTTGATATAAACACGCAAATTACACCTAAAAAAAAAAATGTGCATGATTTGCGAGCTTGAGACTGTTGGGCCATGTCTGAAATCACTTTCCCCGTCTATTAAAGGGAAGTATAGTTTTTTTATTTGCTTTTACAGTGCTATGATCAGGAGCCTCATTCAATTCGATTGCCGCCTACAAGTCAGGTGCGATTCAATTGTAGCCCTCAAGCCCAATTCAATTGTAGCCTCCCGTGCCCGCAAGCTGTTAAATGGGCTAGAATTAAAGTGGTCCACACTTACGATATCAATCAGCGGTATACACGGAGAGCGACGGAGGGCCTCTCAGCCAATAGAATGCTGTCTAGCCAAAGATGATTGACCGAGGAGAGATTATAAAGTTGCGTTTTTTTGGGGTTTGTAATGGTGGGGAGGAGGGGAGAGGGAGTGGAGAGGCTGGGAGGAGAAGAGGAGGAGAGAGAGGGGCAATGGGGAGTTGTGGAGGAGGAGGTTGGAGGAGGTGAGGAGTGGGCAGAGGAGAGAAGGTGGAGGAGGTGGCGGATGAGGAGGAGAGTGGCGGGGAGGAGAGTACTGGAGAAGTGGAGGAGGTAGGTGGTGGCAAGGTGTCCATTTAAATAGGCACATCTAGTCAGGGACAGAGGGGGAGTGGCCTGATCCTAGGGAGGTTGTAGTTTGGGGGAGGGACAGGCCTCAGTGACAGTTGAGGGGAGCTAAGGATCCCCGTCCACAAGTTGGGAGGGCAAGAGGCTAATGGCAAGCACAGGGCCCATACTACACGCACCAGCAGCATGTGGTCCTCTTTGGTGCCATCTGTGGGATGCCCTGTTATCCTTGTGGGGGGGAGGAAAGTTAGGCCATAGTACCCAGGCATGGAAGGAAGTAGCGGCCACAGTAGCAGCAGCGGGAACAGCGGAAAGGGATGTCTGTGATGCAGCACTATGACGACATCAGGGCCAAGGTGAGAATGATGATGGCCAAGGAGGACAATCAAGCTGCAGCACCAAGTGGTGGCCCCCAAGTGACAGTGCACTATAATGAGTGGGAGAGGTGGCCAAGCACCTTCTCAGCAAGGGAGCTTCAGGCCTGGTGGGTCCTCAGCAGGATCCAGCCTCCGTTTCAGGAGAAATATCACATACACAAAACATGCCACCACATGTACATCACACACTAAACATGTACATGATGACCAACAATGACACTGACATGTCAGCTCTATGGAATTAACAAGGGATAGATGGATGCGTCATTAAATTCATGAAGCTGACAAATCACTCTCATTCGTGGGCACAACAACAGTAATCAACCAATAGGGAGTCCATGTATTGGTGTGCCCAGTGCAGCGCATGCAGTTACAGACAAAGCAGGAATCAAGATAGGCTAAGGAGCCAGGAACAATCTAGATCAAGAACAAAGGATATCCCTTCTAGCTGCTCATAGTTGCAATAAGTGAATCATCCAGGTTCAAGCCTAGATGTCAGATAGTTAGGAATGAACACCAAACAATTGTATTATTCATCATACTAACTATACATATACCTTTCTTTTCTCTCTTTCAGCATCAAAGAGGTCTAAGTCAGTGGTGAGCCCCCAGGTCGAGTCCTCCGCCAGAGCGATTTGCAATTTTGTCGAGCGTAACTCTTGTGGATGTGACAGATCAAAGGCTTCGTTGCGATGTAAGTTCTGTTTTAACAACCGCATGGATTTCAAGCCCGTAACAGCTAGCCCGTTTGAGGGCTCGCAAAAAACGCCAATTGAATAGCAAAATAACTTACAGGCCTCCATATACGCCTACAGTAACTCACAATCATTCAATTGTTGGAGGCTCCAGGTGTTTAATCCCCTTGCGAGTCCTCTCTATGTAGTTTTAGGATATTTAGCTACATTTGCCATTTAATGGGCCTCTGTGAAAACAATTGGCAGGCTTGAGGAATTGTAGCAATTTAATATCGATTTGTGATTTTCAGAGGATTGCTGGCCTTAGGGATATTCGAGCCTGTAAACCCTTGAAAATGTATCTAAAAAGGCCAATATTACAGCCCAGTGCCTTGCAAAAGTACTTCACCCCCTTGACTTTTTTAACATTTTGTAACATTACAGCCTTAAGTTCAATGTTTTGTTAAGTCTGAATCTTATGTGATGGATCAGAAACACAATAGTCTAAGTTGGTGAAGTGAAATGAGAAAAATATATCCAATAAAACTATTTTTTAGAAATAGAAAACAGAAAATTGGCATGTGCTATGTAATTCACCCCCTCTGTTATGAAGCCCATAAAAAGCTCTGGTGCAACCAATTACCTTCAGAAGTCACATAATTAGTGAAATGATGTCCACACTGTGTGCAATCTAAGTGTCACATTGATCTGTACATTACATATACACACCTTTTTTTGAAAGGCCCCAGAGGCTGCAACACCTAAGCAAGAGGCACCACTAACCAAACACTGCCATGAAGACCATGAACTCTCCAAACAAGTAAGGGACAATGTTGTGAGAAGTACAAGTCAGGGTTAGGTTATACAAAAATCCAAATATTTGATGATCCCCAGGAGCACCATCAAATCTATCAAAACCAATGAAAAGAACATGGCACAACAGCAAACCTGCCAAGAGACGGCCGCCCACCAAAACTTACGGACCAGGCAAGGAGGTCATTAATCAGAGAGGTAGCACAAAGACCTAAGGTAACCCTGGAGGAGCTGCAGAGTTCCACAGCAGAGATTGGAGTATCTGTACATAGGACAACAATAAGCCATACAATCCATAGAGTTGGGCTTTATGGCAGAGTGGCCCGAAGATAGCCATTACTTTCAGCAAAAAACAAAATGGCACATTTTGATTTTGCGAAAAGGCATGTGGGAGACTCACAAAATGTATGGAGGAAGGTGCTCTGGTCTTATGAGACTAAAATGTAACTTTTCGGCAACCGAATAAAAACGCTATGTCTGGTGCAAACCCAACACATCACCCAAAGAACATCATCCCCACAGTGAAACATGATGGTGGCAGCATCATGCTGTGGGATGTTTTTCAGCAGCTGGGACTGGGAAACTGGTCAGAGTTGAGGGAAAGATGAATGGTGCTAAATACAGGGATATTCTTGAGCAAAACCTGTACCTCTCTGCTGGTCGTGACTGTGAGCAGGAAACATGTAAATATGTTGGAATGGCCTAGTCAAGCCCAGACCCCACCAACCCAATATAAAATCTGTGGTCATACTTAAAGTTTTCTGTTCACAAGCGCAAATCAGCTAACTCTGAAGAGCTGGAGCAGTTTGCAAGGAGGAATGGGCAAAAATCCAGTGGTAAGATGTGGCAAGCTCATAGAGACTTATCCAAAGATACTTGGAGCTGGTAATGCTCAGCAAAAGGCGACTCTACAAAGTATTACCTTTAGGGGTGTGAATAGTTATTCATGTTGACGTTTTCTGTTATATTATCCTATTTGTTGTTTGCTTCACATTAATAATAAATAAAAAAAATCTTCAAAGTTTTGTGGGGGTGTTCTGTAAATTTAAACTGATGCAAATCCTCGAACAATCCATGTTAATTCCAGTTGTGGGAGCAAACGAAAAATGCCAAGGTGGGTGAATACTTTTGCAAGACACTATAATAGCAGTACATTTTGCAGGCTAACATTAGCTGTGTGTGTATCTATTTCATGTTAAAAAAACTTGCTGATTCAAATTCTGTTATGGAATACTGGCATTGTTATGGATGAGTGAAAAGAAAAATCTGTAGCTGCTGACAGACAGAGATGTAAACTAGCAAAGAATTGTGTAAATATTAATGCCTATGTGTATAACAAAGGTGAAGTTACTGCCAAACAAACCTATGGCTTCAGAATGAGCTGCCTTGTCATCAGTAAGGTAGGTTCATGCTATATCACAAATACATTGTTAGGTCTTAGTTTTGGGTATGAAATATAATTATAACATAAGGTTGTGTGTATTGATGGCTAGTTCTTCGAAGTCTGTTAGATAATATTTCATAGTATTATTTCAAATGCATCCCAAAATACCATCCTAAATTACAATGGCAGATTTAAATGCCCAATACAAATTCTTGACTGAGGTCTTGATCCTATTAGCTTTGCTGGAACCCACTTTAAACATGCACCTTAAACATGAGTTTGTTTGAGAATCAATCCATCTGAAAGAGCTGTCGCAGAAATGACCTTCATTAATCAAACACGCTAATGTAACCACTGTATGATGAAAAAACTAAATACAGATGGTGAATACCCATATCAATTTTAAAAATTACGCTCCATTTTTGGTATTATAATTTACCATACACGAAAATATAAGTTACTATAAGTCATAGTAGTCAGCAGCATAGTTAAATAATACAAAGTTCATTATTTGTAACATTAAAAATGGATAAAATGTAAGGTTAATTGATTTTGTATTTGTAATTTGAAATATGATTATTTAAAATTAATATTATTTCAAGAATTCTTCATAATGTGTATCTAAAAGGCAAAGTACAAAATTAGATATTAAATACAATTCCAGGGTAATGTGTAGCATGCCAAAAGTCAACAGGGAAAGTGTAAAAAGAGAATTTTATGCTTACGTAGTCATTCTATACATTGCATAGAAAGATTTGGGCTGAAATGCGTATTTTGTTAATACTTAGCATTAACACTCTTATACAATGTTTACCATAAGGTAAATGCCAGAATAAAAGGGCCCATTTAAACAATTTTAAGGCAGGTGGTAGAATATCTGAAACAGGATAAATATACAGTATTTTGTTTTTGATGTGATGTGTGTTATTGTAATAATTTGTGTCACATTATTTACTGTATAATGTTTTTTCTCTACTATTTAACATACAAGCAACGTGTGAATGGCTGTGTGTGTTTCTATTTTTTATTTTTATACTCATTATAGTCCCCATTACCTGGCAAATTTATGTTCTTTGTTTTTGCTGATAAAACTGTACAAGTTCATAATTATTTTGGCGATAGGGCAGGAGTTGTAATCTCTGGGGAGTTTAAGAGACCGCCATCATTCACTGGACAACCTACAGCAGCAACAGATATATAACACCAGATGGATAAGAGTTTGCTTATTAACTAAGATATTTTAGTGACATTTTTTGTATTGCGCATTTAATTTTTAGCACCTTATATGCCGTATTCACCTGTCTATTATTCCTGCACTAGACTGAAGGTTCTCCCCCATTTTGTTACAAAGATAGAAGATATAAAAAAAACAAAAGGGCCAGTGCGCTCAATCTGGGATCACGGTAGTGTTCATATTTTTTCCATATCTATTTTTAAATAACAAAACATTGAAATTATAATTAGAAAGTAAATAAATTCAATTTTTCACTTTTATTTGCAATTCTTCTTTACTGCCAGTCAACCATTTTTATATGACTAATGTTTTGCAGCTTCTTTCTCAAACATGCTTCGCTCGCTCACAAAGTCTCCCTCTCACCTTACGGAAGAAGGTCACTGTAAACTAAAATGGAAGGTCCACATAGCAGCCACAATGAGACTAAATGTTAATAAATTACAGGCTGTATTATTTTTTTTTTCACATTCTAAAATGCGATGTCTAATTTTAAGTGTAGTTCTTCAAAATTGGTTATAACTACTATAGACTTTAATAGGTTTCTTCTATAGACAAGATAAGCTACTCAGAGAGTAGCCTCTTTTAGCTCACTTTTGCCCTTGCACTGAGGAAATATCTCTTAGCATATCTGTCTGGTCTCATTCAAAAGAATGGCACAGGCAATTTTCCCCTGGACGGGGGAGGAAAACAGCAACCATAGAGTCACATTTCAGGTAGAGCAATGGATACATGGATACAGAAAATATATAGAACTAGACGGCAAGAAAATTGGCTGGGAATGCTGTTTGCACACAATGTGACCACTACTTAACCTTTTTGTTATCTGCAAAAAAGTACAATTGTAATAAAATATTTTTATTTTTTTATTAATTAAATATTAATGTATGTTAATAATTTACGTAATAAATAAATAAATAATAAAATAAATGTATTAGCAAGAGCTAAGCATAATAAAGATATATAAATATATTTTAGTGCAGTGGAAAATATATATATTCTTTATTATTAATTAATAATTATAAATTAATATATGTGAATAATTAATTAACCAATGAATCAATGTATTTGAAAGAGCAAATCATTTATTTCTTCATAAAATAAGTAAATGTAAAATATGTATTTTTTTAATAATATTTTTTTTGTATTAATAATTAATGAATAAATTAATTATATACTCTACCTATTTACAATTAATAGCCAGCAATCAATATCCTGAAGAGCTAACAATCTCTTTGGATTTTCTGGCAGCAGAAAATGTCATGGCAGACTGTCATCACCTGAGGAGAAAGTGTCAGCAATGTGGCAAGTGTGTAGTAACTATAGGCTACTTGCGCAAGACCAAACCGTTGTTTTAGGCGGGAAAGCCATTTCAGAATCAAAATGTTTTGATTTGCAAGTTAATGCTGTAAAATGGAGGCAATATTCTTTGTCTTATGCGCCTTGCAAGCATTTTCTGTCCTTCCTTATAATGTATTTTTTGCCCCGTACGTGCCTGGGTAAGAGTCATACATCCCTGGCGGTGTTTTGTGCGCTTCAGGGTCGTGTAGCCTTGTTTTCATTTTTTTCTGCCACCATTTCTTTCTTGCTTAGGTGATTTTCAAGTGCCGAAACTGCTTCAAATCTACTTAAATTTGCATGCAACCTCACTCCTAGACATGCTGGCTGTCTCCCTGTGCTGTTTTTGATGTTTTTTTGATGTATTTTTTATTTTATGTGTTTTTTGTGTTTTTCTATGTACGAGGTTCGGTCGTTAACTTCGTATTTTTGTGACCTGGTAATTAGTTTTTTTTCAAGGTCCTGCGGGTGGTCCCTATTTCCTCATCCTGTGACTCGTATTTTTTTTTGTAAGTCCCGCTTTTCTCGGTTGTTTTTTTACCGAGGTTGAGGCGCTGTAGAGCCTCCACCTCCGCAAATGTGGAAACTCGCTTCGCGAGGTCCGCATTTTTGGCCTGCAATGACCCTTTGGCTGATTGCAGTTTATGTCCACCTCCGCAAATGCGGCCCCTCGCTTTGCGAGGGTCCGCATTTGCGGCCTGCAATGAGCATTCGGCGTGGGAGCCTCCACCTTCGCAAATGCGGCCCTCGCATCGCAAAGCATGACGACAACTCGCAATTTGAAAATTATAATATGTGATGTTGTGTCACTTAACTTTTTGAAGCAACATTTCCAAGGTGTGTGCTCCTAAGAGCATACAATCTAGTGGATAATTTGTAATTTGACAGTGTAGTCTAGGGTATGTAGGTTTTACATACCATACATGTTAAGGGTCTAGGTGATAAAACAATGGCATCTTCTGTCAGAGCAAGGCAAGGAGCTCTAGAGAGTGTTAGCAGATCAAAAGAAAGACAGGAGCGTGAGGAGGAAAGATGCAAGTCATTAGTACAACGAAAGGGTGCTAATGAGGACAGCGATGTAAGAGGGTTTACTGTTGTTATGCACTTTTCATGTTGAAGACAAGATTTTGAACTTTATTCAGGGAGCTAAGGGAAGCCAGTGGAGTGAATGTCAGAGAGGGGTTGTAGGCATGGATTGTTACAGTAGTCAAGATGGGATATTTGTGTAATATGCTGGAGTGTGTTTAGGCTGAAGACTACATTGGTTGATTAAAGATTGTTGTGAGGTATTAAAGACAGTACAGAGTCTACTATAAACTCAAGGTGACAGGCCTGAAGAATTGGGTCATGATGGCATTGTCAATGCTGAGAGAGATTTGAGGTGCTAAAACTGTAGTACAACTGTAGTACAAGTCGAAGAGTACTAGCTTTGACCCCTCATTCTATTAGAACGGGGCAAATGCCTCTAACCCCACAATTTTGGCTGTGGGTGTTTTTTCTCCAAATGTTTAGATGTATCTCTATTGACTCAAGCTCGTAATTTACCTTCTTAAGCCTAAACCTGTAAACCTGCTTTTTTAAGTAGGATTTCAGGCACATGATCATATGATCTGACATTATTTTAGGAAAAGCCCGGAATTTCACTTCTTAGACACCAGCCCAAAAGTAAATGAGATGGTCATCATGACAACAGTAAAACATGGAAGTTAAATGTAACTGCGATCAGAGGCTAAGAAATTATTTAATTGCCAATAAGTAGTTATTTGCAAATCAAGCCCTCGTCATGTTTTTAGTCCATGCGGGTTTTACTGATATGTATTAACCCCTTGAGTCCTGGGATCAATATTGTCTCAGAAAATAATATTTTAAAAAAAAATCTTTTTTGGTAATTGCATATTTTTCGGTTTGAGACTGTTGTGCAGTTAATTCTAATGTCTTTCCATGCCTTCCCATGCTTTTAAAGTTGTGTGTGTTTACTTGCTGGTTATAGAGCTCTAATAAGTGTTTGAAGAAGGCCTCTTGCAGGTGCTTATTTAGTACTCATCATATTTTTGACAGAAACTTATACTTTTTTCATGACTTGAGGGCCAGACTTTAATTGTGAGCTAGAGCTATGGGTCTAATAGAATACTGATTTTTGTGTAACCTTAAGTAGTTAGGCCTCGTAATATTCTAGCTGTGCTAAAATAAATGGAGTTATAAGGCCAAATATGTGTCTTTGGCTGACCGCTAGTGATTGTGGGAGGGTAAACTCGTAGTCGCATTGCGAGTAGCTAACAGAAAACATGTAGCAGTTTTAGAGCAGTTTTACGTGTGTGTAAATTTACAAATTGGCCGATAGAATAGGCCCTTAGTCTTCAAGATGTTGATATTGAGGAGACAGGGGAATCCAAGAGGGTATGTTTGATAGGTAGTTTATTTATTCCTACGAAAGAGATGGGTTCTGGTGTGTAACAATATATTTAAGTACCATCTGTATACAGAGCATACTGAAATACAAAATAACTTATTATATTGCCAGTGAATGACGAGTGAGAGGGTTATAAGTAAAGAGACTCTAAATGTTCAACTTTGCTAAATTAGTTGTGAACCAGGAGAGAGCAATGTAACAGATGACTAGAAGTTGTTAATACATTTTAATGTGTTTATGATTAGAAACAAGGGTATATAAAAAAGTGTGTTATTTCTTTAATGGAGCAAGGACATTTCATCTGAAAGGAGTGCATTTGAAAACATGACATGTTATATGTTATTTTTAACATAGGTTATTTGTTCTGAAACTGCTTTGAATGATAATTAGAATTTTAGCAAATGCACATTAATTCACGGGACTGAATTAAGGGACCAATTTGGGAATGCAGTAAGCTTAATGGATTTTACAATTGTCGTGGCCTAGTATATTGCCTTGAATGCCCATGCAAGTTACGATATGTGGGAATCACTACCAGGGGATAAGACGCAGACGGGGTGAACACATTAGTGATAGAAGGGAACAGTGGTCCCGATAAGGAAAAAGGCATATCAGTAGAAAATAATTTTCTCTGTAAACACAAATTCATAACATAAATTAAATGTTTAGTTTTGCAGAGAATCAGTCTCGGCATCTGCAAAGGGGATATAGAACTAGAACTCCTAAAATCTGAGACCAAATGGATCACGAACTGAATAACAATATAGTTTTATGGCTTTCCTGTAAGTTTTGAATACATTCTTTATGTCTTGGTGAAGATTTTGGGTCTCCTATTGTCTCTGTGATAACTAAAGTAATATAATACTGGACTTTTTTGGTTATTTTTGTAAGACTAGATATGGGAATTTTCATAAATAAAATATCTGTATTTTACATTTTATAACATTGCAAAGCAATTTAAGTGGCCATTTCTCCAGTTTATTATTATTATTATTATAATTATTATAATTCATTTATAACGCGCCAGCATATTCCGTAGCGCTGTACATAAATTAAGTTCAGACAAAGATAAATACAAATTAACATATAGCAAAGCAAGGAGGGCCCTGTCTTTGAGCTAGGAATCCAATGTCCATAGTGAATTCCCAAAGTACTTAGGATAGAAACTTGCATACATTCAATCTAAGGTATAGTGAGTGGTAAAAGAGGGAGGGAGAGATGATAAGCGTGTTAGGGTGGAAGGTGATGCTTCTTTAAAGAGATGCGTTTTAAGTGAGGTTTTAAATGTTTTGAGGCAAGAGGATAATCTGGTGGAGTGAGGCAAGGAGTTCCAGAGACTAGGGGCAGCACGAGAAAGGTCCTGGAGGCGGGTGTGAGAAGAGGTGACAAGAGTTGTAGAAAGAAGAAGGTCATTAGCAGAACGAAAAGGGCGGGTGGGGGAGTATTTGGAGATGAAAGCAGAGATGTAAGGGGGAGCGTTATTGTTGAGGACTTTGTAAGTTAGGGTCATGATTTTAAATTTTATTCTTGAGGCTAAGGGAAGCCAGTGGAGTGATTGACAGAGAGGTGATGCAGACACTGAACGTTGTGTACGGAAGATGAGTCTAGCAGAGGCATTCATATTGGATTGAAGTGGGGTAGTGGGTACGCCAACAAGAAGCGAGTTCCAGTAGTCTAGTCGAGAGATGATGAGAGAGTGTATAAGGATTTTAGTTGTGTCTTGTGTAAGATAGTGACAAATTCTGGAAATGTTTTTTAGATGAAGAAGACAAGATTTAGTGATTGTATGTGAGGGATGAAAGACAGAGCGGGGTCCAGTAGAACTCCAAGACAACTCTCTCATCATCTCTCGACCATGACTACTGGAACTCGCTTCTTGTTGGCCTACCCACCACTCGACTATCTCCACTTCAATCCAATATGAATGCCTCTGCTAAACTCATCTTCCGGAGGAGAGGGTGATTATGTCGCTGTTGACAGTGAGAGAGATGTGAGGAATTGACGCTGTGGGAGAGGTAGGGAAGATTAGACATGTTGAGTTTGAGATGGTGGGTGGACATCCAAGAGGATATACTGGAGAGGCAGTTGGAGACGTATGTTAGAAGAGATGGGGATAGATCTGGTACGGAGAGGCAGATTTGGGTGTCATCTGCATAGAAATGATAATGAGGAAGTGTAGATAGAGAAGAGGAGGGGGCCTAGGACTGATTCTTGGGGTACACCAACAGACAGGGGGTGAGGAGAAGAAGAGGTGTCGGAGAAGGAGATACTGAATGATCGATTTTGTAGGTATGATGAGAACCACGAGAGAGATTAGTGTCTTCGGGAGAAGAGGATATGGAGTAGAAGTGGATGGTCGACAGGGTCACAGGCAGCAGAGAGATCTAGAAGAAGAGGAATTGAAAAGTGACCTTTTGACTTGGCGTTAAGAAGGTCATTGGTGACTTTAGTGAGAGCTGTCTCAGTGGAGTGTTGGGGCTGAAAGCTGGATTGGATGGCGTCAGGAAGGGAGTTAGAGGAAATAAAGCTGGTAAGGCGGTTATAGACGAGCCGCTCCAGCAGTTTGGAAGCCAGGGGAAGCAGAGAGATAGGGCAGTAGTTAGATGCAACGTCAGAGTCAGATGAGGGTTTTTTGAGGGTGGGTATAACTACGGCATGTTTTAGAGAAGATGGAAACACGCCAGTAGTAAGGGAGAGGTTAAAAATGTATGTGAGAGCTGGGATTAGTGTGGTACAGAGGGGAGAGATGATCTGAGATGGAAGAGGATCCTGAGGATAGGTAGTGAGGCGAGTAGATGATAGCAGTTTGGAGACTTCATCCTCTGTAGCCGGATCAAAGCTGGTGAGAGGATGATGTGGTGAGGTTGAAGGTAAGGAAGTGGTGGTCAGATAGAGGGAGTGGACTGGCGACTGGGTAGGAGGTTGTGCTGAGATTGGTGAAGATAAGGTCAAGAGAATGTCCAGCATGATGAGTAGAAAAATCTGTTATTTGTGAGAGGCCAAGGGAAGAGGCGAGTGCAAGCAGTTTGGCTGCTGCTGGGGGCAGTGTCAACAGCAATGTTAAAATCTCCAAGTACCAGTGAAAAACATCGGAGGAGAGAAAGTGAGGGAGCCAGGCAAAGTGATCAAGAAATTGAGAGGGAGTGCCTGAACTTCAAAGGATGAGAATTGGAGGAATGGGACAGGGGAAATGAGGTGAAATTTACAGCGAGTTGAAAGCAAAATACCCACACCACCACCTTGTTTGTTCCCAGGTTTAGGTGTGTGGCTGAGGTGAAAACCACTGTGAGAGTGTGCTGCATGGGGAGGCAGTGTCTGACGATGAGAGCCAGGTTTCAGTGAGAGTCAGTAGATTGAGGGAGTTGGTAGTGAATAGGTCATGAGTGAATGTGAATTTATTGCAGATAGATTGTGCGTTCCAGAGGGCACAGGAGAAAGGTAGAGTTGCATGTTACGGGTGTTTGCTGGCCTTGAACCAGAGCGTGGCTGACAGCAAGTGGAGATGAGTGAGGGGCCTGGGTTAGGGGATATATCTCCCGCAGCCAGGAGAAGGAGGAGTGAAAGTTTATGTATTTTGTCTCTCTTATTTAATATCTATAGAAGTTAGAAATATTATTGATGCTAATAATGAATATGAGATCTAACGGATACTATCTGAACTTTACCTCACATTTCAAACAGCCATCATTACAAGATTAATTTTTCTGGATATATTTAAAGATTATGAGCCTCATTCAATTCCAAGCCCGCAACTCGCACAATGTAGGCCGTATGTCTGCGGGCCCGCAGCTTGCTAGACTTACGGTGATATTCAAATCGGCAAGACCGCAAGTTAGGGGCTGATAGCGAAATTCGTATACAATGCCATCATATGTAGCATTTGCAAGCTTAATCATGATAAATTAAGCAAGGCTGTAACTCCTGAGTTAGAAACAGCCAATAGAAAAGGAGCCCGTCATCATTACAGCAGTAAAACATGGAGGTAACATGTCAATCAACTAGCCCGAAATGCAATCAGCCTTGCAAACTTGCAAAATACAGAATTATGAAAAGGAATGCCAATACTGTTCTAGCCCATATGGGTGGCCTGATATGTATTAACTCATTGATTCCCGAGATCAATTTAACCCTGAAATGAAACATAATAAATATTTTTTATTGTTGATTTGCGAGCTTGGGACTGTTGTTCAATTAATTCTAATGTCTTACATAGTGTTCCCCATCATTTACAGTACATTATTGCATATATATTTGCATTTACAGTGCTCAGGACATGTCTGTAAGCCCTTTGCGAGTTCTCCTTGGAACTTGTGGACCGATTTTGCCATTTGCTGCCTTGGTTTGTGAGGAGGAATAAGAGCAATCGAATAGCGATTGGTGATTTTTGCATTTGGAACTCTTGCGGCTGTAAAAGATCAAAGGCTTGGAGGGGCATTAACTTGCGATGTTAATTATCACAATGAACCAAAGTCCGGAGCCTGTAACCCGATCGTAGCCAGCAAAAATACACCAATTAAATAGCAAAATAGCTTATGGCCTCTATTTCCGAAGCCTGGATCTCCCGATGCCTCAATTGAATGAGTCTCTATGTGAGTCAGTATTATCACACACAATCAACATATAAAATATAGTAAATTATGAGATAGTATATGTTTTACAACAGCATACACAATCAAAAACTTTCATACAGTGATAAGTATTAGATAAATAATTAACTTTCCACTTTATGATTAGTCCTTGTGGCTATTGAAGACAAAAGTATTAACAAGATTTCTTAGATGCATGGATAAATACAGTATATACTGTTTTGTCTACCAAAAGTTAAATAGGATAACTTATGGTGGTGGCATTTGTAGGAACAATACTTATAAATGTCCAAATTTATAATTTTTGGGAATCGATAATCTATAGGATAAATGTAAACATGCAGTGTTGAAACTATAATATTATTTTAATATTACATATGGCTATATATAAGTTGATATTCGCAGGTTTGATGACTAATAATAACGATGTTTAGAAGTAAAGTTAAGGAATACACCATCTGTATTCATATCTTATATGTGATTGGATATAAATTTGAGCACACAATGGGTTAAATGATGTATAAGGTTTGTTGTGTTGTTGTTTAGTCATTCAGTCGTGTCTGACTCTCCGTGACTCCATGGACCACAGCCCGCCAGGTGCATCTCTCAGTCACTGCCACTCTGAGCTCCATCAAGTTCATGTCCATTGCTTCAGTGACCTCATCTATCCGTCTCCGCCTCTGTTGTACCCTTCTTCTTGTGCCTACAATCTTTCCCAGCATCAGAGTCTTTTCTAGGGAATCCTGCCGTCCCAGGATATGGCCAAAATATTTGAGCTTCAGCCTCATAATCATACCTTCGAGTGAACAGTTTGTCTTGATTTCCTGAATTATTGTTTTATTGGATCTTCCTGCAGTCCAAGGAACTCTAAGCAGTCTTCTCCAACACCACAATTCAAAGGTGTCAATTCGACGGTGCTCAGACTTGTTTATGGTCCAGCTCTCACATCCATATGTTACTACTGGGAATACCATAGTTCGAACTATGCAAACCTTTGTTGATAGTTTAATATCTTTACTTTTTACTAGCTTGTCCAAGCTTGCCATAGCTTTCCACCCCAGATGCAAACGTCTTTTAATTTCATGACTACAGTCACCATCTGCAGAGATCTTGGATCCAAGGAAAATAAAATCTGTCACTGCCTCCACTTCTTCCCCGTCTATTTGCCAGGAAGTGAGATTGCCGTTTGCCATGATCTTTGTCTTTTTAACGTTGAGCAGCAGGCCAACTTTTGCACTCTCTTCTTTCACCCTCATCAATAAGTCCTTTAGTTCCTCCTCACTAGTGATGTCCCGAACAGTTCGCCGGAGAACTATTCGCGGGGATTTTCGCATGTTCGCGTTCGCAACGAACGGCGAACATATGCACTTTTCGGTCCGCCCCCTATTCTTTATCATTGAGGAAACTTTGACCCTGCACCTTACAGTCAGCAGACACATTCCAGCCAATCAGCAGCATACACTCCCTTCCAGAGCCTTCCATCTGTATGACAGCCTCCATTTTAGAATCATTCTGTAGCTGCATTCGTGGAGAGAGGAGATATATTCTACCTGCTCTTGATTTAATAGGGAAATAGTTAGCCAGGCTGTGTATTTAGCTTTATCTACACTCCTGAAGGACTCCTTTGATATCTGCTGCAAGGACAGCAACCCCAAAAGCCCTTTTTAGGGCTAGAACATCATTTATTTTATTTTATTATTTTTTTCTGCTGATTTAATAGGGAAATAGATGGCCAGGCTGTGTATTTAGCTTTAACTACACACCTGAAGGACTCCTTTGATATCTGCTGCAAGGACAGCAACCCAAAAAGCCCTTTTTATTTTATCTTATTACTTTTTTCTGTGTAATCTAATTGCATATGCCAGCCTGCTAGCGTGTGTGTGAGGCCTATTGCATCTAGTCTGCCAACAGTGCGCAGTGACACTCATATCTAGTGCAACCGTAGTGTGCAGTGAAATAAAACAACCCTTTTTTTTACTGTAATCGATTGAATATCAGTAGCCTGTCTAAAGGCGTGTGTGTGAGGCCTATTGCATCTAGTCTGCAAACTTTTGCCAGTGCGCAGTGACACTCATATCTAGTGCCACTGTAGTGTGCAGTGTAATAAAACAACCCTTTTTTTACTGTAATCGATTGAATATCAGTAGCCTGCCTAAAGGCGTTTGTGTGAGGCCTATTGCATCTAGTCTGCCAACTTTTGCCAGTGCGCAGTGACACTCATATCTGGTGTCACAGTAGCTTCCACGCATAGTACCACTAATCATAAAAAAAATGACAGGCAGAGGCAGGCCACCCCGCAGGGGCAGTCGTGGTCGTGGTGCTGTGATTCCCTTTGGCCCTAAAATAATGCCCAGTTTTCAGAGGCAACGTACCCTGAACTTGAACAGTTCTGAGGACATGGTTGACTGGCTAACACAGAACACCCAATCTTCTACAGCTTCCGCTCGGAACCTAGACGCACCATCCTCCTCCAGCTTAGCTTCGGGCACCTCTCCAGTTACCACTCCCCTGCCTGCCGCCACCACCAACACTAGCACCACAGCCGCTTCACTTGATCTACTTCAGCAGAGTTATTTACAGATCCGTTGGAAGAATGAGTGATGCACAAACATTAGTGCCTGAGGATGTAGATAACAGGGATATGTCCCAGTCAGGCAGCATTACACACATGGACGTACGGTCTGATGATGATGATGATGTTGTAACCGGTGCTGCTTCCTTTTTTGAGTTGTCAGATACAAGTGAAGCGTTGATGATGACGATGCGTCCGTGGATGTCACGTGGGTGCCCGCTATAAGAGAAGAAGAACAGGAGGAAAGTTCAGATGGGGAGACAGAGAGGAGTAGGAGACGAGTTGGAAGCAGCGGGAGGTCGTCGAAAGTAGCTAGTGGCACATTCAGACAGCATGCATCGGCACCCGGGGTCAGCCAGACAGCACGCCAGTCAACGCATGCTTTTCCCCCCACCAGAATGCCGTTATTGCAGAGCTCAGCAGTGTGGCGAGCTGTGGGAAGTCCAACACCCACCTAGGTACAACTTCTTTGCGAAGGCACATGATGTCACATCACAAACGCCTATGGGATCAACACATCAGTACAAGCAGCACACAAAGTCAAAGCTGCCATCCTCCTCCTGGTCCAGCATCTACAGCCACGTCAACCACTGCTGCCCTGCTTGCTCCCTCTCAACCATCTGCCACTCCGTGTCTCGCCCTGAGCAGTCCCTGCTCATCTGCCCACAGTCAGGTGTCTGTCAAGGACATGTTTGAGCGTAAGAAGCCAATGTCACAAAGTCACCCCCTTGCCCGGCAACTGACAGCTGGCTTGTCTGAACTCTTATCCCGCCAGTTTTTACCATACAAGCTGGTGGAGTCTGAGACGTTCAAAAAATTTGTAGCTATTGGGACACCGCAGTGGAAGGTACCCGGACGAAATTTCTTTGCACAAAAGGCAATCCCCAACGTGTACTCGATTGTGCAAAAGGAAGTAATGGCATCTCTGGCACACAGTGTTGGGGCAAGGGTCCATCTGACCACGGATACCTGGTCTGCAAAGCATGGTCAGGGCAGGGTATATCACCTACACTGCACATTGGGTAAACCTGGTGACGGCTGCCAAGCATGGAATACGTGGCTCTGCAGAGGAGTTGGTGACACAGGCAAAGTGGTTTGTGACAACAGAAGAAATTTGTTGGCGACATTGAATTTGGGCAAGTTGACACATGTGCCGTGCATGGCACATGTGTGTAATCTGATTGTACAACGCTTTGTGCATAAGCACCCAGGCTTACAGGACGTCCTGAAGCAGGCCAGGAAGGTGTGTGCCCATTTCAGGCGTTCCTACACGGCCATGGCGCACTTTACAGATATCCAGCGGCGAAACAACATGCCAGCGAGGCGCTTGATTTTAGACAGCCGGACAATTTGGAATTCAACACTCCTAATGTTCGACCGCCTGCTCCAACAAGAAAAGGCCGTTAACGAGTATTTGTATGACCAGGGTGCTAGGACAGCCTCTGCGAAGCTGGGGATTTTTTTGCCACGTTACTGGACGCTCATGCGCAATGCCTGTAGGCTTATGCGTCCTTTTGAGGAGGTGACAAACCTGGTCAGTCGCACCCAGGGCACCATCAGCGACATCATACCATTTGTTTTCTTCCTGGAGCGTGCCCTGCGAAGAGTGCTTGATCAGGCCGTAGATGAGCTTAAAGAGGAAGAGGAAGAGTTGTGGTCACCATCACCGCCAGAAACAGCCTTATCAGCATCGCTTGCTGGACCTGCGGCAACGCTGGAAAAGGATTGTGAGGAAGAGGAGTCAGAGGAGGAATGTGGCTTTGAAGAGGAGGAGGAAGACCAACCACAACAGGCATCCCAGGGTGCTCGTTGTCACCTATCTGGTTAAGTGGTGTTGTACGTGGCTGGGGCGAAGAACATACCTTCAGTGAGATCACTAAGGACGAGGAACGGGACATGACTAGCTCGGCATCCAACCTTGGGGTCTTTCATGCTGTCGTGCCTGTTGAGGGACCCTCGTATAAAAAGGATGAAGGAGAACGACCTGTACTGGGTGTCCACGCTACTAGATCCCCGGTATAAGCAAAAAAGTGCCTGAAATGTTACCGAATTACCACAAGTCGGAAAGGATACAGCACTACCAAAATAAATTAAAAAGTATGCTTTACACAGAGTTTAAGGGTGATGTCACAGCACAAAGGCAATCTAACAGCGGAAGAGGTGAACATAATCCTCCTCCTCCCACGACCACGCCGGCAAGGAGAGGACGCTTTACAGACGTGTTGTTGATGGAGGACATGCAGAGCTTTTTAAGTCCTATGCAGCGCCACAGCCCTTCGGGGTCCACCCTCAGAGAACGACTAAACCGTCAGGTAACAGACTACCTCGCCATAACTACAGATATCGACACTATGAGGAGCGATGAACCCCTTGACTACTGGGTGTGCACGCTTGCCCTGTGGCCTGATCGACACTATGAGGAGCGATGAACCCCTTGACTACTGGGTGTGCACGCTTGCCCTGTGGCCTGAGCTATCCCAATTTGCCATAGAACTTCTGTCCTGCCCCGCTTTAAGTGTCCTGTCAGAAAGGACCTTCAGTGCAGCAGGAGGTTTTGTCACTGATAAGAGAAGTCGCCTAGGTCAAAAAAGTCTAGATTACCTCACCTTTATTAAGATGAATGAGGGATGGATCCCGAAGGGACTGACAGTGGGCGATACATTCGATTAAAAAAGGCCTGATAGATGAGCTGCCTTGAGCTAATAATGGTCCACACGCTGCTGTGTTTTGTCCCTGAATGCTGGATGACTTGCGTGACTTATCCGCCATGGTTCAAGACGCAATGTTTTAGGGCACTTTCTGCCTGGCAAACTAACATCAATTTTTCTGGTCGCTGCAACAATACCTAATTTTTGCATTTAAATTATTTTATTTTAGAAGGCGTACAGCATGTAATGAAAAATAAAGCATTTTTGAACAGTCTTGCATAACAGTTGTGCAAAAATACATATTTACATTAGAGACATTTTGTGAAAGTTAGCTGGCTATTCCTTCTTATTTTTACTTTTTAGGTTAATAATTTTTCTTATTTTTTACTGTGATTGCAATTTAAGAGATACCTAAAACATGGTAAAACAGACAATAGTAAAGAGTATATCTGCAGGAAACACCAAAGTCCTCTTCGCTATCATCCCTCCAGCAGTATTAGCTTATTATTTACAATATCTAACCTGGGCAATCACCCTTGGGTTACCCTATGGCAGGCTTCAGTAAGCGACCTCTCCTTTCCTGCGATGATTTTGCCGCCAGTTGCTTCTGAAGGGTTTCCAGGGCTCCCCCACTCCGGTCCTTCCCCCAGTGTCGCTTTAACCAGTAACAAATATTTTATATTTGTAAAGCGACCCAATGATCCCCCTTGATAGAGGTTTATCTTTACAAATTTTGGAGAACCAATTGTTCCTGTTTCTGGGTCAGGGAGTGTGTGAAATGCCTCAGCCTACAGTAATTGTAATGTTCTGACAGCGGTAGCTCATGCTTGTCCCTCAGTTCCTCATAGGTGAGCATCTGGCCCTTTACTAACCAGTCTCCCAGTCTATCTAGTTTCCTTGACCTCCACCAGTGTTGTGATGTTGTGCTTATGTGTTTCAGGGCCTGAGGGTGGTCAAGAATTGGGGTCATTTGGGTGGATCCAGGGAACAAACTTGTGTGTTTCTTGGCCCATTTCCAGTATGATAGTGAGTGTCTGATTAGGGGGTTTGGCGAGTTTTTAAGGCTCTGAGGCAATTCTGATAGCCAAGCCACCTTGTCCCAGGTTAAGGGCCTTAAAGTGTGGTTCTCTAAATACACACAGACTGGTTGATGACATATAGAATGTGCTATTGGGAGGAAAGATAGGTGACGGAACAGGTATTAAACTGATAGGAATAAATAGTACAATTTAATACACCACTCCTATCTGGTGGCACCTTAGATTGCACGTGCAGAGCCCCAAATTCGAAGTAGGGGGTCCGACCAAGCATCTTTTTCCATCTCCCTATTCCAAAAATCCATGCCATATACACGTCCCCTGATAGGTAACGTAAAAGGTATTAAACTGATAGGAACGAGTAGTACAACTTAATACACCTCTCCTATCTGGTGGCACCTTAGATTGCACGTGCAGTGCCCCAAATTCGAAGTAGGAGGTCCGACCAAGCATCTCTCTCTTAGTGGTCCCTCTCTGTGTATGTACGCTCTTTCTCTCTGTGTCCTCTCTCTGCACTCTGTGTGTTCTCTGTCTCTCTCCCTCCCTTTCTCTCTCTCCCCCTCTCTTCCCATTCTCTCCCTCCCTCGCTCCCTCTCCCCACTCTCTCCATCTCCCCCTCTCTCTCCTCCTTCCCCTCTCTCTCTCGCCCTCTCTGCCTCCTTCTCTTCCTCTCTCTCCCCCTCCCTTTCTCTCTCTCTCCCTCCCTCCTTCTCTCCCCCCCTCCCCCCGCAGCGATGTGCTGCACTTGGGTGATAGTGCACCTGTGTTGCGCATGCGCGATAGCGCATCTTTGAAGCGCATTCGTACAAACGCAGCAAGTGCGCAGTTGCTCGATTCCGCCGAATGCGCTGCTAGTCAGAATGTGAGTAATGCCTGCGCAGTACGCATTGCGCAGGCGTTACTCACATCTACTATCTATTATAGTGGACTGGAATTTACATACAGCCCATCCATCATTCTTGCGTACTACAAACATTTCCTCTATGGATTTCAAAATTTAAAATTTGGAATTTATATTAAATGTGGAAATACTGTATTAACATCATTATATTTTTTTGCCAAATTTTCCTATTTTTGGTCAAGTTGTTTTTAAGGGGCATGGAAATAATAATTTTTCTTGGTTGCATCAGAAAGAGGGTCCTGGAAATATTGTAGAGTGTGTTTTCATTTTTAAAATGAATTGCCCTTTTCTGGATAAACTACTTGCAATGCTTAGGAGACGTGGCAAATGAGCTGCAACAGGTTGTTCCTCGATAAAGAACTTATATTTTTATTACAATAAAATAAGATTGCCGTCAATATAACAATCTAAAGTAGCTTCAGAATCCAAAAGGAATATAAAAAAATATTCAAAGTTTTTATTCTGCTTGCTGTTGTAAGGACAAAATCCTTAATCACACATTTGAAGTCTAATTTTTTAGATTATTTGCTTTCTGTGGCTCTGAGGGAAAAATTATTCAAGCGTTTGTATTTTAATACATTTTCATGAGTATTAATTTGCTGGCTAATCTTTCCTCTGACTTTGTAGTTAAAGGCAATGATTAAAAATTTAAATTACTCTTCTTGCATTCAAAAATAAATTTCCTTAAAGTCATAGAGCCTCATTCATTTCGAAGGTGCAAGTTATGGAGGTATAGGCCATATGTCTGCGGGTCTGCTGTGGGCCCGCAGCGTTCAATTGCTATTCAATTCGGAAAGACCGCAAGTTAGGGGCCTATAGCGAAATTCGAACACCATGCAATCGTGTGTAGCATTTTGGGGGCGTGAATATAATCAATTAAGCAAGGCCCTGACTCCCGAGTTAGAAACAGCCAATAGCTTGCCGCCATCTCCCTGCTGGTGGTGGTGTGTCTTTGTGTGTGTGTGTGTGCGGGGGGGGGGGGGGGGGGGACCGCGGCGGGAGGTAGCGGCACCACGGGTGGCGGAGGCATGATGGGGGAAGAGGAGGGACCAGGCTGATGGTTAACTGGCGATGCATCAGGGTAGAGGAGGGGGGCTGGGATGGGGGATGTGGAGTGTGACCTAACTCTATATGTCTCTATGTGTGTTCTTTAACCTATGTTTATTGCAAATATTCATATTCTGTAAATATGTGTCTTAAGTCTTAAGTGTAAATCCGTATGAAATAGAATATAAATCAATCAAAAACGCAATCGCCTCTCTCCAACTAACTCCTGCTCTCTCTCTCACAAAAAACACCCACCAGCTCATGGACCTGCAGGCTACTTCCAATGAAATTTACAACACAGTCAACTCATGGGCGTGTGTCAATCAAATTTATAAGCTCCGACTGTCAATCATATTGTCTAGACAGCATGTGATTGGCTGAGAGGCCTGTGCCGCAATGCATTATTCCGCAATTGGATGTTTCAGGCCAATCAGGGCTAATCCGTCCCCTTTACTGCTTGCGAGCGCGGCTTACAGACTTGCGTCTCAAGCCCGTAACTTGCGCCCAGTGCGATTTAATAGCTCTGTAACTCGGTCAGATTTCACGCCCGCACTATTGCGGGTCTCACATTGTACTTTGAATTTAATTGGGCTGATGGAGGTGACATGTCAATCAAATAGCAAAACACTAAATATAAAATCTGAATGAAGCCAATGTAATACTACATGTGGGTGGCCTGATATGTATTAACTCATTGATTCCCCAAATTGATATAACCCCAAAAATTACCTATTAAATTTTTTATTTTATATTGAAAATTTACGGGCTCGAGACTGTTATACAATTAATTCATCCATTGTGTTCCAGATCATTTACAGTGCAGTATTGAATTTGTATTTGCATTTGAAGTGCTCTGGATATGTCAATAAGCATTTTGCGAGTCCTGCTTGGAACCCTTAACTTGTGGTTCGACTTTTGCCATTTGCGGGCTTGATGGAGTGGTTAGCAAGGGGGAATCAGAGCAATTGAATAGCGATTTGCGATTTCAGCGTTCGGAAGAGTTGCGGCTTTGAAAGATCAAAGACTTGGAGGGGCATTTACTTGAGTTGTTATCCATCGCAATGAATCGAAGGCCAGAGCCTGTAACTCATTCGTAGCCAGCCAAAAGATGCTAATTGAATAGCAAAATAACTTATGGGTTACATTTCCGAAGCCCGAATCTCCTGAAAGCTCAATTGAATGAGGCTCATACTGTGTACAATTTTTGGCTACTCATGCAGTTCATCAAAAAGTAATCAACATATGATAAAATATAGGCATTTTGGAGGCATATTTTGGATGATCATGGAAGCAAAGGGATAATTGCCCCAAGTCCAGTCATTTATGAGCCTATGTTGGAATTTGCCAAATGATAAAGTATGGACCAGGCCTCTAGATCACATTATCTGGCAGGATGTGCAACCCTAAAAATGCCATTCAACTTTTTTAGACTGGTGATTTTTAGTACTATATTACTGAAGTTTATTGTAATACATTTTTCTCTTTTAAATTTTTCTCTTTTTAGGAAGAAATATTTTCGATATTGTATGAAAGAGACATGTACGTTTATTTATGATTGGAGATGTGCGTTTAGGATTTATTAAACGTAAGAACAAAGTCTACCTCATTCAATTGAGCTATTGTAGTTTACGGGAGCCTGTAATGTAGCCTGTAAACTAATTTGCTATTAAATTGGCGTCTTTTTGCGATCCGCAAATGATCTACAGGTTACAGGCTGAAAATCCCTGCAGTTGTTACAACTGTAACTTATGCCCCATCTAAGCCTTTTACAATCCCTAAAATCGCAAATCGCTATTCAATTGCTACAATTCCTCAAGACCGCAAATGTTTTCACACCCGTAAATAGCAAATGTAGAAGAAAATGTTGGTGTCATATAATGTAGAAGAGAGTCCTAGGGGTACCAGATAGGACCCGCAAAGGGGTTGAAGACATGTCCGTAGCACTGTAAATGCAAATAAAAAAAATAAATACTGCACTGTAAATGACGGTGAAAGCGATGAAAGACATTAGAATAAATTCCACAACAGTCTCAAGCTCGCAAATCTGTAGTAGGAAATATTTTTTTTTATGTTTCATTTCGAGGTTAAATCGATCTCTAGAATCAATGAGTTAATACATATCAGGCCACCCACATGGGTTGCGGTTGACATGTAACCTCCATCTTATACTGCCGTAATGATGACAGTCTCATTTTCTATTGGCTTCTGATTCGGGAGTTAGGGTCTTGCTTAGTTGATCGGGCTCACGCTCTGAAATGCTACATACGAGTGCATGGTTTACGTTTTCAGATTTTGGGCCATAAGTTGCTGGCTTGTTCAATTGAATCGCGCCACAATTGTAGCAAATCTCAAGCCCATAGACTTATGGCCTGTATACCGTAACTTGTGGTCTTGCAATTGAATGAGGCCCATAATGTTAAGCAGCCATTTAGCCCAAAGTACTGGAGTTACAGTCAGATATATGTAGTATGTGTATTAGATGTCACTATAAAGTCATGAAGATACTGTCTGTATCAGGAGGTGCCAGGCACTCTAAAATATGAAGAGATCTTGGAGTCAGTCCTCTGTAAGATTTGTGAGTCACACCTCCTTTGAAAGTAGGTGAAACCGATCATGTAGACAGAGGTGTTGGCGACGATTAGCCCTATTAAATTGGGGCTACATGTTAAAACGTAGCCTGTAACTGTCATCTTAGGGCTATGTGCATGCTAAGATGCTTTGTAACGTTGCTCGCATCGGATTTTGCGTGGTAAAATGCAGGACGGCCGAGAATTGGCTACGTGGAGAGCAACGTTGAACTTCGCGCACGTAAATCCGTTGATCTGTTTAATTCAGCTATTAAATTGCAGTGTGGTCACTCGCGAGCAAGCACGTAACACGCAAATGGAGCCCAAAGGCCAACGTGTGCTCTAGAGCACCCGTAAGGGGGGTAACGTACAATACGTAGCACTTGTAATGTAAGTAAAATCACTCTACTGTACATTTATTATAAGGGAAAGTGCTGTTAGGTCATTCTCAAGGCAACAAATCGGGCCAGAAAAATACTTAATTTCATGATTATTTTTTGTGACGTAGCGCTTACGATCTCTTTTTCCATTGGCTCCATCTGAACCCCTAACTACGAGATTGCTTAATTGTTTGCAATCGAGCATGCAACCCCCACGGCCCCGATCTGGTTTACGAGATAGCCTCTCTCGCTCGTAGCTCCCAGCACTTTCTAATTTACTAGCAACGTAAGTAGGGCAAATTCAAAGCACTCAGCCCTTACGTGCTACACGTTGGACTTATGAGACTGGAATTTAATATGGCCATAAAGCAGAAATGTATAAGACTTTCCTGTAAGCATATGTCTATTATAGCTGCCACTGAATCAATTAACATCAGATGATCTAGCAGAGGTATTCATGAAAGAAGAGTAAAAAAACAAAGGTAATGGCTATGAGGGAATAGTGTGATGTCAGCAGTATGGGGATTATAAAGCATTGAGCTCTAATAGAGAGAGGGAAGAGTAGTTAATATGGCCCCTATTCAATTGCTACAATTACAGAGCGATTCAATTGAACAAGCCTGCAAGTTACGGTCCAAAATCCCAAACCGTAAACCATGCAATAGTAAGTAGCATTTCAGGCCATAAATACGGATTTAGAAACAGCCAATAGCAAATGAGACCGTCTTCATTACGTCAGGAAAACATGGAGGTTACACATCAATCAATTAGCGTTTAGAGGTCCGATATGCGTTCAGATTCGCAATTCGGCAATGTACAAAATAATAAAAATGAATGACGATACTGTTCTAGTCCATGTGGGTTGCCTTAAATATATTAACTCATTTATTCCCAAGATTTATATGACACCAAAATGTTCTTCTACATTTGCTATTTACTGGTGTGAGAACATTTGTGAAATTGAGGAATTGTAGCAATTGAATAGCGTTTTGCGATTTTAGTGATTGTAACTTTTGCGGGCTTCAAAGATCAAAGGCTTTGAGGGGCTGTAATTTACGATTTTGACAACTGCAGGGATTTTCAGCCTGTAATAGGTAGATCGTTTGCAGCTTGCTAAAAGATGCTAATTGAATAGCAAATTAGTTTACGAGCTCCATTACCGACTCCAAAACCTAAAATTTGCTCAATTGAATAGGGGCCTAAGTCTTTGAGATGGACGCACACCCAGAAGATCATATTAAATAGGCAATTTGTGACATATACTAGAAGAGAGGCAGATAAACTTGGTGCTTCAGATTACTGTGTCCCCAGTTATAGATATTAAAAAGTTTATTCGGGTGCCAGGTGAGGCTACTCAGATGGAGAAAAGTCATGGGACTAAGATCAAACCTAAGGGAAAAGAGATTCCACAGAATAATATTCTAAAGGAGAGGAGAGAGTGGAGAAGAAGAACATTTACTGCACCCACACCAGCAAAATAATTATTTATTCTGTTCATTATTGTCAAAATGTGTAGTCTATTTTTAAGATAAATGATATATGTTTTACCTTACTACATAGTCTAAATGTCATAGTCACAATCTCCTACAAGCATTGGAAATTGTCACTACAGATATATCACAAGAGAAAAAAATACATGACTAGCTAAATAATGGTCCATATAATACGTTTATTACTGTTTTACTCCATTTATTACTGTTTTACTCAGACTATATTTTGTCTTTGAAAATGTTATTTAGTTTTTGATTGTGTAATTCAGCAGATTAAGCTGAGCGTGTCTAATAGAGGGTCAATGATGTAGTAAATGATGCATCTTCCACCATATGAACTAGCTAGGATCCTTTAGATGACCACTAATGATTTTTATGGAAATGTCAGACACATAAGTGTATGAAGGTTTGTATATCAGACATAGCCATAGATAGCACTCACATTACATTTATTTCACAACAAATATAAATGGTTTGTGAAATTCTGCTTACTTAGGAATCGACTTGATAGTCTGCAGAATCTGCAAACTACACATCTATAGTGGAGTTAAACAGCTGAGATCACAAAAACAATATGTCAGATGATATACATATTTTTTTTATAATATTAGCTTTATCAGCTATTTGTGCAAGTCAGTAGTTTTGTATGTGCAATACGATCTATTTAAATATTTTAGAAGTGTTACAGTTACAAAACTGCCTAACAAACAGCAAAAATACAGAATATTACAGAATACAGAAAGATTGCTTTTATCAGATGTAGATATCCATTTAGATAGATTTTAAAGTAATGTAACTTCTAGCCTATATGAATAACAAACTGTAGCAATGGGGACACGATGAGTAATGTGGGGCCTGAGAGGTGTTGATTTAATCACAGGGACCTGAATAAATACTGGTCTTACATGGCCGGATTACCCATTAGGCTTACTAGGCAGCCACCTAGGGATGCATCACTGTGAAGGGTGCCACTTTAAAAAAAAAAATTGATCCTAGCTGGTAACCACCTAGAAGAAGAGAGTTACAACAGGAACTTACATGCACTGAAAAGGCAAAAATGGATCCATGCAAATCTTGCATACTCACTCTCAGGGGCTCCTCCACTTCACTGCCTAGGACTCCAAAAAGGTAGATCCGGCCTTGTGGTCTATAAAAGAAAGTAATGCACCTTCTTGTTCTTTTAGGAGAAGGTAGAACTAGTAGATATGATAGTGTTGTCCCAAAAAGCAACAAAAATTTCCATACACGGGCAAAATCTATGTAGTACTAAATGATGCTAGCCTATGGTTATCATAAGTCCCACCATGGTAAAACTTAAAGTTATGCATCAATGTGCCAGAGTTATCTGCAAGTCTCACAGTTATAACCTGTAGCAGGAGTATTACTGCTTGAGTTCCATCGACTGTGCCCTTTACCATTTATCCAGTTTGCAAGTGTAGGGCAAATGGCTTCATCCAACTTTTTCATAATGCTGCAAGTTTACATGTAGATCTGTTAAGGAAGATCTCAGTGTTTTAAACTAGTAGGTGAGGGGAGGGACTAGATAGAAGTATTGGGGTAGAAAGGGTAGAGGGGGAAAGGGATGTATTATCTACCCATGGGGGAGAAGAAGGGGGAGGGTTACAATAGACAGTAGGGAGGTATTACTAGGTGACTAAAATACAGTGGCAATCGCTTCACAATGGCAGAGCCATAGAAACATAAAGTGTATGCTTGGCAAGCTAGAATTATTAGCGGTACAAGAAAAATGGGACTTAATAGGCATTACTAAAACATGGTGGGATGAATCTCATGACTGGACTGTTAATTTGTAAGGTTATAACTTATTTAGGAAAGATAAGGGTAATGGTAGAACAGAAGGAGGGATTTGTCTGTATGTTAAGCCTGGTTTTAAACCTGTACTCAGAGAAGATATTTATAGTGGAACTAGCGACAACATTGAATCTTTGTGGGTTGAGTTAGATAGTGGAGGAGCTAATTCTAAATGAATATTTGTAGGAATATGCTATAAACCCCCAAATATAATTGAGGGTGATGAATTGCAATTATTGCTGCAGATAGATAATGCAGCTAAGCATGGTCAAGTTCTAATAATGTGAGATTTTAACTACCCTGAAATAAACTGGATAAATGAGACCAGCTGTTCAGCTTAGTGGAGCAGGTTCTTGAGTGCACTCAGTGATATTTATTTGACCCAGGTTATACAAGAACCTACTAGAAATTATGCCATCTTGGATTTAGTCATCACAAGTAATATTGATATAATATCAAATAGGGGAACCCTTGGGGAATAGTGATCACAACACATTCTCATTTGAGATTGAATACAAAAAACAGATTTGTAAGCTGCCAACAAAAACTATACATTTTAAAAGGGCTAACTTTAATGGGCTAAGGGCAGCAATACAACACATAGACTGGGATAAAAAAAAACTTACAGGGAAAATACTGAAAATAAATGGATAACATTCAAATTCTTACTAAATATACATACACATTGGTATGTACCATGTGAAAATAAAATTAATAGGAGTAAATCACATCCCATGTGGCATAACAATGACTTAAAGATCATGATAAGGAAAAAACATGCATTTAAAGAGGAGAAAGAGGGAACAGAGGCAGCTTTATGTGAATATACAGTAAGGAAACCAACAAGGCTTGCAAGGCTAGCTATTAGGCTGGCTAAAATAGAAATTGTGAAGTCATTTGCAAAGGAAAGTAAGACTAACCCTAACATTTTTTTTAAATATATTAATGGGAAGAAGACGAGGAAGGAACCTATAGGAACATTATGATGTGACACAGGCTGTCTGATAATGAGTGACCAGGAAAAGGCAGATGAGCTAAATAGGTTCTTTTCTTCAGTATATACAAGGGACTACACTACCATCACTAAATAATTGGTTTACGCAGGAAGAAAACCAAAGGATGTTGGGAAAAATAAATGTTATTAAAGCACCAGGTCCTGATGGAGTACATCCAAGTGTACTGAGGGAACTGAGTTCTGTAATAGCCAAACCATTATATCTAATTTTTCAAGACTCACTCACCACAGGGTTGCTACCAGATGACTGGAGAAAAGCAGCAAGAGCAAATCCAGAGAATTATAGACCTGTAAGCCTCACATCTGTATTTGGGAAGCTTTTAGAAGGGTTAAAAAGGGACAGTATACAAGAATATGTCTATTTGAACAAGATCATAAGTAGGAGTCAACAAGGATTTATGAAAGACAGGTCATGTCAGACAAATCTAATTTGTTTCTATGAGGAGGTAAGTAGGAACTTGGATCAAGGCAACTCAGTGGATGTAGTGTTTTTGGATTTTGCAAAGTGATAGGATCAGATTAGTGAGTAATCATGTATTCTGATGTGTGTATCAATTATATCTGAGTACCAAGATATAATGAGAGAAAATAATGCACAGAAGTCAGAGTGTCATCAGAATAATCTCTGAGTTTAATTTTGGGCAGGCAGCCCATTATATAGCATAAAACACGTCATAGCTAATAACATAGTTTGAAAATAGTGTTAAATACAAAAGTGTCAGCAAAACGATCCTTATCTATTTCCGGCTTCCTATAGATATTTGTGCTCCGTAGACCCAGAGACAAAGGGAGGAAACAGGATACAGATGTTTTAAAGAACATTAACGTAAACATTCTACAGATGACACACTTAAACATTCTAGTGAGATAGAGCTGATATACTTTTTATAATCATGATATTCTTACCTAATTATTTCATAATGAGGAAATTAAAATATGTAACAGTCCCTCCTCTTATAAATGTATTAAACAAAGGTCTTAAAGCAAGGTTCAGTTTAAATGGTAACATTGCCATTGACGGTCTGGCAGTGGAACAGGCTCCAAATAGATGATCTGTGAGGGCACAGTCCTATTCACAGGGCTCACCTTGGTGAGATCAATAGTCTCTCTGGGCTCCTCTTTTTGCAGTACCTGAATATGCAAATATTCCATGTTGTTACCTCTGCCTGAGGTGTAGATTCCAAAAGTATGTCTCCCTTCATCACACTTTTGTATAGCTGATTTTGGCTGCAGGAGGATGGCTCCACACCCCGTGTCAGCTTTAAGCGTCTCTTTGTACTTTTGCACTTCATGTGATTAGGTGGGGAGTAACCCCAGTCAGCTTCTGTATTCCATAAGGCCAGTTTCCAGCTAGGACATCTCTCATTTCCATACGGAGAGGCTATACACAAGTATACTGGCGCTTTTCTCACCCCTCCACTACGTCTTCCTCCAGAAAGTCCACATCTTAGTACTTGACATAGGTCTATTTGGTTGGTTCCTATCTGCTCTTCCTTGAACACTAGGGTCACTTGGCCAGTTAAATTGACTTCCATCATGTCTCTTTTCATTCTGTGCATCCACATCTCTCCAAGAGATTGCGTCTGGTTACCTCTGGGTCTTGTTACTTCTTTCCATATGATTATGGGTGCTACTATGCAAAGAGTTATCAAGATGAGGCATGTCAGTGAGATTCTTAGGCCACACCAGTTAGGTCTTTTGAACAGGTGCCAGGACATTTTCTTGGGCCAGTTGAGAACCCCAAAAACCCGCACCATTCGGTTCTTCACTGGGTTTGAGACGAGTTTCCCCCCCTTTGTAGCCCAGCCTGACTCGCAATGAGTCAGCTAGCAGGTTTTAGGAATCAACTGGCTCAAGCTCTGGCACTTTTACTCTCTTGCAGTGAGTCAGGTGTATCCAGGTGGCTCGTTCGGCAACTTTCAAGGCAGTGGGTGTTGACAGCAGAACTTGGTATGGTCCTTCCCACCTGGCCGATGCCCAATTTTTACGCTTGATTACTTTAATTAGGACCCACTGGCCTGGTTGTACCAAGCAGGGTCCCTGCTGTTGCTGTGGATGAGAGAGAGAGATGGAGGTAATATCTTTCTTACTTAACATTTTTCTCATATAGTCTGCTAAGTTTTCACTCATGTTCTCATCTTCTGAGATAAATGGTCTAAATTCTAGTAGTAGGAATGGTCTCCCATACAATATTTCAAACGGGGTTAACTTCTTCCTACCTGGAAGCATGTGCATGTTTAGCATGACTAATGATAAACAGTAAAGCCAATTTCTCCCTGTCGCTGCCATCGTTTTCCTCAATTTATTTTTAATGGTATCATTAGTTCTCTCCACTAATCCAGCTGATTGTGGGTGGTACGCACAGTGGTTTTTCAACTCTATGTGTAATGCTTTACTCAAGTGGTCGATAATTTTGTTCACAAAATGTGTGCCGTTATCGCTATATATTTTCTCTGGTATACCAAACCTAGGAATTATTTGTGTCACTAAGGTTTTAGCCACTGTGATTGCGTCAGGGTGTGCACATGGTTTCGTTTCCACCCACCTAGAGTATACATCAATTATCACTAGGCAATATTTCTTCCCTTCACACTTTGTTAGTTCAATGAAATCCATACATATTGTTTTTAAGGGGTATGTTGGTTATGGGAATGTGCCTCTTATGGGGTGATAGTTACCCTGAGGGTTGTGTTGTGCACAAACAAGGCACCCTGCACAAATTTTTTTAAAATAGGTGTTTAATCCATAGGCTGAAAATATTCTGCTGACCATGTCTACCATACTCCCTCTTGAGACATGACTAATGCCATGGCTCAACATAGCTGCATATCTGAATAGTGATTTTGGTAAAATTGGTTTCCCTTCTATACTCTCATAAATATTATCAGCATTCAGTTTACTCCCTTTCTTCAACCAGTATGTTTTTTCCTGTGAGGGTGCATTTGCCTGTAGTTGCTGTAGAATACTCTTGTCAATGTGGTTTACGAAATACACAGATGTGTAGCTGTGTAAGAGAAAAATGTGTATTTTTCCCATTTGAGCCGCTTGCTTTGCAGCCGTATCTGCCCTGCCATTTCCTATTGAAATTGCGTCTTTGGTCGTGGTATGAGCCACACATTTACATACTGCAATCTTCAAGGGCAGTTGAATAGCTTCAAGTAACTGCAAAAGGAGTTGTTTATGAGTGACTTGCCTGCCAGTAGATGTGACCATGCCTCTATTTTTCTACAATTGTGCAAATATGTGCACAGTTGAGAATGCATATTGGCTGTCGGTGTGTATATTTACTATTTGTACCTTTCCTATTTTACAGGCTTCAGTAAGGGCCACGATCTCAGCTGCCTGTGCTGAAAAATGTGATGGAAGTTTTCCTGCTCTTATAGTTTCTTCTTGTGTTACTACTGCATATCCCGTTGCATTTGTACCATTTTTGTTTCTACTTGATGACCCATCTACAAACAGAGTTAGTGTAGCCTCGGTGTATGCAACATCTCTAAGGCCGTCTCTTGGTGAGACTTCTTTTTTTATGATTTCAGAACATGCATGTGGTGTGCCATCTTCCGGGATGGGAACTAACGTTGATGGGTTCAGTGTTGTGCACCTTTCTATGTGCAAGTGTGGTTGTGACAGAAGTATGGTCATGCATGATAAGTGTCTTGAAGGGGAAAGGTATGAAACCTTATTTTGTAGTAGAATGACAGATACAGCATGTGGTACTCTTAGAGTCAAAGGGTGGAACAGGACTAAGGCTGCTGACGCCAGAACTGCCATGAAAGCCGCCACTACAGCCTGTACACAAACCGGAAGTCCCCTGGCTACAGGGTCCAACCTGGTTGAGTAAAAAGCCAAGGGTCGGTCTCGCAGGCCATGTTTTTGAGTCACAACGGAAGTCATATAGCCTTCCGTTGAGTCTACAGTTTGTACAAATGGCTTGCTGTAATCTGGCAATCCCAATACAGATGTTCCCACTACTGTGTTCTTAAGCTGAATGAATGCTGCTTCAGCTTCATGTGTCCACGCTACCTTTTCATTAGCTGACATTGATTGTGCATAAATAAGGTGTTGTATGGGCCCTGTAAGTTCTGCATAGTTGGGAATCCAACTCCTGCAGAAGTTTACCATCCCTAAGAAAGACATAACTTGTCTCTTTGTGACCGGCTTAGGGGCTTCTAGTATGGCCCTTTTCCTAACTGGGTCTAGTGATCGTCCCTTTCTGCTCACTAGGTATCCCAGGTACTTCACTTCTGATTTCCAGAGCTGTAATTTATCCCGACTAACCTTATGTCCCTCTTCTGCCAGGAATGTGAGTAAGGCTAGCGTGTCCTCCTGGCATATCTCCACAGAAGGAGAGGCCACCAAGATATCGTCCACATACAGTAGTATTTGGCTTCTCCTTGGGGGCGTAAATTTCGCCAAATTTGAGGACATAGCTTGGGAAAATATAGTTGGACTTTCGGTATATCCTTGAGCCAATCTTGTATATGTGTACCTCCTCCCCATATAGGTGAAGGCAAACCAATATTGGGAACCTTTATCTACTGGTATAGAGAAGAATGCATTGGCTAAGTCTACCACAGAAAAATGTGTGTTATCTGGCTGCATGTCATTTAGGAGTGTATGTGGATCTGGCACCGTGGGTGCTCGGGGAATTACAGCTTTGTTTACTGCTTGTAAATCCTGCACTAATCTCCAAGCTCCGGTTGTCTTCCTGACTGGGTAAAGTGGGGTGTTACATGGGGATCCTGGGCATTCTATTATAATCCCTTTCTCAATCAAAACTTTTATAATAGGTTCTATGCCCTTCTCTGCTTCAGGTTTTAGAGGATACTGTCTCTGATGTGGCCGAAAAGTACTTTTTGGGGTGATTTTTACTGGCTCTACCCCCTTTATAAGGCCTACATCAGCGGGCCCTGTGGACCATAAGGTGTCCGGAAGGCTCTCTAATGCTACCTCCTGTTCCTGAGTGAACAGTATCTGTGTGTTGAGAAGAACTTTCTCCCACCTGGATGACTGTAAGTGTATTCCTTTCTTTGTCTCAGTTACCCAGTTCAGGCTTTTCCGATATATTTTTGTGCTCGGTGAGTACTGCACTCTGAGGTCATAGGGTAAGTACTCCCATGGTGTTTTATCTGTCTGAGCCTCTTCTACCATCCCTCCTACCTGTACCCACCTTCCACCAGCTGGCATAGTCAGTGATATGTGTGGCACTGTGTGTCCTGCATAGAGTAGCTGGTCTTGATCATTCAATTTTACTCCCACCCCTGTATACCCATTTTATGTCCAGTATATGTAATCCAAGGTTATTCTGGTATTGGTGTGTTTGAAAAATGTTTTTCATAGTCCACATCCCTCCCCGGTGTACTTTCAAATTTCATAGTGCAGTGTGATGACCCTGTGCTTTGTTTTACACTGGAAGATGGAGCTAGGTCATTAGCCATGGCTACCAAAGTGCTGGATACTTGTCCTGGCCCTTTCAACACCATGTCTAATGTGTAGAAGTAATGTGGTTCACCCATCCCCTGCACTACATTTACATCGACAGGTATGCCCCCATGTATGCTTTCATGCCTTACTCTGTAGAAACCACTCTAATATTGCATTTCAGCATCAGATCTCTACCCAAGAGATTTATCGGGCATCTAGGGGAGAGCATAAAAGGATGCTCAAATGTTTGGCCATTGAACAATCTCCCTGTGAGTGGGCATGATATAGGTTCGCTATTTGTCTGTACTGCTGCTGACCTAACCAGTATGTTTTGTGACGACGTGTAACTAGTCCATGTGCCATCATCGCTCAATACTGACCAACATGCTCCTGTATCGCATAAAAATGTTATCATTACCCCCTCTACATCTAGTTGAATGACTGGTTGTTCTTCTAAAGCCAATAAGTCTATCCATGATTCTAAATTCAACACATCATTTATTTCTGGCAAGTTTGCATCATTATTACCATACTCATACAATTCAGATTCAAGCAATTCTTGTTCAGCAAATATTTGTAAAGGAAGGGTACAACCTGGTTCTAGTCATTTGTCGGTCTGGTTATCGTCATCCGCTCCCTCTTCCTCCTGGTACTTTTTGTTTCTGCAGGAACGTGCTAAGTGGCCGGCCTTGCCACATACGTAACAATTTCCATAAAATTTGTCCTCTGCTTCCACCTCGACCTCGTCCACCTCCTCTCCCTCCACGTTTTTGGTTATTGCCACCATCACCAGAAAAGAAAGCAAAAAGTTAAAGGGTGGGCTTTCCCATCAACAGAAGTCATCAAATACACCTCCTTTGGTTTACTATCTTGCTTTATCTGTTTCTTTTCATTTGCTCTCTTACACTGCTCTTCTGCATGTCTAGCATATTCTATGGTTTCCCTAAGGGGACATGTTTTGTAAGTAATGTGGTGTTGTATCACAAAGTCATTTATTTGTTTAGCTGCTGAGCATATGGTCCAGCATCATCATATGGGTTAGGTCTGGCTACCCCGCTATGGCTGTCAAATACTACCCGCAAACTCCCCATATATTGTTCCACACTTTCATCATCTTTCTGTACACACTCGTTTATCTTAGTCCAGTCTGCGTGCTCTCTGTGTCTGTCAGCTATTCTGCCTATTAGAGCGTCTACTCGTTGGGTCAGTTCTTGTGATCCATATTGCAATGGCTCCCCCCTTTGGTCCAGTGGATTCCAGTCACCTTCACAAAGGATCCAATCGGACCCTAATATCTGCCTCAGACACCGTACAACCTCAACACCATTTAATTTAAAACTTTGCTGCAATCGCTGGAACTTAAGTCTGAAAATCCCCATATTGTCATTTGGGTGGGGGACTCCTGCTACAGCTCTCCTCACATCTGCATCTGTCCATGCTCGGTATACTAGCATTGTGGGTGGCAACACATTTCCCCCCTCTAGGATTGGGAACCTCAATTAAGGGATAAAATGGCACAGATGTTATTCCCTTACCTCCGTATTGACGATCTGGTGCCCGCCTGGTTCTGGCGGGCCGTCCTTCATAAGGTGGTGGTGTTGGAGGAGGTGGATTTGGAGCGGTGGCGGCAAGCAGGTATTTGCGGGCATCATCAAATTCGTCCTCTACATCATCACTATAAGTGACCATATTCCCAGGAGTTGGAGGGGCGGTCAGTCGTGGAAGTCTTTTCTGTGTACACATAAACATATCCTCTTCCGAAGGAGAGAGGTGGTTAACATTACATGTCCCTCCCCCCGTAGGCACCGTCATTGTGATACACATTTGCCTTTTTGTTTTCATCTTCAACAATTTTTTATTTTTAGTATAGAAAATGTATTTACTTTTTTTTATTTTCATTTTTATTTCCTTAATTAAGTAATGTTGCGTTTACTTTTCCTTTCCTATACTTCTTTGTATATAGTAAAGCTCAATAAAGTTTGAACGTCTCCTATACCTTCCTTGTAATAAGGATTAATATTGCCAAGAAGTAGTGGATACAGGGCACTGATTCCAGCAGAGGTAGTATAGTAGATGCTCTGTATCCAGTGGGTGCGGTGAGCATTGTCATCACTTAAAAGGGGTTATAATAACATGCCTTTGTCTCTCTTTACAGCAACCACACTTTCTCCCTTCTGCTATTTTCCCTCAAGGTTACAGACAGACATATTTTACATAAAAAAAACTAACACACACACACAGAGAAAATTGGAGTAGGAAGGGGAGTGGTCTGCTATGCTGACTGTGGGGGGTTGGCCAGACCCTGCACATCTTCACATAATACAGATCAGTCACCTCCCTGCCCAAAGGTAAAGCATTGAGTAAAGTTACAAAGACACAGAAACTTTATATATATACACAAATACACATAAGAAAACAATTCTAGAATACAGTGTTCACAATTCCCACACATAAGTGTGTTTTTACCAGACATAAGTTACAGATGCACACCAGAAACTCTTTGAAAATTAAACATGTCTTTAGAGATTACCTTGAAAACTGCAGGGTCTAGAAACCACACTCCTGGCAGTGCGATTTATGCCCTTGAGAGCCTATCCACCTATACATATACATATATATATATACACATATACATATATATATATATATATACCCACATATATACATATCTTGAACTCCTATAGTATCAATTAAAGTTAATAGATATACACAAAAAATAATATCACAGGTACATGGAAATATACATAGCATTACATATACATACAACAACCAACAGACCTTTTATACATTGTCCAGAAATAATCTGTATATCTCCCACACCTTGGGTTCACATAGAGAGAGAGTCGTTCACGCTACCTCTCGCACGCTACACCTCAAACACCACCACATATACTCGGCACATCAAGGACCCATAAAGCCTGTAGCTTCTGATGGGAAGTCTTGTTGTGCAGTTCCCTTTAGTGTAAACCTTGCCACCCAACCTTCAGGGCCGACAGGTAGACCACTCAAAGTCCAACTTCACCATATACCGTGTGGTGCCTTTGTGGACGTATCCCTTACAAGTATAGCTCCCACCCAGGGCTTCATACACACAATCTTATTTTAGTAAGAAGTTATGAATACACAGAAACTGCAGACAAAATATTTCAACATTGTATAACCAAGTAAAGAATAAGAAAGATGGAAATTCAAGCAGTTAGATGCCTGTTGTGCTCAACTGCCACAAATTTTGGTTTGTGCGTCTTCCATAAACACAGGCAAGTCACAGGATTAGCCCTTCGGAGACTAGGTGGGTAATGCGTGACCACTCACTACCAAAAGTGGATAGTTGCAGGTAAGAATTATGAGAACAACACAAAAGAATACATGTATATATATATACATACACTCACAAGTACACAGAAATATACAGAATGTTTACAGCTATATATAATAACCAAGAAACTGTTATGCGTGTTACACCCCTCACAAACATACATACACCCGGTACCGGTATTTAAATCATACAAAATGGTAACATGCACACACATACATATTTTCTTGCAAGAGCTCATTTGAAAGTCAGACTCATTTACCCCTTTTTCATGGTAAGCATTCTCAATATTGTTACGTACGGAGAACTTATTTTATAGTCTTTTCCTCAGGATAATGACTCTTTTACCTCCCTATGGGTAAGTTTCAACCCTTCTACCAATACTAGGCTAGAAACCTAGTTGTACAACTCTTTTACCTAATATCACTGTTAGGCAAGGACCTGGGACATACACACATATGCAAAATGCAGCAGAAATTCATATACTCACTGTCAGTTCGTTGTAAGCTGTGCCTTGTCATCCCTCGGAAAAACACCTTGCCTCTGTGGTCCAACTGATCGTATATATCAGGCCTGAGGTCTTTCTCAAGGTAAGGGAGTCCTCAGCGACTTACCCCCCCGTGCACGGTAAAAGGAGTTTTGCTTCGTCCGAGGAATGATAAGGGAAACAACCACCGCTCGAAGGACCAAAATGATAGTATCAGATTAGTGAGTAATCATGTATTCTGATGTGTGTATCAATTATATCTGAGTACCAAGATATAATGAGAGAAAATAATGCACAGAAGTCAGAGTGTCATCAGAATAATCTCTGAGTTTAATTTTGGGCAGGCAGCCCATTATATAGCATAAAACACGTCATAGCTAATAACATAGTTTAAAAATAGTGTTAAATACAAAAGTGTCAGCAAAACAATCCTTATCTATTTCCGGCTTCCTATAGATATTTGTGCTCCGTAGACCCAGAGACAAAGGGAGGAAACAGGATACAGATGTTTTAAAGAACATTAACGTAAACATTCTACAGATGACACACTTAAACATTCTAGTGAGATAGAGCTGATATACTTTTTATAATCATGATATTCTTACCTAATTATTTCATAATGAGGAAATTAAAATATGTAACACAAAGGCTTTTCATATTGAGCCACATGGAAGACTATTGTGCAAACTAAAGAATGCAGGAATTGAAGTAAATATCTGCTCATTGATTGAGAGCTGGCTAAAAGAGAGAAATCAGAGGGTTCTTGTAAATGGAACATACTCGGATTGGACTAATGTGGTAAGTGGGGTTCTTCAGGGTTCAGTATTAGGTCTTCTCCTCTTTAATATATTTATCAAAGACGTAGAAGTAGGACTCAAAAGTATAGTCTCCATTTTTGCTGATGACATGAAGTTGTGCAAGGTAATTAAGTCAGATAGTGATGTGCTTTTCCTCCAAAGGGATTTGCACAAATTAGAGAAATGGGCAGCTAAATGGCAAATGAGATTTAATACAAATAAATGTAAAGTTATGTATTTGGGAAGGAAAAATAGCCATGCAATTTATAATCTTAATGGAGCAAATCTAGGGGTTAGAAAGGGATTTGGGAGTGCTTGTGAACAACCACCTAGGTAGCAGCGCTCAATGCCAAGTAGCAGCTGCAAAGGCAAATAAAATATTAGCATGTATTAAGAAGGGTATAGAAGCCAGGGAAGCAAATATAATTCTGCCACTATACAAATCTATAGTATACCCTAATTTGCAATATGGAGTACAATTTTGGGCACCACTTCATAAAAAGGACATTTTAGAGCTGGAAAAAGTACAGAGAAGGGAAACAAACTAATAAGGGGAATGAAGGGGATAAGTTATGAAGAAAGACAAACCAAATTAAACGTATTTTCCCTAGAAAAAAGGCGTCTATGACTGGATATGATTACCTTTTTAAATACATCCAAGGTCAATAAAAGGCTTTTTACAAGTAAACTTTTTGGGCCAAGAGGTTTTTAACTGACAAGAGGACATCTCTTGATGTTAGAGGAAAAAAGATTTCTCCTTAAAGAAAGAAAAGGGTTCTTCACATTTAGGGTGGTTAAACTGTGGAATTCCCTACCAAAGGAGGTGGTGAAGGCGAATTTGATAGATAACTTTAAAAAGGGATTATATATATTTTTTAATAAAGAGGGCATTCAAGGTTATCCTAGATAATTTGCAAATGAATATTGATCCAGGGAGAAATTTGATCACCAGTTTTAATGTTTTTTTTCTGTTTGCCTTCCTCTGGAAAAATTAACAATTATTAGCAAATAATCCACATATTAAAAGGATCAGAAGAGATCTAAAAAGGTTGAACTTGATGGACTAAAAGTCTTGATTCATCCTAAAATACTATGTAACTATGTAACTATGTAAGTGTTAGAGGAAACTGTTAGTTTAAGAGTAAGGAGTTCTGAAGCCAAAACACATTACAGTGGGTCTCAGAGCTATAACTTGTCCCATTGCATTATGTAATATAAAGTGTGGTCTAATACAAAGTGGTATCCGTGTGGTGGACGGTACAGACAGGCCACATCTCCTCTCCCCTCTAACATAAGTTGGCCATTTTAAAAGAAGTTAAACCTACTGAGCCTATCTCTGGGGTTTCAAAGAGTCAACATAAATTAAATGAGTGGTAGTTTATTTATTGAATTGGCCCAGGAATGTTGTGGACATGTCTGCCAGGTAAACTAGGTTTCAGGCTCCATTTTTTTAATTATCTGTATCTAAGTAATAGTCCATATTGTTGTTTTTACTAAAAAATTTTTATTGAGATTTGTATTTTTTGTTAATGGATCATTGGTTGTAGACATATTATGATGTATGTAAGTCTAACACAGGGTCAAGGATGCAGCATTAGTACACAATGAGTCTTCCATCATATAAATTAGCAAGGATCCTTTAGGTTAACGCTGATGCTTTTAGAGCAATTATTATGTGCAAGATAAAGCTGATACTATTCATGTCTGACATACCCATAGATAACGTCAGACTATATTAATTTCATATCAAATATAAGTGGTTTGTGAACCTCTGCTGACTTATGAATAGGCGTGAGTGCCTACAGAATTTGCAGATTTGACTTCAGCTGAGTTTGGAAACAAGTCAGATGATATACTTAATAATTTTGTTATTCACTTTATCGGCTGTTTGTGCAAGTCAATAGTTTGTTGTGTGCAGTATGATCTTTTTAGATATTTTATAAATGTTACAGTTACAAAACATCCTTACAAACAGCAAAAATACAACAGTTAATATCTGCACCTGATAAAATCAATATTTTTGGAGTTACAAAGATAGATTCTAATGTGAAGTACTTTCAAGGCTATGTGAATAACAAGCTGTAGCAATGATGTGATGCATAGTATGAGTATGGGGTCTATAAGGTGTTATTTTATTTTATTCATAGGGACAGAAATGAATATGGTATCTTTATAGAAGATTGCATTGCATGTTCTGTGTAGTATTAAACATGGTAGCCAATCACATATATAGTTGTGAGCATGCGAGTTGTTGCTAACGCGAAGCGAGGGCACCGGGCGAGGGCCTCAGTTGCTGGCATGGAGCGCCGAAGGCGCTCCATGCCAGCAACTGCGACCCTCGCAAACTTCACGTCGCAACGCAGATAACACGACACACACATTACCACATTCGCTACATTTTACGAGCAACGCAAACAACATATGACACACGTTCACACACATTACGGACTCGCAACACTCGGACGCAACTCGCGAACATTACAAAATTAAAAACACAATACATACACACCACATACATAAAAAGCTTACCTACAGCAACAGGGAGCAGCCAGGACCTCAAAAATGCAACTTACACCTTCATTTCACTCAAAATAAACGAGTTTGGACAATAAAAAATTTGATAAGCGAAAGAAAAAATGGCCGCCGAACAAAACGAAAACGAGGCTACACACGCAAACACCATACGAAACACGTTACCAGACATTACGAACTCGCAAATATCGGACGCAACACGCCGACATACAAACATTTAAAACACTATAAATACACACAACACACACATAAAAAACTTACCTACAGCAAGAGGAACCATCCAGCACCTCAAAAAAACAAGTTACACATTCATTTAAATAAAAATAAAACACTTTAGACACTAATGAAATCACTAAGTATGAGAAAAAATCGCAGACGAAGAAAAAAACGAAAACGAGGCTACAGCACTCTCAACACGTAAAACACCACAACACACTCGCAAAACAACACACGAAACTCGAAAAACACCACAAAGCACCGACGGATAATCCGCAAAGACGCATAACACAAATAATCCGCCATTTTACGCCAATGCTGAAGTACACCACTACGCTAACGGTTTTGTCTCGCGCATGCACACTATTACACTGCACACATTCACCACGCTTACACAGCAGCTCCACACCACTAATGCTGCAGCAACATGAAAACAGATTGTCAGCTCTTCAACACAATGCTTCAAAATAGGTAAAGTATATTCATTTATTAATATATTATATATTTTAGTATTACACACCAAACAGCATTAGCTACCTTACGATTTGATTGCCGTCATTTTTTGACGGGCAATTCGCTAGTGGTTATATATTGTATGTTCCAAGTTGATCCGAAGTGACGTCGCTTGTGTGTGAATGCAGAATGTGAAGACCAGGAAATAAGTACATAGGTGAATTAACCCTTAAATGATGAATATGCAATGTGCTATATTAAATGTATATGCATCAAATGATGAAACTAATATATTATAATCATGGCCTCTCAATGTGAATAATATAGCTAATGGTGCAATCGCTTATTTATTTGTCTCTTAAGATCCGTGAGGATATACAATCAGCACAACAAAGCTAATTTAACATTATAGTTAAAATAAAATTAATTTTGTTGGCAAATAAAATACTGTAATTTAAAAGAACAGTAAAAAAATATCTAGAATATCCATATTTTCTGCACATCAGTAGTAAAAAAAATGCAATATTAGTATTTAGTTCCCCATAGTTGAATGTGATACTAAAGAGATGATGTCAAGAAGCATATACTCATTGATTATTTTAGTTTGTTTAATGTTAGTACAAATTACATGAAATAAATCTTAAAGTATATAAGGAAATACAAAATTGAATATAAGCATACATTATATTGAACGAATTCACTACATGTTTATGCAAGCCATTTATTTAAAGGCACATGGTAGTGGATTTCACTAGGAATATAACATACAGTGAATATAAAAAGTCTACACACCCCTGTTAAAATGTCAGGTTTCTGTGCTGTAAAAACATGAGACAAAGATAAATCATTTCATAACTTTTTCCACCTTTAATGTGACCTATAAACTGTACAACTCAATTGAAAAACAAACTGAAATCTTTTAGGTAGAGGGAAGAAAAAATATAAATATAAAATAATATGCTTGCATAAGTATGCACACCCTTAAACTAATACTTTGTTGAAGCACCTTTTGATTTATTACAGCACTCAGTCTTTTGGGGTATGAGTCTATCAGCAAGGCACATTTTGACTTTTCAAGATTTGCCCACTCTTTGCAAAAACAGCCCTCTTCAGATCACCCCACAGATTTTCAATTGCATTCAGGTCTGGGCTCTGGCTGGGCCTTTCCAAAACTTTAATCTTCTTCTGGTGAAGCCATTCCTTTGTTGATTTGGATGTATGCTTTGGGTCGTTGTCATGCTGAAAGATGAAGTTCCTCTTCATGTTCAGCTTTCTAGCAGAAGCCTGAAGGTTTTGTGCCAATATTGACTGGTATTTGGAACTGTTCATAATTCCCTCTATCTTAACTAAGGCCCCAGTTCCAGCTGAAGAAAAACAGCCCCAAAGCATGATGCTGCCACCACCATGCTTCACTGTGGGTATGGTGTTCTTTTGGTGATGTGCAGTGTTGTTTTTGCGCCAAACATATCTTTTGGAATTATGACCAAAAAGTTCAACCTTGGTTTCATCAGACCATAACACCTTTTCCCACATGCTTTTGGGAGACTTCAGATGTGTTTTTGCAAAATGTAGCCTGGCTTGGATGTTTTTCTTCGTGAGAAAAGGCTTTCTTCTTGCCACTCTACCCCATAGCCCAGACATATGAAGAATACGGGAGATTGTTGTCACATGTACCACACAGCCAGTACTTGCCAGATATTCCTGCAGCTCCTTTAATGTTGCTGTAGGCCTCTTGGTAGCCTCCCAGACCAGTTTTCTTCTCGTCTTTTCATCAATTTTGGAGGGAGCTCCAGTTCTTGGTAATGTCACTGTTGTGTCATATTTTCTCCACTTGATGATGACTGTCTTCACTGTGTTCCATGGTATATCTAATGCCTTGGAAATTCTTTTGTACCCTTCTCCTGACTGATACCTTTTAACAATGAGATCCCTCTGATGCTTTGGAAGCTCTCTGTGAACCATGGCTTTTGCTGTGGGATGCGACTAAGAACATTTCAGGAAAGACCAACTAGAGCAGCTGAACTTTATTTGGGGTTAATCAGAGGCACTTTAAATGATGGCAGGTGTATGCTGACTCCTATTTAACATGATTTGGAATGCGATTGCTTAATTCTGAACACAGCTACATCCCCAGTTATAAGAGGGTGTGCAGACTTATGCAACCACATTATTTTTTATTTTTTTTTCTTCCCTCCACCTAAAAGATTTCAATTTGTTTTTCAATTGAGTTGTAGAGTTTATAGGTCACATTAAAGGTGGAAAAAGTTCATAAATGATTTATCTTTGTCTCATTGTTTTACAGCACAGAAACCTGACATTTTAACAGGGGTGTGTAGACTTTTTTATATCCACTGTACCTATGTATCGCTTTACCTTTATTTATTTTTACTAAGAAGTTCTTTAAAGCTCTGTTTTTATACCTAAAATCTTACAAGTAGTTCCTAACTGGTTTCTCCTCTCTACAGCTAATTACAGTGTACTTCTAACTACAGGGTGTGCAATGTCTCATAGCAACCAATCAGTGGCAACGTTTTGTAACATGCTCCTTGAGACGGATCACTGACTGGCTAATTTAAAACACTGCACTTCACACATGCATTCATAAGCTGCATGAGCTACAGAGGGCAGACCCAAACAGTTAAAAATGGTATGCTTCTATGAAGAAAAGAGCTTGTAAGCAATAATAAATATATACATACTTACTGTATATACTTGAGTATAAGCCGAGTTTTTCAGCCCTTTTTTTTAAGACAAAAAAGGGCCCCCTCGGCTTATACTCGAGTCACTCACACCCCCCCGTGTCTCTCTAACCCCCCCGTGTGTCTCTAACCCCCCCGTGTGTCTCTCTATCTCCGTATCTCTTTCCCTCCCCCTCCTTCACCTAAACCCCCCTAAATACCTCTCCCCTCACTTACCTGCTTGTGCTCCGGCCTCCCCTCCTTGACCCAGCGGCGGCGCGCATGTGACGTCACATGCGCGACGCTTCATTAACATATACCGGGTGCCGGCACCCGGTATATGCTAATGCCGCGGCGCGTATGTGACATCACAGGCGCGCCGGGTCAAGGAGCGGAGGCCGGAGCACAAGCAGGTATGTGAGGGGAGGGGGGGAGGTACTTAGGGGGTTTAGGTGGAGGAGGGGGGATGAGGGGGGTTAGGTTGAGGAGGGGGGTTGGGGTTGAGGGAGGTTGAGGAGGGTTTAGGAGGTGAGTTGGGGTTGAGGGGTGTTGAGGTTGAGGAGGGGGGTTGAGGGGTGTTGAGGTTGAGGAGGGAGGTTGAGGATGGGGGGTTGAGGATGAGGATGGGGGTTGAGGAAGAGGTTGAGGATGGGGGGTTGAGGAGGAAGGTTGAGGAGAAGGTTGAGGAGGGGGTTGAGGAGGGAGGTTGAGGAGGGGGTTGAGGATGAGGAGGGAGGTTGAGGATGAGGGGTTGTGGAGGGGGGTTGAGGAGAGAGGATGAGGATGGGGGGGTTGATGAGGGGGTTGAGGATGAGGAGGGAGGTTGAGGAGGGAGGTTGAGGATGGGGGGTTGAGGATGAGGATGGGGGTTGAGGAAGAGGTTGAGGATGGGGGGTTGAGGAGGAAGGTTGAGGAGAGGGTTGAGGAGGGGGTTGAGGAGGGGGTTGAGGATGAGGAGGGAGGTTGAGGATGAGGGGTTGTGGAGGGGGGTTGAGGATGGGGGGTTGAGGAGAGAGGATGAGGATGGGGGGGTTGATGACGGGGTTGAGGATGAGGAGGGAGGTTGAGGAGAGGGTTGAGGATGAGTGAGGTTGAAGATGAGGAGGAGGGGTTGAGGAGGGGGGTTGAGGATGGGGGGTTGAGCAGAGGAGGGAGGTTAAGGATGGGGGTTGAGGATGAGGATGGGGCTGAGGATGGGGGGTTGAGGAGGAAGGTTGAGGAGGGCGTTGAGGATGGGGGGGTTGAGGAGGGGGAGGGAGGTTGAGGAGGGGGTTGAGGATGATGAGGAGGAGTTGAGGAGGGTTGAGGAGAGAGGATGAGGATGGGGGTTTGAGGATGAGGGAGTTTGAGGATGAGGAGGGAGGTTGAAGATGAGGAGGAGGGGTTGAGAAGGGAGGTTGAGGAGGGGGTTGAGGATGAGGAGGGAGGTTGAGGAGGGGGTTGAGGATGAGGGAGTTTGAGGATGAGGAGGAGGGGTTTAGGTGGAGGAGGGGGATGAGGGGGGTTTAGGTTGAGGAGGGGGGTTGGGGTTGAGGGAGGTTGAGGATGAGGGGTTGAGGAGGGGTGTTGAGGATGGGGGGTTGAGGAGAGAGGATGAGGATGGGGGTTTGAGGATAGGGGGTTGAAGAGGGAGGCTGAGGAGGGAGGTTGAGGAGGGGGTTGAGGATCAGGAGGGAGGTTGAGGATGAGGAGGAGGGGTTGAGGAGAGAGGGTGAGGATGGGGGGTTGAGGATGGGGAGGTTGAGAAGGGAGGTTGAGGACTGGGTTGAGGATGAGGAGAGAGGTTGAGGAGGGGGTTGAGGATGAGGGAGGTTGAGGATGAGGGGTTTAGGTGGAGGAGGGGGGATGAGCAGGGTTTAGGTTGAGGAGGGGGGTTGGGGTTGAGGGAGGTTGAGGATGAGGATGGGGCGTTGAGGAGGGGGTTGAGGATGGGGGGTTGAGGAGGAAGGTTTAGGAGGGCGTTGAGGATGGGGGGGTTGAGGAGGGGGAGGGAGGTTGAGGAGGGGGTTAAGGATGAGGAGGAGGGGTTGAGGAGTTGAGGAGGGTTGAGGAGGGGGGTTGAGGAGAGAGGATGAGGATGGGGGTTTGAGGATGAGGGAGTTTGAGGATGAGGAGGGAGGTTGAAGATGAGGAGGAGGGGTTGAGGAGGGGGTTGAGGATGAGGAGGGAGGTTGAGGAGGGGGTTGAGGAGGAGGGAGTTTGAGGATGAGGAGGAGGGGTTTAGGTTGAGGAGGGGGGTTGGGGTTGAGGGAGGTTGAGTGGGGAGTTTGAGGGAGGTTGAGGATGAGGAGGGAGGTTGAGGAGGGGTTTGAGGATGAGGGAGGTTGAGGATGAGGAGGAGGGGTTGAGGGGGGGTGTTGAGGAGAGAGGATGAGGATGGGGGTTTGAGGATAGGGGGGTTGAGGTGGGAGGCTGAGGAGGGGGTTGAGGATGAGGAGGGAGGTTGAGGAGGGGGTTGAGGATGAGGAGGGAGGTTGAGGATGAGGAGGAGGGGTTAAGGAGGGGGGTTGAGGAGAGAGGATGAGGATGGGGGGTTGAGAAGGGAGGTTGAGGACTGGGTTGAGGATTAGGAGGGAGGTTGAGAAGGGGGTCGAGGATGAGGGAGGTTGAGGATGAGGAGGAGGGGTTTAGGTGGAGGAGGGGTGATGAGCGGGGTTTAGGTTGAGGAGGGGGGTTGGGGTTGAGGGAGGTTGAGGGGGGTTGAGGAGGTTGGTTGGGTTTGAGGAGGGGGGTTGAGGGGGGTTGAGGTTGAGGAGGTTGGTTGGGTTTGAGGAGGGGGGTTGAGGTTGAGGAGGGAGGTTGAGGATGGGGGGTTGAGGATGAGGATGGGGGGGTTGAGATTAGAATAAGCTATACTGTTATCTCAAAGACCAGTCACGTCACCGATGTTATTCAGTTATCATAACTAATAAATTCCTTTGAATAATTTAGTATTATGTGACAAATAATAGTTTTTGTTCTTTTTGTATTTCAGAAACATTTCTCAAACAACTAAAATCTTTTTCTGGGAAATTAATAATGTTGGTGGAGAGGAACTGGAAAACAGTTTCAGTGCTCAGCTGAAAAACAAATGTACTTTTGTACAAAAATCAATTTTTGTATGGTAATATTTTTAGACTAAGCCCCAAATGTAATTTGGATAACCATTCTGAGATCGAGCAATACTAAAGTAGGCTTTTTCTTTAGGCATCTACTAACGCAGAAATGCTCCTTTAGCTGATTTGTGCCCGTTAAATGGAGAAATGTCCTGTAGTATATCAGTCTGATCTCATTAGGACAAGTGATCCAGTTCCGAAATACAAAGCAATTGAACCTTAGTTGAAGAAATAGCAAATTTTATTTAAAGGGTCAAAAATGTGGTGGCAAATGGGCTTCAGGCGTCATTTATATTTAATTAAAATATCACATATATAGTTGTGAGCAATACGGGTTGTTGCTAACGCTTGCAGGTTCGCGAAGCGAGGGCCGCAGTTGATGGCAAGGAGCGTCCAAGACGCTCCTTTCGCTGGTGGAGATGAGCGCCATAGGCTCTCTTCCCTACGACCCTGTGCGACTTAGGCAGGGCGCGACGAAGGCTCTCACTGCTCTGGTGGAGACCTCTTCCCCTCCTCCTCTCCTTACCCTTTGTCTCTCTTCCCCTCCTCCTCTCCTTACCCTGTGTCTCTCTTCCCCTCCTCCTCTACTTACCCTGTGTCTCTCTTCCCCTCCTCCTCTCCTTCCCCTGTGTCTCTTCCCCATCTCCTCTCCTTCCCCCGTGTCTCTCTTCCCCTCCTCCTGTACCTCCCCTGTGTCTCTCTTCCCCTGTGTCTCTCTTCCCCTTCTCCTCTCCCTCATTGCCTGCGACTCAAAATTACAAGGTTGTAAAACAAACGCGTAACCGCGCAAACCCAAAAACACGAAAACACACACACAAAAACACAATAATAATAATAAAACACTCACCCACAGCACTGGGGGACAGTCAGGATGTCTGGAAGTGAGGTTGAACGCAAATTCAAGAGAAGAAAAATGGCGGCTGAAAAAAATGGAAACGAGGCTCCAGGACCCAAGACCGCGAAAAACACTGCTAAACACGTACAACTTTCCCAAGAGATCGGAGATAAGCTTGAGACCCCACATTAACCCCTTGCAGCGGGGGTCCGTTGGACCCCCGATGTGTGCCCACATTAAGCCGCAATTTCCCGACATTGACCCTTGCAGTGGGGGTCATGATCGTGTCCCCCCTGCATTTAAAAGCTCTAAATTCCCTGTCACTGCTCCTTAAAGGGCCCACGGCACACAAACACATAAGGCCGGCAGCAGGGGTACTGTAAGTACCCCCAACGGCACCTATCATTATCCCCCCAGTGCTGGGGGTCCCCATTGAGACCCTCTGAGGGTCCCCACATTAACCCTTGCAGTGGGGGTCCCCCCGATCGCATGCAATCCAAGGACCCCCGCTGAAATCAAAATTTGAAGTTCCCGCCTTGCGGGTCCGTAAAGGACCTGTGATAAATAAATTAATCACTTAATTAACCCTGTCACTCATGGGGGTCAACACAGACCCTCATCAGCCCTTCATTAAACCTGTCATTAATGGGGGTCAATATAGACCCACATAAGCCCTTAATTAACCCTGTCACTCATTGGGGTCAATGAAGACCCCCATAACCCCTTAATTAACCCTGTCACTCACGGGGATCAATACAGACCCCCATAAGCTCTTCATTAACCCTGTCACTCATGGGGGTCAATACAGACCCCCATAATCCAATAATTAACCCTGTCTCTCATGGGGGTCAATACAGACTCCCTTAAGCCAATAATTAACTCTACTAGTCCAAAAGGGGTCTATATAGACCCCATATAGGACACTAATTAACCCATGTAATAACAATAGGACCCTCATGACACAAAGTGTAAGCACTACACTATTAACAACTCATAGGGGAGGAGTTGGGGGGAGGGGTAGTATAGTCAATAAGTAATTCAAGTACAGTGGCAGACCCTTCTGAACTACAGACTCATAACATAAGGTGTGTGCTTGCTAATGCCAGAAGCTTGCCAGGAAAAATGGGACAGTTAGAATTATTAGCAATTAATGAAAAATGGGATTTAATAGGCATTACCGAAACGTGGTGGGATGAATCTCATGACTGCACTGTTAATCTGGATGGTTATAACCTATTTAGGAAAGATAGACGCAATGGTAAAGGAGGAGGAGGGATTTGTCTGTATGTTAAGCCTGAATTTAAGCCTATAGTCAGAGAAGATATTTATGGTGGACCTAGTGATAAAGTTGAATGTTTGTGGGTAGACTTAAATAGCGGAGCAGCAAATTCCATAAGAATATTAGTAGGAGTATGCTATAAACCCCCAAATATAGCTGAAAGTGAGGAAATACAATTATTGTTACAGATTGTAAATGCAGCTAAGTATGGGCAAGTTCTAATAATGGGAGATTTTAATTACCCTGGAATAAACTGAATAAATTAGACCAGCAGTTCATCTAAGGGGAGCAGGTTCTTGAGTACACTCAGGGATCATTATCTGGCCCAGGTTATACAAGAGCCTACTAGAAATGACGCCATCTTAGATTTACTCATCACAAATAATATTGACATAGTATCAAATGTTGGAATAGGACAACCTTTGGTAAAACAGTGATCACATCACAGTCTCATTTGAGATTGAATTAAAAATTTTTTTTTTTAAGGGGCCAACGAAAACATAATTTTAAAAGGGCAGATTTTAACGGTCTAAGGGCAGCAATACAAAGTATAGACTGGGACAGAGAACTGATAGGTAAAAACACTGAACATAAATGGACAACATTTAAATCCTTACTAAATATACATACACATCGCCATATACCGTGTGGGAATAAAAGTAAAAGGAGTAAATCCCATCCAATGTGGCTTAACAAGATCAAGATACGGAGTAAACAACAGGCATTTAAATTATACAAACAAGAGGGGACAGAGACTGCTTTACGGGAATACAAGGAAATCAACAAGGCTTGCAAAAGCGCGATTAGACTGGCTAAAATAGAAAATGAAAAATGAATTGCAAAAGAGAGTAAGACTAACCCTAAAATATATTTTAAGTATATTAATGGGAAGAAGGCGAGGAAGGAAGCTATAGGAATATTACAATGTGACACAGGCCGTCTCATAATAGTGACCGGGGAAAAGGCAGATGAGCTAAATAGGTTCTTTTCTTCAGACATAATGGGGCTACACTACCTTTGCCAAAAATTTGGTTAACACAGGAAGTAATTCAAAAGAGGTTGGAAAAAATAAATGTTAATAAAGCCCCGGGTCCTGATGGAATAGATCCAAGGGTACTAAGGGAACTGGGTTCTGTAATAGCCAATCCATTATATTTAATTTTTCTAGATTCACTCATCACAGAGTCTCTACCAGATGACTGGAGAAATGCTGATGTGATACCTATATTTAAAAATGGAGCAAGAGCAAATCCGGGGAATTATAGACAAGTGAGCCTCACTTCTGCAGTGGGGAAGCTTTTACAAGGGTTAATAAGGGATAATATACAAGAATATGTCTATTTGAACAGGATTATAAGTAGGAGTCAACATGAATTTATGAGGGATAGATCATGTCAAACAAATCTAATTAGTTTCTATGAGGAGGTTAGTAGGAACCTGGATCAAGGAAACTCAGTGGATATAGTCCTTTTGGATTTTGCAAAGGCTTTTGATACAGTGTCACATGGGAGACTATTGTGCAAACTAAGAGATACAGGAATTGCAGTAAATATCTGCTCATGGATTGATTGGTTTCAAAAAAGATTGGAATGGTGCATTAGCCAATCAGAATGGGATATGGGGGTGTATTCCATGCTGATTGGCTCACACCTTGGCGCCTTCTGATTGGATGACATTTGATTGACAGCGTTTTCAGTCAATCAGAAGGCGACATTGACAATTTTCTTCCGGAAAAGGCTCTAGGAGGCTCATTAGCGTCAGAGAGGTCCACGAGTGCGGACCTCTGTTAGTTTATTTTTTAGAGTGCGGATCCTTCCAGGGCCCAGCCAGGCAGAAGAGGAGGAGGCCGGGGACATTGCGCTGAGGTAAGTTCAATGTATATTATGTTTATTTTATTTTATTTTGTATGTATGTATGTTGTACTAATGTACTGTTTATTTTTAACAGGGGCTGCACCGGAGAAGAAAATAAGAAGGATGGGGACATGCTGGAAAGGTGAGAAGAATATTTACATTATTTAGAATGTTTATTTATTCTATGTACTGTGTTGTACTATTTTTGTTTCTAGGTTGGTGATCTGAAGAGACATCTGCAAAGGTAAGTGGTCTTATTTATTCTATTTTAGGTTAGATTTAGGGTTTGTGTATGTAGATAGGATTTATTGTATTTTAGATAGAGGGGTATGTATGTATTTTAGATAGGATTTATTGTATTTTAGATAGAGCGGTATTTATGTATTTTAGATAGGATTTAATGTATTTTAGATTGAGGGGTATGTATGTATTTTAGATAGGATTTAATGCATTTTAGATAGCGGGGTATGTATGTATTTTAGATAGGGACTCTTGTATTTTGATGTAATGTATATATTTTGTATGTATTTTCTTTTTAGGTGTGTAATTTTTTATTTTCTGTAGTGGGGGGTTGTTAAGTACCTTTTTTTATTTTTTGTAATGTAGCTTTTTTAAATTTTTTGTAATGTAGATTTTTTTTCTTTTCTGTAATGTAGCTTTTTATTTTTGTGAATTAGGCTTTTTTATTTTATGTAACTTAGTTTTTATTATTTTTGTCAGTTAGGTTTTATTATTTTCTGTAACTAGTGGGGTGGGGGGGGGGGTTTATTAGCGGGTAGGTAATGTAGGTAGGTAGTGTAGGTGTTAATAGGTTCGTAAAGAGGGGGTTAGTTTAGATTTAATGGTTTATTGGGGGTATAGTTCAGTGTGTATTTAGTGTCAGGAAGGTCTTTGAGGACCCTCATAGCACTTAAGGGGTTAATCTTAGGCTGTCCCATGAGGGTCTTTATATACCCTTATGGCACTAATGGGGTTAAATAGAGGCTTTTGAGGGTCTGTATAGACATCCATAAGAGATCTGGTTAAAATAGTGTAGTGCTTACACTTTGTGTCATGAGGGTTCTGGATGACCCTCATGGCACTTATAGTGTTATTACATGGCTTAATTATTGTGCTATAGGGGTCTATATAGTTGAGGCACCCAGAACACTCACATTGGGTGACAAACAGCATTTCAACACTTTTTTATTGCCCCGTCATTTTTGACGGGCAAGAGCTAGTGTTGAAATAGTTTTGGGATTTTTACATTGCTTCCAGTTCTCCTTCCTGCTCCCTCACTGCTGCTTTATGAGGACCTGGCCAATCAGAATGGAGGTGTCTTTTCTGCCTGTCTATTTTGTTCACTTAAGATGGATTACAACAGTGAATGCTCACACCACAGCAAATTATTAAATACCTCAGCATTTATAAAGATGGATTTGTCTTTTCTGCTGATTTAAATATATTTCTATTCTGTGGATGAGAGCTGTATGTATGAAATCTATATTGTTTGTGTGTGTGCATGTTCCCTGTTGCGTCAAAAACTAGGCAAAATCCATACTGGGCTTTCTAGCATAGATAATTGCCCCCTGCCCATAACATACCTCACAACTGTCCCATCTTGTTCTTCTAGATCTGCTTTTGTCCTACACAACTTTATGTCAATCTTTGAGTCTGTGCAAATGCACAACTTTATGTCAATCTCTAAATACATAGAGCCCGATTCAATTGAGCTCTCACATGCTACTGTAGCCCATAAGTGAGGTCGCTAGTTAATTTGTTATTCAATTGGCGTCTTTTGCGGGCTCCAAAAGGGTCACGAGTTATGGCCTTGAAAAAATTGCGTTGGTTAAACCCGTAACTTACAACCTCCCAAAGCCTTTGATCTTTAATTTGCGCAAGAGTTACGATGGCAAAAAATGCAAAACCGCTATTCAATTGCTAAATTGCCCCAAGCGAGGGGCAGCATCTTCGGAGGCTCAAAGGCGACTGACACGCGGTTCTAAACACCCACACAAGCGGCACCATTATGACCTCACAAAAATGAGACCTTAACGGCCGAACCGTGCGCACCTAAAAACAGTCAAAACACAATAGATACCCACTAAAAATACATAGAAAAGCTTACCCACAGCGAGGGGGACCCAGGACCTCTGCAAGTGAAGTTACACCTCAATTTAAGCCCAAATTCCCGAGTTCAGACACACGAAAATCCCCTAAGCGAGAGAAAAAATGGCCACCGAAAAGACCATAACGGCCGATCCGCACACACCTACAAACAGTCAAAACACAATAAATCCCCACAAAAAATACATAAAAAGCTTAACCACACCAAGGGGGGGGGGGGGGGGGGCACCGAGGACCTCTGCAAGTGAAGTTACACCTCCATTTAAGTCCAAATTCCCGAGTTCAGACACACGAAAATCCCCTAAGCGCGAGAAAAAATGGCCGCCGAAAAAAACGAAGACCCAGGACCGCCCAGCCACGTACAACTTACCCAAGAAAAGATCCAAGATAAGCTCGGAGACCCGCATTAACCCCACATTAACCTTTGCAGTGGGGGGCACGATCGCACACGATCGGGGACCCCCGCTGCAATGAAAATTCTAAATTCCTGCATTACGCGTACTTAAAGGACCGTAAAGGTCCTTAAAGGACCCATTATAAAAAATAAAAAAAAATACACTATCACGCATGAGGCTCTATACAGAGCCCCATCAACCATTAATTTACCCTGTCAATATAGACCCCCATAAGCCCTTCATTAACCCTGTCACTCATGGGGGTCAATACCTACCCCCTAATTACCTCCCCACCACTCTAATTACAGAAAAAAAAACTAAAGTCACCAAAAAAAAAAAATCTACATTACATAAAATAAAAAACCTAAATCACAAAAAATAAAAAATCTACATTACAGAAAATAAATAAACCTGAGCCACAAAAAATAAAAAAAGGAACATTATAGAAAATAAAAAAATACATTACAAACCCCACCCCTACTATAGAAAATTAAAAAAAATTACACACCTGAAAAGGAAATACATATAATACATACAATACAATACATACAATACAAATAAAATGAAATACAATACAATACACCCCTATCTAATATACAATACATCCTATCTATCTAAATAAATACCACAATCTAATATACATCCTATCTATATAATATACATCACCCAATCTATCTAAATAAATACCACAATGTAATATACAATACATGCTATGCTATCTATATAATACACATACCCCTAGCTAACATATAATAAATGCTATCTATATATAAAATAATCTAATTCTAAGCTAAAATAAAATAATTAAGACCACTTACCTTTGCAGATGTCCCTTCAGATCAGCCACCTAGGGAAAAAAACTTAAAAAAATTAGTGCAACACCTTTACAGTAAATAGATAAACATTATAAACATTCTAAATATTCTACTCACCTTTCCAGCATGTCCCCGTCCTCCTTCTTTTCTTCCTCGCTGGTGCGGCCCCTGTTAAAAAAAAAACCATAACATTAATACAACATACATAAACACAAAATAAAATAAACATAATCTATATTGTACTTACCTCCCCGCGATGTCTCTGACCTCCTCCTCTTCTGCACCACCCTGGAACTGCGCTCTAAAAAAATAAATGAAAAAATATATAACGGAGATCCGCACTCGCGGACATCCCCGACGCTAATGAGCCTCCCGGAGACTTTTCCGGAAGAAAACGCTGTCTATCAAATTCACACAATCAGGAGGGGCCAATGTGTGAGCCAATCAGGAAGGGATACACCCTAAAATCCCACTCTGATTGGATAATGCACCTGTCAAACTTTATTTAAACCAATCACAAGGCGCAGATGCCTTCAGCCAATCACAATGGAATACACCCCCACAGGGTGATTGGCTGGAGGCATCTGTGCATTCTGATTGGTTGCACTGACAATAGCCAATCACAATGGGATACACCCCCACGTACTGATTGGCTGAAGGCATTTGCACCTTCTCATTGGCTGTTGTCAATGTCAATCAGTATTACAGCCAATGGGAAGGTGCAGATGTCTTCAGCCAAACACCCCGTGGGGGTGTATCCCATTGTGATTCGCTGATAGCAATAAAGCCTTTGGATTGGTTCAAATAAAGATTGACAGGTGCGTTATCCAATCAGAGGGATTTTGGGGTGTATCCCTTTCTCATTGGCATCTTCTCATTGGCTGAATTTGATAGACAGCGTTTTCAGCCAATCATTAGCCGCCATTGCCAATTTTATTCTGGAACACTCCGTAGGAGGCTCATTAGTGTCGAGGACATCCGCGACTGCGGATCTCTGTTATTTTTTTAAACATTTTTTTTAGAGCGTGGATGGTTCCAGGGCCCATCCGGGGCAGAAGACGAGGAGGCTGGAGACATCGCAGGGAGGTAAATACAATGTAGATTATGTTTATTTTACTTGGTTTTAGGTTTATGTATGTGTACTAATGTTATGTTTTTTTTTTAACAGGGGCCGCACCGGAGAAGAGGAAAAGAAGATAGACGGGACATGCTGGAAAGGTGAGTGGAATATTTAGAATATGTACTATGTTTATTTATTTTATGTAAACGTGTTGTAGTAATTTTTTAAATCTTTTTTACCCTAGGTTGCTGATCTGAAGAGACATCTCAAAGGTTAGTGGTCTTAATTATATTATTGTACCTTAGAATTAGGGTTGCAATATAGAGATAGCATGTATTGGATATTACATAGATTAAGGGATGTATATTAGATATATAGTATTTATTGTATATTAGATAGATAGGGAGATGTATATTAGATAGATATGATGTATTTTAGATAGATAGTATTGTATATTAGATAGATAGGGGGATGTATATTAGATAGGGGTGTATTGTATTGTATTTAATTTTATTTGTATTGTATGTATTGTATTGTATTGTATGTATTATATGTATTTCCTTTTCAGGTGTGTCATTTTTTTTTCTGTAGTGGGGGGGGGGGGTTGTAATGTACTTTTTTATTTTTTGTAACTTAGGTTTTTTATTTTCTGTAATGGACATTTTTTATTTTTTACGATTTAGGTTTTTTATTTTCTGTAATGTAGATTTTTGATTTTTTGATGACTTTAGTTTTTTTGTTTTCTGTAATTAGACTGGTGGGGGTTATTAGGGGGTAGGTAGGTAGTGTAGATGTTAATAGGTTAGTGTAGAGGGTGTTTAGTTGATATTTAATGTTTTATTGTGCAGTGTAGTGTTTATACTTAGTGTCATGATGGTCCTTGAGGACCGTCATGGCACTTATGTGGTTAATGTTGGGTCGTAACAGGCCCATAATGGTCATAATATACCCTTATGGGACTGATGGGGTTAAATAGAGGCTTATGAGGGTCTGGATAGACCCCCATAAGTGACAGGGTTAAAATGGTGTAGTGCTTACACTTTGGGTCATGAGGGTCCTGGATGACCCTCATGATACTTATAGTGTTATTACATGCGTTCATTAGTGTGTTAGAGGGGTCTATATAGTTGAGGCACGAAGTACACTCACATTGTGTGACAAACAGCATTTCAACACTTTCTTTTATTGACCGTCATTTCATGACATGTTTTTCTATCATAACCTCCTAGATGGTTTCTCAATATATAAAACTTAACCGTTCTAAGAGAGAGTTATTAGTTATTCCCCCATCCTTTACACCTGAAATTTCCCATTGTATAGATCACTCTCTTAAATTCCCTATCACACTTAATTAGGCTCTCCCATAGTCTTTAGAGAAGCAATTTATCTCCTTTAATCGATTTTATCAGGAATATGGTATACCTGTGTATCTATTTACTTTTACATACATGAAGAAGTGCTTATAAATTCTGTTTTTATTTAATAAAATAAAAATAAAACCTGCTTGTGTCTGCCCTCTGTAGGTTACGAAGACAAAGACTGGTTAGTAGGTGACACAGTACAAGTACAGCAATCAGTGACCATTTCATATCAACATGCTGTGACAGTAGGACAGTAGCATGCACATGCAGCACTACCGAGTCTCTATATGCTGCAGTGGGCAGACCCATACAGTGACTGTTTAATTTTAGGCAGTAAAAACTGAGTTTATAAAGAGTTCTTCTTGATAAAATAAAAGTATATAAAAGTAAATAGATACACAGGTATATTCTATATCTAATAATCCAGGAACCTTCGATATCCCTTTAACTCGACTACTAACTTCTGGTTAAGACACCTTCTTCTCCCTATCAATCTAGCTGTCCTTCCACCTCATGCATCTACCACATCTACCACCCCTATTTCCTCTTAGATTTTAAGCTCTCAAAAGAGCAATGCCCTCAAGTTCTTTTGTTTCAATATATATACAGTGGACCCTGCAATAGTTTACTGAATGAGTTGTACATAAGTGTATGTCCTTCCAGTTGTACGTCCTTCCAGTGGAAGTGGTAGCTTAAAAAGGTAGAGGAATTTAAGCATGCCTTTTTGTTTTCTATTAGCCGTTACTTTCCTGGTAAATTTTTGTAAGGTTTAAGAAATATTTTTTAAGTGCGTGAAAGAAAGCTTTAGACTACATGCCTCTTTAAAAGAAAAACTTCAACATATATGCCCCAAAACCAAAGGCAAATTAGTTTTCTGAATCGAATATTTAATCTGTTAAGACGATATAGCTCTGGTGCACTCATTATTTGTGGGGACTTTAACCTATGTGTGGATTCTGATCTAAATAGAAAATCCCATAAAGGAACATTTTTAGACCCCCACGCAAAATTAATATTTTTCATAATATTTTAATGAAATATCAAGTATATGACTCATGGCAAACTTTTCACCCCCAGGAAGGGGATTACTCCTTTTATTCTCATCGACATGATACGCATGTTAGATTGGACTACATACTTGTGAATAGTGTAAGTTTTAAAAAGAGTGATCAAAACAGAAATTGGACCTATACTGTGGTCAGACCACGGCATGGTCTCTATAAATATATCAACGCGTCATATAGAAACAGTTAGACCACCATGGAAATTAAAAATTTCCTTACTCCAGGACCCACAAATAAAAGATCTTTTAAAAAAAGAACTCAATAATTACTTTAAAGTAAACAACCCGTCTGTTACATCTAAAGTCACAATTTGGACTGCCCATAAAGCCTCTATAAGGGGTTATTTGATTAGCTGGCAGGCGATGAAGAAGAAACTTAGAGGTCGACCTCTACGAGACCTATATATTGACTTGACAAACTTAGATAGGCTTATTAAAATTGGCTCAAATGATCAGATTGTAAAGAGAATGGAAGCAATAAGATCTCAGATTAAAAAAATAGAACAAGAACTGTTAGATAAATCCCTATGGTCACTGCAGCAACGAATGTATCATATGGGAAACAAATCAGGGCGACTCCTAGCTAATAAATTGAAGAGCAAAACATCAAGTAAAAGAATAGATAGGTTAAAGTATAAAAATGAGACTCTGACAAAGCCTAGTGATATAGGAAATGCTTTTGGTCTTTTTTATCAAGATCTTTATAATTTGAGGGATGATAAAAATGTTATTACACCATCTAAAGAAGAGATATTCAAATTTTTGGATAATATTGATTTACCGAGAGTTTCTGATGACGATTTGGATATGTTAAATAAAGAAATAACTGCTAAAGAAATTTTGGAAGCTATAGATGGCCTGAAAAACTTCTCTTCCCCTGGCCCAGATGGCTATAGAAATTGCTACTATAAAATCTGTAAGTCAGAAATTTTAATTCCTCTTAAGAATGCTTTGAATGAAATTAAGATATCAGGTCGGGCACCGAAAGAAATGCTGGAGGCCTCGGTTATAACAATCCCTAAAGATGACTATAAAGAACCATCATGTAAGGATTTCCGCCCGATCTCTTTATTGAACACTGATATTAAAATGTATGCAAAAATTCTAGCTACTAGGCTGAATGCAATTTTAGGGGAACTTATTTCTTTAGATCAAAAAGGCTTCATTCGAGGGAGGCAAGGATCTGACAATGTTAAGAGAATGGTTAATTTGATCTCTTATGCTAAATGAAAGGGAGCTCCCACCGTCCTCTTATCATTAGACGCAGAAAAGGCTTTTGATAGGGTGGGGTGGGAGTTCCTGGAATTGCTGTTGGATAGATATGGGTTGTGGGACTTTGGTCTTAAAGCCATCCGGGCCTTATACACTGCCCCCACCGCAAAAGTAGTGGGGCCAGGGTATAGTTCATTCAGCTTTGTTATTTTGAATGGGACACGTCAAGGTTGTCCCCTGTCCCCTGCTATTTTTGCTATGTTCATTGAACCTTTAATAATACTGATTAGGAAGGAGAAGGAGGTGCAAGGGATACAGGTCGGAGCTATGGAACATAAAATATCGGCTTTTGCGGATGACATTCTTGTAGCACTAGAAAATCTGTTAGCCTCTCTCGGATCTTTGTTCCAACTGATAGATGATTATAGTAATATATCAAACTTTAAGCTAAATATTAGCAAATCAGAAGCCATGCCCATCAATATTTCCTATGAAATGTTACTCAAATTAAAACATCGATTCCCTCTCATATGGCAAAACTCTCTGAAACATTTGGGAATAATATTGGAAACAAATTTGAAGCAGACAATAATAACTAATTATAAAAAAGTGTATAAAAATGTTATAGAAAAAATCAATGCATGGTCAGGCTTAAATATATCTTGGTCTGGCAGACTTATTGCCATAAAAATGGTAATATTACCAAAATTTACCTATATCCTCCGGAATATCCCCTGCCGAATCCCTACATATTTGCTAAACCAACTACAAAATAAAATTGATAATTTCATTCATAAAGGGAAAAAAATAAGAATAAAAAAATCGAGAATGGGAGGGAAATTTAAACATGGTGGCTTGGCTTATCCATTACTTAAGGAATACCAGGAAGCTATATTAGCGTCAAATATGTTGGAATGGTTAGAACCCACAAATGTTAATAATTGGGTCCAAATCGAACAAGAGATAACAGGTTTAAATAATATTAAAATTCTCTTATTTCTAAAAAAGATTAACCTTAAATATTTGAAACAGGGTGAAACTATGGTTAGAGGGAATGGGAATATATGGAACAAATTGAATGTTAAATATAATTTGATTCCGTTTCCTTCGCCAATTACCCGGTTATTAGATCTAGCATCACATATTGAATCTCCAACCTTAGGGAGGATAGCTAAAGCAGGATTTAACCTGCTGTCACTACTGTTCCCTGGAAATACATTTTCATTGGAGATTATAAAAGTAAAAGCCCCTCAACTAAAGATCTCATGGTTAGAATCTCTTACATTGGAAAAAGTTCTCAAAAAGTCAGAGTTTTATTTGACTAGATCAAGAGATTTAACTCAATTTGAAAAATTGATCATGGTAGAATCTAAAACTCATCATATTTCAAAATGTTATGATATTATTAGAAGGCCACAAATGGAGTATAAGTCCAAGTGCATGCAGGATTGGGAAGGTGAATTGGAGTATAATTGGACCATAGAAGATTGGCATAGATCATATGCAATTACGGATAGATTTGTTAAAAATCCCTCCTAGAGAGAACTCCATTTTTAAATCTGCAATAGGTGGCATTATACGCCGGTTAGGATGGCAATGATTAGTGGGTTAGAACATGAGAAATATTGTTGGCGCAAGTGTAGTTGGACAGGTTCTTCCCTGCATATTTGGTTGCAATGCCCATATATTCAAAAATTCTGGGCAGAGGTTTTTTTCCCAGTTGACTAAGATATGTGAGGTAGAGTTGAGTAGTCCACACCCAGAAATAATATTATTCCATATTTTTCCTCCACTACCTTTAAAAGTTAAAGCCCTTATGTTGCAGATTTTGATGGCAGCAAAATCATTAATAGCCTCCAAGTGGAAGCAGAAATATGTCCCGTCTTGGAATAAGGTTAAAACAAAAGTGGATACAAATCGTCTATTAGAACTAAACTTTACCAACCTGGGGGTGATAAAAAAAAAGTAGTCTATCCTGGTCCCTATGGGATAAGTACTTCTTTAATACGTAATTAAGGAAGCCACTGATCTGACCTAGGACGTTCTGGCCACTTCGCCCTGGCCCACTCTCCAGACTTCCCTGCCCTAGGCCCCCCCGAGCTCGAAGCCATGAATGGAAGAAGTGTGAATGGAAGTGTGTTTAGTTTGAATGTATATTTTAGTATAGTAATTTGGAATATTATTGTGATGCCGTTGGGATACTATTGTAGATCAATTTTTTTAATGAACTTAATGGTGTAAAGGACCAAAAGGAGATGAAAGGCTTTAGTAAGATGAAATAAAAGAAGGGTAAAAGAAGAGGGAAAGGAAAAGGAAGTATAAGACAGAATGATAACAATAACGTGGTTTAACTAGAACGATCCCACGTACTGTTCTTTTGTGCTTCTTCATGTAACATTTCTCGTTGTTAACTTTAAAATGTAAAGAAAAGGGAAGAGGCTTGTGGTTCCAGTATATGGTTTTATTTCCTTTACCCAACTGATAAGTTGTACATGTTATTTGCTCTGGTATATTGCTCTTTTTCTCCTGTTAATGTGTAAATTTCCCAACGGTCGGGTAGAAGATATGTTTGTCTATGAAGTGTATGTAATTTATACTTTTCTACAATAATAAAATATTTTCCAAAAAAAAAAAAGAAAAACTTTGATCTTTTAAAGGAAAACACATGCTGAAAAGAGAATGCCTTAATTAACTGGCTTCAAATTGTTCTCCCACTGTAACCAATGCACAGTTGTTCAATGCATTTCCTTCACAATGCTTGCAGATGCAGAAGATGCCTTCATGGACCTGACTTGTACCTAAAACAAAACAAAAACATAACACCTACAAAAGAAAGCCTTAAAAATGACTCAACAACATTCCTCAATGGCCATCAATTGGTGACATTTTCAACAGAACCCTATGTGTCCACAGAGAAGGGTATCATGGACCATGTGATGGGAGGTAGCCATCTGTGTACAAAACATCAACATCACATAGGCCAAGATCCAAGACTCCGTAGCTTTGCTAGATTAGGTTAACTATGGGACCAATAGATTGTCACTGAGGAGTGCTGTTGAGAAGGCCCAAAAATCTTACCTACATCCTCCTCCGTCTAGCATCAGGGCCCATATCCCTGTGGGCGGCCACGTCTCACAGGTGCTGGGGGTGGGGCAGGAGATGTCATTCCCCTGTGAGGCAGCGGCACAAGCAGTTGCGGTTCTGGTGGAGGCATGGGTGGAGGAGAAGAGACATCCATCTGACCCGCCCCTTTCCTGAGCAGGCAAGGTACGACTCATGAGATGGTGCCTCCTCTCCTCCCTATTGCGCCAGGCCCGCCTGCTCATAAGCTCCTGGTGACTGGAGTAGATACTGGCCTGGATCCCCTGCTCAATACGGCCAGCACCTCCTCCTGAGCAGCCTAGCTTGGTGGTGGTGAGGATGGAGGTCTGGCTGCAGGGCCCAATGGTGGTTGTGGAGGAGGTGGTGGAGGTGGTGCTGGTAACCCGTTGGGGAGGGGCTGTTGCCTGGCCGTTGCCTGGCTCCAAACTGGTGGTGGTGGTGGTAGCAAGGCCGACGATCTGCAGGGGTGAGGAGAAAGTGGGAACATGCCCCTGTCATCTCTCCAATATGTGTGCCCTGGTGATGGCTGCAGCTGCTGGGGGAGGGGCAGTAGGGTTGAAGATCACAGGGGTGGTATACGGTTCTGCTGGTGGCCCCACTGCCCAGGTGAAGTCCTGGTCCCTCCTCCCCTGCACTAGATCCTGCTGGGCAAGGGCTTGCTCCGTGTCCTCCTGCTCGGATCGAGCAGAGGCCTCGCTTCTGGCTCACCAGTGGACCCAGACCTAGGTGAAGATGAAAAAGAGAAACGAGAAAAGAAAGGGACATGTGTTAATGTTGTTGAAGAAAACATTTTATGGAGTTCCGTCATAACTATTTGACATCTAGGCTTAATCATGGATGAATCACTTACAGGGCCATTGACCTAACTGTCAGTGCTCTTTATTTTGTGACAGAACATAAGTTTCCATGTTCATTGAGTGTTTAACTGCTTCCTGATTACATTCGTGTAAGCAGTTAAACCATAATAAGTGAAACGTTTGCTGAGGCAGAGGCTGTTAATCAGCACTGTGTCTGTAGACAATCCCTAGATCGCATATGTTTAACTGCTCTTATTTAAATTCCAATAAGGCAATAGATTACTTAACATAGAATCCTGTGCTCTTTCACGCAAATAATCTCATCTAGAGTGAGGTAACTGTCCCTTTAACTGCAACTCGGAGTAGCTCTCATTTGCTAGCTGTGATCTTTGGTGGGTTCTTGATCTTTATAGTTCTTGGCTCCTAACGCTCTCTTGATTCTGGCTACTGTCTATGACTGCATACGCTGCAGTGGGCACACCAATACATGGACTGGCTATTGGTTGATTACTGTTGTGCCCACTGAAGACAGTGATTTGTCAGCCTCATGGATTTAATGATGCCTGACAGATCCATCTAGCCCTTGTATATTCCATAAAGCTGACATGCCAGTGTCCTTGTTGATCATCCTGTACATGTGTAGGATGTGTGATGTACATGTGGTGGCATGTTGGTGTATGAGGCTGGATCCTGCTGGGCCACCAGGCCTGAGGGCCTTGAGGCCCCTCTCCCACTCAATGTAGGTGTCAGTCATTTGGAGCCACCACTTGTTGCTGAGGCCATCTCCTTGACCATCTTCCTCCTCACAGGACCCGGACGTCATCGAACCTGTGCTTCATAGACTTCACATCCCTTTTCCGCCATGCCCACTGCTGTTAATGCAGCTGCTACCTCCTTCCATGCCTGGGATCTAGGCCCATTCCTAACTTCCGTACCCTCAGGATAGCGGGCCGATGACGTATGGCACGCAGGAGTACCACCATCTCCTGGGGGTGGGGGGGGGGGGTTAATTTGGTTAGCCAAAATATTCATTATTTTAATAAAATTATTATTATTATTATTACCATTTTTTGAAAGGACCAACATATGCTGTAGCAGGATAGAGTCATTAAGTACAAAGGACATCTTACATAAATAGTGTTTGTGAAAACTCACAAACTCACAATCTTGAGGGATTATTGAAACAGACGGGGAGTTAACAAAAAGGAAGAAAACAAAGACTTTGCAAGTAATTGAAAAAGAGGGTAGAGCGTTAATTACTGATTAACAGCCTTATTAAATTGCAATACAGCACATAGCATATTTTTTTAAAGAAGTTTTTAGTTAGTGAACTTCTATCCAAAAGCAAGGTCTTCACTAACTAAAAACTTCTGTAAAAAAAATATGCTATGTGCTTAAATAGAGCCCTATTCAATTGGCTAAATCGCAATTTAATAAGGCTGTAAGTTTGTGGGTGTATCAGCTGTGAAAAATGAAGGTAATAGTGCTAAACCTGCCCTATGGGATGGCGTGTTATATGAGTTCAGAGACAGAAGATTGGCGGTATGTGAGACTCCAGGTCTAGACATAAAAGAAAACAAGGTAAATGGAACTGGAAAAATTATAGTTGGAGAGTGATCCTGCTGAGTTCATGGCGTGAGGCCCAGTGACATTGGCTGAGCTCTATGCAGAATGACTGCTCAGTCTTGATGGTACAAGGAACAATTGTTTCCTTTTTTTAATTTATTCCATATTTCCTTTAGACCTTGTTATTTATTCTAGTTTGTATGCCTATCCAGCTCTCAACTTTTGGATCTACTCGTTCATTTCCAACTATACAGTGTTTAAAGACCATCAGGCCCTTCTTGAACACTACTTTACCTCCTGAGATCTGTAGAATTTATATATTTGAATTGTGGTGTAGGTCCCTTGGACTGCAAGAAGATTGAATCAATCACTACTCCTGGAAATCAGCCAAACTGTTCACTGAAAGGTTTGATCATGTGGCTAAAGCTCAAATATTTTGGCCATATCATGAGAAGACAGGATTCTCTAGAGAAGACTCTGATGGTGGGAAAGATTGAAGGCACACGAAGAAGGGGACAGCAAAGATTGAGATGAATAGATGAGGTAATTGAATCAATGAACATATGTTTGATGGAGTTCAGATGGGCAGTGGCTGACAGACGTGCCTGGTGTACTGCACAACTAAACAACAATGAAGACCTTCAGTGGATACCCAGTGTAATGTATCCTAAAAGTTAAATATGACACCAGCTTGAGCAAAGTATACAAATATTATATACTTAAATCTACACTGCTGTAAGCACATTTTTATACACCCGAATAGATAGAGTCCTGGAATGTTTATTTGTAGTGAAATATATATAAAAAAAAGCTAAAGACATACCATAGAAAGAAAGAACGAAACTATTGGCTGAATAGAGGAATTTATATTTAAAGGGCCACTCAATTAAGCACAATTTGGAGCACACCAGTTTAAAGATCTCCTAAAAGTATATCAAAATACTTTTCAAATTTCTGTAATGCATGTATTTTTCACTGGGAAATTATTTAAATCTACATGTGCACTGGCAAACCCTCAGACAGACCCACAGTAACAGCACCATGTAGTGAGCTTAAGCAAAAAAAATAAAGAGTTAACCCCTTCACGCATTCATCTGTGTAGAGAATGGAATGGTGGAATCACCTAAATAGGTCAATTGCTGGTTAACTGCTCACTGCATTCCTAAGTTTAGGGAAATTTGCTATAAATCTTTGGCGTCACGGTGCCTTTACTGCATGGTTCGGCATATGTTAATAATCATGGAACAGTCATTGGGCAGGAGTCAGCATCTTTGTAAACAAACCTAAAGCTTCAGATGTTTAGCTGTTATTAGTGTATTAAAAAAATTGATAATTTTAACATACAATCTTGTGCTTTTTCACACCATGAAGAGCACTTACAGTGAGGTAAATGACCCTTTAAGTGAGTGATATAGTGATACTCCCTTAAAAAAGGAGCATTGTGAGTCTGGAAGCCCAAGTAACTTTCACTCCAAAAGAGTGAAGGTCATTATAAAAGAGTGACAGTTGAAGGATATGGTAAAGCCAAGATTCCCTATAAAGCCAAGAAGACCCTGGAAACATGACTGTTTACAGAGCTGTTTGATAAAACCAGGCTATACCAGGTAAAAAAATTATGTGTAAAATGCAGCTAGTAATATATATAATATATATAACACATAATATATATAAAATACAAATAATTCAAATCATATATAATACCAGCAAAATAGCTGCACATTTCACCTTTATTTCTGCAGTTCATGATTATTTGCAGTGTTAGTTCGCCTTTAACTCAATGCTCGGTGTGATCCTAACATTTGCAGACAGGTTTGTTATAACCCAGGGCAACAATGACCTTATTATGTCAATTCCATCTTTGAGCTCTGAATATGTAGAATGAAAGAGAGCATGCTATTTTAAGTGATGGGAACTGGAAGTCAAACCAAGTACAGTACAATGACCACTGAAGCAAAATATGTTGTATCTTGTCAACAAGAAAATCAGCTACACTGTATGCTGTAGTGCTGATATGAGGTGGGACATATTGTTGTGCATATGTAAAACATGTTATTTAAAGCTTCGGTGACAATGTTTCTTGATTTTATTGGATTTTTGAGTTAAATTAAGTTAGTCATACTATAGGTTCACTTTTATATTATTTTTTTTATTGTGTGCAGGAGCAATAAGTAATTTTGCCTAAGAAGCAGTGGCGGAGCTAAAGAATGGAGGGCCCCGGTGCAAAAAACTGTTTTGGACCCCCTCCCATAATGGGAGGTTATAACACAATTTTACGATGGGACTTCCCCTCCATTACCAACTCACATAGTGCCCTCCCCAAGACCCCTTCCCATAACAGCTCCCCTCCATAAGGCCACATACAAATTTCTACATAGCAGCCAGTTCCTTTTAGCAGCCATCTTCACAGTGTCTCCTAACATCCACCTCCACACAGCACCCATCCCACTTAGCATCCAACCCTTATAAGCAGCCACCCCCCTCAGCATCTATCCCCACAAAGCACCCACCTCCCAGAATACATCCCCCTGTACTTTGCTGTCATCCAGCCCTTGGACTCTCACCTCTTCCCTAATAAAAAATCTGCAGCATGCTGAACAACTCCACAGTGCCACCTCTTGGAGCTTCAATAAAAATGCTCTACAGAACAGAAAAAATAATTACACAGCCATGCCCCCCACCCCCCGAGGAGGGCCCTGGTGCAATGTACCAAATGCACCACTGGTAAGGAGCTAATATAAATAGCGCAACTGTATATATCAGTATATGGATACAAAACCGAAGTGTGGTGGCATCGTATCAACTGATCTCCAGGACTAAATTAAACTAGCGACTTCCCCGTCAAAAAATGACGGCAATAAGAATGTAAGGGCGGTAAATTTGTGCCTTTGGCGCTCCATGCCAGCAACTGAGGCCTTCGCTTTGCGAGGGCCGCAGGCTCGCTATGCGAGCCCTCAGCATTAGCAACAACCCGCATGCTCACAACTATATATGTGACTAGCGAATTGCCCGTCAAAAAAATGACTGCAATATAAATGTAAGCCAATCAATGCTGTTTGCCACACAATGTAAGGCTTTTGGTCCTCTTAGTACCTTTGGCGCTCATTGCGAGGTTTGCACTGAGCGCCTTCGGCGCTCATTGCGGTGCTCGCAATGAGCGCCTTAGGCGCTTATTGCGGTGCTCGCAATGAACGCCTTAGGCGCTTATCGCGAGGCTCTCCCCTGGTGTACTTTTGGTTCTGTGAGCACCCTGTCCGTTCATTGTGAACCCTGGTCTGAGCACTTTCGGGCTCTCCACTGGTGTACTTTTGGTTCTGTGAGCACCCTGTGAGTTCATTGTGAGCCCTGCGCTGAGCGCCTTTGGCGCTCATCACATAGCTCGCAATGAGCGCCTTCGGTGCTCATTGCGAGCCTCTCCTCTGGTATTTTTATTCTTTATATATATATTTTTAAATAATATTTAATTAATTAATGAAATAATAAATTAATATACTTTACCTATTTGTAATTAATATATCCAGCAATCAGTAGAAGAGCTATCAATCGATTTTGATTTTCCTGCAACATACAATGTACATTTGGACTGTTGCTCACCTGAGGAGAAAGTGTCAGCAATGTGGCAAGTGTGCAGTGAAAATATGCTGCTGCGCGAGGGCAAACCATTTGTTTAGTTGTGTAAAGCGGCATTTTAGAATGATAATGTTATTAGTTTCAAGTTAGTGTTGTAAAATGGTGGCAATTGTCTATGTGTTAGCGTAGTTTGTAATAGTGTATTTTCTACTTTGTACGTTCCTGGGTAAAAGTCTTATGTGCCTGGAGGGGTTTTGCGTGGTGTTGGGTCGTATAGCCACGATTTTGTTGTTTTCGGCGTCCATTTTTTTCTCTCGCTTAGGCAATTTTTGAGTGGCAAATGTCTGTGAATTCAAATTAAATGTGCGTGCAACCTCACTCCCAGAAGTCCTGGCTGTCCCCCCTGTGCTGTGTGTGATGTTTTTTGTATGTTTTTTTCGTGTTTTTTGATGTGCGCGGTTTGGCTGTTAACTTCATATTTTTTGGGCATCGTAATTTTTTTTTTTCTGAGTCCCGCTTTCCTTTTCAATGTGTTACGAGCCATAATTTTTGCTGGCAATTTTTTTCAAATTGCTACGGGTTTCGCACTGTGAATTGTATAATTGAGCTTTCTGTTGATCTGTAGTCTTGCGGTTCATAGGTATGATGTTAGAGTCGTGCAGGGTCGTAGGAATAAGCGCCTACGGCGCTCATCTCCACCAGCTCAGTGGGCGCCTTTGGCGCTCCCTGCCTAAGTCATATGGGGTCGTAGGGATGAGCGCCTATGGCGTTCATCTCCACCAGCGACATTAGCGCTCTCGGCGCTCCTTGCCTGACCGGAACTTTGCGAGGACCTCGGCTTTGCGAGGCCACAGTTGCAGCTGGCTCACTGTACGAGCCCGCTCTGCTGAGAACTATATATTTGATGGCTTGGTGCATATAGAAATTGTGATGTGAGCATTATCACTTTGTTCATAAAACAGAAGATGCTCTAAAGTTTGGAGTGAGATTTCAGTACGTACAGTAAACCCAATGCATTAACAATGTAGCCCAACGGTAAACCCTAAAGGAAATTACATTTTGTTTTTGTGTTGTATTGATCTCTGATGCCGTTTCAATAATTATTTTCTTATTTAGCCTCCATCATATAAGTCATTGATATTATAAAAAAATATTATTGTTATTAGAAATCCACAAACGCATTTAAAAAATACTATATATAAAAGGTTTCAAGTGGAACCCTTGCGGGAGAGTCTAGCGTATGTAAACAACATCACACGATATTTATAGAAAATGAAAAATGTATTGCAAAAGAGAGTAAGACTAACCCTAAAATATTTTTTAAGTATATTAATGGGAAGAAGGTGAGGAAGGAAGCTATATGAACATTACAATGTGACACAGGACGTCTGACAATTAGTGGCCAGGCAAAGGCAGATGAGATAAATAGGTTATTTTCTTCGGTATACACAAGGGAGGTACCAGTGGTTGGGACACTGCAACATAATGGGGCTACACTACCTTTGCCGAATAATTTAATTAACGCAGGAAGTAATCCAAAAGAGGTTGGAAAAAATAAATACATCCAAGGGTACTGAGGGAACTGGGTTCTGTAATAGCCAAACCATTATATTTAATTTTTCAAGATTCACTCAACATGGGGTCTCTACCAGATGACTGGAGAAAAGCTGATGTGATACCTATATTTGAAAAGGGAGCAAGAGCAAATCCGGGGAATTATAGACCAGTTAGCCTCACTTCTCTAGTGGGGAAGCTTTTAGAAGGGTTAATAATGGATGATATACAAAAATATGTCTATTTGAACAGGATTATAAGTAGGAGTCAACATGGATTTATGAGGGATACGTCATATCAAACAGATCGAATTAGTTTCTATGAGGAGGTTAGTAGGAACCTGGATCAAGGCAACTCAGTGGATGTAGTCTTTTTGGATTTTGCAAAGGCTTTTGATACAGTACCACATGGGAGACTATTGCACAAACTAAGGGATACCGGAATTGCAGTAAATACCTGCTCATTGATTTAGAGCTGGCTAAAAGACAGGAAGCAAAGGGTTGTTGTAAATGGAACATACTCCGATTGGACTAATGTGGTAAGTGGGGTTCCTCAGGGTTCAGTATTAGGTCCACTCCTTTTTAACAAATTTATTAATGACTTAGAGGTAGGATTGGAGTGTGGTGTCTCCATTTTCGCTGATGACACGAAGTTGTGCAAGATAATTAAATCAGATAATGATGCACTTTCCCTCCGAAGGGATTTCCATAAAATTGAGGAATGGGCATCTAAATGGCAGATGAGATTTAATACGAATAAATGTAAAGTTATGTATCTGAGAAGGAAAAAAAGCCATGCAAATGGTAATCTAATTGGAGCAAAATTAGGGGTATCAGATATTGAAAGAGATTTTGTAGTGCTTATGGACAACCACCTTGGTAACAGTGCTCAAAGCCAAGCAGCAGCTGCAAAGGCAAATACAATATCACATATTATAATTGTCCAACTACGATTCGTCGTCACGCTGTGTTGCGTGGTGCATACGACTTAGCGATGAGCGCCGCAGGCGCTCATTGCCCGGCAAGCCTCGCGCCGTTAAACCGTAGCACTTGGGCAATGAGCGCCACAGGCGAGCCTCAAGTAGCGAGGCGAGCCGTTAACTCATAGCACTTAGGCAATGAGGCAATGAGCGCCGCAGGCGCTCATTGCTGGCGAGCCTCGCATAGCGAGGCGAGCCGTTAAACACGTCACACGCACAACGTAGAAAAAAAAAAAACCCACCTCGGAACCAACCTTAACGTACCAAACACCAACACGCACTAAGAATCCGACTAACGGCTGACCCGCGCGCAACTAAAAACAGTGAAAACACACCAAATACTCACACAAACTACATAAAAAGCTTACCCATAGCAAGGGGGGGCACCCAGGACCTCTGAAAGTGAAGTTACACCTCCATTTAAGTCCAAATTCCCGAGTTCAGACACACGAAAATCCGCTAAGCGAGAGAAAAAATGGCCTCCAAAAAAACCGAAAGCGAGGCTCATAGCCCAGCCACGTACAAATTAGCCAAGAAGGGATCCGAGATAAGCTCGGAAACCCGCATTAACTCCACATTAACCATCGCAGTGGGGGTCCCGATTGCACGCGATCCGGGTTCCCCGCTGCAATCAAAATTCCTGCGTTACAAGTCCTTAAAGGACCGTAAAGTTCCTTAAAGGACCTGTTGTAAAAGAAAAAAATACACTGTCACCCTGTCAATCATGGGGGTCAATACAGACCCCCATAAAACCCTCATTAACCCTGTCACTCATGGGGGTCAATATAGACCCCCATAAGCCCTTCATTAACCCTGTCACTCATGGGGGTCAATAGAGACCCCCATAAGCCCTTCATTAAGCATGTCACTCATGGGGGTCAATACAGACCCCCATAAGCCTCTATTTAACCCCATCAGTCCCATAAGGGTATATTAACACGATTATGGGCCTGTTACAAAACTACATTAATCACATAAGTGCCATGATGGTCCCTTAAGGACCATCATGACACTAAGTATAAACACTACACTGCACTATACCCCCCCAATAAAACATTAAATATCAACTAAACACCCTCTACACTAACCTATTAACATCTACACTACCTACCCCCTATTAACCCCCACCACTCTAATTACAGAAAATAAAAAAGCCTAAAGTCACACAAAAAAAATAAAATCGACATTAAATGAAATAAAAAACTAACTCACAAAAAAAATAAACTACATTACACAAAATAATAAAACCTAAGTCACAAAAAAATAAAAAAAGGAACATTGCAGAAAAAAAAAAACATTACAACCCCCACCTCACTACAGAAAAAAAAAATACACACCTGAAAAGGAAATACATACATTACAAATACATACAATACAAATACATACAATTACAATACAATACACCACTATCTAATATACATTACACAATCTATCTAAATAAATACCATATTCTAATATACATCCTATCTATATAATACATACCCAATCTATCTAAATAAATAAATAGCATAATCTAATATACATCCTATCAATATAATAATACATTCCCAATCTATCTAAATAAATAACACAATTTAATATACAATACATTCTATGCTATCTATATAAAACCCCTAGCTAACATACAATAAATGCTATCTATATATTAACTTATCTATGTCTAAGCTAAAAAAAAAAAAATTAAGACCGCTTACCTTTGCAGATGTTCATTGCGATCAGCCACCTATGAAAAATAAATTACAAAAAATGAGTGCAACACGTTTACACTAATAAAATAAACATTATAGACATTCTATACATTCCAGACATTCTATACATTATATACATTATATACATTCTATACATTCTAAATATTCTACTCACCTTTACGCCATGTCCTGTCCGGCATTCTTTCAATCCTTCTCCGGCAAGGCACCTGTTAAAAAAAACACAACATTAATACACATACATCAAAATAAAATAAACATAATCTACATTATACTTACCTACCCGTGATGTCTCCGGCCTCCTCTGGATCCTCTTCTGCCACGACCTGTAAAAAAAAAAAAAAAAAAATATATATATATATATATATATATATATATATATATATATATATATATACTTACATCCGCACTCCCGGACATCCCCGACGCTAATGAGGCTCCCGGAGAATTTTCCGGAAGAAAATAAGCAATGGATAATGCACCTATCAATCTTTATTTAAACCAATCACATGCCTTCAGCCAATCACAATGGAATACACCCCCACAGGGTGATTGGTTGGAGCCTCTGCGCATTCTGATTGGCTATTGTCAGTGCAAATAATCACAATGGAATACACCCTCACGTACTGATTGGTGAAGGATTTGCGCATTCTTATTGGCTACTGTTAAAATCAATCAATATTACAGCCAATGGGAAGGCGCAGATGTCTTCACCAATCAGTACGTGGGGGTATATTCCATTGTGATTGGCTGATGGCAATAAAGCCTTAGGATTGGTTCAAATAAAGATTGAAAGGTGTGTTATCCAATCAGCGTTGTATTTTGGGGTGTATACTTTTTTCATTGGTTCACAAATGGGGTCTTCTCATTGGCTGAATTTGATGGATAGCCTTTTCAGCCAATCAGAAGCCGCCATTGCCAATTTTACTCTGGAACACTCCATAGGAAGGTCATTAACGTCGGATACATGCGCAAGGGCGGATGTGTGTCGTTTTTTTTTTTTTTTTTTTTTTTTTTTTAAAGGTGCGTATGCTTCCGTAGAAGACGAGGAGGCCGGAGACATCGCGGAAAGGTAAGTCTAATGTAGATTGTGTTTATTTTACTTTGCTTTATGTTTACTAATGTAATGTTTTTTTTTGACAGGAGTAAAGATGGCCGACGGAACATGGCAGACGGAACACGGAGGACGTGACATGCTGGAAAGGGGAGTATAATATTTAGAATATTTACAATGTTTACAATGTTTAGGTATTTCATGTAAATGTGTTGTATTAATTTTTGGAATCTTTTTTACTGTAGGTTGCTGATCTGAAGAAACATCTCAAAGGTAAGTGGCCTTAATTATTTTATTGTAGCTTACAATTAGGGTAGATATATATATATATATAGCATGTATTGTATATTACATAGATAGGGGGATGTATTATTAGATAGTATTGTATATTACATAGTGGGATGTATATTACATTATATAGTGCCATATATATTACATAGTGGCATTTATATTAGATAGTGGCATGTATATTACATAGGGTTGTATTGTATTTTATTTAATTGTATTGCATTTTGTTTTATTTAATTGTGTTGTATTTTATTTTATTTAATTGTGTTGTATTTTAGTTTATTTAATTCTGTTGTATTTTAGTTTATTTAATTCTGTTGTATTGTATTATATGTATGTATTATATGTATTTCTTTTTCAGGTGTGTAATTTTTTTTTAAATGTTGTAGTGACGGGAGGTTGTAATGTATTTTTTTAGTTTCTGTAATGTTCCTTTTTTATTTTTGGTCACTTAGGTTTCTTTTTTTGGTTCTGTAATGTACATTTTTTATTTTTGGTGATTTTAGTTTTTATTATTTTATGTCATGTAGATTTCTGCTTTTTGAGGAATTTAGTTGCTTGAGGCACACAGTACACTCACATTGTGTGACAAACAGCATTTCAACACTTTCTTTTATTGACCGTCATTTTTTGACGGGCAAGTCGCTAGTTAGCATATATTAAGAATGGTATAGAAGCAAGGGAAGCAAATATAATTCTGCCACTATACAAATCTCTAGTACGCCCTCATTTGGAATATGGAGTACAATTTTGGGCACCACCTTATAAAAAGGACATTTTAGAGCTGGAAAAGGTACAGAGGAGGGCAACAAAACGAATAAGGGTTATGGAGAGGCTAAGTTATGAAAAAAGACTAGCCAAATTAAACTTATTTTCTCTAGAAAAAAGGCGTCTAAGAGGAGACATGATTACCTTATATAAATACATCCAGGGTCAGTATAAAGATTTGTCAAGGAAACTTTTTGTGCCAAGAGGTTTTCAACTGACAAGAGGGCTTCCTTTGAGGTTAGAAGTAAGCAGCAAGGGTGATTAATCTGTGGAATTCTGTACCAAAGGAGGTGGTGACAGCGGATTCGATAGATAACTTTAAAAGGGGACTGGATTTATTTCTAATTAAAAAAGGGCATTCAGGGCTATCCTGGATAATTAGAGAGATAGTATTGATCCAGGGAGGAATCCGATACATTTTTTTCCACTTTGAGATAATTGGCAAAGTTTCACTGTGTTTTTTTTTTTCCTGTTTGCCTTCCTCTGGATCAATCAATTAGTTAATCAATTAATTAACAACTAATCCGCACATTGCAGATCAAAGGAGATCTTAAAATGTTGAAAGTATATATATATATATTTGTATATAAAGAAGAAATTATTTATGCAAATGCTCTATAAATAGTCCTATATTTGGGGAGATATCTTTACTGAGGGGCTCCAATCTATAACTTATTTTCTTGCATTTATATATTATTAAAATAAAGGTATAAGGTTGAAGAACAATCAAATGTTAACACAGTTGGTCTACCAGGGTCGACCACAGTAATAGGGCTTGGGTGCTTGGAGTGGTCGGGCTTTGTCTACAGATGTGTAGTAAACCCTTTCTAAGATGAGGTGTATTTCTTAGGTGATCTGTTTACCACTTAGGCAGATTGTTTACTGTGTGATCTGTGTACCAGGAGTTATGCCGCTATTACTGTTCACACTGTCCACAATAGTGTTGTGTATTATGTGAAAAGACAAAAGTAAGGGATGATAAAGAGAAGCCCACCAACAACTGGTGCAGGTCACTTTGATCGCCAATTAGATAAATATGCAAATATAAATGTAAGGTTTGACCCTCACCTTATTAGACCTCAAGCGTGTGAGGTACTAAAATCCTTTTCATTAGATCCCCCAGTCTGGGCAGGTTTCTCGTAGGTCTTGATGGTCTATGCATTTTGCCAGAAACACTCTCTTGCTGGAAGTCCCCATGTGGTTCTTCAATGGAAGTATCAGACTAATACTCAGATCTAGCCACGGGCTTACGGGCTGATTTCAGGTTCCTATTCAATTTCAAGCCTGTAATTACCTTCATATAGGTCGTATGTGTGCTGGTAAGAAATGTACTGCAGTTACGGGTGTATTTAATTGAACAAGCCCGCAATTACAGGGCAAAAGACTAAATTGTCGGCTCATATCAATCTGGATGTTATGGACATTGCCCCGCCCAACGTGAGCCGACGCAAGAGGAGGAGGCAACAAGAGGAGCTTTGAGGGCCCGGGCTATGAAGATCCAATCATCTGGGCAGTGGGGTCACCAGCTGACCATCAGCCACACCTGTGGCATTTGAACCCACTGTCCCTCTCCTCTAACAACTTGGATCACCACCCAGGCCCTCCTATTGGACGATTCAAAGGGTTTTCCACCGCCTCCTCCTCCTCTCAGCAGTGCCACCACCTGGCTCCTGCCACTCACCACCATCCCCAACACGAGTGAGCGAGGCTCCAACCAGGCCACAGACCCTACACAATGGGCCACCACTTCTTTCCCTTCCTCACCTAGGACTTCCATTCATGGGACCACCACCGGAGGCTGACAGGGAGAGATGCTGGCTCTAATGCGTCAGCTTATGGAGAGCAATTGAGGAATCCAGGCCAATATCTCCTCCAACCACGCAAAGCTAGGGGGCATCCTGTGGAGTCAACATTGAACATTGATGCGCAACGGTGAACATTGATGCGCAACGGCGAGTTGGTTCCAAGCACCGCCTCCCTCACCCCAGAGGCCTCCGCCGCCCATCCGCAGCCTGGACGCTCCTCTCCTCCTGCAATACCTCCACCGCCTAAGGTGCAGCTTCCTCTTCAGGTCCTTGAAGGCATCTCCTTCATCTGCAAGCATTGTTCAAAATATGAAGTAAATGTAAGATATTCACAGTGGCTCTCAGATAGAAATTCTTTCACTGACAGCCACTCCTAAACATGTTGCTCAGACTATATTAATTCAATCATATATTGAAATTTATAAGACAAGATTATTGTTAGCTTAAATTTAGACAAATACAGCTATGGCGGTGGACTTGCAAAGTCTCACAATGGCATCTTAATCAAAGCCAGCATTAATATATGCACTAGTGAAGCATGTAATCCTTACTCAATATCGGTCTTCAAAACAGATACTTGTGTCTGATGTAAGTAACAGTAAATCTGACTGCTGATCTTTGTGTCCTCTCCATATTAATGGGTAAGTTACCCACATTTATGATATTATGAGTATCCTTTAACATGTACTAACACCTGTATAGCTGATGAATGTGATATCAATGTTGCTAAACAATATCAGATGGAGAAGGCGATAGTACTCTTGCACCACTGACTGTGGTCACAGCTAAGCTTTTTTTGTGAGATGACACATCTGTCATGATTCCCCTGAACCCCCTTTGGGGTCAGTAAAAGTTTAGTTGTTTAATATGCTTTTATGTTAATTTGATTATTCTATATGTGTTATGTCATGTTAATTAATATGTAAAATGTTATGCTATGTTAATGACTGTATGATTAATTGTGTCCAGTGTGTAAGGAGTTAAATGGTTTAGAATGTTGTGTGGTCGGTGGTAACTGTCAGAGAGGGGAGAGAGCAGTTGGCAGTTGAGTTTTTTCTGACAGAGAGAGATGTATTGGTGTCTCTGAGGGCAGTTGAGATAATGCTGGGTTGAATGTCTTAAAGTATATATATATATATATATATATATATATATATATATATATATATATATATATATATATATATATATATATATATATATATATATATATATATATATATATATTCCTAAGCCAAGGGAAGAAGACATATATTGAAGACAGATGAAGACAGATATGCTCCTATCTAAAAAGGGAGGTAAGAAGATAACCGCAATGACTGTATGAATGAAGTTGCTGTTATGATGCCTTATAGATGATCCCTTGTCCACAGAAATAAAAACAGTTTCTGATTTCTTATAATGCTGAGCCTGCATTCATATTCTTAAAGACTACATCTAATTTAAGAGACATCAGCTGTCTTAGTGTAGAGACCAAAAGAATCTGGTAGATCTGCTGGGTAGGTTTGGCAATAACAGCCTTATCAAGCCCGACTGAGAAGCAGTAGATCGTGACAACATCATTATTAATGGTCATGGCCAGTGAGATATCATGACATCTACCCAATGGTCAGTAATGCTTGCAGATGACGATCAGGTATGTTTGTATGTTGTTACAAATACAGTAGGTAGCTCCGTACTGTACATGCAATTTTTTTCTAGTTTTTTACCCTCCTCAGCCTTTTTTAGGATAATACCACCGTTTTTTAGATTTTTGTTTTGGAAACACACTGTATGCATGTAACTGGATTGGATTACATAGTCCAGAAGTTTATGCATCTGTTTAATTGAGCAGATGAAGACCAGTTGTAAGTGCTATGCGCATTACTGTTTACTTCAATTAGATGGAATTATTTATGTTGATCCGTTTTTTTTCCATCAGATTATGGTAACTGTGGTGTTGTGACCACATGTGACCCTAGTAGATGCAATCTATCATATTTATTATGCAGTCTTACATTTGACCCTTTATGTATCCCCTTTTTCCCCAAAGACTCTTGCCCTTCCGGGATATGACCACACCACACCCATAATATTAATGCAAAGTCGTATACATTTTTGAGTGTGCTCTGTGCATAAAATAAAGTTTTGTTATACTGTTATCATGTTTCAGTGTGTTTTCTGTGGGGTTTTGGGACATCAACAAAACATCACATTTCTGTCACTATCATATACATGTAAACTAGTTACTGTCCAATAGATCATTATGTGAACATTCCAGTCCACTACAGTGACACAAGTGTGGTTTCAAAGTGGTCACATGTATTAGTCTCCTCTTACAGAGCCATAAAACTAGATTCCCCCTTAATGGCTAAAGCCAGAGTATTCACGTGTGGCTGATCACAGGGCCAGTAAATTCCTGCAGAAAATTAACCCCCTTGTCACATAAGTGACTGCAGTAGTTTTTATATAATTCTAGCATCCTAGGGCCTACAGTACTTCTAACACAGATACATATAACATGATGTAGTAGCCCCAGGAAGAGACATTGTCACCTATCATCACATAATACTGAGTATTGCCACTTTCTGGCCCTAGGGGCGGTACCGGATGTGCCTATGTGAGCTGAGACTCGCTTAGCCCGATGGAGAAGCCCACGCCGAAAACGGGATAGCTGCAGAGTCTAAACTCCACCAACTTGCCTGAATCCGCTGCAAATTTTCCCAATGCTGCAGTGGAACCCCCATAAACACTCAAAGGGAGTGTCTTGCCTTCCCCCGAACCTTACATCTAAATTCTGGGACCCTATCTGGGGGTGTCTACTTTTTGCCAGATTCGCGGTAAAACAAAAGTTTCACAGACTCCCGCGACTCCCGCGATGGTTCAGGCGAGGGAGGTTGGCAGAAGCTGATGGAGCGGCGGAGAGGCAGAGAGGGAAGCAACGTGAGACGCCCGACCGACAACACCGCTGAAAACGGCGCGGTAAGCTCCTGAAACACCCCTGGGCACTCCTGAAATACCCCTGAAATACTCCCTACCCCTCCTGTCTATGTCTCCCTAAAATCCTTTTGCTCTTAACGGCAGGAAATGCGACACAAGCTGAAGGGGGGTGAAACATCAGCCAAACGCTATAGTGGCCTCAGAGAGGCCTAACAACTAATACCTCAGCCCTGTATTAAATCCCTGCAGTAAACATCACGCACTGCAGCTCCAGAGGGAACACAAGAGGGAGTACAAGGGTCCAGAGGTAAAGATAAGTGCTGGCTGGTAAAGTGGAGCTAGGGAGGGGTAAAGGATAAGTCTTGGATAGGATGCCCAGGATCCACGTTTAAGCACCTCCAACTTGCAAGCAGACCACAAAACCAAAAAAAAAAAACAAGAGAGAAAGCTTAGAGATCTGAGATCCAAGAGCTTCCCCCCCTTGCTGTAGAGACGCTGCTGGGAGCAGACACCACCATCTGACGCCGGGTAAGGCTCTGGTAGAGCACCCTTCTATTTACTGTATATTGAAAGTGTAACATTGATGTGCTGTTTGGGGACAAACTATGCATAACGGAGTATAGGTTCCACTGTGACTCTGCATATGTCTATTTGGGCAAATAACTGAGCTAGCCCGATCTATTACTTTTATGGCCCTAAGGTCCTTATAAACCACAACGGGATTCAAGATCCAAGGGGGAAGGGCAAATTAAAGAAAAGAAGCAAAAGGGCATAAAAGAGGAGGAAAAAAGAAAGGGTGCTCTCCCTGATATAATTTGGACTTGGTTATTTCCCCAGGCCTATACAATCTCATCTATTATCATATAATTGATTGGAATCTGGAAATAAAGGACAATATGCCTCCCAAGAACAAAAACAAATATAAAGCTAGATCACCGCCGAAATCTAAATTATTTTTCTCGCCCAAATGGCATCTAAAACTACGGAGGTGTCCTTATTGGCTACTCCAATAAGTGACAAATCAATAGAGGCTACTGGAGGAAATAGGAGTGAGTCTTCGCCGGATATAAACATGGCAAATTTAGAAGAGGAAATCTTGACTGTGGCCAAACTGGAAAAAATTCTAGAGACATTTCAAAATAAATTTCTTGATGAATTTAAAAATCAAATCCTGCTAAATAAAGTTAACTCAAGAAAACTCTGTAAAAATAACAGAATTAGAAAGTACGTGTGAACTAACCAAAAAAGAACTACTTATTTCCAAAGAAACAATTAAAATCATGGATGCTAAGATTAAAACTTTGGAAAATAAGATGGACTTATTTGAAGATCGATCTAGAATGAACAATTTAAAAATACGTGGCGTTGTGGAAAAAGTCTCCAAAGATCAATTGGATCAATATCTCATTAACTTTTTTTGCCTACTTAGTACCGGTCTTAGTGGACACTAAAATTAAATTTGATGCGGTGTATAGGATTCCTAAACCCAAAAATATTGATGCAGATTCCCCTAGAGACATATTGGTAAGAATTCACCAGCTGCCACTAAAAAATCAAATAATTAGAGCCAGCTATGGGAAAACAGGCTACGACCCGCCATATTCGCACATCAAAATTTTTTCAGATATCTCTTCTTCCACAAGGAATAAAAGAAAATTGTTTCTGTCGACTACTCAGAAATTGAGGGACAAAGAAATCCCATATAAATGGGTATTCCCTATAGGTCTCTTAATACTTAGAGAGAATAGATGGGTCAAAGTTAGCTCACCGAAAGATGGTGAAGAAATTATTAGTAAATGGGGCTGGTGAATGGATAACCCTAACTTTTGTGGACACCTGGTGGATTCTTGCAATAGGAAAAGTCTCTTCACTATTGCCTGCATTTGATTTTCTCTTACTCACTGTTAATTGTATTTTGTGTTTGCCTACGTTGTCTAGAAGCCATAGGGGAAACAGCACTGTTAAACCAACAATTGTTATATTTTATAATGCTCATATATATTATTTTAACACAGGCACAATACCTGGAAAGGTTTGCACTTTATAAATTTGTTTATTAATTTTTTCTCCCCTGTGAGAAAAGAAAGTCCCCCACTTGTAAATTTTGCACAGCACTTTGAAAGGAAGCCACTTCAATCATGAGTTAATCACCTTAATTTTGGAAACAATGTAGGGAACAAATGGGTTTAGAACAAGTTATAATTTATTATTAGACACGTGCAGCACTTTATTAAAAGAATGCACATAAACACTGTTTTGCACAAGAAAGATAGATCGTGTAAAATTGATTGATATATAGTCACTTTATTTAGATAACAGAGGCAATGCAATATTACCTGCCTTTTAGCAAGTATACCCTCTTTTTTTTTTTTTTTTTTTTTTTTCTTAATTCAAATATAGCACCTTGAAATATTGCTCTTTAAAACGCTGCTAGATCTAAAACTGCGCCAAAGACTACACTCTCTCTCAGGAGAAGGTAAAGTAGTTAGAAAATACATACTGGACAAAGAATATAAGATAAACAAGACTCTATACAAAAGTATTCTTGTTAACAGGCATAGTAATAGTAATTATGGGTTAACTACTGTACTTTTGTTTTTGGAGGAAGAATGTAGGGAACAATTGGGTTCAAGACAAGTTATAACTAACTTTTAGACATGCACAGCACTTTATTATAAGAATGCACTTTAACACTGTTCTGCACAAGAAATAGGCACTTTCACTTAAACAATTAGAGGTTATGCAATATTAACTCCCTTTTAATAAATATACTCACTCCCCTTTTGAACATAAACACAGCACTTTGCAATTTTGCACTTAAAATGCTGCTAGATTAAAGTAGCAACACAATAAATTCACTGGACAAGAGCATAAGATAAACTCGACTATAGATAAATTAATACATGTTAACAGGCATAGTAATAGTAAGCTATATGGAGAAAATCTGAATAATAGAAAACCACCCTAACTTACTAAGTAAAGTCTGAGAAATACGAAAATTCCAAACCGCTTATAAATAGACTATTGGCAGTGGGCAGTGCCATAATTGAATAAAGGCTAAGAAGGAAGGGGAAGAAGGAAAAGACATGAAGGGAATTGTAAAGTCAAGGGGAAGAAAACAGAGAAGGTAATGGGAAGGCAAGAATAAAAATGGAAAGGGGAAGAAAGAGAAAAGAAATTAAGTGGGGCACTTAGACACAATAAGATTTAAAGGCGTGGGAACAACCTCCATAGAGGACTGGACACATCCTAAACTGTGTACGCCTATTGCGTGTGACTGAAGTTCAGCCCCTCTTTAAGGGGTGAAGTCTGAATGGAAGGAATGGTCCGAATAGGTCTTTGTAATGGATGGAGTAAGGTTGGAAGGATGTCTGTAGCCGGTAGGTGTGGGGAGAGGGGGCGGGGGGGGGGGGGTCTTGGTGAGGGGATGGGCTCCAGGGGGTTGAAAATAGTGAGCTATAACGTTAGGGGCTTAAACTCTCCATCAAAAAGAGCCTCCATTACTAGAATGTTAAACAAAACCAACCCAGACATTGTGTTAATTCAAGAATCCCATTGGGATAAAAACTATATCCCACAGTTAGCAAAATATAAATATCCCCATGTATTAAACGCTTGCAAAAAAAAAAAACTCGGGAGGAGTGGTAATGATGTTTAACAAAAATCTAAGTCTAGAAGAAGAACTAGTGGTCGCTGATGAAAATGGGAGGTATATTATTTGGGTAGGGAAGATAAATAGTCAACAACTATCAATAGTAAATGTATACGCCCCTAATTGTAAACAAAACTCCTTTCTCAACGGCGTACTTAAAAAACTGAAAAAGATAGCTAAAGGAGGTCTTATTGTGAGAGGAGACTTTAATATGACTCCGGACCCCCAGATAGACAGAAATTATAAAAAATTACCAAAACATTATAAATACATAGAAAAAACATCTCATGATTTTTCTAAATTGTTGGCGAGATACCATTTGTATGATACATGGCGTCTTTTAAATACAACGGAGCGAGACTATACATACTACTCCGGCTCGCATAAGATGTACTCAAGAATCAACAATATTTTGGTAAGCGAGTCTTTGTTAAATATAATCAAATCAGCTGAAATTGGTTTAATAACCATCTCAGACCACGCTCCAATTTCCCTTCAATTACAGGAAATAAGAACTGCTCACTTTGGTAGGACCTGGAAAATGGATGATAAAATTTTGGAAGACAAGGTTAGTCTAGACACTCTTAGAGAGGAAATTAAATCTTTTCTAGATATCAATATGGGCTCAGTATCCTCGGACATAATAATCTGGAATGCTCTGAAAGCATATATAAGAGGCATTCTTATCAAGATTAAAAGTATCCGGGTTAAACAGAGAGGACTATCTTTAAGATCATTATATGTAAAGCTATATGGACTAGAACAAGTTAATAAAAAATAAATAAATGACACTTTAACTCAAGGGTGCCCGCTGTCTCCCATTTTATTTGCCTTGATTTTAGAACCCTTGGCAATAGCAATAAGAAATTCTTCAAGTTTCAAAGGGAATAAAATAGGCAAAAATGAATATAAAATCTCCCTCTTTGCCGATGACGTAGTGGTTTATATGGAGCACCCACTTAAATCTATGGAAGCCTTAATGGAAATAATCGATAACTATAGCAAAGTATCGAACTATAAATTAAATATAGGTAAATCAGAAGCCTTGAGTATTAACATGGCTAGAAAAGACAATGAACACCTCTTGGAGAAATATCATCTAGCCCATACAAAAGGATTTACGCACTTAGGTATTAAGTTCAATTTGGACTTTAAAATTATGCTAGACTCAAACTTGAACAGTTTATACAAAAAATCTAAGGACCTCATTGAGAACTGGCCGAGAAACTCTATCTCCTTCTCTGGCAGAATTGCTTCTGTAAAAATGTCTCTTTTACCCAAAATCAACTATGTGTTAAGATCATTCCCTTTCCCAATTAATAGTCATTGCTTGAGCAAATTCCAAAAGCTGATAGACAGATATATCAATAAGAAGGGTCAGATTAGAGTGAAATGAGAAATAATGTGTAGAAAATGTAATAAAGGAGGAATTGCGTACCCTATGATTTCTCATTATCACGAAGCAATCAAATTAGCGCAATACATAAAATGGACCCAATCCTTAACGGGCCACTCTATAAATCAAGAACTGAGTGACATACTAAACTCCATTGATCTAAATGCCCTTTTCTACCTTCCAAAATTAGCTATCCACTATATTAACCCTAACGCAACTATTTTAATCGACATGGTAAAGGATTGGATAAAAATGAATAAGAAATTTAAACTTTTAGAGAGTTATAGCGATCTTACCCCTTTGACAACTATAACATCTCTAAACCAAATCCTTCTGGAACCAGAGTGGAAAGAGAAGGGGATATATTTATTGGGCCATATTGTAGATAAATACAATGGAAGAATACTAGACTACGACACGTTAAAAAAGAAATATAACATCTCAAATAAAATATGGTTTACCTTGTATAAATTATCACTGATTCTGAGTCAAAGAACTAAGGATAACAACTCAACTAGCTCAAACAACTTGATCACCTTGATAGAGTCTCAAAATTTCAAACACTTGATATCAAAATGTAATGAAATTATCCACATTCAAACTCAGGGAGACATAACTAATCCGATGAAAATTTGGGCAAAAGACATGCATATTCGGTTGTCAAAAGAGTTATGGCGAGAGGCCCTGTTATCTCTAAACAGATTTATAAAAAATGTAAATCAAAGAGAAATTCAATTTAAAATTTTAAATAGATGGTATTGGGTCCCTGTTAAAATATATTCGATATCATTCAACCCAGAAACCAAACTATGCTGGAGGAAATGTGGAAATCCAGCAGACATGTATCACATATGGTGGAACTGCCCTACTTCTCTCTCACTCTGGGAGGACTGTTTTGAATATGGATCAAATATATTGAAAACAAATATTACAGCTGCTCCACAAATAGCATTGTTTAATTTGTTTCCCGCTAAAATGTCATCTAAAAATATAGGGTTTATGACTCAAATCTTTATAGTTGTTAAAACTGCTATTGCATGAAATTGGAAGAAAATATCTCTCCCAAAACTATCTGAAATTTTGACCATGGTAGACAGGAATCGGGAGTTGGAGAGAGAATTTAACTCCGAACTAAGAATAAAAATGGACCCCTCTAAATGGTCCATTTGGGACACTACTTCAACTAAATCCCTGGCGTTGTAGTCTCACTAGATTAGGTTTTCTCCCCCCTGGGCTTAACTCCTTCCTGATTCCCTCTGCTCCCCCCATCCACCTCGGCTAGGATGAATGAAGTGTGCTAGTGAGAAGTTTGGTGCTTGAATGAAGATTGGAGAGAATAAAGATATTACGTGGTAATCTCCACAATAATTACATTCCTAATTAGGATCCAAGGTGAGGGGGGGGAAATGGAGAAGGGAAACGGAAGGAAGGAGAAGAGAAAATAAAAAAGAGAAGGAAAAAGAGAGAGAAAGGGACAGAAGAGGGGAGGAAGAGAAAGAAAAAAAAAAACATCTAATTCTGCTTTAACATTAATCGAGGTTTGATACTAGTTGAATGTTGTTGCATTTTCCTTTTTTTTTTTTTTTCTCTATTACCGCTCGGACTCCTAGCAAATGGATTGTAACTAATGGTGTAATGTATACCCTTATGGGAGTTAGTAATGCTTTGTATATTCAATCCTTAAAGAAAAAGAGAAGGGAGAAGGGAAAAAAAAAAGAAAAGGAAGGAGAGAGGGAGGGAATAGACAGATTTAGAGATATTTTGCCCAAAACTCCCTGGCCAAATGTAACAAGGACAAAAACAAGTGGAAGAAGTGGGATGAATACATAAAAAATTCTGAGATGTTAGAGCCCCAGAGGTAACAATGTGGTTAGAGTGCATTAATTGGATCACTAAAGACGAAGTAATATTGTATATCTGCAATTATGTAAGTATTGTCATATTGTGTGAACTCATGTCAAATGTACGCTTGTAATTTTTAATACTTTAATAAAAAAAGTATTAAAAAAATACAAATGATGAGGGAACAAAGGATCGTTCTGAAGAGAAGAAAAGTGTCGCCCGTGAAAGGATGAAAGAAGCCATGCAAACACTGCCACCAATGCTCCAATCCTCCAAAAAGAGCATAAGCAAACAAAGTGGCACCAGAGTAACAAGAGAGTCCAAGTTTAATACAAATGATGAGGGAACAAAGGATCGTTCTGAAGAGAAGAAAAGTGTCGCCGTGAAAGGATGAAAGAAGCCATGCAAACACTGCCACAAAGGCACCAATCCTCCAAAAAGAGCATAAGCAAACAAAGTGGCACCAGAGTAACAAGAGAGTCCAAGTTTAATACAAATGATGAGGGAACAAAGGATCGTTCTGAAGAGATTCAGAACTCCTCCCAGGCTTTTGACGCTCAATTTAGGTTTGTTAGAATTCAACGGAAATCTCCAGCTGGCAAGAGACCCAGAAAAGGAAGAGCAGCAAGTTCAAAGTTGCAACCTATTCCGATGTTTAACAAAAAAAGTGGGCAATAGTAAAATGTAAACTTTATTGGTTGGAAAAACCGACGATTAAAACTTTAAAAAGGGAAAGAATAAAAAACTGTACAAATACCTTTGAACAGAAAAACTGCAAACCTAATGACCACTGGACAACTGTCACTCATTAAGTGGGGTTTTGAGCAGTATTATAAATGAGACACAGAGAGTGTCTATGTATAAGCTTGTAGTACTATGCAACAAAAGGTGTAAATCATTAGAATAGTGGCCAAACCTTCCTAAATTACCTTGTGCTATAACTATATATCTCTCCCCAGTAACGGTTGTGAAACCTAGTATAACAACATAAGGAAGATATAGGTAGCTTGGTAGTATGCTTCTAAACAACAGATTTCTTTGCATACAAAAAATCCTCAGTTTGGCTCTTAGATCACCAGGTACTTCATTGCCTCTTATTAGGGTACAATGCCCCTATTATTTGAATGATATAGGTATAAATCAACCATTCAAACAATATGGCTCTTAAATGTCCAGATATTGCATTACCTCTTGTTAGAGTATCACACCACACCTATTTTGGTGGTGTAAGCATAATTTGGGCCATTCTGAACAAGCTCACTCTCTGTATACTCGCATATAGTATAACAGCGTCTCCCTGTGCTGGGGAGATTCGCGCTGCCTAGTTGCGTCGTGCGTAATAACCTCACGTTACGCTAGCCTACATCCTAACATGTTTTCTACGTGTTCAACGTCTTTTTCAAAGGATTAAGGCGTGTGTAGGGACAGGAAGCTATTTAAAGCATATGGTAGCCATGGTAACCTGGACTACCTGATTGCTACACCTAAATTAACCCTATGAGTGAAAGTATGTATGGCAGAAAAGGACTGAAAAAAGAAAGAAATGGGCCATATATATTATTAGCATAGTTGATGGAGCAACATCAGTGGGAAGGGGGAACCTTAATGAATAAGTGTGTATCTGGATACAGGATACTGAAAAGAGAATATATATAAGTATCATGATGTGCAAAGAGAAAAAGTGCATATTGTGCATGAAAATAACTAGATGAATTAAAACCGCTGTATAAGGGCATAAAATAGCCAGGGTATAAAGACCCTGGGCCTCATTCTATTAGCGGCCGCAGCCGTTGCGGGGCCGCAAGGACCGGCCGCAAGCTATTCGGCTATTCTATTCCCTTACGGCCGGAGGCTCCGGCAGGCTTGCGGCCGGTGCCTTGCTATCTCTTGCGGCCGCTCGCGCCAGAGGAAAGCCTTTGATCTAAAACGGCCGCAAGAGTTTTGCAATTCAATTGCTCCGGGAAACCTCTCTGCAAGGCTAAAAGCGAGCCGCAGCTTACTTGCAGGAAAGAGGTCTCGCTAGCACCAATTAAGCACATAAAATAGCTCAAATAAAGCCATCCTGCACTTTGAGGAGACTATAAAGGGATTTTAGGTGTTAGAAAAAAATAGCACATAATTATCCTGTACTCAAATCCGTAAAATATTTTATTTTTAATATCCGTAAAATATCCATGTAAAAAGTCCAGAGTGCTTGGAGCACCTCAGACACACCCACGCCGCAGCCGGAAAATAAACAGTTAATTTGAACTCGGGTTTGGGCAGATGTGCAAGCTTGAGAGTGGGTTTCTTTTAATCCTCATGTCCCCCAATATGATCCCTAGCATTTACAGAGCTGTACAGTGCAGGCTTGAATTTATTTTTGCGTTTTTTTATTTCACAGCTTACGGCCGGTTCCAAGATATGCGGCCGGCCGTAAGATGAGATCCTTGCGGGGCCGTATAATAGAATCGCGAGTTAACTGAACCCCCGCAAGGAATCGCAGCCTTACGGACGATTTACGGCCGATAATAGAATGAGGCCCCCTGTATGTAAACCATAATTAAGTCAAAATTGACATATTGAGCCCATAGTGAAAAGTGACTAAGTGCATGAATGAATAAATGGCAAGAAAAATCTAGTATGGCCATATATATTATAACTAGGAATGTGAGGGTGAGTGGTGTTGACCACTAAAATAAAAATGATGGTCACGTGAGACCAAAAGTGAAAAGAATAAATCTAGTCAGTACCCACAACAAGTCAGTACCCACAACAAGTTTTAAGTCCATTGTAATAGCCCCTGATATTAGCACTCAGTGTGCCAGCATTCTAAATAGTAGAGTTACTTGTGGGGTGCAGGGGTCCCATCATGGCCCCCAAATAGTTCATGACAATGAGGTTTGTGAGTTAATACACATGAGAAGTATTAACTGTGATACTGTTGAGTATCAACATTCTCCTGAAGGGTTAATAACAAAATGACAGGTAATATTATGAATTATTTGATACACAAACACTTAATATAAGTTCACCAAAAGTTAATGGATATATATCTTGCCACATGACCAACAGCAATTGCGTGGGACTACAGGATGGGCGTAGCTGAGATTGGTCCTGATGGAGATCAGTTGGCTGTTGCTCTATGTGCCTCTGCACAACCTCCATGTGGGTTTGCCGCCCTTCCTGATGGGTTGGGCAACATTAGTGTGGTATATGTTCCCCTGGTACTCGATATATGTCATATGAGCCTCTGTGAGTGTAAGGGATCTTTGTCAGACAGTTTCATGTGTTTGTGTTGCAATTTAGTCATATAGTGTGTCTTTAATTGCTTTTTGCATCTTGCAGCAACACTTTTCATATTGGATATACATGACCACTCCAAAATATATTTAAAAAAAACATTGTGAGGACTAGTTCCTTGGGGATTGTTGTACAATTAAATCTAATGCCTTCCATTGCTTTCCACGTAAGTAGAGTATTTTGTTTTTATTTGCTTTTGTAGTGTTACGAACAGGTGTTTAATCTACTTTCGATTCCTATTTGGAAACCATAATATTTTTTGCTACTTTTGCCATTTAGTTGTTTGAAAGCAATTATGACCTTGTGGAATTAATCAAATTCTGACCTGACTGAGTCAGTAGAAACGCGCGTCGGGAGATGATGCAGTAGCCAATACCAATATCTCCTGTAATACTCTCCCAGCGTTTAGCTTGAAAACGCTACACATTACTATCAGCACTTGGAAGTTCGTATTTAATACAGTAACTGGAGGAGGACAGTACCCAATAGGTGGATAGAAGCTAAGACAGGAAAGTACAATTATACAAAGTCAGAAGGTTATACTATATATTGCAAAATCCCGCTATATGAGAGATGAACAAGTTTATGTACTTACCAATAGTAAGATCAAGTGCAAATGTATATATTTCAATCTCATAACAGGGATGGTAAAAATTGACAGCACTCTTTACAATAAGCAATTTCAGTTCTGTTAGAGTACAGGACAATCTGTATTAAAACATAGGAACTACTTATACTAGCTCTTTTAAAACAAAATTGTATTTTGCACTTGCAGTCTAACTCAGAAGATGCGTTTCCCCCTTGAATGTTTTAAGATCATAATGGAAAATATCGCTAACTAAAGTTAGAAGTGGAAAACCACTCTAAAAAACATATTTTTCATCTCCATTATAGTAAAAACATACAGATTGAAAAAAAATGTATAAATAAGTAAAGCGGTATTAACTGCAGAGATATATAAAGGTGGTCAATCTTACCAGAAAACTAAGGGTATAAGTCCCACTGTGATGTATCATAAAACAAATATAATAGTCACAAAATGTAAGCATTTCAAAAGTGTAACCTATGAGTGATAAATACTAACAGCTAACATCACCACTCATTTTCAACTTGCAACTTGTGGGTGCATATCCTAACAAAGAACTTGACGTAATATTGTAACACAGGAGAGATTTATAAAGAGAGAGAACACGGTTTCATTCTCAAAACCAAAGAATATATTGTAAAAAGTCAGGAGTTATCATTCATTTTATTGTTATTAAACGACGACATCACATTTTTATTATTTTATTTTATTTTTTATGTCCACATTAAAGGTTACGTTTTAAATTCAATACATCAGGGCATTGCTAAAAGGTATTTCTATTTTGACCGGTCTATCGGTCAAATTTGATTCATTTAAAAATTAAAATACCTAGGATTGCAAGTCCTAAAAATAAGAGCTTGTGGAATTGTTGCAATTAAATATTGATTTGCGATTTTAGCAATTTAGCAAAATTTGCAGCCTTGAAAGATCAAAGGCAGAAATGGGCCAGAGTTACGATTTTGACAATCTGCAGGAAGTTTCAGCCTCTAACCCGCAAATTGTGGGTAGCTAGAAGAGGCCAATTAAATATCAGTAACTTTAACAGTCTACATTACAAGCTTCTGTAATTGCGATTTTCACAATTAAATAGGGACCACAGTCTGTAGCCAATTGTTGTTTTTGCTGCTCTCTTATATGTTAATTATAAATAATAAATAAAACAGAAGTATTTCATCGCTTCTCATGCTGCTTCTTCATATATTAAAGTTTAACCAGTCTTCTCAAAAGAGACTATGGGCCATATTCTAGAAGTTGCTCGCAAATGTCTCAAACTCACAAATTCGGCTGCTGGTGTTTAATAAATGTTTAGATGTATTCTATTGACTCCAACTCGCAAATTCCGACCGCAAGGCTGAACTCATAAACCCTGCCTTTTTAAGTCGTATTTCAGGGGGCGTTCGCATATGATCTGACAATATTTAAGCAAATTTACTTCTTAAACACTTGCAATACTGCTTAGACACAGCCAATAGTAAATGAGACCATAATCATGATGTCAGTAAAACATGGAGTTTACTGTATACTTAAACTTCACTCAGAGTCTACAAATTAATTAGTGTCGATAAGTAAATTTAGCAATCAGACTCGCAATCCAGCAATGTAGAAATCAATAAAATTCATTAAAGCATCTGTTATAGTGCATGCAGGTTCCATGATATGTATTAACCCTTTAAGTTGCAGGATCAATTTCACACAAAAAACATTAAAAAAATATTTTTTAATTGCCTATTTGTGGGTTTGTGACTGTTCTGCAATTGATCCTAATGTGTTTCTATGCTTTCTCATATTTAATATACAGTTTTGCGTGTTTAAGATATGTTAAGGCTCTAATAGTTGACTGAAAAAGGCCTTGCGAGTTCTCTTAAGTAGTCGTTATATTTTTGGCAGAAACATGATACTTCTTTCATTTGGGAGTTTGAAAATATTTGTGAATTAGAGCTACGGGTCTAATAGAATATTGATTTTGTGTAACCTTAATTGGGTAACACTCGTAAATCTTGAGTGTTGCTAAAACCACTGGAGTTTTCAGCTAGGATTTGCAAGTTTGGCACGTGAGTAGTGATTGCGGGTGGTCTACTTCTAATTAGTTTGTGAGTAGCTAATAGAATATGTGGCATATACGAATGTATGGACTCATGAAACTACTGGTTCTAAAATCTCTTATATATATATAATATTACTAGCGACTTGCCCGTCAAAAAAATGACGGCAATGTGATGTATATGTTTGTCAAGTTGTTTAGTTATTAATATATCTTTTTGACACTTGTAAGTATTTTTATATGAACGTGTATTTTTGTAAAATGTTGATGTAATTGTTTTTTAAAATGTAATTTGTATCAGAAGAATTGTTAACTTTAATATACATTGAATGAATAGGAAATGAAAAAGTAAAAAGCCTTGTTAAAACGTCCCGAATTTTAGCATGAAGTGTAAAATATATGTAAGCAATAACCTTCAAAGTATATATTTTTAAACTTGAACTTTATTTATTATGCAAGTTTTAAAGTTGTCAAAACATTGGTATAATTTTGAACATTATAAACAGGAACATAGTGAATACATTTTGTAACCTAATTTTTTTTTTAAAGTATTAACATTTGAATGTAAAAACAGTTGACCTTTAAATTAATCATTATTAACATGCAATTTCTATGACAATAATTGTTAACTTGAATATACATGAAGGCATACAGTAAAAACTCTCCTTAAAACGTACATAATTAAAGTAATTCATTACTGACCACATAAACTGGCGATAAACATTAATGTAGGTAGGAATCTTAAGATAACAGACAATATTTACATTGTGACTTAAAAAGGTGCTTGACCTCTTAACATCACCATTGTAATATGTTGAATGAAATAACTTTCAAATGTTTTTTTTAAACTTGTAACATTAGAAACATTAACATAGTTACTTGACATTTTAACATAATTTTTACAAACAATGCAAGGCAAGTATTTTTTGAGGCGAATCATTCATAAACCGTACTTCCATTAATTATGACTGAATTAAACAACCAATTGTTATGTTTTTTTGAATGGTTTTAAAAATGTTGGCATCTTTAATTTGTATCCTGGAAAGTTATAGTACTTCATAGTAGACAATGTTTTTAGTAAAAATACGTCCATCTTCTAATAAATCACCTTGACTTTCGTTGTTTTCAATGTAAACTTTAATAGCCTGTGGATTTTTTGCACCGTGACAACGCAACGTACAATTGACCATGTGCAAAGTTTGACCTTGTGATTTATTAATGGTCATGGCAAATGCCATAAGAATGGGAAATTGTCTTCTTTGAAGTATAAAAGGGAGACTACTTTCACTTGGTGCTAAATCTATTCTTGGTATGAAAACTCTCTCTCCTTTATGGGTCCCAGTTAAAATTTCAGCATCTATAAAATGGTCCTTTAATTGTTGAACAATTAATCTTGTGCCATTGCATAGGCCTTTTTTGGGGTTCATATTTCGCAGTAACATGATAATTGCACCTTTCTTTAGCTGCAAAATATGTGGTGGCATTCCAGAAGGAGTTAGAGAGTTTATGAATTCAGTTGAAAAGTTCGCCTGACTTTCATTGTCATCAGCAAGTACAGAATCAGCACATAATTTCTTTGTGGTGCATTATTTTTTTTAAAGATTTCATTATTGAGTATTAATGCATCTTTATTTTTACACGTCAGTATTGGCAAGCTCTGAATATTCTTCGTTATTTATGCTCCCTTCAAATATAGCCGATATAATATCTTGTTGACCAAATCATATGAGGGTGGGATCTCTACAGTGTCGTCCGGTAAATGTAGTATTTTTTCTGTTCTGCCTTCTCCAATTTTAATAAGCCAATCATTGAAATCAGTTTGGCCTTCTGATCTCATATTTTGTTGCAGTTGAAGATGGGTAAAATGTTTCCATACTGTGCTTGACTTGATACAGGTTTCGATAATGTCAGTTCGATTTCCATGTACAACGACTAGGTAATGTTTGTCTAAAAATCGCCATCCAACAACCATTACCTTTCCACCTAATGGAAAAATATTATCCATGACTTCACGAAGCAAACGGTCAATACATTGGAGGGCATAGCATGACATCATTGTGGCCTCATCTATTATAATTAATTTACATTTCTTAAATTTCTTTGCTTGTAAGGATGTCATGCAAATATCTGACACCGAATTTTCTAAAATAGGCACTGGCAGTTTAAATCCACTATGAACAGTTCTTCCACCTTCTAATAAAAGTGCAGCAATTCCAGTAGTGGCAAACACCATTGCTATTTTGCCTTGTGCTCGTACTGAACTCATTAATAAATTGTACAAATAGGGTTTTCCTGATCCGCCAGGTCCATCAAGATAGAAATAACGCTCTGTCACCATGTCATCATCTATAGCATTTTTAATGGCATGAAATGCTTGCAATTGTAGTGTATTTAAAGTTGCAAGTCTTTGTTCTGTTCTTTCTGCTTGTAGTTGAATGTCATAGTCTTCAAAGTTTATGTCATCTATAAGACCTGGATCAGGCAAATTAAAACTTGCACAACTTAATCCATGAGTTAAAAAGACTTCTTGGATTTCCATTAACGCAATGTGTAAATTCTTGGAATGATTTTATTGCCTCTGGTTTTTCTTGGTCTCCATAATCCATTCACAAAAACATAGTGATATGGAATTTCAATATACAAGTATTGTGTTGCTTCAGCATCAGTGGAATTTAATGCAAACCATGCAGTTAGTGTAGTGTGACGATATTCACTTTGGGCCAATGCATTCATTTCATTTCCAGCATGGAAATAGACTAAATGTCGTTGTGGCAAATGTACTGCTAACCTATATACTGCATGTGATCTATCATGCATTTCAAATTTTAAAAGCCGCCACATAGCTTCTGGCGCACTGACATAGCGAGCATCGACATGAGATGCAAGTTCATCATGTACTAACTCACTACATTCAGGGTTGTCTGCACTTTTGACGACTACAGTAGCTGCATCATACCCTTTGTAAATATATTTGTAGACATATTTAATGCATTTGATAGAAGTGCAGGCTTCTACGTTGATGTGGGCATTGTACTTCATGAGTAAATCTGGATTGTAGGGCATTACATATCTATTGTCCACTCTTTTTCCACGAATAATGGCACTATCTCCTTCTCTTCTTTTATAAAGTGGATATCCCATCACAATTTGCATATGTTTTTGTCTCTATAATCTTTTGGAAAATCTTTTGAACATTTATTATTTTCCATACATGGTGATTGTGGATTAAGGTCACCACAGGGTCCATGAATCATGTGATGAGTAACAATCTCATATAGTCTACCATATAGTTCTGGATCTGGTAGTTCAGCAAACTATGATTGATCCACTTTGTCCGAAGTATCTAATTTATCTTTCTCTTGAAGTATTATCAGAAGATGTGCATGTGGAAGGCCTCTTTTTTGAAATTCAATGGTATATACATAAGCAAGACATTTGCCAAAATAACTGATTTATAGTGAAGTCACGTATTAATTCATTTAATTTGATCTTAAAAACTCTGGCTACTAAATCTGGTCGATCAGAAGCAGTTTGTCCAAGAAGTAGATTTTGTGTAATTTCTGGCCCATTGTGGATTACATGTAAATGTCACAAATAAAATCGGGTTTTCCAAATTTGGTGACAATAGCCATAGCATCATTGTATCTTTCTCTCATATTTTCGAGGAGATCCTTGAAAGGAAGATGGTTAAAATGATGGCTTTGCCAGCTGTCATGTCTCTGCTTGTAGCCACGTCAGCAACATAGTCCATGAGTCCAGAATATTGTTCTACACGTAGTTTTATCTTGTGATATTTATAAAGTTTAAATTATTGCCTTCAACTTGCAAATATGAATCAATAATCCATTGTTGTGTTAGTTTTCCACCACATAAAATTGGATTAAATCACGTCGAATGGGCAATTTGAGCTACTTTAAATCTCAAGCATAGAAACATTATTACGGATTCTGGCTTTAGCATTTAAGTAACTGGGAAGGGTTAATTTTGGTTACCAACCTGCTTCTCCATGTGGGAAAAAGATGGGATATGTCATTGGATCTAAATTTGGACTTAAAATATTTATATTAATAAAGGGTTGGTCCTCATTTCTCGGATATATTCGAATGTCTCTTTGAAATGGTGGTTCTCCTTCATCATTTTGAAACACCATTGCAACCTCATTTGTTGTTGGCAAGTTATAACGACGTTTATCAGTAGGTCTGTCTCTTTTAAGCACCATATTAACCTTTGGCATGGGTAATTGATGTCTTTGTGCATGAAGTAGTTGTTCATTTTCTACTTCTGCCAATTTTTTGAAAGCTTTACTGTAGGGATTGTTGTCCATAATGTTATTTAGCTCTATGAAAACACTGGGTAAGCATTTTTTATTTTCTTCCATCTGCATACGTTGGTCAACAGCTTCCATTGTATCTAGGACATATAGTTGAGCGAATTTTCTTTGCTCTCCTTCCTCTGGATGTAAATATGAAGTCTGATGATAAATTTGTCCTTGGACTTTAAAACAGTAAGGACCATGTCCTGGTACATTAGCAGCTAATGTTGCCCCCATAGATGCAAAGGATATGGCACTATTGTAGGATCTTATGTTTGTCTTAAAATTTTTGTAGTTTGGAAAAGTAGGTTCAGTCATAATATTTTGTAAATAGATTGGAAATTGTTTCCTTTCTGGAAGTTTGAACTTGCCTTTTTGACAACAACTAATAAATTGGCCATCTCTGGGTCTCTCCTGTTTAAAATAATAAGCCTCACAAAATTGACATTGAGTAGTCATGTCCCCACAACTATGAACCTCTACTGCTAAAGACTTGAGTAAAGGACAATTTGCCAAGCATATAGGAGTTTAACTTTCATATTCATCATGTGAAAAGTCATGGAATGTTTGAACAACAGGTTCTAAATGTTTAGTTTTTTTCGTGGCTTTTCTTGGGATATGTTCTCCTTCTTTTGTTGAAATGTCCTGTAAGGTTTCTAGGAAGAGGTTGTAATGTTTTTTTTTTTTGTAGTTGCTTTTTTTGGTGTGTCTTTAATTGGTATCTTGTAAAATGTCATGTGATGTTTGAGGAACAGGTTGTAATTGCTGTATTTGCTTTTTAGTTTTTTTTGGGCGTATCTTTCTTTTTTGCAGCTGATAGTCTTTTGCTTGCAAGTCTTTTGCGTTCTTTTTCTCTTCGAATTTCTTTCTCTTCTGGTGTCTGCTGGGCGGGCCCATCTCTCTTGTCTTTCTCTAGTTTGGACGTCTTCTCTTCTCTTGTTTGCTCTCGTAATCTGCCATATTAATCTGTAAAGGCAAAATTAGAAATGTAATTGTGTATATTGACATTTTGAATTACTGTTAAAGATTATTGTGCACAATTGAGTAACAAAAACTAAATCATTAATGTATCAGGTTATATTTTTTAAAAAGTTATAATTCCTGGCCCTCATTGAATAAAATTTTGGCCAATTGAATTACTGCTGTAAATGAAGCAGTTCAAATTTTTTTTTGTTTAACTTTTTTAGTTATTGAAATCCTTCTTTGTGGGATAGTTGTTTAGCACAGAAAAACTGCTTATCTAAATCCAAAATTGATCTGTTATTAGCTATGTATTGCATAGTGGCAATTTAAATAGAATAAGTGACCTTAGGGCCTCATTCTATACCCGCCGTAAATCGTCCGTAAGGCTGCGATTCCTTGCGGGGGTTCCGTTTGCTCGCGATTCTATTATACTGCCCCCGCAAGGATCTCATCTTACGGCCGGCCCGCATATCTTGAAACCGTCCGTAAGCTGTGAAATCCTAAAAACGCAAAAATAAATTCAAGCCTGCACTGTACAGCTCTGTAAATGCTAGGGATCATATTGGGGGGACATGAGGATTAAAAGTAACCCACCTCTCAAACTTGCACATGAGCCCAAACCAGAGTTTCAAATTAACTGTTTATTTTCCGGCTGTGGCTTGGGCGTGTCTGAGGTGCTACAAGCACTCTGGACTTTCTACATGGATATTTTACGTATATTAATAAAAAATTATATTTTACGGATTTTAGTATAGGGTAATTATGTGGCTATTTTTTTCTAACACCGAATATCACTTTTTAGTCTTCTCAAAGTGCAGGATTGCTTTATTTGAGCTAGTTTTATGTGCTTAATTGGTGCTAGCGGGACCTGTTTGCTGCAAGTAAGCTGCGGCTCGTTTTTAGCCTTGCAGACAGGCTTACCGGAGCAATAGAATAGCAACAGGCTTTTTCTTACGGCCGATTTCCTTGCGTCCGTTTTAGATCAAAGGCTTTCCTCCGGCGCGATCAGGCCGCAAGAGATAGCAAGGCGCCGGCCGCAAGCCTGCCGGAAATCCCCGGCCGGAGGGGAATAGAATAGCCAGTAAAGCTGGCGGCTCGGTACCTTGCGGCCCCGCAGCACGGCTGCGGCCGCGGTAATAGAATGAGGCCCCATAGTCATTTATTTATTTTTTATTTCTGTTGACATGGATGCAGATTTAACATGTTTCTTTATTTTTCTTCTTTTGCTACTTATTATACTGAACCCTTGGTTGAAGTGTGATTTCAATGCGCATGTTTGGGGTTCCTCGGTTGAAAGCTTTGTCCAATGGTCCTGGTCCTCTGTTGAAAGTCCTGCTCCGATGGGGTTGTTCCTCTGTGTAAAATCGCTGGTCCTATGGTCTGGTCCTGGTCCTCTGGCGATAGCCCTCGTCCGATGGTTGTGGTCCTCTGCGATAGCCCTCGTCCGAGGTTGTTGGTCTCTCGGCGATAGCCCCTCGTCCGATGGTGTGGTCCTCTGCGATAGCCCTCGTCCGATGGTATTGTGGGTCCTCATGGCGATAGCCTAGTCCGATGTTGTGGGTCCTCTGGCGATAGCCCTCGTCCGATGTTTGGTCCTCTGGCGATAGCCCTCGTCCGATGTTGTGGTCCTCTGGCGATAGCCCTCGTCCGATGTTGTGGTCCCTCTGGGATAGCCCTCGTCCCGATGTTGTGGTCCTCTGGCGATAGCCCTTCGTCCGATGGTGTGGTCCTCTCGGCAGCCCTCGTCCGATGTTGTGTCCTCTGGCGATAGCCCTCGTCCGATGTTGTGGTCCTCTGGCGATAGCCCTCGTCCGATGTTGTGTCCTCTGGCGATAGCCCTCGTCCGATGTTGTGGTCCTCTGGCGATAGCCCTCGTCCGATGTTTGGTCCTCTGGCGATAGCCCTCGTCCGATGTTGTGGTCCTCTGGCGATAGCCCTCGTCCGATGTTGTGGTCCTCGCGATAGCCCTCGTCCGATGTTGTGGTCCTCTGGCGATAGCCCTCGTCCGATGTTGTGGTCCTCTGGCGATAGCCCTCGTCCGATGTTGCCTCTGGCGATAGCCCTCGTCCGATGTTTGGTCCTCTGGCGATAGCCCTCGTCCGATGTTGTGGTCCTCTGGCGATAGCCCTCGTCCGATGTTGTGGTCCTCTGGCGATAGCCCTCGTCCGATGTTGTGGTCCTCTGGCGATAGCCCTCGTCCGATGTTGTGGTCCTCTGGCGATAGCCCTCGTCCGATGTTGTGGTCCTCTGGCGATAGCCCTCGTCCGATGTTGTGGTCCCGGCGATAGCCCGTCCGATGTGTGGTCCTCATGGCGATAGCCCTCGTCCGATGTTGGTGGTCCTCTGGCGATAGCCCTCGTCCGATGTTGTGGTCCTCTGGCGATAGCCCTCGTCGATGTTGTGGTCCTCTGGCGATAGCCCTCGTCCGATGTTGTGGTCCCTCTGGCGATAGCCCCTCGTCCGATGTTGTGGTCCTTCTGGCTGATAGCCCTCGTCCGCTGTTGTGGTCCTCTGGCGATAGCCCTCGTCGATGTTGTGGTCCTCTGGCGATAGCCCTCGTCCGATGTTGTGGTCCTCTGGCGATAGCCCTCGTCCGATGTTGTGGTCCTCTGGCGATAGCCCTCGTCCGATGTTGTGGTCCTCTGCGATAGCCCTCGTCCGATGTTTGTGGTCTCTGGCGATAGCCCTCGTCCCGATGTTGTGGTCCTCTGGCGATAGCCCTCCGTCCGATGTTGTGGTCCTCTGGCGATAGCCCTCGTCCGATTTGTGGTCCTCTGGCGATAGCCCTCGTCCGATGTTGTGGTCCTCTGGCGATAGCCCTCGTCCGATGTTGTGGTCCTCTGGCGATAGCCCTCGTCCGAAGTGGTCCACTGGATCCCTCGTCCGCTGCCCTTTATTGCTCCTTGCTGAAGTCCTGTCGATTGTCTTCCCGCAGTATCTGTTGTTAAAATAAAATTTAAAATGTTTGTTTGAGTGAAATGTCTTTTAAATAAATGCACAATTTATTAATTTTGCTGTATTGTATCTGTTATGGTAATTCTTTTTCTATGTGTTTGTCTAACTTTATCTCCAATGCTGATTTGTTTGCACGACTTTTGTTATTCTTATTTAAGCTTCTTAGTAAGTCTTGTAGGTTGTGATATCTAAAAGAAAAATATTAATTTAGTTTCCTATGTGTTTGTGTGTTTTTTTTGTACAATCCTGTTTTGTGCACACTGCTTGTGGTATACTTATTAAAGCTTTATTGTAATGGTTATAGGTTGTTAAACATTAAAGAAGAATCTTAATTTAGTTTCCTATGTGTTTGTGTGAGTTTTATTACAATCCTGTTTGGTGCATACCACTTCTGGTATACTTATTTAGGCTTCTTTGTAAGGCTTATAGGTTGTTAAACATTAACTAAGAATATGAAATTATTTTGCTATGTGTTTGTGGTAGTTTTTTTACAATTGTGTTTTGTGCGCACCACTTGTGGTATACTTATTTATCCTTTATTGGTATGGTTCTAGTTTGTTAAACATGAAATAATAATATTAATGTAGTTTGCTATGTGTTTGTGTGAGTTTGTTACAATCCTTTTTTGTGCGCACCACTTGTGCTAAAGTTATTTAGTCTGCATTGTACTGGTTATAGGTTGTTAAATATTAAAAAAGAATGTTAATGTAGTTTCCCCATGTGTTTGTGTTTTTTTTTTTGTACAATCCTTTTAGGTGTGCACCACTTTTGTTATTCTTATTTACGCTTCTTTTTAAGGCTTATAGGTTGTTAAACATTGAATCAGAAAGTTAATTTTGTTTGCTATGTGTTGAGTTTTGCACCACTTGTCGTATAGTCATTTAGGGCCTCATTGAATTGCAATTTGTCCAATTGAATAGGGCCCTAAATAAGCACATAGCATATATTTTTTAAATAAGTTTTTAGTTAGTGAAAACCTTCCTTTTGGATAGATGCTTACTAACTAAATACTTCTTTCCAAAAAATATGTTATGTGCTTATTTAGAGGCCTATTCAAATGGCCAAATTGCAATTGAATGAGGGCCTTAGCCTTTCTTGGGATGGTTATAGTTTGTAAAACATGAAATAATACTATTAATGTAGTTTGCTATGTGTTTGTGTGAGTTTGTTACAATACTGTTTTGTGCGCAGCAGTTGTGCTAAAGTAAATTAGTCTTCATTGTACTGGTTATAGGTTCTTAAACATTAAATAAGCATGTTAATGTATTTTCCTATTTTTTTTGTTGTAGTTTTTGTACAATCCTCTTAGGTGCGCACCAGTTTTGTTATTCTTATGTTAAACATTGAATAAGAAAGTTAATTTTGTTTTCTCTGTGTTTTTATGTGAGTTTGTTACAATGCTGTTTTGTGTGTACAACTTTGTGTGTACCATATGTTGCATAGTTTGGCCCTCATTCAATTGCATTTTTGAGAATTTAATAGGACTCTAAGGCTGTCATTCAATTTAAATATTGCAAATTGAAGAGGGGTCTAAATAAGCCCCTAACATATATATTTTAAAGAACTTTTTATTTATGAAGCATTTATCCAAAAGCAAGGTTTTGACTACAAAAAAACTTCTTTAAAAAATATATGTTATGTGATAATTCAGAGCCCTATTCAATTGAAAAAATTGCAATTGAATGAGGTCCAAAATGTGCTTATTTTGAGCCATATTCAATTTGCGCAAATAGCAATTGAATGAGGGGCTTTGGTTGCTGCATTTGTTATATTGTCGTGTCCACATTGAATTGCGTTTTGGGCAATGGAATAGAGCTCAATATGACCACAGAGCATCTTTTTTTAGAGAAGTTTTTAGTTAGTGAACTGGTATCCAAAAGCAAGGTCTTCACTAAGTAAAAAATTCCTTTAAAAAATATGCTCTGTGCTTATATAGAGCCCTATTGAAATGGGCAAATCACATTTAAATGAGGCCCTCGACCATTCCAGATATATAGGTCCTCATTCAATTGCAATTTTGCCAATTGAATAGGGCTCTATATAAGCACATAACATATTTTTTTACCAAAGTTTTTAGTTATTGAACACCTTTATTTTGTATAGAAGTTCATTAACTAAAAAGTTCTGTCTGAAAAATCTGTTATGTGCTTATATAGAGGCCTATTCAATTTGCCAACTCGCAATTGAATGAGGCTCATGTTTGGGTTCTTTGTTATACTTAATACTTTACCTTGATTGAAGTGTCGAATGACAGAGGGTCCCCTCCTGCCAATCTTAATCCGCCGTTCTTCTTGTAGTGTCTGAAAAATAAAGTGAAATAGTGAATTGTATATTTCTTATTTTTTATTTAGCAAAGCATGGCCTTTTCATCATGTAATGTATTTTTATATCTTACCTGTTCTTCTTTGTTGGTGTTCTTTAAAAGGGATTGTGCTTCACAATGCACGTTGCAAATTGTTGAGTGACGCTGTTGATGCAGAGTCTGTTTGAATATTAAAAGAAGTAGAAAGATTCAGCTTTAGGTGATCTATTGAATTGCAGTAAATTAATGTCATTTAAATATGCTTCTGTAATTATTTTCAATTAACATTATTTTTCGGTGGTGGCTACACACATATGTCACATACATGAAGCACATTTCCAAAGTTGAATGTAATTTTTTTGTGTGCATGTGACATATCACTATACATGAATCATATTGTAATTGTTAAATTAACCTTTTTTTTTTGTCAAACACACATAAATGTGTGTGTGTGACATGTGACTATAGATGATACATATATGTGCGTGTCACATATCAGTATACATGCCTCATATTTTAATATTACAATTTGTTTTTTTTTTCTAATGTCATTTAAATGTAGTTGTTTAATTAGTTTGTTTTAAGATCATTTTGTTGCAGGGCCTATACACATAAATGTGCGTGTCACATGTCACTATAGATAAATCCCTTTTTTGATATAGAAAGACTTTTTTTTTTTTATTAAATGAACCTTATTTTTTTTGTGGGCCTACACACATACATGTGTGTGTGTGACATGTGACTATACATGATAGACATAAATGTGCATGCCACATGTCACTATACATAAATCACATTTTCATAGTTAATATTTTTTTTTGTGCTGTCTTGCTACTAAAATGTAATATATTATAGCTTACCTCTCAGTTGTAATTTGCACAGTGTAAAGTAGGAGATTAGGAAAGAATTGTCTTCTCAAGTAAAAGCAGCAGTTATGTCTGAAGTCACTCCGTTCATCACCTGAGTGAAATGTATTTTTCTCTGTCAAATAGGCAGTATTTATAAACTTGTAGAACATTCTGGAAAGTTAGACCGTTAGAACGCAATACGCATGCGCGATTTGCTTTCCAGCTTACAATTTGCGTTCCATCCGCCATTTTGTGCGTAGTAGTGGTCAAAATGGTGTTTAATATGATTGTGATACGTTCTGCATAGTATGTGTTTCATTATTGCGAGTAAGTGTAGTATAGTTACGTCTGTAGCCTCGTTTTCGTTTTGTTCGTCTGCCATTTTTTTTCTCGCTTAGCGATTGTATTAGTGTCTAAAGTGTTTTATTTTTATTTAAATGAAGATGTAATTTGTTTTTTTTGAGGTGCTGTATGGTTCCTCTTGCTGTAGGTAATTTTTTTATGTGTGTGTTGTGTGTATTTATTGTGTTTTAAATGTTTTTATGTCGGCGTGTTGCATCCGATGTTTGCGAGGTCGTAATCTGTGGTAACGTGTCTCGTATGGTATTAGCGTGTGTAGCCTCGTTTTCGTTTTTTTCGTCGGCCATTTTTTCTTTCGCTTTGGAATTTTGTTAGTGTCTAAACTCGTTTATTTTGTTTAAAATAAAGGTGTAAGTTGCATTTTAGAGGTCCTGGATGCTTCCTGTTGCTGTAGGTAAGGTTTTTATGTATGTGCTGTGTGTATGTATTGTGTTTTTAATTTTGTGATGTTCGCGACTTGCGTCCGAATATTCGGAGGCCGTAATGTGTGTGAACGTGTGTCGTAATGTGTGTGAACGTGTGTCGTATGTTGTTTGCGAGTGTCGTAATGTCTGTGTTGTACTGTTTTTGGTTGCGACGTGAACTTTGCGACAGTCGCAGTTGCTTTGCGAGGTCCTCAGGTGCTGGCATGGAGCGCCTGTGGTGCTCCATGCCAGCAACTGAGACCCTCGCCCAGTGCCCTCGCTTTGCGAGGCCCGCGGCTCGCTACGCGAGCCCGCAGCGTTAGCAACAACTCGTACGCTCACAACTATATATGTGATCATGATGTATCTGTAAACACCCACAAAACATCTCTAACATGCATCTCTAAACATGAATAAGTGGGTGGTGCTTAATGTTCTAAAATGCAAATACCTAGTAATGCTAGTAATTATGGGATATTATTATAGTGGTCTGAGTGGGGGTCATATATAAACAGTTTGTATGTAATTAATACTATAATTGAGCTCTATAGCTACAGTATATTAGATATATAGATATTACTCACCACTCTCCTGCTTTTGGCTTCACCGAGCCCTTCCCCGGGAGAATGATTTTGTTGCTTTTTGTCCCTTTTTGTTTCTTATGTCCATGAGGGTATACCTGTCACTGAGGAGCAATGGTCCCACCTCTCTCTTTTCCATCAAGCCTTTTTGTAGTCCTGGCCTGTGTCTACTAAGCCACATCACTGCTAATATCCAGGTAAGCTTTATCAACTTTCATAAGCCCCCCCTTACTGGAGTTTGGCCCAAGCTGCACCCTTCTTTATGTCCAAGGTTACGTTTTGGCTTTCCAATCAGCTGTCATTGCCTTGCCCAAGGGCTCATCTAGCCCTCTAAGCAGACTGGTTGTCCGGTAGCACCAGCCACATCTCAGCTACCCCTCGCCACATTTCATCTACCTCTCGACCGTAAGAGAGGGAACAGACCACAAATATTTATTCAAAGTCTTATGTATAATCATTGTGCACCTCTACGATTCAAATTGAATTTATTTTTCTGTTCACTATAGGTACATAATGCGGAGCAAGTCCATGGATTTAATGGACAACCATGAAAAATATATTTTAATATACCATTAGTATATTTTATATGCAATCAAAACCACAGTATTTTAGTTATTAATGTGCATATCAAGATGATCAGATGTAAAAAAAAGCCTTACACTTTGTCTACACAATTATTAGTAGTGTGTCGTTCTTGTAAGATGTATCTTTTTAATGACAGAATCTCTATGTCTAGTAGGATTTTCTAAAATAGAGTTAAAATTAAAAGCAAGCGCACAATACAGTTTTATGCCAACCTAGAAAAAGTCTATGCGGTCTCCTCTTTTTCTTTTTCAGGATTTTATAAACTACTGTTTCCAAAAAATAGATAGCTATGACGTTGAGGATCGGCAGACTATTAAACAAACACAAACATGTATGAGTTAACTCACAGAACATTAGTCTCTCAATAGAAAGATGAAGCCATGAACAGCTAATATTACATTTCATAAATATGCTTCAGTTTGTGATACTTCACTGATCAAACCATAGTAATTAGTTTTATTTGTAGGGTACATCAATGAGTCTTTATTTTCTGGGATTCCGATGTTATCAAACAACGGATTTTGTACAAATGGAATTTATAAGTACTGTACACTTTACAACAGGGCAGTCAATTACTTTTTATAATTTCCTCCAAGATTAAAATGTTTTTTTTGGTCAATGAAGTCAATGTCAATTCAAATATTATAATATAATGGCACTAAAAAGGGCACATGAAGGAAGTTTACATAGGCAAAGACACATAGAAAAAGGTTACCATTATTACAAGCAAATTTGCAGAGCTATTACAAAAGTCTTGTGATTTGTACCCAGGGGGTTTTGCAGGTAGCTCTATAGTTCTAATATGTGTTTGCAGCCTGCATAAAGTATACCCATAGGAGACTTTGAGTCTGAATCTCAGTAGTCTCCATACCAATGCTCCTACCATATCCCCATATAACTGTCCATCTCTCTATATAAACATCTTGTCATGGCAGGGAAGGGGTAAATAATAAAAACTCCTCAGCCAATGACCCATTACCCAAGCCCTTCTGCTTTATGGTTGGGGACGCATTAATCCCCATGGAGCCTCTAACTTGAACCATGGTGGTCCCTAACGACCCCATGCATTTATTATTATTATTATCTTTTATTTGTATACAGGGGATAAGAACAGGGGAAATACAAGTTTAACAAATTAAAAAGTTGAAGGGCCCTGTCTTAGCATTGGTCCCTATAAACCCCCATGGTATACTATGCTACAACCATGGTGTTCCTTATGGATCCCTATGGCACCTAATATTAACCCCTATATGACTGGGTCCCTATGGACACCCATGGTATACTACCGTACAATCATGGAGAGGTCAATATGAAACCCCATGGCACTTAATATTAACTGATATAATTTTAGGGTCTATGGGGGTCCACAGAGACTCCCATGTTAGAAGTTAGGGTACCTTGGGATCCATAGGGACCCCCATGATTATAGGAGTGCTTCATAACTTTGAGTATGCATATAAAGTTTCAGCTATTCATATCTTTAACAGAACATGTAGAATTAGGGTAGATCTTAAAGGGAGCCATGTAACAGCACTTCTCTCTAGTAGCAGCAGTGATCATTTCTACAGGTTTACTTGTAAGTATTTGTTGAGGGTGTAATTTAAACCATATAATCAAGCCCGAAGTCATCTTTCTGAAGACATCAAACAGCCAAACCTCAAACCAAGGTCCAGAAGCATTTTTCCTATGGGCACGTCCCCATAGGGGATTATCCATTTTATCAAGTTTATGTGTGCTTACCTCCCATATGCTTGTGAGTGTTGAGTAAAGCTCCTGAGCTTGCAGTGTATAAAGGAATCATGGGTCAGTTGTATTGTTAAAGAAAGTTAATTAAAACGAGCCTCATCTTTTAATTCTGTTAGCAGCATTACTCAACAGGGACTGATGGGGAAATTGTGTGGATTGCTTGACTGCACACAATTTGTTTTTTTATTTTGAACAAGTTTGAGTAGGCTAATTATTTACTATGGGTCAATGCTATGTTTAGCTTGCGGTTTCTCATCAAGCTCTGGAACCACAGGATTGAGGTAGAGAGGTAAGACTATGTCCAGTTCAGGCGTCCAGGTACTGTTGGCAGAAGAGGAGTCTTGGAGGAGGAGTCAACTGGGTAGTTGGTGGCCAATAAAATGGTCACAGACAAACATAAAATCCAAATAAACTGATAAAGAACACTGGTGGCACATAAGGTCATAACTTGGACAAAGTTGGCTTTAGACAATGTCTTTTTATAGATACCTGTTTTTCGCACCAGAATTAACACAGTCTTGTTATCATCTGTTGTATTTATTGCTTAATATTATGAACATGAACCCATTAACATTAATGATTTGTCAGTCTATTTGTGCTGATAAGCAGCTGAAATGTTTTGACTATAAAACAGTATAATGTATTCTCAAATGCTTCTTTATATAATGTTAATTTCAACCATTAAAAATTAGAGAAGTTTAAGATAGATGTTTTATCTTCTTTATGTCCAATGTTACAATTTTGGTTTTCCACTTTGGTGGTCCATAATTTATTGTGGTAAAAAAAAATCTTCAGTGAAGCAACAGAATAGACCGAAAAATCTAAAAGGATAACATTCAGATAAATATAGTAATCTGAGGAACCTAACTATGGCAATATGCAACTTGTGACAATAGACATGCCTGCCAAGTATCACATAATACTGCAAAGGAAAACGGACAACACCCCCTCAAACACACTCACATACGTACACACCATTTATAGTGCTAGTGAATAGAAAGCCCTTGTACAAAATAATTTGGGAGGGTCATTCTGCCTTAACCCTCATGGGCATGGAGGTTACCAGAGCTTCACAGGTTGCCACTGGAGTCCTCTCCCTCTCCCCCATGATGACACCACAGAGCTGGTGGATGTTAGAGACCTTACACTCCCCCACCTTCTGTTTGAGGATGCCTCACAGATGCTCAGTAGGGTTTAGGTCAGGAGACATGCTTGGCCAGTCCATCACATTTACCTTCAGCTTCTTAAGCAAGGCAGTGGTCATCTTGGAGGTGTGTTTGGGGTTGTTATCATGTTGGATAACATACGGCCCAGTCTCTGAAGAAAGGGGATCATGCTCTGCTATAGTATGTCACATCACATGTTGGCATTGATGGTTCCCTCAATGAACTGTAGCTCCCCAGTGCTGGCAGCACTCATGCAGGCCCAGACCATGACACGCCCACCACCATGCTTGACTGTAGGTAAGACACACTTGTCTTTGTACTCCTCACCTGGTTGCCGCCACAAACGCTTGACACCATCTGAACCAAAAACGTTTATCTTGGTCTCATCAGATACAGGACATGGTTCCAGTAATCCATGTTCTTAGTCTGCTTGTCTTCAGCAAACTATATGCAGACTTTCTGGTGTATCATCTTTAGAAGTGGCTTCCTTCTGGGATGACAGTCATGCAGACCCCCCACTTCTTCAACCTCTGCAGCAATGCTGGCAGCACTCATACGTCTATTTCCCAAAGACAACCTCTGAATATGACGCTGAGCAGTGCACTCAACTTCTTTGGTCGACCATGGCGAGGCCTGTTCTGAGTGGAACCTGTCCTGTGAAACCGCTGTATGGTCTTGCCCACCGTGCTGCGGCTCAGTTTCAGGGTCGTGGCAATCTTCTTATAGCCTAGGCCATCTTTATTTAGAGCAACAATTCTTTTTTTTCCTATCCTCAGAGAGTTCTTTGCCATGAAGTGCCATGTTAAACTTCCAGTGACCAGTACGAGAGAGTGTGCAAGCGATAACACCAAATTTAAAACTTCTGCTCCCCATTCACACCTGAGATCTTGGAACACTAATGAGTCACATGACCCAGGGGAGGGAACATGGCTAATTGGGCCCAATTTAGACATTTCAACATAGGGGTGTACTCACTTTTGTTGCCATTAATGACTGTGTGTTGAGTTATTTTGAGGGGACAGCAAATTTACTCTGTTATACAAGGCTGCACACTTACTACTCTACATTGTAGCAGAGCGTCTGTCATTTCGTCAGTGTTGTGACATGAAAAGATATAATAAAATATTTAGCCTGTGCAGCTAACTGTCTTCCCTATTATTTAGGACCGCCATCCTAGACAAAGGAGAATACTATAGCTATTCCAACATATTACTCCTACCCCCCACTCCATATAGCATACTTTTAAATGTCTTCAGAATGCTGCCATACTATGATACACAGTTAATTGATCTTTGCTGCATCAACTGTGTGTGGGCCATCCATATGGCTACCTGACAACAAGTAGATGAGCAGAAAAATGTCATCTAAATATTTTAAATGTGTTTTCTTTCAATGACTCATTATATGAGATTACAAAAATACTTACAACTCATTTGTATATTTTTAGAAATAAATTAATTTAATGCACGTGACAATCCTCATTATCAAGGAAAAACTGAGTTTATTGAAGTGTTATAAATGTCAAGTGTCAGTATGTTCCCACTCATTTTGTTTACTTGCATATACATTATTTCTGTATGATCTTGTTGAAAAATCAAAATAATGAAAGACTGTATTGCAGTGACATCTACTGGCTGGGATTTGTACAGCTCTATATCTATAGCTACAGAAATGTAAGGAACATTTGTACACTTGTGTGTGCATTTGTATGTCTAAAACAAATAAGAAAACTTGATTCCACATAAAAGCACCAAGACATATAGGGCCCTATTAAATTATCCCTCGTAGTTCTCTCGGTGCTCGCAAAAGGCAGTTTTCCTGCGGTTTGCGAGTACCGAATCTCTCGCAGCCTGCTTTGCGATATGACTGCGAGAAAATGGCCAAGAATAGGCTCTGAGAGAGCTACGTAGCCTTAAATCTACGCATGATTCTCGCATATCGTAAGAATCCCTATGTGCACAAAAAGTGCACGCAAGGGATCCGAAAGCCTCTACGTGCTGCCTAGGAATAGCCCGAGACAGCAGTGTGAGGCTCCCCCCTGCAACCTGTACACATCCCCATGATGCAGCGGTCTCTATCGGGACCCCTGCAGCACCCCCACATTAACCCCTTGCAGGGGGGGGCCCCGATCTGCATAGATCAGGCCCCCCGCTGCATTTAAAACTTTTAAATTTCCCGCCGCGGCTCCTTAAAGGGGCGGCGGCACACTATTACCCAATCCCGGCCGCGGCACCTAAATGTAACCCCTTTCTATGCTGGGGGTCCCCATCGGGACCCCCGAAGTGTCCCCATATAAACCCCCTGCAGCGGGGGTCCCCGATCGGCACCGATCGTGACCCTGCTGCAATTCAATTTTAAATTTCCCGCCTCGCGGGTCCTCAAAGGACCGTAAAGGTCCTGAAAGGACTCGCACTAAAAATATTAACCCAAGGCAACTATAATTACCCCATTAACTCATGGTGGTCAATCCAGACCACCATAAGGCTCTATTTAACCCATTAACTCATGGTGGTCAATCCAGACCACCATAAGGCCTTAATTAACCCATTAACTCATGGTGGTCAATACAGACAACCATAAGGCCTTAATTAACCCATTAACTTATGGTGGTCAATACAGACCACCATAAGGCCTTAATTAACCCATTAACTCATGGTGGTCAATACAGACCACCATAAGGCTCTATTTAACCCCATCAGTCCCATTAGGGTATATTATTACCATTATGGGTCTGTTACAACCCAACATTAACCACATAAGTGCCATGACGGTCCTCAAGGACCATCATGACACTAACTACAAACACTACACTATAACCCTCAATAAACCATTTAATCTAAACTAACCCCCCTCTACACTAATCTATTAACACTTACACTACCTACCTACACTACCTACCCCCTAATAAACCTCCCCAACACTCTAATTACAAAAAATTAAAAAAACCTACTTTACAGAACACAAAAAAACCTACAGTACAGAAAAAAAAAAAGAATACATTACAACCCCACTCCCCACTACAGAAAAAAAAAAATTACACACCTGAAAAGGAAAGTCAGATAAACACAATACAATACATACATATAATACATTACATACAATACATACAATACATGACATTACATACATTACATATAATATATTACATATAATCCAAATCAAATACCCCCTATCTATCTAACATACAATCTATTTAATTTAAAATAAATCCTAACTATATGAAATACATCCCCCTATCTATCTAATATACAATAAAACCTAACTACATACACAGACCCTAATTCTAAGCTAACATAAAATTAAGACCACTTACCTTTAAGATGTTGCTTCAGATCACTAACCTATGGGTCAAACAAAACAAAATAATTAGTACAAAACATTAACATGAAATAAATAAACATTATATACATTCTAAATATTCAACTCACCTTTCCATCATGTCCCGTCATTGTTTAGCTCTTCCGGCGTGGCGCTGTTAAAAAAAAAAAAAATGCTACTTACGGGTGCATGGTTTACGGTTTCAGCTTTGGGCCATGTAGTTGCAGCCTTGTTCAATTGAATCGCTCTGTAACTGTTGCAAGGATTCTCTATGCAACAAAATAACATTTCTATTGCCTCCTCTCTTTCAAAGAGAATTCAAACTAATAAAGAGAGTGTAATAATGATTATTAAGGAAGTCAGTGATGTATGAACTAGTAGTACCTGATTTTCATATTCAGTGATAGCTGATGTACTATCCCTGCTCAGTTGTGCTGATCACACCCCTGATGACATATGCAGCTCTGCTTGAGACTAAAACAGACAGTTTAAAAGTACAGAAACAATTTTAACTTGTATTTATTTGAATTTTCATGCTGTTTTAATAGGCTATGCACAGCAAACTAACGAATGAGCATTACTTGTAAATGATCACAGTGGTCATTTCATATAATGTGGGGAATATGACTGACAAATTATGGAGAGGCTTAACATGGAATGACTACCTTTAGGTCATTTTTCTTGTTGGTTTATTTTAGTGTCTTGAATATTAAATTTCCTTTTTATTAACATATCTATTTTGTTGTTATTTCTGTCCATGTGAAAAATTGAAACATCTTTGAGAAGTGGGGGCCAATGTGACTGTTTACTTGACAAATGTTTGTTGAGTCCATTTGTGTTAATGTGATGAAGAGCAGCGAGTCAATCCACAACCCCATGTCTGTAGTTGCCATTATCAACATGAGCCTTTTTACGATGAGAACACCAATCTGGGTTTGTCTCTTAAAAGGTGTATAATTAAATTATTTTACAATATGACATTGAGGGCTATTGATCATACTTCCTTATATATTTCTTGAGCTGCCTGGGGACAATTCAGTTTGCTTGCAGCTAAGTTATGTGAGACATCTCTCAGGGGCTTTAGTTGTTGAGTGGGGTTCTGTACTAGTGCCCGAACCCTTCGGGAAACACAATAAAATGATTAGTCTTCTGATGGACCAAACTGTACTCTAAAAAAAGATACAGAAGAATATTTTAAATCTCTGGATGGCTCTCCTTTGGAAATTTTTTGATCCCTTTTGTTCCAACATATTTTCTTATGATAAGTACTGTAATATGTGTATTACTATTCTGACTATGGTCTGGTCATGTAGTGAACTTCTCATTCTCATTGTGTTTAAAACTATTATTGCTTTTATATATGTGTCCCTGTAGTGTTTTATATGCATCATAGTAAGGTACATTTGCAGCCCACCACTGGTGCCAAAGCTGTTATATAAAAAAAAACATATTTTTTTTTTACTAATAATAAATTCAAGATTATTAGGACTCTGACAAATAATAACAACACAATGACACTCACCAACAGTTGGTTCTCCTTCTCAGTGTCTCTTGAAGTGTAGTCATTGAACAATCAGTCCAAAAAAGTCTGCAGCCACAGAATGCTTGGACCTGGGTGTGATCTAAAACAAGCAAACAAATCAGAGCGTGCAAGGCATCATCCCTTCCACCATCACCTAGATAGGTACCTAATATACATCACTATACCATGCTGATCTATATATAGGGCCCCAGAGAACCTAAAAAAAACTTAAAATACCATGCAGGTCTCTATAGGCACAAACAGTATCTAAAAACCCACATTATACCATGCTGATCTATATAGCCCCAAGCCAAACCTAAAAACCCACATTATACCATGCATGTCTATATAGGACCAAACAGTACCTAAAAACCCACTTTTTCCATGCTTATCTATAGAGACCCAAACAGTACCTAAAAATTTACATTACACCAAACGGGACTATATAGGCTCCAACCAGACCTTGAAAACCCACATTACACCAATCGGGACTATATAGGCCCCAACCGGACATTTCAAAACCCACAATACACCAAGCGAGACCATAAAGGCCCCAACCGGACATTAAAAACACACATTACACAAAGCAGGACCATAAAGGCCCCAACCGGATGTTAAAAACCTTAAAATACCAAGCAGGACTATATAGGCCCCAACCAGACCTTTCAAAACCACATTACACCAAGCGGGTCCATATAGGCCCCAACCGGACCTTTAAAACCTTAAAATACCAATCAGGACTATATAGGCCAAAACCGTACCTAAATAAAACTTGAAATACCAAGCGGGGCTATATAGGCCCAAACCGGACCTTAAAAACCTACATTACACAAATCGGGACTATAAAGGCCGCAACCGGACCTTAAAATACTAGGCGGGACTATATAGGGCCAAGCCAGACCTTATTAACCCACATTACACCAAGCAGGACCATATAGGCCCCACCCAGACTATTAAAACCTTAAAATACCAAGCGGGACTATATAGGCCCCAACCGGACATTTCAAAACACACATTACACCAAGAGGGACCATACAGGCCCCAACCAGACCTTAAAAACACACATTACACAAAACGGGACCATATAGGCCCCAACCCGACTATATTAACCCACATAACATCAAGCGGGACCATATAGGCCCCAACCGGACCTTTAAAACCTTAAAATACCAAGCGGGACTAAATAGCCAAAACCGTACCTAAAAAAAACTTAAAATACAAGCGGGGCTCTATAGACCCAACCGGACCTTAAAAACCCACATTACATCAATCGGGACTATATAGGCCCCAACCGGACCTTCAAAACCTTAAAATACCAAGCAGGACTATATAGGCACCAACCAGACCTTATTAACCCACATTACACCAAGCAGGACCATATAGGCCCCACCTGGACGTTAAAAACCTTAAAATACCAAGCTGGACTATATAGGCCCAAACCGGACCTTAAAAACACACATTACACCAAGCCGGATTATATAGGGCTTAACTGGTCCTTAAATACACTCATTACACCAAACGAGACCATAAAGAGCCCAACCGGACCTTAAAAACTCACATTACACCAAGCGGGACCATATAGGCCCCAACCGGACCTTGAAAAACCCACATTATACCAAGCGGGACCAGATAAGCCCCAACTGGACCTTATTGACCCACATTAAACCAAGCGGAACCATATAGGATTTAACAGAACATTAAAAACCTTAAGATACCAAGCGGGACTATATAGGCCCAAAACGGACATTAAAAACCCACATAACACCAAGCTGGACCATATAGGCCCCAACTGTACCCTAAAAACACACATTAAACCAAGCGGGCCCATCCAGGCCCCAACTGGACCTTAAAAACACACAATACAGCAAGCGGGATCATACAGGGCCCAACCGGACCTTAAAAACCCTCATTACACCATGCGGGAGAATATAGGCCTCAACCTGTGTTAAAAACCTTAAAATGCAAACCAGGACTATATAGGCCTAAAACGGACCTTAAAAACCCACATAACACCAAACGGGACCATATAGGCCCCAACAGGACCTTAAAAAACACATTATACCAAGCGGGACCATATAGGGCCCAACTGAACCTTAAAAACACACATTAAACCAAGTGATACCATACAGGCCCCAACCGGACCTTAAAAACACAAATTACACAGAGCGGGACCATATAGGCCCCAACCAGACCTTGTTGACCCACATTACACCAAGCGCGACCATATAGGCCTCCACCGGACGTTAAAAACCTTAAAATACCAAGCGGGACCATATAGGCCCCAACCGGACCTTAAAAAAAACACCAAGTACACCAAGCTGGACCATATAGGCCCCAACCGGACCTTAGAAACCCACATTACATCAAGCGAGACCATATAGGCCCAAACCGGAACTATAAAACCTTAAAATACCAAGCGCACTATAATGGCCAAAAAGCAAAAAAAAATTAAAATAGCAAGCGGGGCTATGTAGGCCACAACCGGACCTTAAAAACCCACATTACACCAAGCGGGACCATATAGGCCCCAACCGGACTATAAAAAACACATTAAACCAAGTGGGACGATATAGGCCCCGACCGGACCTTAAAAACACACATTACACAAAGCAGGACCTTATAGGCTACCAAGCGGGACCATATAGGGCCCAACTGAACCTTAAAAACACACATTAAACCAAGTGATACCATACAGGCCCCAACCGGACCTTAAAAACACAAATTACACAGAGCGGGACCATATAGGCCCCAACCAGACCTTGTTGACCCACATTACACCAAGCGCGACCATATAGGCCTCCACCGGACGTTAAAAACCTTAAAATACCAAGCGGGACCATATAGGCCCCAACCGGACCTTAAAAAAAACACCAAGTACACCAAGCTGGACCATATAGGCCCCAACCGGACCTTAGAAACCCACATTACATCAAGCGAGACCATATAGGCCCAAACCGGAACTATAAAACCTTAAAATACCAAGCGCACTATAATGGCCAAAAAGCAAAAAAAAATTAAAATAGCAAGCGGGGCTATGTAGGCCACAACCGGACCTTAAAAACCCACATTACACCAAGCGGGACCATATAGGCCCCAACCGGACTATAAAAAACACATTAAACCAAGTGGGACGATATAGGCCCCGACCGGACCTTAAAAACACACATTACACAAAGCAGGACCTTATAGGCTCCAAGCGGACCTTTAAAATCTTAAAATACGAAGCGGGACAATATAGTCCTCAACCCGACCTTAAAAGCACACATTATACCAAACGGGACCATATAGGCCCCAACTGGACCTTTAAAACCAAGCTGGACTATACAGGCCCAAACCGGTCCTTAAAAACCTTAAAATACCAAGCGGGACCATATAGGCCACAAGCGGACCTTAAAAACCCACATTACATCACGCAGGATCATATATGCCCCAACCGAACCTTAGAAACCCAGATTACACCAAGTGGTACCATATGGGCCCCAACCGGACCTTTAAAACCTTAAAAGACCAAGCAGGAGTATATAGGCCAAAACCGTACCTAAAAAAAAAAACTTAAAATACCAAGGGGGCTATATAGGCACCAAGCAGACCTTTAAAACCCACATTACATCAAGCGGGATCATATATGCCCCAACCGGACATTTAAAACCTCAAAATACCAAGCAGGACTATATAGGCCCCAACCGGACCTTAAAAATACACATTACACCAAGCGGGACCATATAGGCCCCAACCGGACCTTAGAAACCCACATTACACCAAGCGGGACCATATAGGCCCCAACCGGACCTTAGAAACCCACATTACACCAAGCGGGACTATATAGGCCCAAAACGGACCTTAAAAACCCACATAACACTAAGCAGGACCATATAGGCCCCATCCGGACCTTTAAAACCTTAAAATACCAAGTGGTACTATATAGGCCCCAAGCGGACCTTAAAAATACACATTACACCAAGCAGGACCATATAGGCCCCAACCAGACCTTAGAAACCCACATTACACCAAGCGGGACCATAAAGGCCCCAACCGGACCTTAGAAACCCACATTACACCAAGCGGGACCACATTACACCAACTGGACCTTTAAAACCTTAAAAGACCAAGCGGGACTATATAGACCACAACCGGACCTGAAAAACATTACACATTACACCAAATGGGAATATATAGACAAAAACGGTACCTAAAAAAAAAAATTAAAATACCAAGCGGGGCTATATAAGCCCCAACCGGACATTAAAAACCCACATTACATCAAGCGGTACCATATAGGCCCCAACCAGACCTTTAAAATCTTAAAATACCAAGCGGGACTATATAGACCACAACCGGACCTGAAAAACATTACACATTACACCAAATGGGACTATTTTGAACCAAACTGGACCTTTAAAACCTTAAAATACCAAACAGTACGATATAGGCCTAAACCTTACCTAAAACAACTTAAAATACCAAGCGGCACTATATAGGCCCAAACCGGACCTTAAAATCCCACATTACACCAAGCGGGATCATATAGGGCCCAACCAGACCTTAAAAACCCTCATTACACTAAGCAGGACCATATAGTCCCCAACCGGAACTAAAAAAATCTAAAAATACAAAGCAGGACTATATAGGCCCAAATCAGACCTTAAAACCTCATATTAAACCAAGCGGGACCATATAGGCCCCAACCGGACCTTATTGACCCACATTACACCAAGCGGGACCATATAGGCCTCCACCGGACGTTAAAAACCTTAAAATACCAAGCCGGACTATATAGGCCCCAGCCGGACCTTTCAAAACCCACATTACACTAAGCGGGACCATATAGGCCCCAACCGGACCTTAAAAACACACATTACACAAAGCAGGACCTTATAGGCTCCAACCGGACCTTTAAAACCTTAACATACCAAGCTGGACAATATACAGTCAGGTCCATAAATATTGGGACATCGACATAATTCTAATCTTTTTGGCTCTATACACCACCACAATGGATTTGAAATGAAACGAACAAGATGTGCTGTAACTACAGACTTTCAGCTTTAATTTCAGGGTATTTAAAATCAGGTGAACGGTGTAGGAATTACAACAGTTTGTATATGTGCCTCCCACTTTTTAAGGGACCAAAAGTAATGGGACAGATTAACAGTCATAAAACAAACTTTCACTTTTTAATACTTGGTTGCAAATCCTTTGCAGTCAATTACAGCCTGAAGTCTGGAACGCATAGACGTCACCAGACGCTGGGTTTCATCCCTGGTGATGCTCTGCCAGACCTCTATTGCAACGGTCTTCAGTTCCTGCTTGTTCTTGGGGCATTTTCCCTTCAGTTTTGTCTTCAGCAAGTGAAAGGCATGCTCAATCGGATTCAGATCAGGTGATTGACTTGGCCATTGCATAACATTCCACTTCTTTCCTTTAAAAAACTCTTTGGTTGCTTTTGCAGTAAGCTTCGGGTCATTATCCATCTGCAATGTGAAGCGCCGTCCAATGAGTTCTGAAGCATTTGGCTGAATATGAGCAGATAATATTGCCCGAAACACTTCAGAATTCATCCTGCTGCTTTTGTCAGTAGTCACACCATCAATAAATACAAGAGAACCAGTTCCATTGGCAGCCATACATGCCCACTGCATGACACTACCACCACCATGCTTCACTGATGAGGTGGTATGCTTTGGATCATGAGCAGTTCCTTTCCTTCTCCATACTCTTCTCTTCCCATCACTCTGGTACAAGTTGATCTTTGTCTCATCTGTCCATAGGACGTTGTTACAGAACTGTGAAGGCTTTTTTAGGTGTTGTTTGGAAAACTCTTATCTGGCCTTCCTGTTTTTGAGGCTCACCAATGGTTTACATCTTGTGGTGAACCCTCTGTATTTACTCTGGTGAAGTCTTCTCTTGATTGTTGACTTTGACACACATACACCTACCTCCTGGAGAGTGTTCTTGATCTGGCCAACTGTTGTGAAAGGGGGTTTTCTTCACCAGGGAAATAATTATTCGGTCATCCACCACAGTTGTTTTCTGTGGTCTTCCGGGTCTTTTGGTGTTGCTGAGCTCACCGGTGCGTTCTTTCTTTTTAAGGATGTTCCAAACAGTTGATTTGGCCACACCTAATGTTTTTGCTATCTCTCTGATGGGTTTGTTTTGTTTTTGCAGCCTAATGATCGCTTGCTTCACTGATAGTGACAGCTCTTTGGATCTCATATTGAGCGTTAACAGCAACAAATGCAAATAGCACACTTGAAATGAACACTGGAGCTTGTATCTGCTCTTTGTAAATGGGATAATGAGGGAATAACACACACCTGGCCATGGAACAGCTGAGCAGCCAATTGCCCCATTACTTTTGGTCCCTTAAAAAGTGGGAGGCACATATACAAACTGTTGTAATTCCTACACCGTTCACCTGATTTGGATGTAAATACCCTCAAATTAAAGCTGAAAGTCTGCAGTTAAAGCACATCTTGTTAGTTTCATTTCAAATCCATTGTGGTGGTGTATACAGCCAAAAAGTTTAGAATTGTGTCGATGTCCCAATATTTATGGACCTGACTGTAATCCTCAACCGGACCTTAAAAACACACATCATACCAAGCGGGACCATATAGGCCCCAACCGGACCTTAAAAACACACATTACACCAAACGGGACAATTTAGGGCCCAACTAGACATTTAAAAACCTTCAAATACCAAACAGTACTATATAGGCCTAAACCTTACCTAAAACAACTTAAAATACCAAGCGGGGCTATAAAGGCCCCAACTGGACCTTATTGACCCACATTACACCAAGCGATACCATATAGGCCACAACTGGACATTAAAAATACACATTACACCAAGCGAGACCATATAGGTCCCAAACGGACCTTTAAAACCTTAAAATACCAAGCGGGCTATATAGGCCCCAAACGGACCTTAACAACCCATACTACATCAAGTGGGACCATATATGCCCCAACCGGACCTTTGAAACCTTAAAATACCAAGCGGGACTATATAATCCCAAACCAGACCTTAAAAACCCACATTACACCAAGCGGGACCATATAGGCTCCAACCGGACCTTAAAATCCCACATTACACCAAGCAGGACCATATAGGCCCCAACCGGACCTTATTAACCCACATTACACAAAGCGGGACCATATAGGCCCCAACCGGACCTTAAAAACACACATTACACCAAGCGGGACCATAAAGGCCAGAACCGGACCTTAGAAACCCACATTACACCCATCGGGACCATATAGGCCCCAACCGGACTTAAAAAACCCAACATTACACCAAGCGGGACCATATAGGCCACAACCAGACCTTAGAAACCCACATTACACCAAGCAGGACCATATAGGCCACAACCAGACCTTTAAAATCTTAAAATACCAAGCAGGACTATATGGGCCAAAACTGGTCCTAAAAAACTCACATAACACCATGCGGGATTATATATGCCCCAACCGGACCTTAGAAACCCACATTACACCAAGCGGGACCATGTAGGCCCGAACCAGAGATTTACAATCTTAAAATACAAAGCGGGGCAATATAGGCCCCAACTGGACCTTAAAAACCCACATTACACCAAGCAGGACCATATAGGCCCCAACCGGACGTTAAAAACCTTAAAATACCAAGCGGGACTATATAGGCCAGAACCAGTCCTTAAAAACCCACATGACATCAATCAGGACCATATAGGCTCCAACCGGACGTTAAAAACCTTAAAATACCAAGTGGGACTATATAATCCCAAACCAAACCTTAAAAACCCACAATACATCAAGCGGGACCATAGAGGCCCCAACCGGACCTTAAAAACACACAGTATACCTAGCTGGACCATATAGGTCCCAACCGGACCTTAAAAATACACATTACACAAAGCGGGACCATATAGGCCCCAACATGACCTTAGAAACCCACATTACACCAAGCGGGACCATATAGGGCCCAACCGGACGTTAAAAATCTACATTACACCAAGCGGGACCATATAGGCCCCAACCAGACCTTTAAAATCTTAAAATAGCAAGCGCACTATGTAGGCCCAAACCAGACCTTAAAATCCCACATTACACCAAGCGGAATTATATAGGCCCCAACCAGACCTTTAAAACACACACATTACACCAAGCGGGACATATAGGCCCCAACTGGACCTTAGAAACCCACATTACACCAAGCGAGACCATATAGGCCCCAACCGGACCTTTAAAACCTTCAAATACCAAGTGGGACTGTATAGGCCCCAACCGGACCTTAAAACCCCACATTACATCAAGCGGGATAAGATATACCCCAACCGGACCTTTAAAACCTTAAAATTCCATGCGGGACTATATAGGCCCAAACCTGGTCCTAAAAAACCCACATTACACCATGCGGGATTATATATGCCCCAACAGGACCTTAAAAACACACATTACACCAAGCGGGACCATATAGGCCCCAACCGGACGTTAAAAACCTTAAAATACCAAGTGGGCTATATAGGCCCCAAGCGGACCTTAAAAACCCACATTACACCAATCGGGACCATATAGGCTCCAACCGGACCTTAAAAACCAACATTACACCAAGCAGGACCATATAGGCCCCAACCGGACGTTAAAAACCTTAAAATACCAAGCGGGATTATATAGGCCCAAACCGGTCCTTAAAAACCCACATTACACCAATCAAGACCATATATGCCCCAACCGCACCTTTAAAACCTTAAAATACCAAGCATGACTATATAATCCCAAACCAGACCTTAAAAACCCACAATATATCAAGCGGGACCATAGAGGCCCCAACCGGACCTTAAAAACACACAGTATACATAGCTGGACCATATAGGTCCCAACGGGACCTTAGAAACCCACATTACACCAAGCGGGACCATATAGGCCCCAACCAGACCTTAGAAACGCACATTACACCAAGCGGGACCATAAAGGCCCCAGCGGGACCTTAGAAACCCACCTTACACCAAGCGGGACCATATGGGCCCCAACCAGACCTTTAAAACCTTAAAATACCAAGCGGGGCTATATAGGCCCCAACCGGACATTTAAAATCTACATTACACCAAGCGGGACCATATAGGCCCCACCCAGACCTTTAAAATCTTAAAATAGCAAGCGCACTATGTAGGCCCAAACCAGACCTTAAAATCCCACATTACACCAAGCGGGATTATATAGGCCCTAACCAGACCTTTAAAACACACACGTTACACCAAGTGGGACATATAGGCCCCAACTGGACCTTAGAAACCCACATTACACCAAGCGAGACCATATAGGCCCCAACCGGACCTTTAAAACCTTAAAATACCAAGTGGGACTATAAAGGCCCAAACCGGTCCTTAAAAACCCACATTACACCAATCGAGACCATATAGGCTCCAACCGGACCTTAAAAACCTTAAAATACCAAGTGGGCTATATAGGCCCCAAGCGGACCTTAAAAACCCACATTACACCAAGCGGGACCATAAAGGCCCCAACGGGACCTTAGAAACCCACATTACACCAAGCGGGACCATATGGGCCCCAACCAGACCTTTAAAACCTTAAAAGACCAAGCGGGACTATATAGACAAAAACGGCACCTAAAAAAAACCTTAAAATACTAAGCAGGGCTATATAGGCCCCAACCGGACATTAAAAATCTACATTACACCAAGCGGGACCATATAGGCCCCACCCAGACTTTTAAAATCTTAAAAAACCAAGCAGGACTATATAGACCCCAACCAGACCTGAAAAACACTCATTACATCAAATGGGACTATTTAGAACCCAACTGGACCTTTAAAAACTGCGGGCTATGTAGGCCACAAGCGCACCTTAAAACCCCACATTACATCAAGCGGGATCAGATATGCCCCAACCGGACCTTTAAAACCTTAAAATTCCAAGCAGGACTATATAGGCCCAAACCTGGTCCTAAAAAACACACATTAAACCAAGCGGGACCATATAGGCCCTATCCGGACATTTAAAACCTTAAAATACCAAGCGGTACTATATAGGCCCCAACAGACCTTAAAAATACACATTACACCAAGCTGAACCATATAGGCCCCGTCCAGACCTTAGAAACCCACATTACACCAAGCGGGACCATAAAAGCCCCAACCGGACGTTAAAAATCTACATTACACCAAGCGGGAATATATAGGCCCCAACCGGACCTGAAAAACACACATTACATCAAATGGGACTATTTAGAACCCAACTAGACCTTTAAAAACTTAAAATACCAAACAGTACGATATAGGCCTAAACCTTACCTAAAAAGACTTAAAATACAAAGCGGGGCTATATAGGCCCCAACTGGACCTTAAAAACCCACATTACACCAAGCAGGACTATATAGGCCCCAACCAGACCTTTAAAATCTACATTAAACCAAGCGAGACCATATAGGCCCCAACCAGACCTTTAAAACCTGGGACTATATAGGCCAAAATCGTACCTAAAAAAAACATAAAATACCAAGCGGGCTATATAGGCCCCGAGCGGACCTTAAAAACCCAAATTACATTTAGCAGGATCATATATGCCCCAACCGGACAATTTAAACCTTAAAATACCAAGCGTGACTATATAGGCCCAAACCGGTCCTTAAAAACACCCATTACATCAAATGGGACTATTTAGAACCCAACTGGACCTTTAAAAACTTAAAATACCAAACAGTACGATATTGGCCTAAACCTTACCTAAAAAACAACTTAAAATGAAGGACCACCGGGGTGGAACCAGCGTGCTGGTATCTGCAGAGGGGGTCCCTTGATATGGTAGGACCAAGTGCCGGCAGAGGAAGCAGGGGGCGGGGCCTCACATGAGAGGTGCGTTGGCTCCGCCCCCTCAGGCAAGCACAGTCACCATTTTAGCTTCACTCCATGGCAGGCAGAGAACCAGGCAGCAGGAGGAGCGCAGGAGCAGCCGGATGGTGAACATAGAGTGGTTTGATTTTGTGTGCATACTTCATAAATGCATTATAGTGTAGGGTAGGGATTAGACAGTGTTTTGTCTTCTTTTTCTTTCTTCCTTTTCATTTATATCTTGGGGGGAAGGGCCTTATATTTCTTGTCTATTGTGGTTCAGCTTTGTTTCCTTTCCCTAGCTGTGCTTATAGTTAGGTGTCATACCCAGGTGTGTGCCTTTTGTGAGTGTGGTGGCTGTGGTGTGCTTGTGTGTTCTTCATTTTTCACCCCTCATTGTCCTGTGTTATGGATGTGGGGGAGTCAGTGGGTTCAGTGCGCATCCTGGTGGAGGTGTGGTCCAAAGCCATCAGCCATGGGGTGAGATGGTTGGAAGACCGTCTGGGCTGTGGACAGGCTGCTGCAGCACCTGCGGCGGACTCTATTGAGGGAGAAGAACCCCCTTTTATCTGCGGGGGAACAGTCGGTGGTGGCTGATTCCCCCAAGGGCATTGGGAGCGGCATTCCTCCCTAAAGAGTCACGCAGGGGCTTTCTAGGTCTCAGAACCAGCCGAGGGAGGGGGTAAGGAGATCCAGTCGCAGCCATGCTGCCGGCAGTGGCTCTAGGCCAGCCGGCAACTCTCAGAACGAATCCCCACGGCGCTCTAGCGGGGGTTCTTTATCCATGCGGCCACCGCAGAGCGAGTCTAGGGTTCATAGGAAGCAGAGGGGTAAAAATCAAAAGGAGTGCCACCAGGGCTCTGACACCTCAACCTGGAGTTGGGCTAGCGGGAAGCGGGAGTGGTGATAACGTGCCAACCTTGAATTCGCAGGGCTTGCCGCCATTCCTATCGTCGCAGATGAGAAAAAGAGAAGCGAAGTGGAAAAAGAGATGGTCACGGAGACCATGAGGTGAGATGAAGCAAGACGATCCCCACGTCCTGTGAGAAGAAGGAAGCCAACAGCAAGGTACAGCCCTCTTTCTTTATCTTCATCAAAGTTGGAAAGAAGCAAACCGCTCAGCCACCAATGCGGTAAGCATTGACCGTTGGTTACCCAGCCGGGGGGGCCGCAGCCGTAGAGGACCTAATTAGTAACGCCAGAGGACTGACAGGGGCTTCAAAAGAAGATGGTAGAGCTGTTCAGGAGGTTAGAGCCGTCAGTCCTTTGACTGGGCTGTCCTTACCGTATTCCAACTACGAGTCATCACTGGACGGGAGTGGATGGGACGACAGGTATGGCAGGCAAGGATAGCCCTCACATGGTTCTTTTTGCCTTGACAGATCATCTATGGGCAGATCATGCTCCCATAGCGGCAGGTCCTATCGGCGCGTCAGGATGGACTCCAGTTCGGAGAGGGAATCATGTGCAACGAGTATGAAGAGCAGGCGACCGAGATCCCGAGACAGGAACAGTCCAGCCAAACAGAAGCCACGTTGAGAGCCTGCCAGGCATGATACAGGTGAGACACTCACTTTGGGCTACACTGGTAGCGGCAGGGACATACAGTCACAGACGTTTTGGCTGGGTTAAAGGGATTCTTGAGGTTATATGATGTTAACTTGAAAATGAAGATTTAGGAGAATGGGTGTCGAGTTTGTCAAGGCAGGCCTTCGGAGGACAAGGTACTGTAGCACAGGAGAAGAGCCGTGCCTCCCGGAGTGTTTCAGGGTTAGTCTCACCGCCTTCCCCGGCAGACCCGGTAACAGCACCAGGCGCAGTCAGGATATCCGACAGCTCAGTCAGGTCGACGGTGTTTTGCAGCATGGATAGCTTGGGTGCTCATCTGCCCCTGGAAGAAAAGGAGCGGTTCTGGAAGAGGGAATTTATCAAAATATTCTCCTTGCTACCCTCATCAATATTCAGGGATATCCAGGACAAAGGGCCGGTGTTGGGCGAGCCAGAGCGAAAAGGAACAATCCTAAGACGTTTGAGAACTGGCTACAGGCATTGTCGATCTTGGCGTGTGTCATCAGCGAGAGGTCTCCAGAGCAGTTTTCAGTAGGTGTGCAGCCATCTCTCCTTCCCGCAGGTTTGCCGGTAGCGAGAGGGTGGTTGGTATACAGACAAGGCGTGGTGGCCTCAAGTGCCTGGTATTGGGATCCAAAGGGGATCATGTGTCCATATAGCTCGTTTGGGATCAAAAAGGTGATAATGTGACCATGTGGCTGGTTTGGGGATCTCGTGTGAACATATGCCCGGTCTTGGGATCCAGAGGTTGATCAAGTGACCATGTGGCGGTATACCACAGTGATGGAAAGAGGTCTGTGACAAGTATGAAGCCTTGAGGTTCGGTACAGCCGACTCTTCCGGGCGGTAGGGAGAGGGTGGTTAAAAACAAACAAGGCGGGTTGACCTCGGAGGTCCGGTCCTAGAATACAAGGTGAGCATGTGACCGTGTGAGGTGAAGGCCAAGAATGACCAACAGATGCAGTTTGTCATGGAGGAAGTTATGAGCGGTTGGGGAGCCTTGCGGTGCGGCGCAGCCATCTCTTTCTCACGGATCGGATGGCAGCAAGAGGTTGGTTAAAAAAAAAATGGATGAGTTATGTCGACCACAGGTGATCAATGGGGTGATCAAAGGTAATCAGGCAACCATTGGACTGGGTCAGCCCAGGACGAAGTGGGGCCTAGAATCAGTGGCCAAGTTTCCTGGTGTAGCAGAAGAAAAAATTAGAAAAAAAGTCAAATTGGGCAGGATGGCAGGCCCATTTGCGGAACCCCCTATACCTTGTTTACAGATATCCCCTTTGGGTGTGGTGCCAAAGAAAAACTTGGAAAGTTTAGACTGATACATCACCTGTCATACTCAAACGGGCAATCAGTCACTAATGGTATTGACAAGAATCGGTCGTCAGTTTCATACGCGTCGTTTGACTCGGCGACCGAGATAGTTTGAAGTCCAGGAGTCAGGTTATGATAGCATGGTGCATTATTTGGACGACTTCCTGTCCGTGGGGTCCAAGGGGACAAAAAGTGTGGGCGCACCTGTTGGCCACATTCACCAGAGTGGCACATTCCTTTGGGGTTCCGTTGGCAGACCACAAGACTGAGGGTCCAACCACCTGCCTTAGCTTCGTGGGCATCTTGAAAAAAATTCCCTGACGATGGAGTGCAGCTTACCATTGGAAGAAGTCAACGATTTAAGAGGCAAGTTGGCGGCGCTTGCAGGTGCGAGGAGGGTGTCTTTTTGGCGGCTCCAGTCTATTCTTGGAAAGCTCGCGTTTGCATGTAGAATCATTCCCATGGGAGGGATCTTTTGTCGTAGGATCGTGGTAGCTACAGTTGGTATCTAGCAGGCACACCACGTCGCAAAGACAACGGCATCTATAAGAGAGGATGCAGCGGTTTGGGTGGCGTTCTTGGAATCCTTCAATGGTAGGGCATTGATCCACACGTGTAGACAGTCTAACATCCAGCTGGCCTTGGTTACCGACGCGTTGGGGGCTCACGGATTCGGTGCATATTTTCGTAAAAAATGGTGTGCACCGGCATGGCCCGAAAAATTGATTGAGGCGGGCCTAACCAAAAATTTTAGCCTTCCTGGAACTATTTCCTATCGTTGTCGCAGGATGTATGGAGAAGACAGTAAGGATAGGCAAGTCATCTTTTCTCGGACAACATGGCAGTGGTCCACACGGGGAACAACATCACGTTGTCATTAAGACTGGTCATCAGGTTGCTTCGACACTTAGTTCTGACCTGCCTACGTTTGAACATAGGTTTAGAGCATGTTTCGAGCAGGGATAACAGTATAGCTGACTCACTGTCTGGTTTTCAGTGGGGACGTTTCAGACAGCTGGCACCCTAAGCAGCAGCAAAGGGGGAGCAGTTCCCGCTCACACTATGGGAGCTCAGAGCAGAGAGGTGGTGTCGCTGATCAGGAATTCATTGGCGTCATCAACATGGTCGGCATACAGGAAGGTGTGGTTTAAGTGGGGCCGACTTGATGGCGGCGGCAGGTGGTGAGGAGTCTGATGATCAGAGGTTAAGCATACTGCTGTGGTTCATACTGCAATGTAGGGATGCCGGTGTGTCGGTGGCATCGGTGTCCAGTCAAGTAACTGCGTTAGCTTTTATGTTTAAGCTATCTGGGCAGAAGGACTTGACTTGAGTTTCTGGTAAGGAGGGTCCTGAAGGGACTGGCGAAGGGTCAGTCAGGTACAGACAAGCGGCATCCTGTCACATTTGTTGCGTATCTCTGTGGCACTGGAGGAGGTTTGCCACATGGCCTACGAGGCACTGCTGTTCCGTACAATTTTTTGCTAGCCTTCTTTGGAGCATTCAGGTTAGGCGAACTGGTTGCGGCTAGCAAGCATGGCCCGGGAGGCATGCAAGTGGAGGACGTATGGGTGGCAGGGTAGTGTTATGGTTAAGGAGGTCCGAGACGGATCATGGCAAGGAGATCATGCTGAGACGGGTAGGAACGTACTGTTGCCCAGTGGACTGGGTGAGCCGACTTTTGCAGCGGCGGCCGGGTTTGCCCGGGCTGTTATTAATACACTTGGACGGGCTTGCTTTGTCGTGCTTCCAATTCTCTAAGGTTTTCAAAAGTTGTTAAGCAAGCTGGGACTATGTGAGGCTGAATTTGTAACTCACTCATACCGCGTAGAGGCGGCAACGGAAGCAGCGGGTTTGGGACTTCCGGATGAGGTGCTTAAGAGGATTGGAAGGTGGCAATCGAGCCGTTTCAAGTTATACATTCGCCTGGCTTCAGTTGATTACTAAGTTTGACATGCCATTGCAGACCCTCAGAATCAACTCTGGGTGATTGGGCACTCCTGCATATACTGGACGGAGTGTTTTGCCATGAACTCGAAGGATGGTCTGCAGTTGGGTATACCTAATGGGCGGGGAGCAGTGCGTTGGTTTGGTACGAGAGGAATGAGGTGGAGGCAAGCTAGTGGGTTGATGGACTCGTAAACCCAGCGCTTTGGTCGGACGGAAATTGTGTTATTCCATGTGGAAAGAAATGACTTGGGATACATCTCTATCAAAAGGCTGGTGAGGGATATGAAGCGTGACATCAGTGTCTGGAGAGAGAGGTTCCCAGGAATAATCGTTATATGGTTAGAGATAGTAAAAAGGAGGGCGTGGAGAAACGCAAGGGACCCAGGTAGCCTGGACAGGGCCAGGCAGAAGGTGACCAAGCTGATGTCAAGCTTCATTAAAAAGATGGGATGGATATCTCTGCGCCATCATGATCTGGAGGAATCTAATGCGGATGCATTTTTATTGGAAGATGGAGTACATCTAATGGAAATAGGCTTGGAGCTGCTTATGTTGAAGTTTAAGGTGGGGGTACAGCAGGCCTTACCTTTAAAATCTTCAAAAATACAAGCAGGTCTATATAAGCACCAACTGGACCTTAAAAACCCACATTACACCAAGCGGGACCATATAGGGCCCAACCCGACGTTAAAAATCTACATTAAACCAAGCGGGACCATATAGGCCCCAACCAGACCTTTAAAACCTTAAAATACTCAGCGGGACTATATAGGCCCAAACAAGACCTTAAAATCCAACATTACACTAAGCAGGACCATATAGGCCCCAACCGTACCTTTAAAACCTTAAAATACCCAGCGGGACTATATAGGCCAAAACCGTACCTAAAAAAAAAACATAAAATACCAAGCGGCTATATCGGCCCCGAGCGGACCTTAAAAACCCAAAGTACATTTAGCAAGATCATATATGCCCCAACCGGACCTTTTAAACCTTAAAATACCAAGCGTGACTATATAGGCCCAAACCGGTCCTTAAAAACCCACATTACACCAATCGGGACCATATATGCCCCAACCGGACCTTTAAAACCTTAAAATACCAAGCAGGACTATATAATCCCAAACCAGACCTTAAAACCCCACATTACATCAAGCCGGACCATAGATGCCCCAACCGGTCCTTAAAAACACACTGTATACCTAGCTGGACCATATAGGTCCCAACCGGACCTTAAAAACACACATTACACAAAGCGGGACCATATAGGCCCCAACAAGACCTTAGAAACCCACATTACACCAAGCGGGACCATAAAGGCCCCAAAGGGACCTTAGAAACCCACATTACGCCAAGCGGGACCATATAGGCCCCAACCGGACCTTAGAAACCCACATTACACCAAGCGGGACCATATGGGCCCCAACCAGACCTTTAAAACCTTAAAAGACCAAGCGGGACTATATAGACAAAAACGGCACCTAAAAAAAAACTTAAAATACCAAACGGGGCTATATAGGCCCCAACCGGACATTAAAAACCCACATTACACCAAGCGGGACCATATAGGGCCCAACCGGACGTTAAACATCTACAATACCCCAAGCGGGACCATATAGGCCCCAACAGGACCTTAGAAACCAACATTACACCAAATCTTAAAATACCAAGCGGGAACATATAGGCCCCAACCAGACCTTTAAAATACCAAGCGGGACTATATAGGCCCCAACTGGACCTTAAAAACACACATTACACCAAGCGGGACCATAAAGGCCCCAACAGGACCTTAGAAACCCACATTACACAAGCGGGACCATAAAGGCCCCAACAGGACCTTAGAAACCCACATTACACCAAGCAAGACCATATAGGCCCCAACCTGACCTTTAAAACCTTAAAATACCAAGCGGGCTATATAGGCCCCGAGCGGACCTTAAAGACCCAAATTACATTTAGCGGGATCATATATGCCCCAACCGGACCTTTAAAACCTTAAAATACCAAGTGTGACTATATAGGCCCAAACCGCTCCTTAAAAACTCACATTACACCAAGCTGGACCATATATGCTCCAACCGGACCTTTAAAACCTTAAAATACCAAGCGGGACTATATAGGCCCAAACCGGTCCTTAAAAACCCACATTACACCAAGCGGGACCATATAGGCCCCAACCGGACGTTAAAAACCTTAAAATACCAAGCGGGACTATATAGGCCCCAATCGGACCTTAAATACTCACATTACACCAAGCGGGACCATATAGGCCCCAACCAGACCATTAAAACCTTAAAATACCAAGCGGGACTATATAGGCAAAAACGGTACCTAAAAAAAAACTAAAATACCAAGCGGGACTATATAGGCCCCCAACCGGACCTTAAAAACCCACATTACACCAAGCGGGACCATATAGGCCCCAACCGGACGTTAAAAACCTTAAAATACCAAGCGGGACTATATAGGCCAGTGATGGCGAACCTTTTTGAGCCCGAGTGCCCAAACCGCAATACATGCCAACTTTTTTTTCCCTCTAAGTGCCAACATGGCAATTAAACCTGAATACTGACGCAGCTGAGTACACACACACACGCAGCTGAGTACACACATATAGACTGATAAATACACACACTGCATTGAGGGGTGCAGTGTATGTGTTTGTGAGTGGGTAGGGGGTGCTGTATGAGAGTGGGGGGGTGATGTGTGTAAAGGAAGAATTTTTTTTTTTATTCCTATCATAAAATCAAATTATTTTTATTTATCCCCCCCTCCCTTCTTCTTACCTTTGGTGAAGGAGGGGGGGGGGACACAGTCGGTGGTGGTTAGTAGCTCTAGCTATGCCTCGGTTCGCCTCGCCTTTCCTCAGTCCTCCCGCGCAATGCTGTGGGGAGCGTGCCCGGATTACAAAACTCTTTAAAACTTTATTCCCATCTCTGAGGTACAAACACATTGTTTTGCAGATACAGCTCTTGGCCACTGGCGGGAATACAGAAATATTCTGTGAATTATGAAATGACGTCAAGTTAAACAACTTTATTTTTTAATATGAAAAAGACCAGCACTGAGCCAGATTTGCATACAAAGAAAACTAAGCCGCAAACTCTAGGCATCTCTCCCCCCTTGAAACATACACCCTTCTCTCTCCCCTCCCCTTGTCTCTCCCCTTCCTCCTTGTCTCCCACCACCCCTGTATCTCCCCTTCTCCCTTGTCTCTTCCCTCCATCCTTCTCTCTCTCCCACCCTTATTTCTCCTCTCTTGTACCGCTCACAATTGTCTCTGTTTTCTCACTTGCCTCTACCCCCCCTTGTCTCTTTCCTTCCCTGTGTCTCTCCCTCCTCCTTTCTTTCCATTCTCTACCTCTCCCTTTTGCCTCTCCCCTCTCTCTCACTCCTCCCTTCTCTCACTCTACCTTCTCTACCTCTCCCTTTTGCATCTCCCTCTTCCTTTCTCTCTCCTCTCCCTTCCTCTCATGTGCCTCTACCTTCTCTCCCATCTCACTCTCTTACTTCTCCCTTTCCCTTCTGCCTCTCCCTATTTTCTTTCTCTCCATCCTCCCTTCTCTCTGCTCTCCTTTCTTCCTCCCTCCCTCCCTCTTTTCTCTCCCTCCGCTTATCTCTCCCCCACCCTTGTATCTCCCCCACCCTTGTATCTCCCTCACTCTTGTCTCTACCCCCACCCTTGTCTCTGCTTGTACTTCACTATTGTCTCTCCCACCATTCACTCTCCCCTCCCCATTGTCTCCCCCCTTGTCTCTCCCCTTCCCCTTGTGTCTCCCATTACCCTTGTCTCTCCCCCTGGTCTCTCCCACCCTGCTCTCTCTACCCCCTTGTTTCACCCAACCATGTCTCTCTTATTCTCCCTTGTCTCCCACACCCTTCTATCTCTCCCCCACACTTCTCTTTCCCATTCTCCACTGTCTTCCCCCTTCTCTCTCCCCTTCTCCCTTGTCTCCCCCACCCTTCTCTTTCCCCTCTTGTCTCTCCACTTCCCCTTGTCTCCCCCTTCTCCATTGTCTCTCCTCTTCTCCCTTATCTGTCCAACTCCCCATTGGCTCCCTACATTATTGTCTCTCCCTCCACTCTTGTCTCTCCCCTTCTCCCTCCCCCTTGTCTCAACCCTCTTTTCTCTCCCCCTCTCCCTTGTCTCTCCCCTACCGCTTGTCTCTCCCCTGCCCCATATCTCTTACCTTCCCCTTGCCTCCGCGCGCGCTAGCTCAGCCCTCCTCAGTGACGGGAGAGCGCTCAGGCGCCGTGCTCGCGCACGATGAGCAGGCCCAGCAAGCTGCCGGCGACCTATGGCCGCGTGCCCACAGAAGGGGCACGGCGTGCCACCTGTGGCACGCTTGCCATAGGTTCGCCACCACTGATATAGGCAAAAACGGTACCTAAAAAAAAAACTTAAAATACCAAGCAGGGCTATATAGGCCCCAACCGGACCTTAAAAACCCTTGTTACATCAAGCGGGACTAAATAGGCCCCAACCGGACCTTAAAAATACACATTACACAAAGCGGGACTATAAAGGCCCCAACTGGACCTTAGAAACCCACATTACACCAAGCGAGACCATATAGGCCCAACCGGACCTTTAAAACCTTAAAAGACCAAGCGGGACTATATGGGCCCAAACCTGGTCCTTAAAAACCTACATAACACCATGCAGGATTATATATGCCGCAACAGGACCTTAAAAACACACATTACACCAAGCGGGACCATATAGACCCCAACCAGACGTTAAAAACCTTAAAATACCAAGCGGGACTATATAGGCTCCAACCGGACCTTAAAAACACACATTACACCAAGCGGGATCATATAGGCTCCAACCGGACCTTAAAATCCCACATTACACCAAGCAGGACCATATAGGCCCCAACCGGACATTGAAAACGTAAAATTACTTAGCGGGACTATATAGGCTCCAACCAGACCTTAAAAACACACATTACACCAAGCGGGACCATATAGGCCCCAACCAGACCTTAGAAACCCACATTACACCAAGCGGGACCATATAGGCTCCAACCGGATCTTAAAAACCCGCATTACACCAAGCAGGACCATATAGGCCCCAACCGGACCTTTAAAACCTTAAAATACCAAGCGGGACCATATAGGCCAAAACCGTACCTAGAAAAAACTTAGAATACCAAGCGGGCTATATTGGCCCCGAGCGGACCTTAAAAACCCACATTACATCTAGCGGGATCATATATGCCCCAACCGAACCTTTAAAACCTTAAGATACCAAGCGTGACTATATATAGGCCCAAACCGGTCCTTAAAAACCCACCTTACACCAATTGGGACCATATAGGCCCCAACCGGACCTTAAAAACCCTTGTTGCATCAAGCGTAACTAAATAGGCCCCAACCGGACCTTAAAAACACACATTACACCAAGCGGTACCATATAGGCCCCAACCGGACATTTAAAACCTTAAAATACCAAGCGGGACTATGTAGGCTCCAACCGGACCTTAGAAACCCACATTACACCATGCAGGATTATATATGCCCCAACAGGACCTTGAAAACACACATTACACCAAGCGGGACCATATAGGCCCCAACGGGTCCTTTAAAACCTTAAAAGACCAAGCGGGACTATATAGGCAAAAACGGTACCTAAAAAAAAACTAAAATACCCAGCGGGGCTATATAGGCCCCCAACCGGTCCTTAAAAACCCACATTACACCAAGCGGGACCATATAGGCCCCAACCGGACGTTAAAAACCTTAAAATACCAAGCGGGACTATATAGGCCCCAACCGGACCTTAAATACTCACATTACACCAAGCGGGACCATATAGGCCCCAACAGGACCTTAAAAATACACATTACACAAAGCGGGACCAAATAGGCCCCAACCGGACCTTATTGACCCCCCTTACACCAAGGGGGACCATACAGGCCTCAAACGGACGTTAAAAACCTTAAAAGACCAAACGGGACTATATAGGCAAAAACCGTACCTATAAAAAAAACTTAAAATACCAAGCGGGGCTATATATGCCCCAACCGGACTTTGAAAACCCACATTACACCAAGCGGGACCATATATGCTCCAACCGGACCTTTAAAACCTTAAAATACCAAGCGGGACTATATAGTCCCAAACCAGTCCTTAAAAACCCACATTATACCAAGTGAAACCATAAAGGCCCCAACCGGACCTTACAAACCCACATTACGTAGTTACATAGAGCCTCATTCAATTCCGAGTTGCCCAATTGAATAGGGCTCTATATAAGCACATAGAAAAAATTTTGACTGAACTTTTTAGTTACTGAACTTCTATACAAAACCAAGGTTTTCATTAACTAAAAACGTCTGTCAAAAAATATGTTATGTGCTTATATAGAGCCCTATTCAATTGCCAAAATTCTAATTGAATGAGGACCATAGTATTTAAGGTTGAAAAAAGACTTTCAGTCCATCAAGTTCAACCTTTTAAGATCTCCTCTGATCTGCAATATGCGGATTAACTATTAATTCATTAGTTGTTAATTAATTATTAATCAATTATTTAATGTTTTTTTTTATTTATTTTTTATTATTAATAAGTCCAGAGGAAGGCAAATAGGAAAAAAAAAAAAAAAACAAGCGAGACTTAGCCAATTGTCTCAAGGGGAAATGTAAAAAATTTGGATCATTACTGTCTCTCTAATTATCCATGATAACCCTGAATACCCTTTTTAATTAGAAATAAATCTAGTCCCCTTTTAAAGTTATCTATCGAATCCGCTGTCACCACCTCCTCTGGTAGAGAATTCCACAGATTAACCACCCTTACTGTGAAGAACCCTTTTCTTTCTTTGAGGTGGAATCTTTTTACTTCTAACCTCAAGGGATGTCCTCTTGTCAGTTGAAAACCTCTTGGCACAAAAAGCTCCCTTGACAAATCTTTATACTGACCCTGGATGTATTTATATAAGGTAATCATATGTCCTCTTAGACGCCTTTTTTCTAGAGAAAATAAGTTTAATTTGGGTAGTCTTTCTTCATAACTTAGCCCCTCCATTCCCCTTATTAGTTTTGTTGCCCTTCTCTGTACCTTTTCCAGCTCTAAAATGTCCTTTTTATGAAGTGGTGCCCAAAATTTTACTCCATATTCCAAATGAGGGCGTACTAGAGATTTGTATAGTGGCAGAATTATATTTGCTTCCCTGGCTTCTATACCCTTCTTAATACATGCTAATATGTTATTTGCCTTTGCAGCTGCTGCTTGGCTTTGAGCACTGTTACCTAGGTGGTTGTCCACAAGCACTTCCAAATCCCTTTCAATATCTGATACACCTAGATTTGCTCCATTAAGATTATAAATTGCATGGCTATTTTTCCTTCCCAGATGCATAACCTTACATTAATTCGTATTAAATCTCATCTGCCATTTAGATGCCCATTCCTCAATTTTATGGAAATCCCCTTGGAGGGAAAGCACATCATTATCTGATTTAATTACCTTGCACAACTTTGTGTCATCAGCGAAAATGGAGACCCCACACTCCAATCCTACCTCTAAGTCATTAATAAATATGTTAAAAAGGAGAGGACCTAATACTGAACCCTGAGGAACCCCACTTACCACATCCAATCGGAGTATGTTCCATTTACAACAACCCTTTGCTTCCTGTCTTTTAGCCAGCTCTCAATCCATGAGCAGATATTTACTGCAATTCCTGTATCCCTTAGTTTGCCCAATAGTCTCCCATGTGGCACTGTATCAAAAGCCTTTGCAAAATCCAAAAATACTACATCCACTGAGTTGCCTCGATCCAGGTTCCTACTAACCTCCTCATAGAAACTAATTAGATTTGTTTGACATGACCTATCCCTCATAAACCCATGTTGACTCCTACTTATAATCCTGGTCAAATATACATATTCTTGTATATTATCCCTTATTAACCATTCTAAAAGCTTCCCCTCTACAGAAGTGAGGCTCACTGGTCTATAATTCCCCGGATTTGCTCTTGCTCCCTTTTTTAAATATAGGTATCACATCAGCTTTTCTCCAGTCATCTGGTAGAGACCCTGTGTTGAGTGAATCTTGAAAAATTAAATATAATGGTTTGGCTATTACAGAACCCAGTTCCCTTAGTACCCTTGGATGTATTCCATCAGGACCCGGGGCTTTATTAACATTTATTTTTTCCAATCTCTTTTGGATTACTTCCTGTGCTAACCAATTATTTGGCAAAGGTAGTGTAGCCCCATTATGTTGCAGTGTCCCAACCACTGGTACCTCCCTTGTGTATACCAAAGAAAAGAACCCTTTTTAGCTCATCTGCCTTTTCCTGGTCACTAATTTTCAGACAGCCTGTTTCACATTCTAATGTTCCTATAGCTTCCTTCCTCGCCTTCTTCCCATTAATATACTTAAAAAATATTTTAGGGTTAGTCTTACTCTCTTTTGCAATTAATTTTTCATTTTCTATTTTAGCCAGTCTAATCACGCTTTTGCAAGCCTTGTTGATTTCCTTGTATTCCCGTAAAGCAGTCTCTGTCCCCTCTTGTTTGTATAATTTAAATGCCTGTTTTTTACTCTGTATCTTGATCTTTAAATCATTGTTAAGCCACATTGGATGGGATTTACTCCTTTTACTTTTATTCCCACACGGTATATGCTGATGTGTATGTATATTTAGTAAGGATTTAAATGTTGCCCATTTATGTTCAGTATTTTTACCTGCCAGTTCTCTGTGTCAGTCTATACTTTGTATTGCTGCCCTTAGACCGTTAAAATCTGCCCTTTTAAAATTAAGAGTTTTTGTTGGCCCCTTAAAATGTTGTTTTTTTAATTCAATCTCAAATGAGACTGTGTTGTGATCACCGTTTCCCAAAGGTTGCCCTATTTCAACATTTGATACAATATCAATATTATTTGTAATGAGTAAATCTAAGATAGCTTCATTTCTAGTAGGCTCCTGTATAACCTGGGCCAGATAATGATCCCTGAGTGTACTCAAGAACCTGCTCCCCTTAGCTGAACTGCTGGTCTCATTTATCCAGTTTATTTCAGGGTAATTAAAATCTCCCATTCCAATCTCTCACATTATACCAAGCGAAACCATATAGGCCCCAAGCGGACCTTGAAAACCCACATTACAACAAGCGGGACCATTTAGGCCCAAACTGGACCTTAAAAACCCACATTACATCAAGCGGGACCATATAGTCCCCAAACGGACCTTTTAAACATTAAAATACCAAGCGGGACCATATAGGCCCAAACCGGTCATTAAAAAAACCTACATTACACCAAGAGGGACTATAGAGGCCCCAACCTAACCTTAAAAACACACATTATACCAAGCAAGAGAATATAGTCCCCAACCGGACCTTAAAAACACACATTACAACAAGCGGGACTATTTAGGCTCCAACTGGACCTTAATAACTCTCATTACACCAAGCGTGACCATAAAGCCCCTAAACCGTACCTAAAAAAACTTAGAATACCAAGCGGGGCTATAAAATCCCCAACCGGACCATAAAAACCCACATTACATCAAGCGGGACCATATAGGCTCCAACTGGACCTTAATAACCCTCATTACACCAAGCGGGACCATAAAGGCCCCAACCGGACCTTTAAAACCTTAAAATACCAAGCAGTACTATATAGGCCTAAACTGTACCTAAAAAAACTTAAAATACCACGCGGACTATATAGACCCCAACCGGACCTTAAAAACCCACATTACATCAAGCGGGACCATATAGGCCCCAACCAGACCTTAAAAACACACATTATACCAAGCGGGACCATATAGTCTCCAACCGCACCTTTTAAACCCTTTAAATACCAAGCAGGACTATATAGCCCCAAACCAGACCTTAAAAACCCTCATTACAACAAGCGGGACCATAAAGGCCCCAACCGGATCTTAAAAACACACATTACACCAAGCGGAACCATATAGGCCCCAACCGGACCTTTAAAACAATAAAATACCAAGCGAGACTATCCCAAACCGGTCGTTAAAAAAAAAAACTAAATTACACCAAGCGGTACCATAGAGGCCCCAACCAGACCTTAAAAACACACATTATACCAAGGGAGACCATATAGGCCCCAACTAGACCTTAAAAACACACATTATACCAAGCGGGACCATATAGGCCCCAACCGGAGCTTGAAATCCCACATTACACCAAGCGGGATTATATACTGTAGGCTCCAACCGGACCTTATAAACACACATTACACCAAGCGGGACCATATAGGCCCCAACGAGGACTTAAAAACCCACATTACACCAAGCGGGACCATGTAGGCCCCGACCGGACTTTTAAAACCTTAAAATACCAAGCTGGACTATATAGGCTCAAACTGCACCTTAAGAACACACATTACATTAAGCGGGACCTCTCCCCCCACTCTAGTTTACTGGCCTTTGGCGCTCATTGCGAACCTCTCTCCCATCTACCTCTCCCCCTCTCCCCCCTCTACTTTACTGCCCTTTGGCACTCATTGCAAGCTTCTCCCCCCTCTACCTCTCCCCCCTCTACTTTACTGGCCTTGTGATGAGCGGCTTTGGCGCTCTTCAAGGGCCTTGCAATGAGTGCATTTGTCTCCCCCCCCTCTACTGGCCTTGCGATGAGCACCTTTGGCGCACATCACGGGCCTCGCAATGAGCGCCTTGGCACGAGCTAGCAAAAAATACGACTTTAGCAGCAGAACCACCAAACTGGAAAAAACAACGAAAACAAACAAATATGCCTCAAATTCACTTACACACTCACACACAGCATATGGGGAGAGCCAGGGACCTGGTGAGTGAGGTTGCAAGTTAATTTGAGGCATATTTTGTCTTTTTTAACGATCGAAAATCGCAGCAGCGGGGAAAAAAATGGCGGTTGAAAAAAAGTAATGAAAACGAGGCTCTGCCAGGCCTTGCACACAGAACTTAGAAAATACACCATGCAAAAGACAGTAACACTTACACCAACAATGCCAGGCACGCTGGACGTACGCAGGCACGCGGGAAAATACATGACGTAAAAAACAGTAACACACCAACAACGCCAGGCAAGCAGAACATCACATTGTGCGGCAAACAACATTGCCAGGTTTCAAATTTTATTGCCATTATTTTTGACGGGCAAGTGGCTAGTAAATATATAATTGGGGTGTTGCTGGTGGTGGTGCAGTGGGTTAGGGCTCTGTGCTTCCACACTGTTGACCTGGATTCTAATACAAGTCAGTCCCACTGGAGAAGGAACTGGCAACCCCCTCCAGTATCAGTGTCTGTGCAAACTTACTTGGTTGATGAGGTTGGGTAGATTAGCATGGGAGGATCAGTCAGTAAAAAGAGCTGGAACAGAGTGGAGAGTGTCTGAAATAATTGGCTTATAAATCTTTCCTGATGTCATATAACATTAACAACCTTATTAAATTGTGATTCAGTAAATTCAAAAGGGCTTTATTTAAGCCCACAGCATATTTTTTTTTTACAAAAGTTTTTAGTTAGTGAACTTCTATTTAAAAGTAAGGTCTTTACTAACTAAAAACTTCTGTAAAAAAAAAATGCTATGTGCTTAAATAGAGCCCTTTTAAATTTACTGAATCGCAATTTAATAAGGCTGTTAGTCTCTATAGGCTTGGGGGCGCTCAGAGGGAACGATCAGAGGGGATGTTCCTAGTAACCTGACAGCCTGCAGCACTGATTGGTTGATGCTGCAAAGCTTGACAGACAGGAAATTGATACAATTTCTAGCAGAGTGAATGTAGACTCATCCAGGCTGAGCAAGAGAGCATTACGACACTTGCATTGTAATATGAGTTATAGCAGCAGTGAAAGACACCAGGCAAGGGGGAAGGCACACAAAGGGTTAATTTAAAGTGATAGATGCATATTTTTAACAATATCATATGAAAGAAGACTTGAAAGCTGATATACAGATATAATAATCTATTTAAATGTAACATACAATATTAAAGTGATAAATATTTGGGAGGGGGGGGGCTTGCCCATTTGCCCCATGCACCACTGCCCCTGCTGTTTGCCCTCATCATTATTAGGACACCTGGCAGGTTTGCTGTTGCATCCAAGCTCTATGTTTATCTGTCTCTGCATTTCTCCCTTCACAATTTGTCTATCTTAAAGCGACATTGCACTTCAAAAATAAATTTGTTTGAAAACTTTGAGCCTGACTAAGAGTATTATTAAGCAGGCAAACATCATAAAGCTAGTTTTATTATTTGAAATATATACTTTTTGATGCCTTTGCTGGACCCTGGATGCATTCACAGTACATTAAGTTGCTGCTATTATTGTTAGTTTTGTACATACCTGATAAACAAGTGTCCTTTATGTGAAATGCAGCCCACAACTGGGGCTGAGTCTTCTGCTTTTTTGCTAACACAATCGATGGTGGGGAATTTTATTGTTATAATGTTACATACTAAAATTATATAGAAAAAGCAGCAAATACTGGAGAAAGTTTTACTGAATATCAGTCATACCTATTCGACACATAGAAGGTCTTTTCCCATCTTAACTGTCTGCAAATGCATTGTTTTGACATCATCAAGGCTTATCGCACAACAAAAAATATCTAGTTCTGCAGATTTAAGGATTCACTTGACAAGGGAAATCTACTCTCCATGGGCAGCAGAAGCAAAGGCCTCAACAGATTAATTATGCAACACTGGTTCTCTACTCATACTGTAGTTTAAGAAGCATAAACAGTTGTATCTTCACAGTGGACATTTTTGACTAAAAAGTTATCTAGTCTGTATTAGGCTTAGTAACTAATGTATTATTTGTTCAGAACATTATTCTGATTTCTCATTCCTTTGTGGGATTCTAATTTTGGAAGTCTCAGTGGGTGAATGCTTCCACTGCGTTTCAAGTTAAAAATGTCTCCCTCATTATACAACACGTATCCTTTAATGACGGCAATAAGATTGTAAGGCAGGTAATGGTGTTTAGTTGAGAAATTAATTTTGTTGGTGTTCCAAGATGCTTCGGCGCTCATTGCGAGCTTCGCGCTGAGCGCCTTCGGCTGTTGGTTGTTTGTGTGCTATGAGCATCGTTGTTTTTTTTTTGTATGGTAATGAAATAATGTATAAACTAATAAATGAATATACTTTACCTATTTTGAAGTAATATATGCAGGAAGCATTGTGCGGAAGAGCTGGCAATCTGTTTTCATGTTGCTACAGCATACAATGTGTGTTTTCAGTGCTGTGGAGCTGCTGTGTAAGTGTCAGCAATGTGTGCAGTGTGTAGTGTAAATAGTGTGCGTGCGCGAGGCAAATCCGTTAGGGTAGCTGTGTACTTCCGCGTTGTCTAAGTGTTGTAAAATGGCGCGTAATGTGTGTTACGCGACTGTAGCTGATTTTGCGCCCTTGTTCTTGCACCTCGCCTGGCTTTTTCGGGAAATCCGTGGTGTTTTGCGTGTTTAGGGTCCTGTAGCCTCATTTTCGTTTTTTTCGGCGGGCATTTTTTCTCCCGCTTAGGGGATTTTCGGGTGTCTAAACTCTTGTATTTCGACTTAAATTGAGGTGTAACTTAACTTTCAGGGGTCCTGGGTGCCCCCCCTTGCTGTGGGTAAGCTTTTTATATGTTTGTTGTGTGTATTTATTGTGTTTTTAATGTTTTCATGTGCGCGTGTTTCGGACGCTAAGGTTGAATTTTTGTGAGGTCGTAATGTTGCGAGGTCATAAAAAACCGCGGCTCATATTTGTAGATGCTAAGTCCGTAAATTTTGCGGTTGACGTGGGAGCCTCCACCTCCGCAAATGCGGCCCCTTGCTTCATAAGGGTCCGCATTTGCGGCCCTTCGGCGCTTCTTGACAGCAACTGCGGGCATCGCTTTGCGAGGGACGCAGGCTCGCTATGCGAGCCCTCAACGTTAGCAACAGCCCGCTTGCTCACAACTATATATGTGACTAGCGAATTGCCCGTCAAAAAATGACGGCAATGAAATTGTAAGGTAGCTAATGCTGTTTAGTGTGTAATAATGAAATATATAATACATTAATAAATGAATATACTTTACCTATTTTAAAGCATTGTGTGGAAGAGCTGTGAATGTGTTTTGATGTTGCTGCAGCATTAGTGGTGTGGATCTGCTGTGTAAGCGTGCTGAATGTGTGCAGTGTAACACTGTGCGTGCGCGAGCCCAAACCGTTGTCGTGTACTTCCGCATTGGCGTAAAATGGCGAGTAATGTGTGGTATACGTTTGTATCGGAATATCCGTAGGTGTTTTGTGGTGTTTTGCGAGTTTCTTGTGGTGTTTTGCGAGTTTAGAGTGCTGTAGCCTCGTTTTCGTTTTGTTCGGCGGCCATTTTTTCTCTCGCTTCGATTTTTTTTTAGTCTCTAAACTGTTTTATTTGGAGTAAAATCGAGGTGTAAGTTGTATTTTTGAGGTGCTGGGTGCTCCCTCTTGGTGTAGGTAAGTTTTTTATGTATGTGGTGTGTGTATGTATTGTGTTTTACATTTTGTAATGTTCGCGAGTTGCGTCCGAGTGTTGCGAGTCCGTAATGTGTGTGAACGTGTGTCGTATGTTGTTTGCGAGTGTCGTAATGTGTGTGTCGTACTGTTTGGGTTGCGACGTGAAGTTTGCGAGGGTCGCAGTTGCTGGCAAGGAGCGCCTTCGGCGCTCCATGCCAGCAACTGCGGCCCTCGCTTTGCGAGGTCCTCAGGTGCTGGCATGGAGCGCCTACGGCCTTTGGCGCTCCATGCCAGCAACTGAGACCCTCGGGCAGTGCCCTCGCTTCGCGAGGGCCTCGGCTCGCTGCGTTAGCAACAACTCGTACGCTCACAACTATATATGTGATATTAATTATGATATATTTTTTGTTATATTCTATATAGTACTATGTTGTATATTGTAAGACTAGGAAGAGGATTTTAAAGTTTGGTCGGTTGTTACTTATCTACGTGAAAGCTGAGTATGTTACTGTGGGTAAGGAATAATGTTATGCTTTTGGTTCCCAACTCTTTTCTATTCACTTTTTTCTACTATTCATAACAGCATACAACAAAATTACACACACTGTAGGACAATCAACAAAAGTCGCAATTATTGTCGGATACTGACTAGCACAAAACTTAAACTACTAACTGCATTTGTTTTTATCTAGCAATACTATTATATTGTTGGATTAATTGATCTTTCATAATTCCATTAAATATTACTGTAGATACTCGAGTATACTGCTAGTTTTTTATCTTCCCATTTTAACTAATAATTGGAGGATCACAATATATTCGAGATACAGCTGTTCTCTGTTTCTCTGCAGTTCTTACTGAAGTAATAGTCTTCCCACTGATGCAGGAAAACATGTCTCTTTGCTGTCATGTCTTTATTAGAGTGCATCCTGCTGCTGCAGCCAGTGCACTGAGTGCAGCATTTACCACAGTCTGCTGCCATTGTGTTGTCCTGAGGGGGCAGGAGCAGGTGGGAATGGGAGTGGAGGGCTTAAGCATACAGTACATATTATATATGTATATGAACATTACATTAACCATAATATTCTGTTGTATTTACTTTTATATTGAATAAGAAAGCATTTATGCACCATTTGGGGTCTTTTGGAACAGGATTCAGCACATATTTTTTCCCTGTAAACTTTAACCCTCTCAATATATTCGGGTCTTGCACTTTTTACCCATTCACCTCGAGGTATATTCAGATGGCGCTATATTCGAGTATCTACGGTATCAAATTGTTACATGTATTTTCATGGAATTCTTGTAATAATATGAATAAATTATTGTTTTTTTTTCAGATAAATGAGCATGCATCTTTCCACCTTCATTTAAAGAACCATTGTAGATATTAAATCACATATATAGTTCTCAGCAGCGCGACCTGACCAAAATCCGTTGGTAACGCAACGTTAAAACTGCAGGCTCGCGAAGCGAGGGCCGCAGTTGCAAGCCACAAACGCGGACCTCGCAAAGCGAGGGCCGCGGTTGGGGCCAGGCAGGGAGCGCCAAAGGCGCTCCTTGCGTTGGTGAAGATGAGCGCCATAGGCGCTCATCTCTATGACCCCGTACGACTTAGGCAGGGATCGCCGAAGGCGCTCACTGTGCTGGTGGAGATGAGCGCTGTAGGCGCTCATCCCTATGACCCCGCACAACCTCCCCCTCCTCCTTCCCCTACTCTTCTCCTTACCCTGTGTCTCTCGTCCCCTCCACCTCTCCTTACTCTGTATCTCTTCTTCTCCTTCCCCTGTGTCTCTCTTCCCCATCTCTTCTCCTTTGTCTCTCTTCCCCTCCTCCTCCTCTCCTTCCCCTATGTCTCTCTTCCTCTCCTTCCCCTATGTCTCTCTTCCTCTCCTTCCCCTGTGTGTCTCTTCCCCTCCTCCTCTCTTCCCCTGTGTCTCTCTTCCCCTCCTCCTGTTCTTCACATGTCTCTCTTCCCCTGTGTCTCACTTCCCCTCCTCCCGTCCTTACCCTGTGTCTCTCTACCCATGTGTCTCTTTTCCCCTTCTCCTCTCCCTCATTGCCTGCTGCCTACGACAACAAATTACGACCCGCGGCACTTAGAAAATAAAAACATAATACCCTGCGACCCAAAATTACAACTCACGGGATTTAGAAAAAAAAAATACACAAGCTCCTAAAACAAACACAAAAACACGCACAAAAACACAATATTGATTTAAAAAAAAACACTCACCCACAGCACAGGGGGACAGCCAGGACCTCTAGAAGTGAGCTTGAATGCCAATTTAACCCCAATTTCCCCAGTTTCGCCACTCGAAAATCGCATTCGATCGGGGACCTCCAGTGAAATCAAAATTCAAATTTCCAGCCTTGTGGGTCCTTAAAGGACCTTAAAGTCCTTAAATGACCTGCCAAAAATAAAAATTAACCCTATCACTCATGGGGCTCTATGCAGAGCCCCATGAGACCCTAAATAACCATGCCACTCATGGGGTTTAATACAGACCCCCATAATCCCTTAATCACTCTGTCACTCAGGGGGGTCAATACATACCCCCATAAGCCCTTAATTAACCCTGTCACTCATGGGGGTCAATACACACCCCTATAATCCTTAATTAACCCTGTCACTCATGGGGGTCAATACACACCCCTATAATCCTTAATTAACCCTGTCACTCATGGGGGTCAATGAAGACCCCCATAACCCCTTAATTAACCCTGTCACTCATGGGGGTCAATACACACCCCATAAGCCTTAATTAACCCTGTCACTCATGGGTGTCAATACAGACCCTCATAACCCCTTAATTAACCCTGTCAATCATGGGGGTCAATACAGACCCCCATAAGCTAATAATTAACCCCTCACTCATGGGGGTCAATACAGACCACCATAAGACATTGATTAACCCTGTCACTCATAGGAGTCAATACAGACCCCCATAACCCCTTAATTAACCCTGTCACTCATGGGGGTCAATGAAGTCCCCCATAACCCCTTAATTAACCCTGTCACTCATGGGGGTCAATACACACCCCATAAGCCTTAATTAACCCTGTCACTTATGGGGGTCAATACAGACCCCCATAACCCCTTAATTAACCCTGTCAATCATGGGGGTCAATACAGACCCCCATAGGCCAATAATTAACCCCTTACTCATGGGGGTCAATACAGCCCACCATAAGACATTGATTAACCCTGTCACTCATAGGGGTCAATACAGACCCCCATAACCCCTTCATTAACCCTGTCACTCATGGGGGTCAATACAGACCCCCATAATCCATTAATTTACCCTGTCTCTCATGGGGGTCAATATAGACCACCATAATCCCTTAATTAACCCTGTCACTCATGGGGGTCAATACAGACCACCATAAGCCCTTAATTAACACTGTCTCTCATGGGAATCAATACAGACCCCATAAGCCCTTAATTAACCCTGTCACTCATGGTGGTCAATACAGACCCTCATAAGCCTCTATTTAACCCCATCAATCCCATAAGAGTATATAAAGACCCTCATGGGGCACTTACAACCCTAACATTAACGACATAAGTGCCATGACGGTCCTCAAGAACCCTCATGACACTAACTACAAACACTACACTGCACTATAACCCCAATAAACCAATAAATCTACACTAACCCCCTCTATACTAACCTATTAACACCTACACCATCTACCTACACTACCTACCTACCCCCTAATAACCCCCCACCACACTAATTGTAGAAAATAATAAAACCTAAGTCACAAAAAAATAAAACCAAGTCACAAAAAATAAAAAATCTAAATTACAGAAAATAAAAAAACCTAAGTCACAAAAAATAAAAAAGGTACATTACAGAAAATAAACAAATAAAACATTACAACCCCCCACTACAAAAAAAAAATGATACACCTGAAAAGGAAATACATATAGAATACATACAGTACATTACAATACAGTACAAATCAAATCAAATACAATACCCCCCTATCTAAAATATATAAAATATACTATCTAAAATACACACATGCCCAACTATCGATAATACATTTATATATTGCACATATTCACATTGCATATTCATATGCAAATGTCAACATTTTTTAAACCAATCGCAAGGCTTTATTGCCTTCAGCCAATCACAATGCGATAACCCCCATAGGGTGATTGGCTGGAGGCATCAGCACATTTTGATTGGCTGCAGTCTAATTGACAGTGACAACAGCCAATCGGAAGGCGCTATTCCCTTCAGCCAATCACAATGGGATACACCCACACGAGGTGATTGGCTGAAGAAACCTGCGCCTTCTGATTGGCTGTAATCTGACAGTGACAACAGCCAATCAGAAGGCGCAGATGCTGTCAGCAAATCACTCCATCTGTGTGTATCCCATTGGGATTGGCTGAAGGGAATAGCACCTTCTGATTGGCTGTTGTCACTGTAGTCACAGGGGCCGTGCCGGAGAAGAAAATAAGAAGGATGCTGGAAAGGTGAGTAGAATATTTAGAATATTTACAATGTTTATTGTATGTAAATATGTTGTACTCATTTTTTTTCCTTCGGTTGCTGATCTGAAGGGACATCTGCAAATGTAAGTGGTCTTAATTATTTTATTTTAGGTTAGAATTAGGGTTTCTATATGGAGATAGGATTTATTGTATATTAAATAGGGGGGATGTAGTTTAGATAGATAGGGGGTATGTGTGCCTTTTAGATAGGATTTATTGTATTTTAGATAGTGGGCTATATATGTATGTTAGATAGTATTTAATGTATTTTAGATAGTGGGGTATGTGTGTATTTTAGATAGTATAGTTAATATAGTTTAGATAGGGGGTATTGTATTTTATTGGCGTTGTACTGTATTGTAATGTACTGTATGTATTCTGTATGTATTTCCTTTTCAGGTGTGTGATTTGTTTTAATTTTCTCTAGTGGGGGGTGGGGGAGTAGTTGTAATGTAGTTTTCTTTCATTTTCTGTAATTTGGATTTTTTATTTTTTGTGATATAAGGTTTTTTTTTTGTAATGTAGATTTTTTACTTTTTTTGTGAGTTAGGTTTTATTATTTTCTGTAAATAGTGGGGTGGGGTTATTAGGGGGTAGGTAGGTAGTGTAGGTAGGTAGTGTATGTGTTTATAGGTTAGTGTAGAGGGGGGTTACTTTAGCATTGTTTATGTTAGCAATGAGCCCAAAAGGTACTCAGAGGACTAAAAGCCTTACATTGTGTGCCAGACAGCATTACCAGCCAGAGTCCGTTTTTGAAGACAAAAACAACAATGTAGCTTTTAAAACTCACATTCCAAGTTTAGAGCTTCAGATTTTAGCAAATCTGCATCTCTCCATTCCCTACCAGGTGCCCAGAAGGTGGAGAGAAGGTGGAGTGAAACTGTCCTGGAGACTGTCCTAATAGGCATCTTTAACTAAAATATAGTATCCTCTCCCACCCCCTTACCACTAATAGAGGACAGAGAGAAGCAGCTGTGCTAATTTGTGAAGAGCCAAAGCTCTTATGTATGTTTTAAAAGCTACATTGAATTTATTTTCTTCAAAAGCTCATCATATTGCTTACCAGTAACTAAGTAATTAAATTAAATCCTACAAACATGTTGTGCGTTTATGCTTTATGTATCCAACAACACATAAGTATTTGAATATATATTGAGTCACACAGAATGAATGATAATATTGTCTGTTGCAGGAAAGCAAAATGTTCTCTACATAGCCTTAAAAATTTCCAAATAACATAATAGTAAATGTTCTGAGTATGTCATCCTCAGCAAAACATCTTGTAATGCTGAGATTATCATGACCTACATAAATAACATGGCTATGGCTTTTACTGCTAAAACTCTTTTTATTTCCGGAATGAAGCCTTTAGAGGTTTCAGTTATATCCAAGTTCATATCTAAGCAGCTTTTAAAGCACTGCAGTGTTTCACTCCATCAAGGTGTTCTGTATCAGGACTTTCTGTACTCTATTAGGGGCCCAGGAGGAATGTATGGAAATTAGAGCTGAAATTGAATACAGTATTTTTTATTACACTGGAGACTCGTTTATCCTATGATACAACGTATGGATCTATGGAATCATAATGCAAACTAACTTTGCACCTTAAGAACTGCTGTATGTATGGTACCAATATTATTTAACAAATATATATATGTTTTTAAGACATTTAGCTATTGTGATATATATTTAAATTAGACTAATATAATTTTAGAATGTTCCAAGTAATGGTTAATTGTTCTATATGTGTAACTGTCTTTAACATTTATGCAATAATCAGAGAACAGGTGGTCCTCGGATTTGTATGTAACTCGGATCCCTGATGAATAATAATAATAATAATAATAATAATAACTATAATGGCTCATATGCTGTAATAATAATACAGTGTAATACGGTCATAATAATTTTAATACCCCAGTACTGTAATAATACATTACAGAAACTACATTGTATATATATATCCTCATACTTATAGTTAATATACAAATAGTACACCACTTCACATACCCCATATATATATATATATACTATATATATATATATATATATATATATATATATATCACCTATACATTTTCCATAACCTACAAATACCCTCCTCACCTCTCCACATTCTGCTCATATCCTTCCATATACCCACCCCCACACTTATACATAACCATCACATTTATATATATACACTAGCGAATTGCCCGTCAAAAAATGACGGCAATGAAATTGTAAGGTAGCTAAATTACTAAATGAATATAGTGTACCTATTTTGAAGCATTGTGATGAAGAGCTGGCAATCTGTGTTGATGTTGCTGCAGCATTAGTGGTGTGGAGCTGCTGTGTAAGCATGCTGAATGTGTGCACTGTGTGGTATGAATATCCGTAGGTGGTTTGTGGCGTTTTGCGAGTTTCTTGTGGTGTTTTGCGAGTTTGTTGTGGTGTTTTGCGAGTTTAGAGTGCTGTAGCCTCGTTTTCGTTTTGTTCGGCAGCCATTTTTTCTGTCGCTTAGATTTTTTTTTAGTCTCAAAAGTCTTTTATTTCGAGTAAAATCGAGGTGTAAGTTGCATTTTTGAGGTCCTGGGTGCTCCCTCTTGGTGTAGGTAAGGTTTTTATGTATGTGCTGTGTGTATGTATTGTGTTTTAAATGTTTGTATGTCGGCGTGTTGCGTCCGATGTTTGCGAGGTCGTAATGTGTGGTAACGTGTTTCGTACGTTGTTTGCGTTCCTCGTAAAATTTAGCGAGTGTCGTAATTTGTGTGTCGTGTTTTTTGAAGTTTGAAGTTTGCGAGGGTTTGAGGCCCTTGCCCAGTGACCTCGCTAGCAACTGAGTCCCTCGCTTCGCGAGGGGCCTCAGTTGCTGGCATGGAGCGCCTTCGGCGCTCCATGCCAGCAACTGAGGCCCTTGCCCAGTGACCTCGCCAGCAACTGAGGCCCTCGCTTCGCGAGGGGCCTCAGTTGCTGACATGGAGCGCCTTCGGCGCTCCATGCCAGCAACTGAGGCCCGTGCCCAGTGACCTCGCCAGCAACTGAGGCCCTCGCTTTGCGAGGGGCCTCAGTTGCTGGCATGGAGCGCCTTCGGCGCTCCATGCCAGCAACTGAGGCCCGTGCCCAGTGACCTCGCCAGCAACTGAGGCCCTCGCTTCGCGAGGGGCCTCAGTTGCTGGCATGGAGCGCCTTCGGCGCTCCATGCCAGCAACTGAGGCCCGTGCCCAGTGACCTCGCCAGCAACTGAGGCCCTCGCTTTGCGAGGGGCCTCAGTTGCTGGCATGGAGCGCCTTCGGCGCTCCATGCCAGCAACTGAGGCCCGTGCCCAGTGACCTCGCCAGCAACTGAGGCCCTCGCTTCGCGAGGGGCCTCAGTTGCTGGCATGGAGCGCCTTCGGCGCTCCATGCCAGCAACTGAGGCCCTTGCCCAGTGACCTCGCTACGCGAGGGCCGCGGCTCGCTGCGCGAGCCGCGTCCTCGCTTCGCGAGGCCCGCGGCTCGCTATGCGAGCCCGCAAGCGTGAGCAACGACCCGTACGCTCACAACTATATATGTGATATCTTCCTTATACATACACCGCTCATTATCAAACATATCATCACATAATAAAACACATAAGAGATGTCAAGCTGGGGAGAGGTGGAAGGGAGGTCACTGCTGAGATGTCTAGGCCAAGGCAGGCAGACAAGGATTATCGTCTTTGACGACATCATCAAACGGAAAGCAAGAGCACTGCATCCACCACTAAAAAGAGAACAAAGGCAGCATGAGAAGTTGCTCTTCCAGGGCATGAACAATATCTTTTTAATGTTCTTTTTGTTGTTTTTTTCCATTTACAATGGATAAAAAAACAAATACAGTCCTCATGCATGTGGTGATAGAAACAAAGATGCCAACACTGTTCTAGTCCATGTGGGTGGCCCAATATGTATTAACTCATTGATTCCTAAGATCGATATAACCCCGAAATGAAACATAAAAATATATTTTTTTTACTGCCGATTTGCAAGCTTGAGAATTGTTGTGCAATGGATTCTAATGTCTTTCATCGCTTTCCCCGTTATTTGCAGTGCAGCATTGAGTTTTTATTTGCATTTACAGTGCTGTAGACAGGGGTTAAACCCCCTTGCGGGTCCTTCTCCTATATTTGCATGAGTGAAAACATTTGCCGGCTTGGGGAATTGGAGCAATTGAATAGCGATTTGTGATTTTAGCCATTGTAACTCTTGCGGAATTGAAAGATCAAAGGTTTCAGGAGTCTGTAAGTTCCGGGTTTAACCATCGTCAATTTTTCAGGGCTGTAACTTGGAATCCATTTGGAGCCCGCAAAAATACGAAAAATTTAATAGCAAATTAACTTACAGCCTCACTTACGGGCTCCAGTAACTTATGACTGCTCAAATGAATCGGGGTCAAAGATTTTACATCAGATAATAACTGATATTTTACTATCAACCATGGTTTTCATTCCCAGTAGTAACATATGGATGTGAGAGCTGGAAAATATGGTTTGGATGAATCCAATGTGTGACGTTGGGTTGCCTCAGAGGAGAAATTGAAAAATTCAGTTTCCACCAGTCAGGGGACTAAAACAAGGCAAATATCCAGAACTTGAAGCTGGGGGTTTATTCCTACATTCAAGATATGAGAAAAAATGGGATGCCAATTTCTCGTGAAGTAATCCAGGTGAAAGCCTTAGAACTTGCAAAGACCTTAAAAATAAATAAGAGGGAATTTCAAGCAAGTATTGGTTGGTGCCGTTGTTTTATGCGGAGAAAGGGTCTCACTCTTCGACGAAGCACTTCATTGGCACAGAAACTGCCGGCAGATTTTGAGGAGAAACTGACTAATTTCCAGAGGTATGTCATCCAATTGCGTCAGCGTCACTCATACCCATTAGACCAGATGGGCAATGCTGACGAGACCCCAGTATTTTTTGACATGCCAAGCAATACAACAGTAAACCAGAAAGGGGCAAAAAGTGTCATTTTAAGAACAACTGGTAATGAAAAACTCAGAATTACGGTGATGTTAGCTGTCACTGCTGACGGAGGAAAGTTACCCCCCTATGTTATTCTGAAGCGAAAAACTTTGCCCAAAGAAAGCATTCCTGATGGCCAAGTGATTCGTTGCCAGGAAAAAGGCTGGATGACAACTGAACTGATGGTCGACTGGTTATGTGTAGTTTGGAACTGCAGACCTGGAGCACTGCTCACTAAGAGAGCCATGATGGTCTTGGATGCTTTCAAGGGTCATCTCACTCCAGAAGTGAAGACTAAAGTTGCTGCACAGAAGACAGACCTTGTTGTTATACCTGGTGGCATGACTTTAAAGCTACAAGTGCTTGATGTCATTGTCAACAAGCCGTTCAAAGACAACCTACGCAAGCAGTATTCAGATTGGCTTCGGGAGAGGGATCATGCTCTCACACCATCTGGCAAGATTAAGAAGCCGTCAGTGATACTCCTGTGCCAATGGATTATAAATTCATGGTCTAGTATTTCTTCTAACTCCATCATCAAGGGGTTCAAAAAATGCTGCGTGTCCAATGCATTGGATGGTAGCGAGGACAACTTGCTATGGGAGGAGAATGAAGATAACAGTGACAGTGATGAAGCGAATACTGGTGACTAAGTCAGTAGTGACACCAGTGATGACTGTGAATAGTAAAAAGTTTCCTTATTACCTTATGTTTCATGTTTCCTGAACTTTCTGTTGATGTTACCATAATATTGGCAACCTGTCTAAAGAGTTACAGTTATTATGTTTTCCAAATACTGGATACCGTATATGGTACAGTATATGTTAAAATAAAATCATTATTTATTCCCTAAATCTACTTGACTTTTGTCTTTTTCTCTCTAACTTTTGTCTTTTTCTCTCCAATTTTAAGGGTGCGGCTTATATGTGAGTACTATCTTTTTTCTGTTTTTTCCCCTTGCATTTTACAGGTGCGGCTTATATGCGGGTGCGGCTTATATTCGGACCAATACAGTATATATATATATATATATATATTGTAACATAGTGCCCCCCAGAGGTGAGAGCAAAACACGTTATGAAGAGTTCTCCCCAGGAAAGAGAGAGTTAATTTCCTGAAGCAGTACTACATGACTAATTGAACCTGCAGGTGTTGTAAGCCTGTTAAAGGCACACTCAGAGAAATGGGTGTTGTCCCCTGCCATTAGGCTCTGTTTGGCCTAGGCAGAGTAAGGCCACAGTCTGAAGCAAGCTAAGAAGGACACTTGTATGTATCTGCCAGTGAGAGGAACGCAGTATTTTTTTACTTTGTCTGCTGGAAGCAGAAATTGTAACAGGCTGAGAGGAGCCTGAAAGTTAACAGTCTGGAGTAAAACGGCTGTTTGGCTTTGACTGCTGCAGTTTGCACAGCTCAGAGAGCAAGCTGAGAAGTCTGCAACAGGGATTCCTGGAGCTGCAGAGAAAAAGGATTTGCGCCACAAGAGCATTTACAGGGGAGACTGTTTGCTGCAGAAGAGAGGATTTGCAGAGGAGCTGCTGCAAGCTTTTTGCCCCACAAGTTTACAGAGGAAACTGATTGATGCTATCCCATAACTGGGAGAAAAGCCTGAAAAGAAAAGCCTGTGGAATGAGGTACCATTATTGAAACTGTTGATATACCCCAGGGAGAAGTCTGTGAATTTAACAGATTTTAGCCTTCACCAAAAGAGGGTATTAAGGGTCCCTGGAGGTTGGGGCATCTGGAGAATAGGGCAGGCCAGAACCCCACCCTATTGTGAGAAATTGAAAGACAACTGGTCAAAGAGTGGACTGTATATTTTTACCTGGAGGCAGAGAAGTGGATTCAGGGCTAGTAAGAGTTTTTCTCATGTTAAGCCAGTACGTTTATGCAGAATTTAATTTTATGCTGGAGTAAGCTATTCCTTTTGTATTTTGGACTTTTTAATAAAAAGTACAAAAATGAATCTTGGAATCTCTGCTATTTATATGTATCTCAAAGGAGAAACCAGTCACCAAAAGCCACATTACCACAATATATATATATATATATATATATATATATTTATATATATATATATATATATATATATATAGTGACAGTTTGCCCCCTAAAGGATGGTGCCAGGTACAGAGCATGAAGAGTTCTTGACAGGAGTGACGGAGTTAAACTCCTGGAGGACTCCTAATTGGCCCAGGTGAAACAGCACTTTAAACCCTGGAAAGCAGAGATGGGAAGGGCTGATTAGGCTCTGGCCTAAGTGCTGTGAGAGTGTGTAGAACTGCAGTCTGTTTGGAGAAGCTGGGATAGAGAACCTTAGACAGCACCAGCTCCTGAGAGCTGGGATAAGTTGTGAAGTGAGGCAGTAAGTAAGACTGCTTGAGAAACAGACTGCAAGACTGAAAGACACTGGCAAGTGAGTAAGGATTGCCTGGAGTGTACAGCCGGCATAATAACAAGAGACACAGAGTGTTCAGCGTGACCTGGGAGGAAAAGGAGACACAGCTCCTGATCTGGACTTGCAGTGTGGGTGCCAGAGCAGCATGGAGAGCTGCCATTAGAGGATCAGTCTGTGTGACTGCAACAAATGTACCAGAGATACTGCTTGCTGCAAGAGGAGAGGATTTGCAGAGGATCCATTGTAGCTGAGAAGCTGGGAGAGAGAGACTGGACTTAAAGTTACCAACCCTCTGTGTGAAAAGGTACTGTTTTACCTGCAGGCCGAGGGCTAGTCAGGGTGTTCCTGCAAATAAGCAAGCCCGTTTATTAAGATGTTATTTTCATGCTGAAAATAAGCTATTATTTGTTTGGAAACATTTCATTAAAAGTAAAGATAAAAGTATATTGGAACTCAGTGGTTTATGTGGAGATCACGGGAGCAACCAGTAGCCAAAGGCTGGCCCTGTCACACTAAGTGTCCGTGTTTAAGAAGACAACCCACAGTGCAAAATGGAGGACATGTTAAAAACCTTGAAGGAGGCCACAGCTACTCAGCAAGAGAACAACAGAAAAGGGGCTATCCAGTTAGCTCAGTTAGTTACCTCGGAGAAACAAATAGAAGAGACGACAAGAGTTAGAGACGCAGACATTCTTCTAAAATTGACTGAGCATGATGACGTCGAAATCTACCTTTTGATTTTGGAAATTACTGCCACTAGGGAGGAGTGCCCCAAAATCTACTGGGTAAGTATAATTGCCCCTTACTTCTCTGGAGAGGCTCAGAAAGCTTATATGACCATGGGAGAAGAAAAGGCAAAGAATTATGTCTACCTAAAAGCCAAGATCCTTGCCAGAGTTGGGATTACCAAGGAAGACAGAGCACAGAGAATCTGTACACCAACATTTATGAACAAAGAGAGCCTGCATTGTATTCAGGAGAAGCTAATGTACAGAGGGGAAGTCTCACAGTTTGGACAGCCACCGTCCTGTCTGTGGGGAAATTATGACTATGATGGAAGATGGAATCCTGAGGAACAGCATGCTCATCTCTACCCCAGATCAGGATACGGGTTCCCTGTAGAGAGGTTGAGGAAGGACTCCCAAAGAGACCAGAAGGCTTACTTTACACCTAGCATAAAGGTCCCAGGGGTGAAACATGTCGATCAGAGAAGTGCTCCTAAATTCCAACCACATGAGGATAGTGTGACTTACATAACTAGGGAGAAAGGTAACCGAACTGCAAGTAAAGATTTTCATCCAAATATTATCATATAAGTCATTTGATGATGTCGTCAAAGACAGACAAGCAAGAAACTGGCCTGCTGACAGAGGAGCCGCTACAGAGACGACAGGAGCCGCTAAAGAGAATGCTAAGACGGAGCAAGGGAGTGCTGGTGCAGCTAAAGAACCTTTGACACTGGAGCAAGATGATGTAAAAGTGACTAAAGATGTGAGCAAAGGTCAAGGAGGAAAGGACAAAGTGTTGTCACAGACGGAGTGAAAAACCAGCCTCAGAAAGAGGCATGCTGAACAAGTCATTGGTGAAGATCTGAATTCAACACACTGTACCGACCTTATGGGTAAGCGCAATGAAGATGCCTCCATATGAAACCTGGACAGACACTGCCAGCTGTCCTTGGTGAATACTCCTGAGGTGGAGAATACTAGAGAAAGGAATTACCCGACAAAGATCTCTGACCCAGAGAAAGGAGAGATCAAACGGATGAATATAGCCAGTGTACTCGTAAAGGAAGAATGTCCTGAATATGATGAAGAAACCGGAATCCTTACCAAAGAAAAAGATATGGAAGAAAAGAGTCTGGAGATTGAGATGATTAAAGACGAACCACCATCACTGAAAATACATGAGAAGCAGAATATGGAGATGTGTACTAAAAGGAATGTAAAGTATTCGGATATCGCCCTGTCTCAGAATGCAATAAAACAAAGTGCTATGAACAAGGAGAGGCAAGACGGGAAACAAGGAAAGCAGGAAGTACGGATGAATTCTATCCCAGTGCGACTGGAAAAGCCTACAATGGAAGACAGGCAAGTTGCTATTAAAATGAAGGGTATCAGGGCGATACCACATTATATTCCTGAATGGAGAAGGAAGCCTGTGCTTGAGGACAACAGAGCGTCCTCTAGGAAGAAGACACAGATGTCTATTTGGGAGCAGAGGAAGAGTCAGCCCAAGTATAACATGATTGAGAAAGATATGCAGAAGCTGCTGCCCAGTGGCGAACAGAGAAAGCAAAATTTTCCCTAATCGTTTACCTCAGAGGATGAGCAATATCTTTAAGAGGGAGGCACAAGAGAAGTCTGAAGAGCAAGCAAAGAAATCTCAAGATGCACAAAAGAGGATAGAATGCATGTTAACGGAGGAGCGTCTCTACTGGGAGCAGGAAAAACGAACTTGGCACAGCCAAGTAGATGATCTACACTCTCAGCTACAAGAGGCAGAGAGTAAAACAGCTCTGATGGCGAAGAAGTTGCTGATGCATAGTCTACAAGACCAGAGGATGAACGATCCTTCTGATGTGGAGATACAGTTGGAACAGGGGGATGCATGTCCAGACGAAACCAACCCTGATCTTCAGGACCGATATACACAAGACACTGTGTTGAACACAGAGCTTTCTCCAAGGAAAGTACATATGCATGGCATAGTGAAGCAGCTTGTTCACAAAAAAACAGAAGGATGAAGAAAGGGTGACAGAGCTGCCAGAGATATCCAGGGAAGAACTAAAGAAAAAGAGAGAGGAAATTCTTCAGTTGAATATACAGCCAGAGATTCAGTGTCAGCAGAGTGGACTGGATGTACAAGCTAAAGGGGAGAAAATACAGCTGAAGGAAGTAAAGAAAGATGCAAAGCTGGAAGCCTTGGAGGCAAAGCAAGCAGAAAAACAGAGAAAAGATCAAGGGAAGCAGTTAAAAGAAGATGTATTATGGGTGAAAGTTGAGGATGCTGAAACATAACCTTAACCAAAATAATTAATCACTTTTTATAAAGATATCCATAGCCTCACAATTTTGATACTTCAAAAGTTTGATAAAGATTTGACTTGTTAACCTTGTTAACTGCTATAAGTGGCAATGTGAAAGACATTATCCCTTTGTTAAGGCAGTGTAATTTGCAAGTGCTTTTACTATGGGCTTGAAGCCCAAAATCCTTTAGTGGGGCTAATGTACCTAAGGCCCCAAAAAGTAGTTAAAAAGAAAATAGTTCTCTTTCAGAAGATCTGGATTCCTCCTCATTTAGCTTTTTTTACTTTGTACTAATGCATCCGCTTTCTAAAAATAAAATATATTTACGTGAAAAATAAGAATATTTCACTTTCCGTAGGTATTTAAAAGTTCACATATTTTTTTCCTGACCAGTTTTATCTATTTTCATTTAATAGCTGACAGACAGATTCTCTCAACCTGAGTCTAAAAGTTAATGAAATTTTCAATTACACAGTCAACATATTCAGTTCCAAAATACTGGTTAAATGTAACAATATAATCTGTTCTCAGCATGGTCTGCCTAACACACTATACAGTACAGAAATTGATTTTCATGAAGGGTAACCAGCAAAATATAGTATATGAAGTAAGGTAAATAGACTACTTTAATAGAACTCCCATTAAAAAGAGTAATATTGGAAATAACTGCTTATCTTTATACTATCATGGATTTTTTCCAAGCACAATTACATAAATGGGAACATATTATGGGCCATATTAAATTCCAGCCCGTAAGTCCAACGTGAAGCAGGTAACTGCTGCGGGCTTGAAGTTTGGCCGAGTTAGAAGGGACTGTGAGCAATGGGTTTGAGACATAAATCGTAGCTTGTTCGTAGAACAATGAATTTGCAGCCGTGTGGACGACCAATTAGTGTAGACCATAGTTACCGGTTTAGACGGAGCCATTTGAAAAAAAAAAACTGTTAGTGTTATGTCACTGAAAAAGGGGAGGGTAGATTTCCAACTCTTACGGGCTTCAATTACAAGTTGAGATCCAACCCACATTCCCCAATCACATATATAGTTGTGAGCATGCGAGTTGTAGCGAGCCGCCGCCCTCGCGTAGTGAGGGTAGCGGGCAAGGGCCTCAGTTGCTGGCATGGAGCGCCGAAGGCGCTCCATGCCAGCAACTGCGACCCTCGCAAACTTTACATCACACCGCAAAACAACACGACACACCAATTATGACCCTCGCAAACTTTACCTCGCAACGCAAACAACATATGACACACGTTAACACACATTACGACCTCGCAACACTCGGACGCAACTCGCGAACACTACAAAATTCAAAACACAATAAATACACACAGCACATATATAAAAAGCTTACCTACAGCAAGAGGTAGCATCCAGGACCTCAAAAAAGCAACTTACACCTTGATTTCACTCAAAATAAAAGAGTTTAGACACTAAAAAGTTTGCTAAGCGACAGAAAAAATGGCCGCTGTACAAAACGAAAACGAGGCTACACACGCAAACACCATTCGAGACACGTTAGCACACATTACGACCTCGCAAAAATCGGATGCAACACGTGAACATAAAAACATTTAAAACACAATAAATACAGACAACACACACATAAAAAACTTACCTACAGCAAGAGGAACCATCCAGGACCTCAAAAAAGCAACTTACACCTTCATTTAAATAAAAATAAAACAGTTTACACACTAATAAAATAGCTAAGCGAGAGAAAAAATGGCAGACGAACAAAACGAAAACGAGGCTACAGCACTCGAAACACGGAAAACACCACAACACACTCGCAAAGCACTACAAGAAACTGCAAAACACCACAAAAGACCTACGGATAATCCGCGAAGACGCATACCACACATTACCCGCCATTTTACGCCAATGCGGAAGTACACCACTACGCTAACGGTTTCGGCTCGCGCACGCACAGTATTACACTGCACACATTCACCACGTTTACACAGCAGCTCCACAGCACTAATGCTGCAGCAATATCAAAACACATTGACAGCTCTTCAAAACAATGCTTCAAAATAGGTAAAGTATATTCATTTATTAATGTATTATATATTTCATTATTACACACCAACCAGCATTATCTCACTTCCAATTTCATTGCTGTCAATTTTTGACGGGCAATTCGCTAGTAATGTAATATTAATGAAGCCGTAAATATGATATTCTATTACATGTGAGTTACAGTATATGTCTTAACACATTGATTGCTGGGATCGATATAACACAGGATATAAATATGAAATAAAGTATTCTTCGTGGCCGAGTTGCGAGCTTGAGAATGTTGTGCTATTAATGATAAGATCTAACATCACTTTCACTTTTAATAAATGTACAGTAGTGTGTTTTTATTTGCATTTGTATTAAGTGTTCTATGTATTGGACTTTACCCCTCCTTGCAGGTTCCCTCGAGCACAAGTTGGGTTTTGGGCTCCATTTGCGTGTTACGGGCTTGCACGAGAGTGACTTTGCTGCAATTTAATAGCATGATTGTAAATGTAGTGTTAACAGACTTGACAAATCAAAGGATTTACGGTCGTGAAGTTCAACGTAGCTTAAAACATAGGCTATTTTCAGCCCTCCTGTGTCTTATCCCGCGGGTCCTCTGTGGGCTCCATTACGCGGCTAATTTAATAGCCGTAACACGTAAAATTTAAGTTACGGGCTATGTTTTAAAACGTAGCCCCAATTTAATGTGGCTATATATTATTTGCATTGCATTCACAAAGGCAGAATCAATAGAGGCCATTTTCAATCTATATCAGACAGGTGAAATTAAAATGTTGCTGAACGCTGCATTTCAAAGTCTCTAGCAAAAATTTACACCTAAAATGGGCAAAAGTTTGGTGCCATTTACATAATATTTATGAATAAAATAAAAATATTTCAAATAGTTCAAATATTGCTAAAAGTTAATCTCTTTCCTCTTCATAGCTTTGACTTTTTATATTGATTTCTAGTGTCAATGGACCACTGTACAATGAAAACATATATGTTTGAAAACTTGGAGTCTGACTAAGAGCATTATTAAGCAGGAATGCGTCTGAGGGGTGTGGTGTCAATTTCCGTCCAATCCAATTATTTAACAAAATCTTCTGACCTCTCCCTGTTCCCATTTTTCCCTGATGGATATAAAAACACACCATCACGCTTCAGGTCTTAATAAGTTATATAACAGACAATATGGATTCCTCTACTCATAAACAGCCTTCAAACAATCTTATTTTCCAATATTCCCATCACCTACAGTGGTACTTTAAAATAGACATGAGTTTAGTTCTGTATTGATGTGGCAAGCTCTTGCTTAAGGAATTTAGGGAAAAGCATAAATGATTGTTTGCTCGTTTCTGGTAGCAGATGATGTTGATTCTATTCTTGCATTTGCCCCTTTTCCATCACAATTTAAATAATGAGGAGGTGAAGGACTGACTAAAAGTACCACACATTAGTGAAAAGTGAAGCAAAAGAGCAGGATGTGCAGGGCGTAGTCATCACTTCATTAATAAATGAGACTCGATGAAAGATGAAGTAAATAAAAGGAAGAAACAAGGGTTTGGTAAGTAAGTGAAAACTGAGGGTTAATTAATGATTAAGTCTGTGGGTGTATCAGCTGTGAAAAATGGAGGAGATAGTGCTAAATATACACTATAAATTAATATAAATCATAGGTTGGTTGGAGGGCTCTAGGTCTAGAGGCAAAACAAACCAAGGTGAATGGAACTGGAAAAAATGTCTGTCGGTGAGTAATTCTGCTCAGGTGGATAATATGAGACTCAGTGACATTGGCTGAGTCCCTGCAGAAGTGACTGCTCACTCCTGATGATAAATGGAACATTTTGTGTTTAATACCTTTACACAAGTATATTGTATCTATCTTGATATGCTATGTTTTATATAATAGCTGTGTCTCTTTCAATAAAAATGTAATTTTCAAAAGAATTCCATCATGCGTCTCTTAGTTATACCATGCCTTCTTATCCTGAGCTGCAAACTACTCTTCTGTTTTTCATTTTCTTACTCGCTTCCCATTTTCTCAGATTCATTCTCATTATTTAATTACCATTTTCATTTCCCCCTCTAAACCTTTATCTTCTCTCTTAATCCTCACCATTTATTTTCCCCTTTTTTCCTTTTCTCCCTCACTTCTCTTTATTTCTGTGTTATGTCTCCTTTATATATTTTTCTGAGTAGTCCTCCTTTTTAATAACTTTAATCCTTCACCCACCTTCTTTCCTCTCCATAAATAGCCACAATACCCCCTTTTCTTTTTTTCTCCCAATATGTTTTAACTCCCTTTCTAGATTATATAGTTTATTCACGTTAGGGATATTTAGTTGCATATTTTCCTTTCATCCTCCTCTACCTAGCACGACAGGATGGTGGAAGAGAAGGAGTGCATAGCCATGGACCTCATGCACCCTGACCGCCTTCTACACTCTGCAGGACCTCTGATTTGTATACACAAAGGGAGATAATGTGGAACTCAATATACAAACAAGAAAGAGGAGATATATTGGTTAAAGAGTGAAATAACAGAGATATGTTTGATGACTGGGGTGAGATGCAACACAAAACAAGAAAGCATAAAGCATGACAGCAAGGTGAGAAGAAGTCTGCTTCATTAACATTGCTACCAGACTCAGATGATCGTGCCATCATAACTCAAGCCCTGCGCTGACAGGCATGGATTCAGCAGGTCAGGTTACTTTACTGCTCCAACTGGGGAATTATTGCAAGTACCTGCTAGACTAGACTACCAGTAAAGCCCCCCCCAGGACACTGTTGCCATGTGGACTCCAAAGAAAAGGGGTTGGCCCAGGACTACCTCAGTTTGTTTTATACCTGGATGGGCTAAATTTCATGGAGCTTGGCGTTGCAGAAATTGAACTGTATTGTGCAACATCGAAAGGGCAAGCTGCATCAGAATGCAGACAGGTGGTCAAGACAGGAGGATCACTGAACCTTGGTGTAGTTGAGGAGTCCTTAGATCCAATGGACTCCCCAAGCAACACTGGAAAAGGAAGAGGGAGGAGTTTTCATGGCTGAAGCATGCCAAGGCACCAGCTGTGCAAAACCTTACAGACTGATGCCCTTAGCCTTATAAGGTAGGCTTATTGTGCCAGGGGAAAAGGGCCCACTGAGATGGGTTAACATTGGGGATATAGTGATTTATAGTAATTGAGGTTACATAGTAATTGAGGTTGAAAAATACTTTTAGCCCATCAAGTTCAACCTTTTAAGATCTCCTCTGATCTGCAACATGTGGATTAGTTGTTAATTGATCCACAGAAAGGCAAACAAAAAAAAAAAAACAATAAACTTTTCCAGTTGTCTCAAAAGGGAAAAAAATGAATTCCTTCCTGACCCCAGATACCTACGATCGAATTTCTCCCTGGATCAATACTCCCTCTCTAATTAACCAGGATAACCATGAATGCCCTTGTTAATTAAAAATATATCCAATCCCTTTTTAAAGGTATCTATTGAATCCGCTGTCACCACCTCCCTTGGTAGGGAATTCCACAAATTAACCACCCTTACTGTGAAGAAACCTTTTCTTTCTTTAAGGTGGAATCTTTTTAGTTCTAACCTCAAAGGATGTCCTCTTGGCACAAATAGCTGACGTGACAAATGATTATACTAACCCTGGATGTATTTAAATAGGGTAATCATATCCCCTCTTAGACGCCTTTTTTCTAGAGAAAATAAGTTTAATTTGGATAGTCTTCCTTCAAAATTAAGCCCTTACATTACCCTTATTAGTTTTGTAGCCTTTCTCTGTACTTTTTCCAGTTCTAAAATGTCCTTTTAATGAATTGGTGCCCAAAACTATTCTCCATATTCCAAATGAGGGCGTACTAGGGATTTGTATAGTGGCAGAATTATATCTGCCTCCCTTGCTTCTATACCCTTCTTAATACATGCTAATAGTTTATTTGCCTTTGCAGCTGCTGCTTGGCATTGAAAACTGGTACGGTTGTCCACATGCACTCCCAAATCGCTTTCAATATCAGATACCCCTAGATTTGTTTCATTAAGTTTATAGATTGCATGGTTATTTTTCCTTCCCAGATGCATAACCTTACATTTATTCGTATTAAATCTCATCTACCATTTGATTGCCCATTTCTCTAATTTATGCAAATCCCTTTGAAGGGAAAGTACGTAATTTTCTGATTTAATTACCTTGAACACCTTTGTGTCATCAGCAAAAATGGAGACACTACTTTCCAATCCTACTTCTAAGTAATTAATAAATATGTTAAAACAGAGAGGACATAATACTGAGCCCTGAGGAACCCCACTTACCACATAAGTCCAATCCGAGTATGTTCAATTTACAACAACCATAGCCAGCTCTTAATCCATGTGCATATATTTACTGCAATTCCTGTATCCCTTAGTTTGCACAATAGTCTCACATGTGGCACTGTATCGAAAGCCTTTGCAAATTCTAAAAAGACTACATCCACTCAGTTGCCCTGATCCAGGTTCCTACTAACATCCTCATAGAAACTAATTAGGTTGGTTTGACACGACCTATCCCTCATAAATCCATGTTGGCTCCTACTTATAATGCTGTTTGAATATACATACTCTTGTATATTATCCCTTATTAACCCTTCTAAAAGCTTTCCCACTACAGAAGTGAGGCTTACAGGTCTATAATTCCCTGGGTTTGCTCTTGCCTCCTTCTTAAATATAGGTATCACCTCCTCTTTACTCCAGTCATCTGGTAGGGACCCAGTGTTGAGTGAATCTTGAAAAAATATATATAATGGTTTGGCTATTACAGAACCCAGTTTCCTCAGTACCCTTGGATGTATTCCATCCGGACCTGGGGCTTTATTGACATTTCTTTTTTCCAACCTCTTTTGGATTTCTTCCTCGTTTACTAGTTATTTGGTGAAGGTAGTGTAGCCCCATTATAATGCAGTGACCCAACCACTTGTATATATAGAAGAAAAGAACCTATTTAGCTCATTTGCCTTTTCCTGGTCACTAATTGTCAGACGACCAGTTTCACCTTGTAATGCTCCTATAGATTCCTTCCTGGCCTTCTTCCCATTTATATACTTAAAAAATATTTCAGGGTTAGTCTTACTTGCTTTTGCAACTAATTTTTCATTTTCTATTTTAGCCAGTCTGTTAGCCCTTTTGCAAGCCTTGTTGATTTCCTTGTACTCCAGTAAAGCAGTCTCTGTCCCCTCGTTTTGGTATAATTTAAATGCCTGTTTTTTACTCTGTATCTTTATCTTTAAATCATTGTTAAGCCACATTGGATGTAATTTACTCCTCTTACTTTTAAGGTATATGCCGATGTGTATGTATATTTAGTACGGATTTAAATGTTGTCCATTTATGTTCAGTATTTTTACCTGCCAGTTCTCTGTCCCAGTCTATACTTTGTATCGCTGCCCTTAGACCGTTAAAATCTGCCCTTTTAAAATTAAGAGTTTTTGTTGGCCCCTTATAGTTTCGTTTTTTTAAATTCAATCTCAAATGAGACTGGGTTGAGATCACTGTTTCCCAAAGGTTGGCCTATTTCAACATTTGATACCATATCAATATTATTTGTGATGACTAAATCCAATATGGCCTCATTTCTAGTAAGCTCTTGTTAAACCTGGGAGAGATAATGATCCCTGAGTGTACTCAAGAACCTGCTCCCTTTGCCCGTACTGTTGGTCTCATTCATCCAGTTTATTTCAGGGTACTTAAAATCTCCCATTTTTAGAACTTGACCATGCTTAGCTGCATTTCCAATCTGTAACAATAATTGCATTTCCTCACTTTCAATTATATTTTGGGGTTTATAGCATACTCCAACCAATATTATTTTGGAATTTGCTGCTCTGCTTTTTACCCACAAACATTCAACATTACTGCTAGTTCCAGCATAAATATCTTCTCTGACTATAGGATTAAATTCAGGCTTAACATACAGACAAATCCCTCCTACCCTTTTACCACTGCCCCTATCTTTCTTCAATAGGTTATAACCATCCAGATTAAAAGTCCAGTCATGAGATTCATCCCACCATGTCTCAATAATGCCTATTAATTGCCAATAATTCTAACTCTCCCATTTTTCCTGGCAAGCTTCTGGCATTAGTAAGCCTACATATTATGTTATGAGTTTGTAGTTTTGAGGTGCCTGCCTGTGTACTTAAATTACTTCGTAATACCAACCTATTGACTATACTAACCCTACCCCATCTCCTCCCCCATGAGTAGTTAATTCATCCCTTTTCCCCTCTACACTTTTTACCCCATTACTACTATCTAGTCCCTCCCCCCACCTATTAGTTTAAAAACTCCTCCAGCCATTCTACCATCCTTTCCCCTAGCACAAAAGCTCCCTCATCATTAAGGTGCAATCCATCCCTGCTATAGAGATTGTACCGAAGTGAGAAGTCAGCCCAGTGCTCTAAAAACCCAAACCCTTCCTTATTGCACCACCTCCTTAGCCACACATTAACCTCCCTATGCACCTTCTGTCTCCCTGGGCTAGCATGTTGCACTGGTAGTATCTCAGAAAATACTACCTTGGAGGTCCTTCCCTTAAGCTTATTCCCTAATTCTCTAAAATCATTCTTTATAACACTCCATCTTCCCCTAACTTTGTCATTGGTACCAATATGTACCAAGACCGCCGGTTCATTTCCAACCCCTCCCAATAATGAATCTACCCGATCCACAACATGCCGAACCCGAGCCACCGGGAGACAGCAAACTGTTCGATTGCTGGAATCTGGGTGAAAAATCACCCTGTCTACCTTCCTAATAAGAGAGTCCCCTAGCAACAAAACCTGTCTGTTGCTCTGCCTAAACTGCCCTCCCACTCCTCCAGTAGAACTGTTCTCCCGGCTGTTAGAAGGAACAGCTCTATCTGTCATTGCCATTCCTGAATGGACATCCCCAACAGTTTCACTCAATCTGGCAAAACTGTTGGTGCTTGCCAACTCAGTATTGGCCTGCCTCCTGATCCCCCTGCTTCCCCTTCTAACTGTAACCCAGCTACCTTCCTGGACATCCTCAATAGCCCCAACTCCACCCTCCATGCTAGGCCCAGCTAAAATGTGCTCAGTGAGCACAAACCCCTTTCCAGTGGAAAATTAGTATGTGCTGCAATTCTCCTCTCCAGTTCTACATTCTGAGCTTCCAGAGAGGACACATGCTCACACCTCTCACAGGGGTATGGACTCTGGATCATCTGTTCCAGTAGTGCATACATATGACAGGATGTACACTGAGTGAAGTCGCCACTGGACTGACTCATAATTACCAAAAAAAATAAAAAAAGTGTTATTCCTTGTTATGCCTGTTTAAAGTAGCCTGGGTACCACTAGGCACATACTAAAGTACCCATGTTTATAGTTGGGGTGTATGTATGAACATGATGGGAGTGATGGGGTGTATGTCTGTGTTGTACTTTGGAGGGGCTTACAAGGGAAATATGGCGTATGCCCAATATTTCATAGTGATGGACTAGTCCCTTATTAACCAGATTAGTGAGATAATTGACCACTATGAGTCACATGACACCAGTATCTCCCTCTATTTATCACAAACCTCAGCCTGATGTCTATATGTCTATTGTATGTAATTGCCCCATACCAAGAATACAGCGGTACCAGGGAAAACAATGGGTGATTATCTTAGACTGGCATGGAGGGGTTGACATCGTGAGCTAAAAGGTGATTGGGTATAGCCATGGATACACATTTTAATTGATTGGTCTGTTGTTCCCCAAGAATGTGGTATAAATATGTCTGATGGTTTCAGTAATAAAGATGTTATACTGGTTCACATGATTAAAGGGTGAATTTCATTATTCATGCTGGAATTCTGTTTGCTGGAGTAAGCTCTTTTCAGAACTTAGAAAGATCCTTATGCTACACAAGACCACAGACATCTCTCAGTCTAACCTAAGGGCTGAAAGTTCTTCCTGCTGTACAGAGGTAAAACGAACTGAGCATACCTGTGGGGGGAGGTTTGGGCAATAGGCTAAAGATATCCAAATCTCCGAAGATATTCAACACTTCCTAAATATAACACCAAGAAAGATTTTACTCTCATCATTGGATATTGGAATGATAACATAGGGAACCAAAAGATACCTGGATAAAATGAAGCAGGTCAGAGTTCGATACAATTCTGTCAAAATAATTCTCTGGTCATAGTGAACATCCTCTTACAACAGCCTCAGAGACAAATCTACACATGGACATCACCCGATGGGAAATATTGAAATTAGACTGATAATAAACCTCATTCAATTGGCCGAATTTGAGATACGGAGGCCCGTAAGTGAGATCACAGTCAAATTTGCTATTCAATTGGCGTCTTTTTGCATGCTTCGATCGGTTTATGAGTTGCAAGCTTGAAAAAATGTCGTCAGTCTAACTTGTTACTTACACATCCAGAAGCCTTTGATGTGTCACTTTTGCAGGGCTAAAATCACAAATCGCTATTCTAATTGCTCCAATTCCCCAAGCTCACACTCGTAAACCACAAATGGAGGAGAAAATCCTACATGTACTTGAAAGGTCCCGCAAAGGGGTTAAACACCAATTTGTAGCACTGTAAATGCAAATAAAACAGTAATCCTGCACTGGAAATTACGGGGTGAGCGATGAAAGACATTGGAAATAATTGCACAACAGTCTCAAGCCCTCACAACTGCAGGAAATTAGTTTTATTTGTATGTGTCATTTCGGGGTTAAATGATCTCGGGTATCAATGAGTTAATACATATCAGGCCACCCATATGGACTAGAACAAAATTGGCGTTCATTTTCATAATTCTTCATTTTACAAGTTGTGCGAGTCTGATCGCATATCTGACCCCCGAACCTAATTGACTGACACGTAACCTCCATGTTTTAATGCCGTATTTATGACAGTCTCATTTTCTATTAGTAGATTCTAAATGGGCGGTTACGGGCTTGTTGAATTGATATGGTTCCCGCCCACAACTGCTCCAAATCAGTGCATGGATATGGGAGCTGGCTTCAGGATCTCAACTCGTGACCTGGAGCAATTGGATAGCCTCGCAAATGGAGACCAACGGGAGCCCGCAACTCGACCACAGACATGGATGAAGGAGTTCTATACAGTCAGCAAAATCAAGACATTGAGCTGACTGCGGCTCAGATCATGTTCAGATTTAAAGGAAGAGAAGGACAATCATTATACCAAGGAGCTACAACATAAATAATATCCCCTGTGAACATGCAGTTGAAGTATAAAACAGATTTAAGGGACTAGACTTGGTAGATATGATGCATGAAGAGCGTTGGATGGAAGTTTTTGACACTGTCCAGAAAACAGCAACAAAGAATATTCTCAAAAGAAAGAAAACTAAGAAAACAAACTAGCTATATGATCAGACTTTAAAAGTAGCCCAGGAAAAAAAGGAAAGAGAAAGGTAGTGGAGATAGGAAAATATTTGTCCAACTGAATGCAGAATTCCAGAGGCTAGCAAGAAGAGACAAGGAAATATTGTGAAGTGAAAGAAGAATATAACAGAACTAGCCACTTGCCCATCAAAAATACCGGCAATAAAATTTGAAAGATGGCAATGCTGTTTGCCACACAATGCAAGGCACTCCCATCTCTAACATGCAGGCCTCGCGATGATCGCGGACACCCCCATTAGCGCTTTCAATCTGTTTCTATCCTCCATCGGTTGAGTGTCCTCGGGCAAATAACAACTATGACGGAACAGATGACCCTTAGAAGGCCCCTGAAAGGCCACAATTGTGAGGCTCGCAATGAGCTCCTTTGGTGCTCATTGCCTTCGGCACTCATTGCAGCAAAGTCGTGCAAGGCCCACATTGAACGCCTCCAGCACTCATTGCGCATGTGCATGCCTGTAACATTTATCATTGTGTGACCAACATTTATAACTTACCACAACTATTAAAAGTAATGTTGAAGTCGAAAGATTTCTTCAAAATCATTGTGGATCTCAATGGAACCTTTCATGCCAAAGTGGACATGATAAAAAACAAAAATGGTAGCGACTTAACAGTAGTAGATCATATAAAGAATGGGTGACAGGAAGGATCTTACCAGCATTGATAGCCTTGGTAGTTTGTCAAATGAGCTGACTAAACTGTGACGGGAATCCCAGCTGAACTGTTCAAAACCCTACAAGATGATGCTGTGAAATTTTGCTTGCAATATGCAACACATTTGGAAAACTTAACATGAATCAGTCTACATCCAAATTCCAAAAAAGGTAGTGCCAAAGAGTGTTCTAATTATAGAACAATTACACAATTTTTACATACAGCAAGGTAATGCTTAATATCCTGCAAGCTCAACTTCAACAATATATGAACCGAAAACTACCAGATGTGCAACAGGGTTGCACAAAGGCAGAGGCATAAGAAATCAAATTGCCAATGTCCAAAGAGAAAGCAAGAGAGTTCCAGAAAAACATTGACCTCTGCTTCATAGACTATTGTAAAGCCTTCGACTGTTTGGATCATAATAGAATGTGGCATGGTCTTAAAGAGATGGGGGTACAAGATAATTTCTTCCACATAGTGAGTCCTTGGACTGCACAAAGATTTCATCAATCAATAATACAGAAATTAAAGGCAAGCTGTTCACTGCAGGGTATGATTATGATTCTTAAGCTCAAATATTTTTGCCATATCATGAGAAGACAAGATTCCCTACAGAAGAATCTGATGCTGAGGAAGTTTGAAGACACGCAAAGAAGGGAACGGCAGCGGTGAAGATAAATCATTAAAGGAATGAGGAAGCTCAGAGGGGCAGTGGCTGACAAATGTGCCTGGCGTGCTGCTGTCCTTAGGGTCATGGAGAGTCGGACACATCTGAATGACTAAACAGCAACAATTATTGAGTGTTCAGCAGTCAAGCAAACAGATTATCTTACAGAAACACTGTCACAAAAATAAAGTTTCCAGGACCCACAACTAAAAAAGAAACCCAGTGTCTGAGAGCAGGAGGTGTAACGACTGGAGGATTGTTGAGTTGGAATAAAAAACTGCTTATACAGGAAACTACAAAGTAATATTTCAATATTGAAAGAGGCAGAAACCAGACCACAGCCATTATCAGAAGCTGTGAGTTATGCTAAAATAATATAGAACTACTAAAACGCAATCCTTCACTATTCATTTTTTTTATAAAAATCCAAATGATCTCTGACATGGTAATTGATAATACGCTCATTAAAATACTATTCTGTATTCATACTGCACCTACTAAATTACAGTAAGCAAAACGATTTACATATGACTTTCTTCAAAAAACATGACTTCACAAGGTGTTTGCCCTACTAACGACCTTTTAAAGTTCAGTCGCATCTAAAGTAGCAGTGAGCCACTAGAGCTAATGATTAATGTGTGACATCTAAGGTATGTGAAAATTTGTAGTGCAAAAACTATATTTGATTAACAAGGAAAACTTAACAAAATCCAGAAAAGAAATTCACTTTGCAAAGCATTTTGAAAATATCTTACTAATGTCACTTAGCTAATTGCTTGTGTAATGATTGGCATTTCTTTCACAGAACTTAACATGTTATAATAAATAGTATGTAATTGCAAACATTTATTTGGACAGTAGATGGCAATATAAAACATGGAGTATAAATACTTATATAAAAATGTGAATTGTATCTATTGAACACAAACAATTTGACTAATACCTTAAAGATGCATACAATCAACTTCTAGGCTATTTTTTTCTTTTTTAAATAAATGTGTGTAAAAATCTTAATTCACTCCCACCCAAATCATTTAACACATCAAGTCCCAGTTCTCCTCCTAGTATGTCTCTTCTTAGCATACTAGCAACGTTTTTATTGTATTATTTTTAAATATATTATAATATTAGGAATAATTATAATAATAATTAATCATCCTAAATAATCACTGTGCGACTCAAATGAAGATTGATGTTTCCTTTCACAGTGCAGTCTGAATTTCCTGTGAGTGTTTAATCAGAACCTACAGGAACCTCTATGTTTCACATGTTACCATATCGTATAACATTACAATATCCTTAACAACTGTCACAATCTGCTTCTTCAAGGGGGCTTGATATGAACCCAGTTGAAACCTACCCCAGCAGAAACATGTAGTTCCTGTTCTCTGTGCCACGAAAGATGGCTTCTGAAGAGGTACAGGCAGATAGTACTACATACAGGTTATTTAGTGGCCCATGGCAAGACCACTCCCCAAGTCAGGATACAACACACCGAAATAGTCTCACACCTTGTTTATGTGAAAACTCTCTCTCTCAACCTTTATTGAATGATCAAAACAACTTGTTTATACTCTCCAATACCACACCCTTGTGTACATTTGTGTATGTGTGATGTCAGCCCATATGGCCTGCAACCTTGGGCTATCAAAGCTCTTGAGATCAAATTCACCAGATATCTAGTGAACAAACCTTTATGCTTAACTCAAGTGTTTCCTTAGGACTACTTGAAGTACATGCATCTGTCTTGACCCAAGGTCTGTATGTGTGAATGTGCAATGATCTGAAGCTAACTTATATGCAGAGCATTTCTACCAATTCTACATATGTTGTATATAACATGTTCCCTCTTATAATATGGTATAACTAGGATAGATAATAACCATGTACAGGCAACATAACACATAATCCCAATGTAACAATGTCATGCTCCCTTGGCCATATTCATACATTACTGGCAAGATGAGTCCTTTAACAATTAAATCATGACAACTTCTCCCCCTTCCTTTCTAGTATAGCATAGAGGATCATCCTGACGGATAATTCTCTAGCTATACTGCTTTTACTTGTCCTCCTTAGTGATGTCCCGAACAGTTCGCCGGAGAACTATTCGCAGCGATTTTCACATGTTCGCGTCCGCCACGAACGGCGAACACATGCGCTTTTCGGTTCGCCCCCTATACTTTATCATTGAGGAAACTTTGAACATCATTTATTTTATTTTATAATTTTTTTGTGTGTAATCTATGCCTGCCTGCCAGCGTGTGTGTGTGACAGGCTAACACCTAACAGCTTATATTGTGCTTATTTTCACTACTCATACCTGGTGGTGTAACATACATTGAAAACAACCATTTTTTTCCTGTAATCTAATTTCAGTTGCCTGCCTGTGTCAGGCTCACAGCTTATATTGTGCTCAGTGACATAAAACAACACTTTTTTGACTGTAATAGATTGAATAGCAATTGCCTGCCTACAGGCGTGTGTGAAGCCTATTGCATCTACTCTGCCAACTTTTGCCAGTGCACAGTGATACGTCATATCTGGTGCAACCGTAGTGTACAGTGACATAAAACAACACTTTTTTGACTGTAATCGATTGAATATCAGTTGCCTGCCTACAGGCGTGTGTGTGAGGCCTACTGCGCCTACTCTGCCAACTTTTGCCAGTGCACAGTGACACTCATATCTGGTGGCACCTTAGATTGCATGCGCAGTGCCCCAAATCTGAAGTAGGAGGTCCGACCATGAATCTTTTTCCATCTCCCTGTTCCAAAAATCAATGCCATATACACGTCCCCTAATAGTGGACGTAACAGGGATTAAACCAATAGGAATAGTACTACTTAACAGTACACACCTTATAATAATGCAGACAGAGGCAACGCAGAGAGAGGAGCCTGAAGAAGAAGAGTCAGAGGAGGAAGGTGGCTTTGAGGAGGTGGAAGACCAAACACAGCAGGCATCCCAGGGGGCTTGTTGTCACCTTTCGGGGACCCTTTGGTGGCTGGGTGGAGGAAGAGACCTTCAATGACATCAGTGAGAACAAGGAACGGGACATGGCTAGCTTGGTATCAAACCTTGTGCAAATGGGGAGTTTGCGGTTGTGCAAAGGGACTGTTTGCGGTTGTTTGTGGTGCATTAAACGGGGAGATTGGTCTGTTACTGTGAAGCAAGTGTAACCCTTACACTACCTGATCGATACAACATCATACCTGATGTTTTAAAGCATGTTATTCCAAACAATATAGGAATGTTAGGTGATTTATGCCCTTTATGGCTTAAAACCAGACTCTGCATCAACTATGTAATTTTCAGTGGGAGTTTTGCCATGGATCCCTCTCCGGCATGCCACAGTCCAGGTGTTAGTCCCTTGAAACAACTTTCCCATCACTATTGTGGCCGGAAAGAGTCCCTGTGGGTTTTTGAAATTCGCCTGCCCATTGAAGTCTATGGCGGTTTGCCTGGTTCGCCCTTTCGCGACCATTTGATTGAAGTTCGTGTCCGATGTTCGCGAACCGAAAATTTGATGTTCGCGACATCACTAGTCCTCCTGTCTGGAAAGTCCATCCATGTGTACCCTGGTACCATCTCTTTACCCTGTTTCCCCCTGTCCAGGGTGAATACTCGCTCCTTCCCAGTGACTTTCCCAAGCCCCTGGGGAGACTTATAAGACAACTGCCAGGGAGTACCCTTCAAGGTAGTCCAGGAGAAACAGTACATCCCAGCTAATAAATCCAGCCTAAACTTGGGAGTATCCTTACCCAGCATCACCCTCTTCTTCCAGTTCTGATACAAGCCGTTGTGGTTCAGTAGCTAACCTCTCTCCCACCAAGCCTGGCCAATGGCCCCTTCTTTCCAGGGTTACAGGTACACAGCCAGTGTCTTTGGGCAGCTGCAGGGGAGTCAATGTATGAAGACCAGGAGACAAAACACAATCTAGGGTACTATCTGGCTCTTTGGTCTCTGTATCCTCAGGTGGAACCTCCTGACTCTCTCCATCTGAGACTGCCTGGTGTGTAGTTACAGGCAGCCCTTGAGAAGCAGCTGCTACTGCCTCTTGTTCAGGCTGAAGAGCAGGGCTACTTTCTGTTTCTGGCTCCTGGACAATGGTCATCCGAGGAACCTCTCTACTATTTCCACAGTCAATTGGTAGGGCCCAGTGCTCATTGGGTTCTTCTCTTACTCTAGGAGCAGAGTAGCTTTTCCCCAGTTCTTCCCCTGGGCTTGGCACTGCTGTGGTTTGGCCCTGTCCCCATTCCTCTAACTGGGTGAGACTCAGCCCCCTAAAGATAGGGACCAGTTCTTCCTCTTCCCAGTAAACCCCATGGATGCAGGCATCCTTGTTATTTTGGGAATCATGGATATCAAAATTCTCTCCACAGTCCATACATTTATTTTCTGACCCAGCCTTGGCAATATTTAGCTTGGTCTCTGTAGTACCTGTTAGTTGGCTCTGTCCCATGCCTGACTGGCATGAGCCCTCCCAGCTGGGTGGCCAACAACCATCCAGGGATGCTTCATCCAGTAAGTCTATATAATCCACCTCCAGCTGTAGCTCCTGCTGGATCAAATGCCAAAGTAGGTTAGCTGTCTGAGCGCCTGTCTCCAGTTCCAGCATGTGACAGTTCTTGGCAAACAGACACAGCTTTCTTATCTCTGTCCCCAAGCCACAGTCCGGATCCCCATGTACTATGTCCCAAAGTGCCTCTTCCAGTCCCAATGAAAAATGATGAGGTATCTCAACAGTTCCCACCCAATAAGCATATTGCTCTTCCAAGGCGACCTCCTCACATACTAATTCTTCCAGCCATTCCCTTAGCTTGTGACCTGACCATAATCCTAGGAATGCCATCCATTTATTTAGAAGGCCCATTCCTCTACAGTACTTTCCAGTCACCAGAACATTCTCTGTCTCTACTGGGGATAAGCATTTCCCCTCCACAGTAGCTGAGACAGGGCCATTGCTTACCCTTCTCCACTTTTCCTGTATCTCCTGTGTGATCTGTATCCGGAGTTCCCTCTGCTGATCCTTGGTTGAACGTGCAGGCAGTATCTCCATCCATCATTGGTACCATCTGGACACTTCCTCCTCCTCTGCTGCAGACTTCTCTTCATAAGCTGCCATCCTTCTGTGTTTTATACAGTGATCCCACCACTCCCTGCCAAATGTCACAATCTGCTTCTTCAAGGGGGCTTGATATGAACCTAGTTCAATCCTACCCCAGCAGAATCATGTAGTTTCTGTTCTCTGTGTCACAAAAGATGGCTTCTGAAGAGGTACAGGCAGATAGTACTACATACAGGTTATTTAGTGGCCCATGGCAAGAACACTCCCCAAGTCAGGATACAACACACAGAAATAGTCTCACACCTTGTTTATGTGAAAACTCTCTCTCTCTCAACCTTTATTGAATGATCAAAACAACATATTTATACTCTCCCATACCACACCCTTGTGTACATTTGTGTATGTGTGATGTCAGCCCATCTGGCTTGCAACCTTGGACTATCAAAGCTCTTGAGATCAAATTCACCAGATATCTAGTGAACAAACCTTTATGTTAAACTCAAGTGTTTGCTTAGGACTACTTGAAGTAAATGCATCTGTCTTGACCCAAGGTCTGTATGTGTGACTGTGCAATGATCTGCAGCTAAATTCTATGCAGAACATTTCTACCAATTCCACATATGTTCTATATAACATTTTCCCTCTTATAATATAGTATAACTAGGAAACATAATAACCATGTACACAATAACACATAATCCCAATGTAACAATGTCATGCTCCCTTGGCCATATTCATAAATTACTGGCAATATGAGTCCTTAAACAATTAAATCATGACAACCACTAAACTCAGACTTGGAATATTTTCAATATACACCCTATGTTTTCAACTTTACAGCAGTGCAGACAATTGCCCCAAACACATATATGCGGCATACTTCAAAACAAACCACCAAAAAGTAGAATATTTACTTAATGGTGAATTAATGACAGCAACTGATGAGGAAAGGGCATTGTCTACCTTTTTGGAGCCCCTAGGCAGTGAAGTGGAGGAGCCCCTGTGAGTTAGTGTACAAGGTATGCACACACCCATTTTTCTGTTTTAGGTCTGTGTATATCGCTCTCTTGCTGTGTGGGCAAATAACAGACATTTTCCCATACAGCCATTTTAACAACATTGCAACTCTTACACATGCCGAGCAATTACTTGTTTATTAAATGCATCTGATGTTGGGCCATTTTATTTATATTTTTGTAACCTAAAAAAGGGGCGCACTTCAAAGAAAAGAACCCCTAGGCGGCGGCTGCCTAGTTGGCCTAATGGGCAATCCTGCCATGGATAAGGGACTTTGGAATTATTATATTGCATGATTTAAAATAGTCAAGCATTGCTGCAGGAAATGCAAGTGTATTGGGTTTATTGGTACAGGTACTAATGCTGCTCTGTTGCACCACACATAGGATACTGGGAACAGTTTTGTGCACTGTATTTTTAAAATGATATTAATACGTTGTAAACATTCAGAGAAGAGCAACTAAAAAGGTGAATGGTCTGGATATATAACTTTATATTAGGAAAGACTTCCTGACCTGAATATGTATAGCTTAGAGGACAGAAGGGAGAAACGTTCACAAATATGAAAGGATTTTATAACATTCAGGAGGCAAGTGTCTTTGAGAAAAAGAAGAATGCAAGAATAAGATATCATGATTTGAAGTTGGGAGGTGGAAGACTTTGGAGTAATGTCAAAAAGTACTAATTTACAGATAGTAGTACATAAGTTGAATATCCCTCCAGTGGAAAAAAGTAAAGGAATGTTATGCATGCCTGGGATAAGAATAAGGTTATCATAATACTTGATTCAATCAAGCCTTAGGATAACCAGAAGAGCTTCTTTGGTTCTTATGTGATTCTATGGTTCTACATTACTTTGTTAAAGAACCCTACATTTTAAAACATGTATTTTTTTAAAGTCAGCTATAGATAGAAATAAAACAGCTACCTGTCTCTAAAAATGTTCTCAGATCTCAATCAAGAAATTTTGCCATCTTAATTGTGGTAATTCTGCAAACAGGATGAAATGTTGATTAAGGTGGGGAAATTCTAACGTGCCCCCATCTTTTGTTTATTATTAGTATTTATATTAAGTTGAGGGTGTCTCCCTACAAGCAGGAGTAGCAAAGGGGTACAGGAAAGGACTATGCCAAAGTGTAACACCATAAAATAATGGTGTACAAAAAAGGTTAGGAGCACTAGGTAAGCAACGCTTAGCATGGCTTATACATCCTAGTATCCTATGAATAGAGTCCTCATAGGTCTGTTGGAACAATCATAGGACTATATATAGATCAAGAACAGTGAAAAATAAGTAGAAAAAAGAGTGATATAAAACTCCAAAAAAATACAAAAACACTCTATAGGGTATATAAACAAAGGAAAAATACAGATAAATGGCCTATGATATCCTGAAAAGTACTGAAGCATACAGGGTAAACACAGAACAGGGCAACAATGGTGAACAGTGCACCAGTGCACAGCTAGAAATAATAGCTGCGCTGTATCATGGAAGGAAAAAAGGTCCTGCTCCACCTGCTCTTACCTTGCTGCTCCAAGTACATACCAAAGTGCTCCTGGATACTCCAGACAGGGAGGAGAAAGGATACAGGAGGGTATCAAGATATGATCTTGGCCTAATAATAATGCAAAAAGGAAAAATAAGATTAAAAGCCGACCGGTTTCGATAGTTGCAGCACTATCTTTATCAAGGCACTTAGAGTGAGTGAATGGGTTGGTAGTTCACGGGGTTTATATGCATTGATTGTTGTACACCTTTATAAGTGATTGGCTGGGACCTATAATCACTGTATTTTGATTACTGTGGTGCTAAGCGCCCTCTTTCTTTTTCTTTTTTGAATTTTTATATTAAGTTGGCAACTTGGTAACCTGTCATCTTGGCAATGCATGTTTACCAATGATTTATTCTCTATTACCTGTTCTTAAAAAATTGTCCTACACTTTACACAGTATGTCAAGCTCCATACTTCATCCCACTCATGCCTGCCACCTCTAGAGTTTGCCTAAGTTTACTGACACAGAGAACAGCGCCATTTGTAATCATCGATAATGGCACCATGGAGGTTATTTTTGCTAACTGTTCATTAAAGCATGTTTTGTATCTTTTTAAACAGCAACTGTTAACAGAATGAAAAGCTACAGATTTAAAATACTTAGAAAATAAATTGACTGCAAGCATTTTGAGTCAATATCTTGGCAAGTTGCTATGGTTAAATAAGACGTTTTAGAAAATGAAATGTTTCATTACAACTACTACTTCTTATGTAGAACATTTTCACTCTTTTTTCTTATTTTATAGAAGTGATATTAGAGGAACAACCCTGTTTGAGCTTTAGTGCAATAAGTACATTGTTGTTACGTGTATGTCGACTTGCCAAGAGTGATATATAGAATAGGCAGTGAAATGCATTTGGTACTCAATACAAAACCATACAAAAAATAACACATGGAACAAATAACAACTTACAATAATGAAAACATTATGCCATCTATAAATAAGAGAAACATTGTTCGATTTTGATTTCCTATGCATGACCACTGCTAGTAGTCCACTATGTTACTTCTATATATTAGCCTATAATAAGGAGTATACCATCTGGCAGGCCAAGAAAGGCCCCACTGGTGTCTCTGGTCAATCCATGACTTTTAGTAACTCACAGTCTGAGTAGGTTGTGAGGATTCCAAAATACAATTATTTGAATTAATAGAAAACAGGGAGCAGCTTTCAGTTTAATGCGTTCTTTTTGGGACTTCATACCACAAAATAATAAGAAATAAAAAATATATGAAGAATGATTGGAGGATATACATATGCTCAAAGAAGTCTGCAGTTACATAGTTACATAGTTACATAGTAATTGAGGTTGAAACAAGACAATCAGTCCATCAAGTTCAACCTTTTAAGATCTCCTCTGATCTGCAATATGCGGATTAGTTGTATATTGATCCAGAGGTAGGCAAACGGAAAAAAAACAAGTGAAAATTAGCCAGTTGTCTCAAAAGGGCAAAAAATAAAAAATAAACTAATTCCTTCCTGACCCCAGATACTGGCGATTGGATTTCTCTCTTGATCAATACTCACTTTCTAATTAACCAGGAAAACCCTGAATACCCTTTTTAATTAAAAATATACCCAGTCCCCTTTTAAAGTTATCTATCAAATCCGCTGTCACCACCTCCTTTAGTAGACAATTCCACAGATTAACTACGCTTACTGCGAAGAACCCTTTTCTTTCTTTAAGGTGGAATCTCATTACTTCTAACCTCAAAGGATGTCCTCTTGTCAGTTGAAAACCTCTTGGCACAAAAAGCTCCCTTGATAAATCTTTATACTGAACCTGGATGAATTTATATAATGTAATCATATCTCCTCTTAGACGGCATTTTTCTAGAGAAAATAAGTTTAATTTGGTTAGTCTTTCTTTTTTCGTTTTTAAATCGCATGGGTATTTTTCCTTCCAAGATGCATAACTTTACATTTATACATTTTAAATCTAATCTGCCATTTTTATGTAAATGTAAGTTTATGTAAATCCCTTTAGAGGGAAAGTACATCATTGTCTGATTTAATTACACAAAACTTTGTGTCATCAGCAAAAATGGAGACACTACTTTCCACTCCCACCTCTAAGTCATTAAAAAATATGTTAAAAAGGAGAGGACGTAATACTGAACCCTGAGGAACCCCACTTACCCCATTAGTCCAATCAGAGTATGTTCCATTTACCACAACCCTTTGCTTCTGTCTTTCAGCTCTCGATCCATGAGCAGATATTTACTGCAATTCCTGTATCCCTTAGTTTGCACAATAGTCTTCCATGTGGCACTGTGTATATGTTTTTTATACATTGTGTAAATGGAAAATAAATACTATATAAAAAAAGCCTTTGCAAAATCCAAAAAGACTACATCCACTTAGTTGCCTTGATCCAGGTTCCTACTAACCTCCTCATATAAACTAATTAGATTTGTTTGTTAGGACATATCCATCATAAATCCATGTTGACTCCTACTTATAATCCTGTTCAAATAGACATATTATTGTATATTATCTCTTATTAACCCCTCTAAAAGCTTCCCCACTACAGAAGTGAGGCTCACTGGTCTATAATTTTCTGGATTTGTTCTTGCTCCCTTCTTAAATATAGTTATCACCTCTGCTTTTCACCAGTCATCTGGTAGTGACCCTGTGCTGAGTGAGACTTGAAAAATTAAATATAATGGTTTGGCTATTACAGAACCAAGTTCCCTCAGTACCCTTGGATGTATTCCATCAGGACCTGGGGCTTTATTAACATTTATTTTTCCCAACCTCTTTTGGATTTTTTCCTGTGTTAACCAGTTATTTGGTGAAGGTAGTGTAGCCCTATTATGTTGCAGTCACTCAACCACTGGTACCTCCCTTGTGTATACCGAAGAAAATAACTTATTTAGCTCATCTGCCTTTTCCTGGTCACTAATTATCAGATGGCCTGAGTCCGCTTCCTTCATCGTAATCTTCCATTAATATATTTAAAAAAAAAAAATTATGGTTAGTCTTACTCTCTTTTGCAACTAATTTTTCATTTTCTATTTTAGCCAGTCTAATAGCGCTTTTGAAAATCTTGTTGATTTCCTTGTACTCCCGTAAAGCAGTCTCTGTCCCCTGTTGTTTGTATAATATAAATGCCTGTTTTTTACTCCGTATCTTGATCTTTAAATCATTGTTAAGCCCCATTAGATGTAATTTACTCCTTTTACTTTTATTCCCACATGGTATATGGTGATAAGTATGTATATTAAGTAAGAATTTAAATGTTGTCCATTTATGTTCAGTATTTTTAACCACCAGTTCTCTGTCCCAGTCTATACTTTGTATTGCTGCAATTAGACTGTTAAAATCTGCATTTTAAAATTAAAAGTTTTTGTTGGCTCCTTACAGTTTTTTTTTTATTTCAATCACAAATGAGACTGCGTTGTGATCATTGTTACCCAAAGGTGGCCCTTTTTCAACATTTGATAACATATCAATATTGTTTGTGACTAGCGATATGCCCGTTAAAAATGAAGGGGCAATAAAATGGTAAGGCAGGTTATGCTGTTTGCCACAGACATTTATTTGGTGGTCTGAGATCCTTTGGTGCTCATTGCGAGCCTTGCGCTGAGCGCCTTTGGCGCTCTTCGCGTGGCTCGCAATAGGCGCCTTTGGCGCTCATTGCGAGCCTCTTGGTTGTTGTATTTTTTTTACCAGAGGTGCTTTTTTAGGGTCGTGTAGCCTCGTTTTCATTTTTTTTCTGCTGCCATTTTTTCTCTTGCTTAGGGGATTTTCATGTGTCTAAACTCGGTCAATTGGACTTAAATTGAGGTGTAACTTCACTTGCAGAGGTCCTGGGTGCCTCCCCCCCTTGCAATGGGTAAGCTTTTTATGTAACTTTTGTGTGTATTTATTGATTTATTTTTCAGCTGTGCGCGGTTCAGCCGTTAAGGTCGTATTTTTGCGAGTTCGTAATGTTTTTTTTTATAAGTCCCGTGACTCGTATTTTTTTGTGTAAGTCCGTATTAAGTCATTGCGTGTTGGATGTATTTTTTCAAAGTCCCACTTCTGTGGGTATTTGTAACCACTTGTGAGGCGCCGTAGAGCCTCCACCTCCTCAAATGCGGCCCTTCAGCTCATTGCAGCCGACTTTCGAGCCTCCATCTTCCACAAATGCGACCCCTGTATGTGAGGAGTCAGCGCAGGAGAAGGCATGAATTATTGTACCGATTGTTGAGGAGTGGAGACCCTGATGTAAGGTGTGAAATTGAGGAGAGGCGGAGGAGTGACAGAGAGGCGCGGCAGGGAGTGAATATGTGTGCTAATGTGATCCATGGTAGTCCAGAACCAAGCCAGGCAAGTGAATTATCACAGGATATGCCTAAGATCATGATGGGGGCAGATAGGGAGCAGTGCTATAGTGTCAAAGGGTGACCATGATGTGGGTGAACAGCAGCAGAGGGTGTCCAGAACCACAGAACCATGCAGATGATGTACTGGGAGAGGCTGGGGAACAACCGGGTGACTTGGAAGTACTGGCATGGCACAACAACAGCCACAGGGAGGTGAGCAGGCCCAGGAGTATACAGGGAGAGAGTCACTTTAGAGGAGTTAACTGATGGGGTAGTGTATGAGCTTTTTAGGCTAACCAGTGCCAGTCTTGAGGAGCTCTATGCGGTCCTGAGGGAGGACCTTGATTCTTCTTCAGGGACCAATAGAGCCATCCCTGGAATGGCACGGATGTTAACCGCAATACAGTTCCTTGCACCTGGTAGTTTCCAGAACACCTTGAGCACAGCCGGAGGAATGTCTAAGCCAAGCTTTTCAAGGTGTCTGAGCACATTCCGTCATGCTATTGTTCTGAAAGCTACCAGATACATCAGTTTCTCCAACACTGTGGAAGAGATCTTAAAGGTGAAAGCAGATTTTCATTGAATAGTAGGTGTCCTTAATGTGCTAGGTGCTATTGATTGCACACATGTTGCATTGATGCCTCCTGGATATCTCCTAGAGAGCAAGAAGCGCTGTTCAGAAATAGCAAACATTATCATTCAATCAATGTACAGGTTGTTTGTGATGCAAACATGCGCATACATAGTGTGTTTGCAGGCTTCCCTGGAAGTGCTTACGATGCTCATATCCTGAGTTAATCATCCACCTATGACTACTTCCAGTCTGGTCAATATCCATCTGGGTGGCTACTGGGTGAGTATCCATAAGTAATCCCAGCCAAGAGAGAATACCCTAACATATAAATATTTTTCCACTGTATTGCTCTGACGTTCACATGTGACTAAGGGAGTAACACTTCCAGAGCCATTGCATCATTGCTTGTTGCTGAGCATAATCCTTTGTAATGTGGTCATATGAGTAACAAGTTCACACCCCCACATCCATAAACTAACATCACATGAATCAATGGATCATTCTGCATATGTTCAAACGCTTTAACAAATATCACAACATCACATTAATATCTACATCTCCCATTTGGTTTACTTCAGGTGATGCAGGATAATGGTGTTTGCCATGGCTGTTGACCCCTGTGAACCATCCACAAACACAGGCGGAGGAGAGGTACAATGCGGCCCATGCCACATGCTGGAATGTAATAGAGCGCACCTTTATTGTGCTTAAGATGTGCTTCAGATGTTTACAATTCACTTGAGGGACACTACAGTATACCCCTGAAAGGTTTGTGAGATCATCATGGCCTGGTGTTCTTTGCACAATATAGCAGTACAGGCCAACTGTAGGTTTTATGATGCTTAGGTTAGAATACCGTATATACTCGAGTATAAGCCGACTTTTTTCAGCCCTTTTTTTTAAGGCTAAAAAGGGTCCCCTCGGCTTATACTCGAGTCACCCTCCCCCCGTGTCTCTCTAACCCCCCGTGTCTCTCTAACCCCCCATGTCTCTCTAGCCCCCTGTGTCTCTCTAACCCCCTGTGTCTCTCTAACCTCCCGTGTTTCTTTCCCTCCCCCTCCTCATCCTCAACCCCCCTCCTCATTCAAAACCCCCCTCCTCATTCTAAACCCCCTAAATACCTCCCCCTTTCCCCTCACTTACCTGCTTCTGCTCCGGCCTCCGCTCCTTTTTGCCCCGGCGCGCATGTGACGTCAGATGCGCGCCACGTTATTAGCATATACCGGGTGCCGGCACCCGGTATATGCTAATGAAATGCACGCCACTTTATTAGCATATACCGGATGCCGGCACCCGGTATATGCTAATGACGTGACGCGCATGTGGCGTCAGATAGGCGCTGGGTCAAGAAGGAGCGGAGGCAGGTAAGTAAAGGGAGAGGGGGAGGTATTTAGGTGGTTTAGAATGAGGAGGGGGGTTGAGGAGGCGGGTTGAGGAGGGCGGTTGAGGAGAGGGGTTGAGGTTGAGGAGGTAGGTTGAGAATGGGTTGAGGATGGGGGGTTGAGGAGGGAGGATGAGGATGGGGGGTTGAGGACGGAGGGTGAGGATAGGGGGTTGAGGAGGGAGGATGAGGATGGGGGGGTTGAGGAGGGAGGTAAGGGGGAGTTGAGGATGGGGGGTTGAGGAGGGGGTTGAGGATGGGGGGGTTGAGGAGGGAGGCAGAGGATGGTGGGGTTGAGGAGAGAGGAAGAGGATGAGGAGGGACGTTGAGGAGGGGCTTGAGGAGAGGGGGTTGAGGAGGGGGGTTAAGGAGGGGGTTGAGGATGGGGGAGTTGAGGAGGGAGGTTGAGGATGAGGAGGGAGGTTGAGGAGGGAGGTTGAGGATGAGGAGGGGGTTTGAGGTTGAGGAGGGGGTTGAGGAGGGGGTTGAGGATGAGGGGATTGAGGAGGGAGGTTGAGGATGAGGAGGGAGGTTGAGGATGAGGAGTGGGGTTGAGGAGGGAGGTTGAGAATGAGGAGGGGGGTTGAGGAGGGTGATAAGGGAGGGGGGAAGAGACACAGGGAAGGGAGAGGGGGGAAGAGACACAGGGAAGGGAGAGGGGAGAAGAGACACGGGAGAGAGAGGGGGGACACAGAGGGCACAAGAGGGACACAGGGGGCAGCACATTTCCCACCCTCGGCTTATACTCATTTTACCCAGTATTTTGTGGTAAAATAGGTGCCTCGGCTTATACTCGGGTCGGCTTATACTCGAGTATATATGGTATTCTGTATATATTGCTGCTTATAAAAACTTATCAAAGATTGTGAAGGTAATGAATTTGTAGTACATATGGACTCTGTATTTACTAAAATGCCCACAACATGACTACAATACTCTGACTCTCTTGGTACATTCCCACAGTGCAGTGAGTCTACCATTCCTTCTGGTTCTCTCTGAATAACATACATTGCTAAATACTCCCCATCACTCTGTCCTACTTCCTTTCTAGTGTATAAATCATTCAATCTAGTAATGACCATCATTCAAGATGTATTGCTAGGAACAGTATCAACCAAGTATGCTCAGATAATGAGAGACTATACAAAAGACCCATTTTGTGATATAGTGGGTGTTCCATCAGAGGCAAAATAAAAATTGTAGTATACGTGTTTGCTACCCTATAATGTTCAAGCTATATACTTCAGGACTGAAAGGGTTAACAATTCTAAAATACATGGAAGCTTCAAGTAACTAAATCTTCTTGACAGAAATGTTCAAGGACAATATAATTTTCCTCAGGTGAAGACTGACCTAATATGGATTACTGAGAGCCTGCACTGAATGACACTATAAATCTTTTTTTCTTATCCTTCACTAGACTTCTTCCTTTTTGTCCTTTATTACCTTCAAGATATTTTGCTTTTACTTAGATTATATAAAAAAAAAAGTTTTTTTTATTTTATGGATTAGACTAGTACCTGCACATGTAGAGTATAATTAAACAATAAACAAGAGAGCCATGTTGCTTTTCAAGTAATAAAACAACAATGTTATAGCTCCAGCATATCACTTACTACCTTTACAACTGTTCCTCCACTATTATCTGTAGAAGCAGTGGGCAATATTGTGCCACTAAGGCTGGCAGCTGTCTAGACCTTCCAGAGATCTTTGCCTGTGCACTCTTTCTCGGTTCTCTCTCTTTTAGCTCATTCATTCTGATTGATCCATCTGTACTCATGTAGAGAATCCATAAATGATGACCTGCTTGATGCTCCTGGTTGCCAATCACTGATCTGTACCCTCTACCTGCCCTAAATGTACACTGATCTATTCCCTGTACCCACCCAATATCTATTATTACTAGGCTATAGATACTAGGTGGACAAATTTTATTCTGGCCCTTAATTAAAACATCATAGTTCTGTTTGTTGGTCAGGAGCCTAACATGCTGTTTTCTATCTTTTGATTTGCTGCCTTAGGATTACTCTGGACTCTGCAATCTTTTTCACTCCCCACATCCAATCACTTACTGAAGCCTGCTAACTGCACCTTTAAAATATCTCCAAAATCTGTTCCTCTCACACTAGCAACAATTAAAATCCTATTCATCCACTTTTCATTTCTCACATAGACTACTGCAACTCACTCCAAACAGGCCTTCTCCTTACTAGACGGTCCCAACTCCAAGCTATCTTTATTGCCTCTGCTAGACTCATATAGGTAACCAGCCATTTCTCATCTGCTGGCCCGTTCTGCATATCCCTTTGCTAGCTTCTCAAACCTGCTAGAATTTAATTCAAAGTCTTAACACTCACATACAAGACCCTCAACAACACTGCCCCTGTTACTTATCAGATCTTATCTCTAAATACTCCCCTAACTGTCCCTCTATCCTCACCCTTTGTCTCTCCTTAACTGTCATCACCTCCTCACACTCTCATCTCCAAGACCTTTCTCATGCTACCCCCACCCCGTGGAATCATCTTCCTTCCTCTGTCTCTTTCTCCCCTACTCTTCAAAGTATCAAACCAAGTTATTCAGAGAAGCCTACCAACATGTTCCCTAATACCAGGGATTCAAATAACACAGTGAACACCTCCTGTGATTTATAGACAACAAACTAGTAACCCCTTTCCTTTATCTCTAACACCTATTGTAAGCTTTACTGAGCTCAAAACACTTTCTGTACCAGTATATAACTTTTGTCATGTCTGTCCCATGTATTCACTCTATCATCTGTGCTTAGTACAACTGAATATGTTGGTTCTTTACAATTAAAGAATAATAATAATGATATTCAACAATAGGAAAAACAAAAAAAAGGCCTCATTGGTGAGACAGTTGACATTTACCTAAACCCCTAGAGATGCTCAGAAACAGGTAGTTCAACAACAAAGTCCCAATCCTGTTTTCCATCTCTATCCTGCCGTCACCATGCACTAAACAAGAAGGATCACAAAAATGGTAGAGATCCCTATCAGAATCTGCTAAAGTAGTTTTTTCTCTAAAATGATCTCAACTTACCGGTACATTGCGGTTAATTATGTTAATTTGTTACATATTTTAGAAAGTGAAGTTTCTCCTTAATATAGTGGTCCTTTAAGCCATGTAATCTACTCTAGATAGGACCATAATCCAGTTTATTGAAGGCATATTTAAATTTCCTGGATTATGAATGCATCTCATAGAGGAGAATCACCAGTGCATGAAAACATTTTGCATGAAAAAATAACTAAATAAACATTAACAAACCCACCCTGAGGCTTGCTAAATCCATACCCAAATGCCGTGTTTCTATTGGTAGGTACACAGTGCCTATGTAAGCAGCTCTGGGATGTGGAAAACAAGTTTTATAGTTAAATAAAATAGGTTTGTATGTGTATAAAATTACTCAATGTAATGTGTGTTTCTTATAAAAGCAGCATGTGTTAGATTAGAAAAATAAACTTATTAGAAAAAGAAACTTATATATGCCTTTAAATGAACATGAACAGTTTTCTCAGTGGTCAGCATAGCCCTAGGTTTTCAGGATTTTTGTTTCACGACTCCTTGACATACTGACAAGCCCCCTGCTTCTCACACATGTTGTTCCCTTGGATACATAGTTTACTTACTAGTTCACCTAAATTACTGTTTCTCTCTCCAATATGTTCTGAAGTGCTGACAGCTGATATGATTTCCAGCTCCTAAAAAAACAGTGGATGAACAAACATCACGTTCCGTAACACTGATAATTGAGTTATAATGTGTTTTTCCTTTACATAGCTGATTATCATAACAAAGGAAAGATAATTGCTATGCAGTAATGAGTAAAAATCACACTAACACATAATAACACATAAGCATAATTTAGTTACATTCTGAAAAATGAATAACATCATATATTCAACACATTTTTAATTAGTTCATCTACGAAAAATGTTTAGACCTATGAATAAAAATATTAAGAACAATAGTTAACAAATAAACATGGAATACTTATCTAGAATTTCAGTTTGGTTTTATTGTTATAGTACAGAAATATGGCACTATAGAAAACAGTGTTTTTACTGAAGTAAGAAAAAATGGAACAGCATCTACAATATATCGTTGGAGAAACTGTCAAAGATGATAAATCACCCACATTTTTCTAGGAAAGAAAAGAACATATTGTTATACCATATTTCCTCCAGCATTTACACACTGTACGGCACTTTTGCATTTCACTATTGATTTTTCCTCACCTTAGTTTCTGAATAAGTAAACTAAGTAGAGTAAACTGTAACAAAACTTTTATAAAGGTTTTAAAAACGCATTATCTCTATACATTCCAACAGTTTAATGTTTTTAAAGGCAATATTGTAACCTCCTTCACAATGCCACAAATATATATTTTCACTATAGTCAAAGACTAATTTTCTCAGGATTTCATTTATTTTAAATATTAACAAAGTTGAAACATATACTTTCTCTACCAAAGAAACTGAAAAAAGTATCTTTGCATATCAATTTTGAATATATGAGATAAATAATTAAAGAATAATATAATAAAGCAAAAATTGCTCGCCTACGCAAAACCTTAAATAATAGGACCAAATTGGTGAAAGATGTCTGGTTAACAAAAAAAAGTGTTTTACATTACTTTATTCAAAAAGCAATAACAAATGCTATAGAGGATGTCAAAAACAAGTTGATTTTATACATGCATGGTGGCAATGTCCCATAATCCAAGAAATATAGTATAAAACTACTAAATTAATAACAACATTATTTAAAACCACATTAAAACCCACCATAGATAACTGCTTGTTAGGCATACACAATACTAATTTAACTATACAAGGTAATAAATTCGCACAATTATTTTTTTTAGCAACTAAAAACATTACAGCTAGATTCTGGAAAAATTGTTTTATTAGATTCCAAGATATAATCAATAAAATTAACTACATATTAATAAATGAGAGGATAACACACATATTATTAGATAAATACCCTACTATTCTAAATATTTGGGAACCTTGGATATCTTCTCCAGAATGTGTTTCTGAAAGACATTACAATTAATAAACCTTTTGAAGCTTTGTACCCAATTATAAAAGAGAAGCAGATTGAAAGAAAACTGAAATAAATGACATTGAAATAAAACCGAGATTCTTGACAAACATCAACTTATTTCATATAAGAGACCAACTGGATGATGATGTAGGAAGGATAATTAACCACCATGGAACTTCCCCACTTTACCCCCTATTTTATTTATTATTTAAACATCTATTTATATTATATTATCTTTTTTTCTTTTTTCTTTAGATCCCCTGATCTGGTTGCTTCTTTAAGTCATCAGATTTAAACAAATAAAACTTGATCAATATATTTCTTTAAACTAATGGCTATCAACAAATAGAGAAATGTATTATCTTATTAAAATACATTATCTTTAGATACTCCAGAACACCATTAATTTAAAACCATTACAACTTAAATATTACAAAAACTTTAAACAAATAACTAAATCATACTATAAAATATGATATCTCAATCATATTCTGTTTAAGGGTATACATTTTCCCAGAAAAAAAAATCTAAAAAATATTTAAGGATTTTATCTAATCACTAAATTACAACTTAATTCACCTATGCAAAACCTTAAATAATAGGGCCCTCATTCAATTGCAATTTGGCCAATTGAATAGGGCCCTAAATAAGCACATAACATATATTTTTTAAAGAAGTTTTTAGTTAGTGAAAATCTTGCTTTTGGATAGATATTTACTTAATAAAAACTTCTTTAAAAAATATATGTTATGTGCTTATTTAGACCCCTATTCAATTGGCCAAGTTGCAATTGAATGAGGGCCTAGGTCCATATTGGACCTCTAGAACAGTGCTTGTTAGCCTGGAGGCTGTAATTAATACTACTTAGTGAGAGTTGTCTGGTTAATAAAAAAACGTGTTTTACATTACTTTATCAAGGTCAGTAGATTGGGATGGCTACAATTTGCATAGTGAATCACCCATCCACATCAAATAATTATATATGAACATACATAATTATAAAAGTAATTGTGCAGCATGATTATGATTACATCGAAACAAAACCTGTAACATAGTGAGGGCGAATCAGTAAAATAAAAAAAATTAAGTATAAAGGGACATGATAGCTTTCTGGATTTCACTAGGAATATAATATACCTATGTATCTGTTTACTTTTATGTACTTTATTTTATTAAGAAGTACTTAAATGTTCTGTGTTTTATTCAATTTGTACCTGTTTGAATCTGCCCTCTATAGCACATGCAGCTCATGAATACATAGACTGTATTCATAAGTGCAGTTTTTCAAATTGGCCTAATCCGTGACCTCTCTCAAGGAGCTTGTAGCAGCATGTTGGTACTGATTGGTTATAATGAGGCATTGCAACCCTGTCTTTATGAGCAGCTGAAGGGATAAACCAGTTAGGGGTCATTTTTAAGATACTAGGCAAAAAAAAGCACTTCTTAATAAAAATTAAGTACACAAAAGTTAAGAGATAGATAGGTATGTTATATTCCTATTGAAATCCAGAAATTGACCATGTTCCTTCAATAGTTAATTTTACAAAACACAGTTCATAAATTTATTGTAATTATTATTATTATTATTATTATTATTATTATTATTATTATTACCAATTTATAACAACAACAAAAATAATAATAATAAATAGTAGGACCTGACTCCAGAATATGTTTGACTCACTTCCCCAGCATTGATATGAATATTTTATATACAAATGTAGTTCAAATGTATACATTAATTCTTTAAGAGATAATGTTATGACCCCAATTTGGGGGACCAAGCACACCCCAATTTTCTCTAATAATAATCATGAAAATACATGGATCCTATGATTTGTTTGTGCAAGTGGAAAGCACCTTAAAAATATATATAGTGTATAATTTATATATATACACAGTACAGTTCATAGCTAATAGTTTCCTTAAGGACTGCTGTATTTTAGGAAAACGTCACATTTGTGTAATATGTAACACATTTACAGCATTGGCAATTGTGTAAGCCAAATCCATATAATCCCCTGTTTTTTTCTAAATCTTAATTTTTGAAGAAATAAACAATAAGCAGGGTTTATTTATTATTCCAAAACAATGGTCGTGAGTGCCGTTAGTGCTTCATTTGTGTGCCGAGGGGCATTGCAGGGGCTGGGTGTTGAATGCATAGTTTAAATTTACACAGCACTGGGCCCCCTGGAGCAAGGGCCCCCAGTGCAATGCACCCCCTGCACCAGCAGTAGATCCACCCCTGCCCTTAATCAATCCTAAACGTAATATATTGTCAGTCATGTAGTGGGAAGCTCATCAATTTGCCAACATCTCATAAGAGAAACTATGGAAAGCATAGAGCTATTCCTGGAGAAACGATCAGATACACAAATGCATACAGCCCTATGAGCCTCGACAGCTCCTCCTACTGCAACTCTGTAGTATCGTGTAACACAATCTAAACACCCTGCTATTGGTGTCACAATCTTTCATATTGTAACAAACAAAAAACAGTAGTCTTACCAAATAATATAATTCCAAAAGTAACCAAGTAAAATTACAAAGTAGCAAGTTAATAGCTATAGAGGTGAAGTCAAACCTCTGCGCCATTCCCATTTCATTACAAAAATCATGTGACCCTGTCAGAGGAACATAATGCGTGTACATCTCCCTCTTTGTATACAAATAGAGATATTGTGCGACTAAACTACATCATCTGTGGTCATAGCAACAGTAAATAAGTTAGAATATATTGTCATTACAGGGCACCATGAAGACCTTAGAATTACGCATACTCTGTTTTCAAGGACATTATGCAAACATCCGGCTTGTTACGTCATCCAGAAGCTTCTGGATAATATTGATGCTTACCAGATAATACCATAAGTATTGACTGTAAATTTTGTTAAATCCAAGGATAGCAATATTTTTTTGTTTTCAAAAACACACAAAAATCCCACCGATACTCCAGGTGGCCTATTGAATCGGATAATTGCCTTATTGAGCATATAAGTAGATATGTTGATTACACAGACGATTTGTCTCAGCCCTCGTATTTGCAGGATACGACCAATACTTACATATGTTGAACAATTTACATGTACTTCCATCTGCATTTCTTGCAAGTAATGATGTAGAGAGCTTACATAGTAATATTCCCTATGACTTTGGTATTTTCTATAAGGTAATACTTTTGAAGAACATAAGACCTCTATTTTGGAAGTTATGCTCACCTGCTTTTGGCTTGGTTGGAGGCTACCATTGTGTTTTCATTTGAACTCTTGAACCATAAACAGCTTTTTTAAACTTGTCTAGATATATTGATGATGTGTTTTTGATCTGGAATGACAATTTGACACAATTAACAAATTGACAGGTTTAATCAAAATATAATCAATATGAAATTGACATTTTCAATTTATTCCAAACAGATCAGCTTCTTGGATCGTTTGATTCGGAAGTCTTGAGGTCGTGAAATATCTATAACTATTTTTCATAAGGAAATTCTGTTACATTGGGCCAGCCAACATTCTACATATCTAAAAAGAGGAATAACTATGGGGCAATAACAGTTTTTTAAACTAGAATTGTAGTTACACTGATGAATGTAAGATGTAAGCAGACACCATTTTTTCAAACATATAAGTATTTTTTTTTATCATACAGTGGTCCTTTATATTAATACATTGTATGTATAATTAGTTTTTAATTTGCAAGTCATAATGGTCCTTGAGTTTCCTTCTAGTGGTTTATGAAACATATAGAAATATAAAAGATTATGAACATCATTTATTAAATGTTATAGAAACACATAATCACTTAGTACAGAAGTGCCTAAAGAGAACATTTCATTATTATATACGCTGCACTCCAATATAGCAAAAGTGTATTACAATGGATAAACAACAAACAGAAAAATGATTAAAGGAACACTGAAGTCACCATATGAAGGAAAGCACATTCTTTTCACATACTTTCCCACCTTCTGTCTAATGGTAAAGAGCACATATGATGATTTTAGTTCCCCTATAAGAGTTCCCTAAAGACCTTTAGCAGCTTACAAGTGGTCCACTAAATGCAGTTTTCAAGAGGCCCTCCAGAAAAAAAAGTTTGGAAACCACCCTTCTATCATTTATATATATACAAAGCTTTGTAAGAGGTTTACAATTTAAGGCATGATTGTATTAATATATTTTGTCTACTTTATTAGCTTTTCATACCTTCCACATATCCCTGCTGTTTACAGATGGTAAAGATGAACTGAAATTGAATGGAACAATACATATGTAACCTTGAATAATACTTAAATACCAAGCAATTGCACAAGTACTAGACACATCTGTAAATGCTTAGTAAAGATGGTATTTGTAGCCATAGTAACACTCAGCAAATGAAAGGATGATATTTTCCTTTGTGCAATGCCCTTGTAAAATATTAAAATGCTCAAAATAATGATAATATACTGTAGACTGGGCTGGAAAGGACAAAAAGTAACAGACATCAAGGATTTAGGAATATTACATAAAAAATGTAGTGTCATACAATATGGTTTTATTTTATAACCAACTAGTAATGGAAACAGTATTTGAAAAAATAGAAACTCCAATGTAGATTTTAAAACTTACACTTGAACTTTAGTATTTCAGACTTTAGCAAATATGCTTCTCTTCACCCACTATCAGGTGTCCAGGTGATGGGAAAGCATCTGCCCAGTTAGTTTTCTTGGTTCAAGTCTTTATCTGCCTCCTTCCCTGCAGTGAATATCGTAGGCACACAATGAACTTTAAGAAACTAGCTCTGCTAGTCCCTGAAACACTAAAATTCCAAATTAAGTTGTAAAAGCTATACAACATTTGTTTTCCTCAAATACTGATTTTATTGATAATCAGTTATAAAATAATCACATATAACCCTAAGTTTTCATAAATAAATTATTTTTAACCAAAACAAAACATATATTTTTCAATATGGCTATATTCACACTATCATGCTACTTAGTAATTAAAACTGCAATAGTTTTAAAACAACTTGATTCTTCAGCTCATTAAAAATGCATACTAATGAGTACAGTGTGTTTTACAAATTGATATATAGTAATATAAATACAAAGCAAGTTCAATTAGTCTACATTTTGCCTAAAATAATTCAAAATCCCCGGAAAGCCAGATGGAATATTTGAAGTGTTGTCCAACACTATTACCAAAGGGACATGGTTTATCTTCTAATATATTTTTTGAGGGCCCAAGCATGGGTCAGCAAACTTTCAAGAGGCATCAAGCAGCCGAAAGTTACTGCTGGAGTGCCACAGTGCAGTATGTTCATATTTACAGAAATGCCTATATGCAATGACATTTCTATCTGTATAATAAGCAGGGATGGAGCCAGGGAGTTGTGGGATCATAAAAGCACAGGTACAAAGGGTCAGAGGTGGAAGCAACTGAAGGGGAGCAACATTGTAAACAGTTCAATGAATAGGACAGGCAGCAGACAAGGAAAGTCACAAACAAAAAACGAGAGATATGGAAGGTGAGAAAACAGAGAAAATGGTTGGGTAAGTTGAGAGTTGTCAGACTGTGACAAGGGGTTGAGAGTCAAAGAGAAGATAAATGCATATGCCTAATCCAATGGTTAGGAAGCCAAAAGGTAGAATAGTCAGGACTATGCCAAGAGTCACAAAAGAAAAAAAAAAACGGAGCACTGATGCTTAGTTACTGGTTCCTGAAATATCTACCAATTGGTGTGTGAGCTATGTCACATGAATACCAGTGTATGAGAATGTCAGTTGGTACATCAAATTTATGGCTAAATGCTTGTGATGTATAGATTTTTATTTTTTTCTGAAATGGCTACAAAACCTAATGCTGTCAACGAAAAGCCACATAGTCCAAAATGGAAGTCTTCTACTTTAAACACTCAAGAAGTAATCAACAAGTTAAATACCATAATGATTCATGACAGACTGTCACATTCTTTAGCAAACACATATCCTCAATTTCTAGAAAGATGCAACCCATTGCTCTCCTCAACGCAAGCTATAGACATTACTTAAACAAATAATTACCCTTTACCTATATAAGCCTGTCTAAATTCTCCTCAAAAATAAGCCTGTGTCCCCCTTTGTCGACCCCAGGAGCTGGATGAAATCATAGAACGAACTGGGTGAGTGACTGGTTTCCGGTCATTTCCTAGTCTAACCAGGTACGATATTTGGATTGTATATGAAGATTCCGATTTGCTCATAGGACACATATCAATTTAAGTTCAAGTTATTGTATTGTTTGTTTGTTCAAAGTTAAAATCTTTTTTTTATAAATTTTTCCTTTTATTTTTCATCTCCTTTCCATTTTTATAATATGTTATGTGAAACATTGATATTTTAAATCTAAACTCAGAGTTGTTATTTGCAACATAAGATCTCAACCAGCATTGTTTATTGTTCCAAGATTGTTATAGACCATCTTACAGTCTGTCAATTAAGAAACTTGAAAATGTTGAAATGTGTTCTATCCGTGTTAAACAAATAATATACCCTGCATAATAAACAAATTCCTTCTTAAACATTGTACAACTTTATTAAGCAAAATGTTTGTAACAACACTGGCTTTGTTTGACAATAAAGTATATTGAAACAAAAAAGAATGTTCTGAAAATATGTATGGCATGTTCGTGGGACAGACCCATGTGCAGCTTATAGCCAGGGATGCACCCAAAGATGCCATGTTAAAGTAAGGGGGATAAGTCTTAAACTAAATGTACTATTTCATATTATATCAAAAGCTAAGTAGCCATTATATTCTCAATACAAGTATTTCAAAACCATGCATTATAAAAAAAAAAGTTACAATCCAAGTACATTTTTATTATTATGAGAAATGCTTACATTTTTCACAATAGTATCTTATGGAGTGGCGGCTGGTTACTTTCCAAGTTGGTGGGGTGGAAGACCGAGATCTGGCTGCTCCTTTTACAATGAATCCATCCAACAGAATAAACCTCTCCACTTCACAACATGTTAACTGTATAGGCCCTGCCCAGCAACATAGACTCCCCCCAATTACTTGATTTTTTCCCCTGTCACTTTACTTACTTATTATCTTGATGAGGGTGAGGTATTGTTGGTTTTGCTCACTATTATTATGCTGGGAAGAGCCTTCATTTTCTTAAATACATGAAATAATTAAATAGAACACATAAAATACATGTTAGATCAGAACATGTGACCGTTTCAGCTGCTAAAAATAGACAATAGTGATCCCATAGAGAGAGAGACAGGGATAGCGATAGAGAGCGATAAGGGGATAGCGAGAGGGATAGGGAGAGAATGATAGAGAGGGAAAGAGAGGGATCGAGAGAGGCATAGAGATAGAGCAAAAGGGTTAGAGAGGAAGGGACAGAGAGAGAGGGGGATAGAGAGATAGATCCTAGGGGAGGAACATCTTGCACCTACAGAAGGATAGGGTATTAATTTACCAACAACAGACCAGAACAAGAAAATTGCACCCCAAGCATGATGCATGACTCAGTACTGCTTTGTTTCTCCCTCCATTTTAAACTACAAAAATACAATTTAATAAGTCTATGTTTTTTTTATATTTATTCACTTTTTATGCTCCTTGTACATAATTAAGTTTAAAAAAAAACATATTTGAATGGGTAATTAAGCATGTATTTTGAATTCTGCTCCTTCAGCTAGGGGCGTAGGAGTCAAAAACATTCTGGGTGGGATAAAGTGTAAAGAGTGTTTCACTATCAAATGTTTCCGAGTTTGGATATAGAGCTTTTCATAGGTATGAGAAATAGCTTGAGAGTACACGTAACAGTCATGTTATTTATCGAATATCCTTGCCAATCTCTGTTGGTTATTCAAAATAGTCTAGCATTTATTAAGGAAACTCCAGTGATATTTAAAAAAAAAAAGAATTTACTCAGATGTTATATTAAGGGAGAATAGGATTGGAAGATAGATAAGCCAAATACAGCATTTAGCTTGAAGCAAAGCCCAGGTGGATTATGCATAATGATTTTGGATTACAAGAGCAAAGCCTTTGTGGACATATTTGAATGTCCCTGCCCAAGTTCCCAGAAAGCAGTTGAATAACTGTATTTTTTGGAATTCTGAGCCAGAAATATTTACTTTTTTTTTTACATTCAAATGTGAACACAAAAGTACTATTTATTAACTGTACAGCTGTACAGTGGAGGGCTTCTATCACTCTTTTGCCCACAATAAATATTTGTTTATATATATATATACACATACACACACATATATATAATTATATATATATCTTACACATACAATAGGATCTCCCCCAAAGGTAAGTACACCCTTTCCTTATAAATACATATGGACATAGAGAGAGACCAAGACACAGGACCCCTTTTGGATCTCTACCTTGTCGTGGTGAAGGGGCTTTTTACCTCAATTAGGCTTTGAACTATACCATGTAGGGTCACCGAAGTTGGGCAGGTCATTTCAGAGAGGTCAGACAAATCGCAGTCCACTGGAGAACTGGCAACAACTCCAGTATCTTTGCCATGAAAACCATATGGATAAGCACAACCAGAAAAACAGACAGATGAATCTTGTGTACTGCATCCATGTGGTCACAGGGAGATTTATTTATAAGAGAGAGACACTGACAGAGGGGGAGAGTGTTACGAGCAGACAGTGACACAGAGAGGGATATGGACTCACCTGAGTTCTGCAGCTGCTTTTGTCTGGTATAGGCCGAGGTGGTGACAGACAGGTCACAAGCTTGGTGTGTGGAGCAGGGTAGTCAAAATCAATAAGACCACCACAGTATTGAGAAAGTTGAAGCTCTACACACAGCTCCCTCTATATGCATGCACAGTGAGCCGGGAGTTGTTTTATTTCAATAAACTTTATTCAGATTGTCAGGATTGCACCAATGTATTCAGTTCCTATGCCCATGAAAGCCCACAGACTGCTTCAATAAATTAAAATGTGTAAAAAAATGTATATATACTATAAACTCTCAAATGCTAACAAAATGTTGTTTTTGTGCACTAAAACAAACCATTTTTTCAGTATCAAATTAAAAGCAATCTATCATCACAAAACTAATAGATTTATTATGAAGTTGCCTTTATCTATCTATCTATCTATCTATCTATCTATCTATCTATCTATCTATCTATCTATCTATCTAGATACAGGGTGGCTTGGGGAAGAGAGAGATAATATGAGCAAGAGTACAAGACATAGAGAAAGAGAATAAGAGAGACACAGAGAACAAGAAACAGAGAGAATAAGAGACAGAGGCTGTACTAAAAAAAAGTCCTGAACAGCTCTCTCAGCATAGCAGCTCTCACTGAACTACATCTCCCAGTATGCACTGCATACAGTCCTAATTCTATGAAACAGTGAGAAAGGCAATCCCTGCAGGATCCGGAAGTGTTCCCTTCAGGTCACTCTGATTGGGTGATGCTGTGTGTGACAGTTAGAGCATAGATCGTGCAATTCTCAAATGTACCCTGATCTGTAAATCAGTGTCTGCTGCATAAAGGGTTTTGTAATTTAAAGTGAAAGCATCATATATTAAAAAAAATAGCCGATTGAACATGATAAAATAAATTTTTATTTTTAGATTATTTTAATTAATTTATTAAATTGTCCAAATTGTAGTTACTGTAGCCCATAATGTAGCCTGCAAAAGTTACTCCTATTAAATTTGCCTCTTTTCGCTACCCACAATTGATCTGCTGGATACAGGCTGAAAATCCCTATGGGCTGTCAAAATCGTAACTCTTACCCAGCTAAGCCTTTGATCTGTCAAGCCAGCAATAAGTAAAATCGCAAATCAATATTAAATTGCTAAAGTTCCTCAAGCCCACAATTGGTTTCACACACCAGTAAATGGCAAATGTAGCCAACAATCCTACGAGTACTAGAGAGGACTTGCAAAAGGGGTTAAACACCTGTTCGTAACACTATAAAAATAAAAACTCAATACTGCACTTTAAAATACGGGTAAAGTGATGTAAGACATTAGAATTAATTGCACAACAGTCTCAAGCTAGCAAATCTGCAATCAAAAATATAGTTTTTAACGGTTTTCGTGTTATCTCAACCTTTGGGAATCAAGGAGTAAATACATATCAGGCCACCCACATGGACTATAACAGTTTCTTCATTCATTTTTATTGATTTTTAAATTGCTGGATTGCGTGGCTGATTGATTGACGTTTACACGCCATGTTTTACAGACGTCATGATGACGGTCTCATTTACTATTGACTGTTTCTAAATTGGTAATTACGGACTTGCTTAATTGATCATGATCATGCCCTGGAATGCTACTTACGGGTGCATGGTTTAAGGTTTTGGCTTTCGGCCATGTAATTGCGGGCCTGTTCAATTTAATCGCTTTGTAACTGCTGCAATTTATTTTGGAATTTAATGAGGGCCATTGTTATTAAATAAATAGTGAAGAATTTGTTTCTCAAGCAAGCAGTTAGTGTTGGTTGCCTTAGCATCAGGGAAGTAGAAAATTATCTAACTTTTATATATTTAATTAAGTTTGCATTAGAGAGAAGAAAGATTTGTGTGTAAGTGAAATAATGTTTATTAAAATCTGAAGATATCATACCCTGATAACTACATTACATATTAAATATCATTTTGGATATGTTCTTTATTTGCATGAATATTTGAAAAAAAAAAACAAAATGTTTGTGTAATGTACATACACACCTATATATACTGTACATTCATTCTGCAAATAAATGTAAGGATTTAATCAGTGCTAAAATAACTTAAATATTTATCAATAAAACTCTTCTCTGTAGAGTAATTGCAAACTTACATGTTTTCCCAATAATGTATTAAAATGTATTTAAATAAATGCTAAATATTTCTAAGCTGTGATCTTGCTTAATTTGCACTAACATCAAAGAGTCAAAACTGTCATCTCTTGAGTACAGAATATAATGCAGTTTCAAGCCTCAAATCTCTGGGATTTAATTTAATTTAGAAACAGCTGCAGGAGTTGAATACTTTATTACATTTGTCCAAGAAATTAGTATTTAAATACATCATTGCATTAAAGATTTGTGGCTACGTTTTGTAGTCAACCACTAGTGATAGGTAGACAGACTCTTTCTATATATGCATAACTGGTAAATGGGATTAATGTTGTTGCTTTGACGAGGCAACAGCACCACTTTAAATTAACTAAATAGACCACTGTAAGAATAAATGCTGCTAAAATGAAAGTGCATGCATATCTATACTTGATTTATAATGTTTAAACAATATAATACTAGTATTTATAATTCCAAACTCTTACCTTTATAGTTTTCTGCCTATCCCCTTTTGCATAATTAGGGTTGAGCAGTTGTAGCAGACAACCTGCTGTACATTTCTTTGTCTGACTGGTGTAAATTAGGACTCGAATTTGAGAGCTTGAAATTGTAATTACTAGTATTACAATGTTTAAACATTATAAATCAAGTATAGATATGCATGTGCTTCATTCTAACTGTGTTAATTTTAAGAACCACTGTACAATGATATAAGGATAGAGATATAAGGGAGTCCACTGTATGATATCACCCCGGGGTGAGGGGACCAGGTTCCCCCCAAACCATTCAGCCTTCTTCTTCAGGAACAATCCTGGATTGTGGGAATTTTGGGTAAATCTCAGTGTCCAGCTCTGCTTCAGGATCATCTCTCAGAAGAACTCAAGAAATCACAGACTCAAATTATTTTCTTTTCCTTTGTCTAGGATAGACCATCATTCAAGGAGCACACACCACTAATTAGTGTTCAGACAAACTCACTTTATTATTCTTTCACAGATATTTCAAATGGTACAAAGACCATGTGACTGGGTGATCCACTTTTTAGGCAATCACTAACAGCTGGTCTCTTACTAAGAGCCTGTCATTTGCCTTAGACAGTACTTATCTAGTATCTTTCTGTTGTCAGTAGGTTAGGGGGTTCAGGTTTTTCCAGGCTCCAGACCTTATCTGTTTCTTATGGTTCACCTTTTACAACTCCATAGGGGCCAATAAACTCCAAGGTCTTGATTTACAATACTTCTTGTTTATATGTGTCATTGGAGTAAAAAGTTCATTAATTTACCCCCACCATATTTCACCCAATAAACAATGACAGTAAATAAATGCACAAATTAAATAAGCATCAAGGTATTCACATTAGTCACTTTTAAAATAACATATTTGCAGTTACTATTGTTACTAACTAACTAGGGAATATACAAGCTTACAATAAATACCACTGAATAAGTCATTCAGAAGAGATATAAATAATTAAAATGTTACACATAAATGAAAGGCAATTTGTCACAATCCTTAAAACACATCTCATGTCCATTTTTATTTTAGCAATCACATGTGCTAGTGTCCCAAGAACAGAGTCCATGACTTCAGGGGCTTGACAGTTTGTCTATAAAGGGCCCTTGCTTGTGGGGTTCAGGGGAGTTTCACCCTGACCCCAAAATTCAGTCATGACACTGCTGTTAAGGGGCAGGGTTTTAAATGTAATTCCGGAGGCTATTGGAAGCCAGTTGAGTAACTGCCAGGGAGGTAAAGACAATATGATTTGATTATTGGTTATAGAAGCTTTAGTAGAGGGTAGAAAGATTAAGTGTTCAGTATTTGATATGTTGAATTTGTGTTGATGTAGAGACATCCAGAAGAATATGCTTTTGAGGTAGTTGACAATATGCTAGAAGAGAGGGGGATAGGCCTAGAGCTGAGCGATAGATTTGAGTGTCGTCTGCATATAAATGATTTGTTGTTTAGTATTTCAATCACATCTGACTTTCTGTGACCCTTTGGACTGTAGCACTCTAGGCACATCTGTCAGTCTCTGCCCCTCTGAGCTCCCTCAGGCTCATGCTCATTGCTTCAATAGGTTCATCTATTGATGTCCACCTCTTCCATCCTCTCCTTTGAGTGCCGCCAATCTTTCCCAGCATGAGGGTCTTCTCTAGGGAATCCTGTGCTGTGGAATATTTGAGATTCAGTCCCATGATGATACCTTCAAGTGAACAGTTTGGATTGATTTATTGGATCTTCCAAGGGACTCTAAGCCGTTTTCTCCAACACCACAATGTAAAAGCATCAATTCTACAGCGCTCAGCATTCTTTATGGCTCTTTATGGTCTCATATGTATATTACTATCGGTAATATCATATCTCTAACTTTGCAGACCTTTGTTTATAGTGTAATAGCTTTACTTTTTTAATAGCTTGTCCAGACTTGCCATAGCTTTTCTTCTCAAAAGCAAACTTCTTTACAGACGGTTACTGCAGTCATGAAATTAAAAGATCTTGGAGCCCATGAAAAAAAAGCTGCCACTGCCTCCATTTCTTCCCCATCTATTTGCCAGGAACTGAAATCGCTGTTTGCCATAATATTTATCTTTTTTAAATTTGCGCAGTATCATCTGTGTATCTGAGGTTGTTGACATTCTTCCTAGCAATATTACTTTCAGCTTTATATTCATCCTTCCCGGACTTACATATGATTTATTCTGTATAAAAGTTAGGTCGGCTCTCGTTGAAGCAGGAGAGCGAAATGCAGTGTAGGGCCTTCATAATTGTCCGAAAACTGCAGGAAAACAGCAAGGGACACAATGCTTGCGATTAGGGACAGATGAGGTAACCTTCTTTGGTTCAGTGCCTGACAGGACACTGTTACTGGAATTAGAGATTAGAAGGCAAGGTGAACGTTAGTATTGACTTTACTTTATGAGCATTGCCCATTTAAGCTGGTTGTCTCGCCATATGTCCCTAGCACAGGAGTTAGAGTCAGGGGAGCTTTTCTCCCAAATCTGCATTTATGGTGTAGATATGGCTGATTGATTAGGAGTAGTGTTATAAGGTATTTGGGGACGGGTCTTCCCAATACCCCAATAAGAGTAAGATACAGGGTTGTTGTAGTGCCTAAACCCGAACTTCAATTCAAAGATGATAATTGTGTTCCTTCAGATAGACTGTTTGCTCCGTGGGTAACACACAGAGACACTACGTAGGATACTAGTGGCATGAGTATATGAGTGTCACTTAGTATATTGTATCTCTCTAATATAGAGAGTGGCATTTTTAGTGTTTTGTTGCCTCACAATCTGAAATTAACATGGATTGTTTGAGGATTTGCATCATTTAATTTACAGAACATGCCCACAACTTTGAAAATGTTTTTTTTTTATTTTGAAGCAAGCAACAAATAGTACAAAATAACAGAAAACGTCAATGTGCATAACTATTCACCCCCCTAAAGACAATCACAGCTCCAAGTCACTTTGGATAAGTCTCTATGAGCTTGCCACATTTTACCACTCCTTCAAGTTGGATGGTTTGCACTTGTGAACAGCAAGCTTTAAGTCTGACCAGAGATTTTCTATTGGATTGAGGTCTGGGCTTTGACTAGGCCATTCCAACACATTTACATGTTTCCATTTAAACTACTCAAGTGTTGCTTTAGCAGTGTGTTTGGGGTCATTGTCCTGCTGAAAGGTAAACCTCTGTCTTAGCCTCAAATCAGGCACAGATTGGTACAGGTTTTGCTCAAGAATATCCCTTTATTTAGCACCATCCATCTTTCACTCAGCTCTGACCAGTTTCCCAGTCCCGGCTGCTGAAAAACATCCCCACAGCATGATGCTGCCACCACCATGTTTCACTGTGGGGATGGTGTTCTTTGGGTGATGTGATGTGTTGGGTTTGTGCCAGACATAGTGTATTCTTTGATGGCCGAAAAGTTTAATTTTTGTCTCATCAGACAGAACACCTTCCTCCATACATTTTGGGAGTCTCCCACATGCCTTTTCGAAAACTCAAAACGTGCCATTTTGTTTTTTGCTGAAAGTAATGGCTTTCTTCTGGCCACTTATGCCATAAAGCCCAACACTATGGAGCGTATGGATTATTGTGGTCCTATGTACAGATACTCCAGTCTCTGCTGTGGAACTCTGCAGCTCCTCCAGGGTTACCTTAGGTCTCTGTGCTGCCTCTCTGATTAATGCCCTCCTTGCCCGGTCCATGAGTTTTGGTGGGCGGCCGTCTCTTGGCAGGTTTGCTGTTGTGCCATGTTCTTTCCATTTGGTTATGATAGATTTGATGGTGCTCCTGGGGATCATGAAAGATTTGGATATTTTTTTATAACCTATCCCTGACTTGTACTTCTCAACAATATTTTCCCTTACTTGTTTGGAGAGTTCATTTGTCTTCATGGCAGTGTTTGGTTAGTGGTGCCTCTTGCTTAGGTGTTGCAGCCTCTGGGGCCTTTCACAACGGTGTGTATATGTAATGATAGATCATGTGACACTTAGATTGCACACAGGTGGACATCAATTCACTAATTATGTGACTTCTGAAGGTAATTGGTTGCACCAGAGCTTTTTATGGGCTTCATAACAAAGGGGGTGAATACATACAAACATGCCAATTTTCTGTTTTCTATTTCTAAAAAATAGTTTTATGTATATATTTTTCTCATTTCACTTCACCAACTTAGACTATTGTGTTCTTATCCATCACATAAAATTCTGATTAACAAAATATTGAACTTAATAGGTAAAAAGTTAAGGGGGTGAATACTTTTGCAAGGCACTGTAAATGCTTTTCTGGAGCTCTATTGTTTTCTCTTTTATCCAGAGGGCCTAGAAAGTTTTGACTTTTGTGAAAGCTGTCACTGTTGAGTGTTGGGGTTAAGAAGAGAGAGGGAGGGAAGGAATTGTGTTAGAGGTTTTAGATGTGTCTTTCAAGTAGTTTTGAAGCCAAGGATAGTAGGGAGATAGTCGGATGCAGAATATAGGTCAGATGTGGGTGGGTGTAATGAAGGTGTGTTTTAAAGGCAACAGTAACTTGCCATAGTTTAAGGTGAGATTGAGAAGATCTGTAAGAGTTGTGGAAATGTGTCAGGGAGGAATAAATTAACTGTGATAGAATAGGAGAGGGCAAGTCATATGGTGAGAGGTTGATAGAAGACCAAAAAACCATCCCCAGTAACAGTGCCAAAGTTGAAAATTGGAGATGTGGCATTGGGGAGGTTCAAGGCAGGGATTTTTGTTTAGAGAAGTTTGTGTTTGAGTCACGTCAAAAGGAGAGTTTGTTTTTTATGCTATAAATTCTATTTTTAAAGTGGCTGGCAAAGTCTTCCACTGTGATACAGGAAGTAGAAGGAGGTAGGGATGGACAGAGCAGATTGTTGAATGTATGGAACAGATGTTTGGATTGGAGGCCAAAATTGATATTAGCAATGAAAACTGGTGTGTGGAAGAATTGAGGGCAAAAGAGTAGGGGCAGAGAATAAATGTGTAATCTCCTCTAAAGCTCAAAAGCTGAAGAGATTCTGATAGTCCCATTCCCAGCACCAGCTTGCTGAGTCTGACTTCTGGAGATGTGTGACTCCACTTTTTGCTTTTTGAGGGAGGTGCTCCAATATACTCTCCAGTATAGGTCCTCCCATTTCTCAGCCCCATCCCTGTTGGCTTAATGTGTCCTCGTCCTTGGCACACCACCTGCTTACCCTGCTCCCGTAACCATCTGAAGGGACATTTCTGGGGGAAGGGAGGGATTGTGAGGAAACAGCTAAAATACTATCTCCTGAAAAATAACAAAATAAGCTTGAATCAAAACCTCTACCCACACCAAATAAACAAACAAAACAAAGCTCAATGCTTTATAGAAAAAACAGCATAAGTAAAAGATCCTAGAGTGAAGGTGCAGTTCTAAGTCAGGGGTAAAGCAAAGTATCTGGTCAATAGTTCACTCTGCTGGGATAAAGAGCTGAGCTATTTCCCTGAAAAATTAAACTTGAATAAACTTAGAAAACACAATGAAACATCTCCCCCAATAAATAGACAGCTCCATGCACCCAGAACTTGTAAACTAAGTACAAAAATAAACTTGAATTTTAAGCTCCTAAAAAGCTCATTTTTACACATCCCAGGCAAACACACAGCATTCCTTTATGAAAACTACATGCATTACCGTAGATAAGGTCTAACTACGGGTCTGTAGAGTAGCTCTAATAATTCTTTTTTTCCTGCTGTCAGTTCCTCTGCTTAAACATACAAGAAAACTACTTCCTTTTCATTTGGATGTGTTGCATTTCTTGCATACTTTTATATAATGTGATTCCTTTCCTCATCAGTTACGGTCATCATTTTACCATTAAGTAAATGTTCTTTTTCTGGCTTTTTATGTCCTAAGCGCGTTCATTTCCATTTGTAAGTATAGAATTGTAGACTCCCACATACTTGACCATTGCTCTAGTTTTATTAAATCATTACTCATTGTACTCATTCATTAGATGAATACTCAATGAACTTGTAAATCATTGTTATTAATACTCAATAATTATTTCTTTCAAAAGGGTATCCATTAATATGCATTCTACTATTATCAGATTTACTAGCCTGTGATTACTTGAGTCTTCTACTACCCTTTTTGTGTAGCAGTATTATAGTAGCAATTTTTAACTCATCTATTACTACTCCTGACAATAACAATTTATTAAACTGTTAGCAGCTAATGGTGAGGCAAGTACCTTGATAATGCTAGTAAAATTACATCTTCTGAAAAATGACCTGCATTAATTATTTTAACAGTTAATGCAGCACCCCTCAACGGAAAGCAAAGCAGAAGTATTCATTCATGCTATATGATTTTCTCCCTCTGCATACCTATGATTAATATTATTATTACTAGCGAATTGCCCGTCAAAAAATGACGGGCATGAAATTGTAAGCCAGGGAATGTTGTTTGAGACATAATGTAAACCGTTTTTTACGCTGAGTACCTTCGGCGCTCATTGCAAGGCTTGCGCTGAGCGCCTTTGGCGCTCATTGCGAGGCTGTTGGATGTTGTTTTTTTTGTTATTAGAGGGGCTTTTGCTGTCATTGTAAGATCGGCGCTGATCTGCTTTTGCGCTTATTGTGTATTGTGTATTGTGTCGCCTGGTGTATTTTGTGTGGTATGAGCAGCATTGGCATTGGTTGTGAGGCGCGCAGTGAATGTCTTTTGTGTTTATTGCGATGTTTTTTTTTTTTTTGTGTATATGTATAATGAATAAATGAATAAATTAATATACTTTACCTATTTCTAAGTAATATATGCAGGAAGCATTGTGCTGAAGAGCTGACAATCTGTTTCGATGTTCCTGCAGCATACAATGTAGATTTGCAGTGTTGTGGAGCAGATTAAGTGTGAGCAATGTGTGCAGTGTGTAGTGTAAATAGGCTGCGTGTGCGAGGGAAAGCCGTTACTGTAGCTGTGTACTTCTGCATTGTGTAAGTTAGTGTTGTAAAATAGTGGCGAATGTGTATGTGGTAGGCGTGTGTGGATGATTTTTCGTCCTTGCTAAAAGTGTATCTTTACCTCGTACGGCTTTTTTGAAAATCTGTCTGTGCTTGGTGTTGTTTTGCGGCTTTAGGGTCATGTAGCCTCGTTTTCGTTTTTTTCGGCAGCCATTTTTTCTCTAGCTGTCTAAACTCTGTGATTTGGACTTAAATTGAGGTGTAACTTCGCTTGCAGAGGTCCTGGGTGCTTCCCTCGCTGTGGGTAAACTTTTTATGTATTTTTTGTGTGTATTTATTGTGTTTTTAAGGTTTTCTGGTGCGCGCAGTTCGGCCGTTAAGGTCGTAATTTTGCAAGTTCTTAATGTTTTTCCCGCGTCTCGTTTTTCTTTTTTTGGCTAAGTCAAATTTTGCGTTGTAAGAGCAGCGGTTCATATTTTGGCACTTGTGTGTGTGTTTGTAACCGCTTGTGAGGCGCTGTAGAGCCTCCACCTCCGCAAATGCGGAACCTCGAGCCTTCGGCTCATTGCAGCTGACGTTGGAGCCTCCACCTTCCGCAAATGTGACCCCTCGCTTTGCGAGGGTCCGCATTTGTGGACCAAACTGCATTCCCTCGCTTAGTGTGACGACTATTCGTAGTTTGACAACTATTACAGTATATGTGATTGTCCTTTATTTGTAACACACCAACATGTTACATAGCGCTATACAGGGGTTAAGTACAAGGCAAAAAATATTTAACACATGCAGGGTAAACTATAAATAAAAAAAAATAGTTTACAGAAATACAGATGCAGTCAGAGAAATAGAGAATTATATAAAGCTAAACAGAAGTAGGCAAAACTGGTTATCAGATATCCTAAGAATCATGCTACAGACAAGGCCCTGCATTCTTTTGTATGTGTTTAATAAATTATTATAGTCAGGAGTAGTACTAGATGAGTTACAAAATGCTACTTTAATACTACTATACAAAAATGATAGTAGAAGACTCAAGTAATCACAGGCCTAATAGTAGAATAGAAAAAAATAAAAAACCTCTAATTATTATATTGATGCCCCCAGGGGTGTCTACACAGCCACCTGGTCCCCGCAATCAGCATGGAGCATTTGGGGACCAATTTTAACCCATTATTCACCTGTTCGGTTTTTCAGCCAAAGGAGAGCACTGATGTCAGCCCGAAAGTGACTGCTGGAATGTGACCCTCCAGGCTGCTTCCTGTATGGTAGTGACAGAAGCATGCTCAGTTGCCGTTTAGAGAGGAAGAAAAAAAAAACAGCAGCAATAGTTGATGCAGGGAACCGACAACCTGCAGGGGTGGTAATCAAGTGTAAATGTGCTGCACATAGAGACTCTTATATGAAAATACATAGCACCTTCTAACATGGTGCCACACTACATATTCCAGGCTGCTTTACAGCACAAACAGGAGCCCCAGAGTTTGATTCAAATGTTTCAGCCTTTGCTTCCTCCAGATTGGCCAAAAAGAATGATTCATTTTATGGCAATTTAGTTTGTTTTGGGATTTTTTTCATGCAAGAAAATGTTTACACTACTGATTCTCCTGTATTAGATGCTTTCATAATCCAGGAGACTTAGATATGCCTTTAATTGTCATATATTCTTTGTGAGTAGGCTTCTTAACTAATGGTGTAAGTTCTGCAAGGAATGTAGAACATAATTACTACTGGCTGATCCTATAGGAATTCAGTCCAAATACTGCACAATAAAATATTCCATTACTTCCTCCCTCTTCATTGTCATTTTGTTTTTTTCTTCCACGAGTGCTATGTCGCATCTTCTGTAGTTTATTTGGGTAACTATAGTAACTATAGAAAGTTTTTAAGATAGATGTCATGTAGGGGTTATATGTTGAGGGTGAGAAGGGTATGTGTTTGGGTGAGGCGAGTAAGGGGTATAGGGTAGGTGGTATGGGTATGCAGGATGGCCTATGCAAAGTGTAAATGTGACTATAATGTGTAACTATGTGTTGCTGTGGGAGACTACTTTGGTTTTAGACTCTGATATTCTATTTCTTACTCATAGCAGCTTACATTTACATGTTAGGCAAGTATTGAATGTACAAAAAAGCATCCAGATAATGACAAGCCCCTGTATTACGTGAACTTAAAAAGGAGCATTTCATTGCAACAATGTATATATATATATATATATATATATATATATATATATATATATATATTTATATATATATATATATATATATATATATATATATATATATATATATATATTCTTTTTTTTTTTACTTAAGGGTAAAATCTTGGCTAGAAAATAATAAATCAACTTTAAACATTGTATAAAAAGTGGAATAATATTTATAATACATTAAATATTTTGGTTTATTTAATAATGAAATAGTAAAATATATTATACTAATTCATGAACACTGCTATGTTTCTGGGAGATTCCAAGACTAGAAGTCACAAACAATAATTTATCTTTTTTATTATTATTATGGTATAGATATTTTGAATATGCCAAATAATTATTTGTTTTATAAATCACATTTTTATTTTTGTTAAAATAAAGGATATTTTTTTAAATTTTGGATTCCCAATATATAATAGACAAATTAAGTGTTTATATTTATATATTTTTAATTTTAGTTAACTTTAGCTTTAAATATACAAGACCACCATTTGTATACATGGACTGTATATATTATATAACTGACATCATGTTTCTGTGTTTCGTACATGTTTATTGTTTTTGCACAATGACACCTTAATTAAAGTATTTTCTTAGAAGTATTAATGGAAACAGTGTGAACAAGTTTAATAAGCATAAAATGACAACATAACTAGAAAAGTCGTTATTGTTTAATCCCATTGGCTACCCACATTCTGAGATCTCTCTTATGGCATTTACTACAGTACATCAACAGTTCTCGTTAATTTTTCATGCCATCAAAACTTGAAAGATGCAACTCATTACAGCAGACCCAGATGAATGAATGAACTTTCAGTCTTGTTTAAATAATTTAAAAGGTTAAAAATAAATTTTCATATAATTTGGTAAAAAAAAACTTTGCAAAATAAATAAACTAGCATTATAATGCTAACATTTGTGCATGTATATATATATATATTTTTATTATTTTGGTTTAATATCAGAATATGTGTTTTTTTTAAAGAAATTCAAATTACACACCATTTGCTAAAAGCTAATTTTGTATACAAATAGATAACTATGTGCCCAACATCATGTAAAATTTTGCTAACTTCTAGGTAAGTTTTTAAATGTTTGTTTTGGGATTTTTTGTCATGCAAGAAAATGTTTACACCACTGATTCTCCTCTATCAGATGCTTTCATAATCCAGAAGACTTAGATATGTCTTTAAATGTCATATATTATTTGTGAGTAGGCTCCTTAACTAATGGTGTAAGTTCTGCAAGGAATGTAGAACATAGGGCCTCATTCAATTGCTAGGTTTTTGAGATCCGGGCTCGCAAATGTTGATCGCAAGCTACATTGCTATTCAATTGCCTTCCGTTTGCGGGCTCTGATCGAGTTACGTGCTGCGAGCTACGATTCCTAGCAATTTGTTCAATCGCAGCTCACTTCCCTCAAAGCCTTTCACAGCCGCAATAAAAAATCCTGATTCACTATTCAATTGCTCCAATTACCCTTCCGTCAAGCCCATAAATGGCTATACTCGAACCACAGCTTACTTGTACCAAGGAGGTGTCGCAAAGGGCTTACTTACAAATCGTAGCACTTGAAGTGCAAATATAAAATCAATTCAGCACTGTAAATGATAGGGAACACAATGGTTGACATTAGAATTAAAAGCACAACAGTATAAAGCTGGCCCATCACCAAAATATAATTATTTCAGATTTTTTTTTCCATCAGAAGTCCTATGGGCTTCAACCTCCTTTGAGCCCATAACTTGCAGGCTTGTTTAATTTAATCACTCCATAATTTTAGCAGAGTTCAAGCCCACAGCAAGCCTGCACACATATGGCCTGTATACCATGAGTTGCGGACTTGCAATTGAATGAGGCCCTTGGTTAATTAATGGAATGCTGAAGTTGAAAATTTGCTATCATTTAAAAAAATGAAAGTTTCATAATGAAAGCTTAGTTGTAAGATTCAATTACTCAGTGTCTTTTTGGAGGGTTTACCCTTCCCAAGTATCATAAATTTGTATTATTAATGGTACACTGTTGCAAAATACTTGGCTGTCACAGAATAGACATTTTATATGATTTATAATTATCTTATCTCCATTTTAAATTCCTTACTTAAATACTATCATTAGCGTTAAATGGTAAAAGCCACCGCGGATTAGTCAGAGCAATTTGCTAACTAACTACCTCAAAAGAATGATATGGTACTGTGCCACTCGATACTTGTACATGGAGCATGGCTAAGTTTACTGTGGACTAAGCATACTGTACAGTTTTGCAATTACAGAGCAATATATAGTTATTTTATATGAATTAAATGATAGACCCAAAGAGAACCTATCAATCATACATCAAAAACCCCATCTATCTAAATAAATTGGTAATTCATTTGGATATACATTTAATCTAAATTAAATAACATTTCATCAACCTTTTATTTGTAGCTGAAGAACGGTTATTCACAACTATAAAAATTCCATTATTATTATGTTGTTTTGATTGATGGATACGATAAAAAACAGCTACATGTAAAATGAATTCACATCTTACTTTATAATAGCTTAAGGTATAAGTAATTCATACTGAGTAGACAAAACACCAGCCTTGTACTTGTTGCATTATATTTTGATCCTAGGTATACATCATTCTAGTACAAAAAGCTCCTTGTATTAAGAATAAAATGGAGTATGAAATAAACATAAAACACAGTCATTCTCAAGATATCTTAGATTTTATGTGGTGCTTATTCTTTTTTAAAACCCCAAATGAAGAAAAAACATTGATGGTTTATGCCCTCTTTCGAATAATATAATTGGAATAATTGCAAGAAAATGTGCTATTACAAATTATAGTATTACTATTAAACATTAATATATGTTATACTGTATATTTCTTCCCTTACACATTAAGATGTTGATCTTAAAGGGCCACTATAGTGGTCAAGCAAAATGGTTTCCATTTTTTTTTGTTTTGTATCTAATTAATAATAATACAATTTAAATATAATATAAATAATATAATGTAAGTATAATAAAAAGCCATATTTACAGTTGGATTAGAACTTGTTGAACCGACTCTCAAAAAAAGCATTAATTGTTGTTATTTCCCTTTCTTCTTTTTCACTCACTGTTGCTTAAAGCAACAACATACACTTTGCCTATAACACTGAAAGTCACCTAGATATCCTTAGATTACAGGCAGCTCCAGGGTATACTCCTTATTACAATATGAATCACTATGCCCTGGTGATTTTGTATGTCTCTACCTGATATGCCACTGGCAGTCATTAAGGTAGCTTGTATGACATTAACTGAGGAGGTAGTTAGGTGGGACAAAGTGAGCTTTAAATTAAACTTACACAATTAAGTGCTCAGTAGTTACATACCTGCAATGTCTGCGTAGTCTGCTTATTATGCATGAATTGATTTTATTTACACAGCACTTGATGCATGAACTGATCAGTTTTAGAAGATCATCACTGTGATGATTTTATAAATCATTGCAATGTCCAGTTTTACATGCATGAAACATTTGATGATTTGGTTATTTATGCAAGTTGATGGGTTTTACACAGTACTAGCGACTTGCCTGTCAAAAATGACGGTAATAAAATTTTAAGCCTGGCAATGCTGTTTGCCAGACAATGCAAGGCGGTACCCCCTCTAACTTGCAAGCCTCGCGATGAGCGTCTTCGGTGCTCATCGCAAGGCTTTGAAATAAGCGCCTTTGGCTCTCATTGAGAGCCTCTCACTCTACTTTACAAGTCTTTACGACTTTGTCGCTCATTGAAGGCATCGTCCAACCCTCAAATTTCGGGCCTTGCAATGAGCACCTTCGTTGCTCATTGAGAGCCTCTCTTCCTTGTGTCTCTTTCACGCCCTCTCCCTCCCCTGTGTCTTTTTCCCCCTCTCTCCCTCCCGCAGTCTCTCCCTGCCCTGTGAGTTTTTTCCTTTATCTCCCTTGTCTCTCTCACCCCTGTGTCTCTTCCGCCCCCACTCCCTCCCCTGTGTCTCTTTCCACTCTCTCCTTGCTTTGTGCTCTAGGGGTCTGAAACCATTTGCGGGCTAGGGAAATTGATCCATTTCCCCAAGCCCAAAATGGTTTTACGATTTCCGGCCTTGAAAAAAAAATATGGCCACCATTTTTTCTTGCTTAGCCATTTTCAGACCTCAAAAAAATGCCAATTGAAGAACAAATTAGCTTTCAACCTCACTTACAGGCTCCCTGCCTCTCCCCCTGTGCTGTGTGTGAGGTTGTAAGCTAATTTTGTAATCCGTAGTGCTCTTTTGGCTGTCCCCGAACTGCTTCCAAGTTATTGGCTTGAAATGAATGGCGGGAGTTAAAGCTGTAATTTTTCAAAATTTTGCGGGCCTCGCCATGAGCGCCAAAGGCCTACGGCCTTTGCTGCTCAACGCAGGCCTTGCTCATTGCAAGCCTTTTTCCAAGTCTTGCGGCCCTTGCAATGAGCGCCTTTGGCGCTTATTGCAGCCCCCGTCAAACCCGTAACTTTCGGGCCTCGCAATGAGCGCCTTCGCCGCTTATTGTGCATGCTCAACCTGGAACTTTTAACATAGCGTTACCAACAAACTCGCAATTACGACAACTATAGATGTGATATGCTTGTGCTGTTCATCACTGTGATCTGTTTATGCATTTCTGCTAATACCCAGATGATATCTACAACATACTTACACTGCATATATATGCACAAGTGGATCAGTTATTTATGCCTGGAATGGAAATGCCTTTTTTCTAACCATTTTATTTTTTTGTTGAGTTCATCACTGATAGAATTGCAGATAATTTAAATGCCCAGTTTATGGAAATAGGGATAGTAAGTGATTCATATTATAATTGGCTAAGGGCTGATAGACTTTGACATAGTTAGCCCCCCAAATAAGTACAAATCAACATTACATTAATTAATTCCAGGATAGATATTAGTACCATTATATTTAGACATGTTAGCCTCATTATTAATACTGTACCACAGGCCTCTCTGAGATAACTCTGAGAGATGCTGAAGCTTGCTACATACCTCGGGGCCATTTTTAATTCACCACATTGGCCTCTCTGCTATCACTGATGATAGTAAGCCTTCCTGACAACAAACTGGAATGCATGAAAACCCTCCTAGTGACAGAAATCCAAAAGATTAGCAGTCAGGGGACTGCAGTCTTTTTTAGGGCATCTTAACTATGCATTGTACATACTTCCACCAGGCAGGACTTTCACCTCACTAAACACTCATACATCCAATGTCCATTCATCTTAAGTGACCAATCACTTATGGTCCAAATACCGGCTGCCTTGGAATGGCAGATCATTTTTCCTAACCGCTCCCACTGCTATTTCTCCCACTGCTAATTCTCCCAAACTTCTAATCTGTGTGCATCCATTACACTACAAAGTGATATACGGTTCAGAAATCATCACCTCTGCCTGTCCAAAACCATATAAGTATGAGAGACGTTATACCCCCCCTAGCAGCATTAAGCACCTGGGGCCACTTGTGTGAAGGACAATCTGTAAGCCTCATTACTACAGAAGACTCTACTCTCACCACGCTCACAAAATTAAAATCAAAAGATGTCTATTCTTCAAGGACATTTTTTAACTTACAATAACAAACCAATGCCACTTACATCCCTCTTTCTTCCCAGGACATTGAATCAATACCATATCTCTCTGTCTGCCTGCCTCCATCACAACTGCCGTAGAACTAACCTAAACACATTATTGCCATCTGCCCAAAGGACTATGAATGACACACTTTCTGCTAACACCAAACATACTTACGGTAAGGCTTTGTGTTTATTCTGTACATTTGTATCACACTGCAAAATAAAGCCACCCTACCAAGTCACTGCAATAACTGCATTTGCCTCTCACTGTAATTATAGACTCCATCTGCACCCAAACACTATTAGGAGTTTTCAATTCCATCCAACAACACAATTCCTTGACGATAGATCCTTACTTGCTACTCTACAAATCATAGCCTTCTTTCAAGAGCTATCAAAGCAAGCTATTGCCTCCCCACCTCAGTGAGAGCCATTTTTATGGTTTTCTTTGACCCAGGGAATTTACTACTTCACAGAACAACCCCAGATACATCACTAGACAAGATTTCACCTTTTCCAACAATCACTTGGCTCTTACACTGCAAACTACAAAAACTAGTAGAAAAGTTGTCACCATCACTTACTATACCACACTTAGCAATTGGTGCTCAGTTACCATTATTAGAAAACTGTTGGACACCATCACCAACAAACTCGCCTTACTTCCCCTCCTGCGCAACTCTAGAAAATAAAATGTATAGTATAATAAATAGCCAATTAAGAAAAAGAAAAAAATAACTCTAATTTGGGGGGACAGCGTTCTTTTTACAAATTCTCTAAAATGTTAATTTTTATGACGTTATGACAAAATACTACAATAACTAAATAAACACATTGAGTGTTCACAGACATCGTTTCTACTGTAAGAACAGTTTCAGGTTCTAAGAGTTTTTCATATCTCAGTCAAAACTTTAAATTGAGTGCCTGGTGGGAGAGACGCAAATTGTGTCTGGCAGCTCTAATTTCCTTTTACTTAGTACAGTTGGTATTGGTAATTTGTTTTCTGGCAACTACATTTTCACACCTCAAAGTCTGCCTATTATGTCCTGACAAATCCTTAGAATGATTTGAGCACTATGATAATGTACATGATGTCTTTGCATTAGCAACAATCAGCAAGCACCATGCAGAACATTATTGTGATTACAGCTTTTCCAAGTTCATAGGATGCTGTTTTTAAAGCAACATCAGTATAATTATTGTGATACCATAATAATTCCTAATTCAAGCAGGAATTTTAAGAGGCACAGAGAAGTATTTTGAATAACTGTACCATGGTGTGATGTAATCTTCCATTACACTGGATCTTTGTGAAGGAGATAACAAAATGTTGTTTAACACAGAAAATGATGCAATATTTTTAGTATGTATACAAAATCCTACTATTAATACTTGTAATAATTTATAGTATTCTTAATTATTAAGAATATTAGTTACATAGTTACACAGTAGTTAAATAGACCATCAAGTTCAACCTTTTTATATCTCCTCTAATAATTGTAATATATGATTTAGCTATTAATTGACCCAGAAGAAGGCAAACAAAAAACTAATAGAAATAAGGAGATAAAAAAAAACATTCCTTCCTGATCCTAGATCCTAGCAATTGGATTACTCCCTGGATAAATACTCCTCTTTATGCAGTATAACCCTGAATGCCCTTTTTAATGTTATCTCTCAAACCAACTGTCATAAACTCATTTGGTAGAGAGTTCCACAGTTTAACTGTCCTTACTGAGAAGAACTATTTTCTTTCTTTAAGCTGGAATCTTTTTTCTTCTAACCTCAAATGATATTCTGTTGTCAGTTGAAATCCTCTGGGCACAAAACGTTCACTTGACAAAAGTCTTATATTGGCCCTGGATATATTTATATAAGGTAATCACATCCCCTCTTAGGCACTTTTTTTCTAGAGAAAATAACTTTATTTTTGATAGTCTTTCTTCATAACTTAGTCACTTCACTCTATTCGTTTTTTGGTCTTCTCTGTACTTCTTCCAGATCTAAATGTCCTATGAAGCTGTGCCCAAAATTGCACACCAAATCAGGACATACTAGGGTTTTATGTAATGGCAGACTTATATTGCATCCCTTGCTTATATACCCCTCTTGCAGCTTCTTACTCAGATGGTTGTTTACAAGCACTCCAAAATTCATTTAGATAAGTTATATCTCTAAACTTTTCTATATAGATTATACATTGTATGTTTATTTTCCCTTTCCATATGCATAAACTTTATAACGTTTTTTTTGTGTTAAATCTCATCTGCCATTTAGCTGTCCATTCTTCTAATTTGAGGAAAGTACCTCACTTTCTGATTTAACTACCTTGTCATCAGCAGAAATTGGTGACTTGGAGACATTGCTATCCGGTCCTACTTCTAAGTTATTAAAAAAATATATTAATAAGGAGAAGATCTAATAATGAACCATGAGGAACCCACATTAGTCCATTATCAGTATTTTTCATTTACAACAACCTTTTGCTTCCTGTGTTAGCCAGTCCTTAATCCATGAACATAAACTTAATGCAGTTCCTGTAAATCTTAGCCTCCCATTTAGCACTGTATCAAAAGCCATCGCAAAATACAAAAAGACTACATTAACTAAGTTAACTAATCTCCTCACAGAAACTAATTTACTTTGTTTTACATGACCTAACCCTCATAAATCCATGGTGATATATTCTTGTGTACTATCCCTTATTAACCCTTCTAAAACCTGCCCGCTACAGAAATAAGGCTTACAGTTCTATAGTTTCCTAGATTTGTTTTTGCTCTCCTATTAAATAAAGTTTCTTCTACTTTTCTAAGTAATCTGAGCCTGTGGAGAGTGTTTTGGCTATAACAGAACCCAGTTCCCTCAGTACCCTTGGATGTATTCCATCAGGACCTAGGGCTTTAATAACATTTCTTTTTTTGCCTCTTTTGGATTTCTTCCTGCGTTAATCAAATATTTGGTGAAAGTGTGGGCTCATTGTTTTGCAGTGTGTTCCAACCACTGGTACTACCTTTGTGTATACAGAAGAAACAGACTTTAGCTCATCTGCCTTTTCCTGGTCACTATCAGTCAACCTGGTTCATATTTTAATGTTCCTATAGTTTCTTTCCTCGCCTTCTAATTGATATAGTTAAAACAAAATTAGGGTTAGTCTTACTATCCTTGGCAATTAACTGTTTTCATTTTCTATTCCAATCTAATAGCTCTTTTGCAAGCCTTGTTAAATTCCATGTACCAACAAAAATCTGCCTGTGTTCCATCTTTCTTGTTTAATTTAAATGCCTTCATTTTACTCTTATCTTGAGCTTGAAATCATTGTTAAGCCCCATGGGATGTGATTTAATCCTTTTACTTTTTACCCAACATATATTAAGGCTTAAAATGTTGTTCGTTTATTTTTAGTATTTTTACCTCTTAGATCTTTGTCCCAATCTATAAATTTGCAGTTTTTGTTGTTTGGATTTAAATGAGATTATGTTGTGAACACTGTTCCCGAAGCAGGGTGTAGGAACTGGGGTGGGATGGGGTTGACAAATCCCCCCATATTATATGAATGTAACACACACAAAATGCTGAAATTAAACTTAATCATGCATTACCAGCACTATGGAGCAGTATGTCTCTCCCAGGAAAGCTTTGACCCAGGAAAGCTTTTCAGTACCCCCATTTTAACAACCCTGGGAGAATGCAATTGGCAAATAACTAAGGTTACCTGGCAAGAGCAGTAAAAAAAGTATTTGCACAAAGGAACATACAACATTGGAATTAAAAATGGATAGTATACTTTTTAGGCATGTATTTTTGCACAAAAACACGTCACTTTTGTATTTATTTATTTGTTTTGCTCTTGAAATATATTCAGTTGTTTCATATCTTTCAAACTCTCTTCTACTCTGTTCTTAATTCTGTTTTTCCCAGTCTTCAATTCCCCCTTCTCACTTTCTACCTCCTCTCTTCCCTCTGCTTCTTGCTCTTCACTAATTCATCTTTCCTTCGCCTTCTTTTCCTTCATCACTCACATTCCACCTCCCCTCCCCATGTATATTACCTTGCTAATGTTTAATGTAGGGAATAAAATTAGAGGTAAGTGAGGAGGGATGAATCATGTCTTATGTAGTGATATAATACAAAAAAGGGAGGGAGCCTGTGTTATGAAGTGATATGACAGTGAGGTGGGAGGAAGCCGGTGTTATGCAATGATATGATAGTGAGGAGGATGAAAGTGTGTGTTATGCACTTATATGATAGTGAAGAGGGGGGAAGTCTGAGTTATGCCGTTATATGATAGCGAGGACGGGGGTAGTCCACATTATGCAGTGATGTAATAGTAAGGTTGGATGAATCCTGTGTAATGCAGTGAAATGATAGTGAGGAGGGAGGAAACCTGTGTTAAAGAAGAGGAGGGGGCTAAGACTGAACCTTGGGGTACACAACAATTGCATGCTCTCCCTCTCTCTCCTCCTCACTTCTCTCTCTCTCTAACCCTCTCTATCTCCTCTCTCTACCCCCTGTCTGTCTCTCTCTCTCTCCCCCTTTATTTATCTCCTTTCTTGGTCTCCATCTTTCCCTTTCCCACTCTCTCTCCCCTCTCTCTCTCTCCCTCCCTTCTTTTTCTCTCACTCTCTCCCTTACCTCTCTCTTTCTATCGCCCTCTCTCTTTTTTCCTCCCTATTTTTTTCTCTCCCTCTCTCTCCCCTCCCTCTTTCTATGTCTCTCTCTCTCTACCTCTCTATCTCCCCTATCTTTCTCTCCACCCTCTGTCTCTCTCTTTCCCTCCCTCTCCTCCACTCTCTCTCCCTTCTCTTTCTCTTCCTCTCTCTCCCCCATCTCTCACTCTCTCCCTGCCCACACTTTCTCTGTCTCTCTCCCCTCTCTTTCACTGTCCTCCACTCTCTCTCACTGTTCCCCACTCCCCCTCCCTCCCTCTCTTTCTCCCCCTTCTCTCTACCCTCTCTCTTCCCCTCTGCCTCCCTCTCTATCCCCTTCCCTATTCCTCTCTCTCCGCTTTCTCTCCCTATCTCCCCTCCCACTTTCTACGTCTGTCTCTTTCTCTCCCTCTCTCTCTCCCCCCTCTGTCTCACTCTTTCCCTCCCTCTCCCCCCACTCTCTCTCCCTTTTCTCTTCTCTTTCTCTTCCTCTCTCTCCCATCTCTCACTGTCTCCCTCCTCATGCTTTCTCTGTCTCTCTCCCACCTCTTTCACTGTCCTCCACTCTCTCTCACTGTTCCCCACTCTCTCCCTCTCCTTCTCCCCCTTCTCTCTACCCTCTCTCTTCCCCTCTGCCTCCCTCTCTATCCCCCTCCCTATTACTCTCTCTCCACTTTCTCTCCCTATCTCCCTATCTCCCTGCTTTCTCTCCCTATCTCCTCTTTCTATGTCTATCTCTTTCTCTCCCTCTCCCTCTCTCTCCCCTCTGTCTCTCTCTTTCTCCCTCTCTCCTACTCTCCTCCCACTCCCTCACCATATTTCTCTCAATCTGTCTTCCCCTTTCTTTCTTTCTTTCTTTCTCTCCCTCTCTCTCCCTATTTCAATCTCACCCCCATCCCTCCCTCTACCACTCTCTTTTTCTCTCCCACTCTCTCTTTCTCTACCACTCTCTCTTTTTCTCCCCCTCTATATCCTCCTCCCTCTTCCTCTCTCTCCCCACACTCTCTCAATCCCTCTCCCCTCTCTCTTTCCCTGTTTCCCTTCTTCCCCCCCACCTCTCTCCCTCTTTCTTTCCCTTTTCTCTCTCCCTCTCTTTCTTTCCCCTCCCTCTCTCTTTTTCTCCCTTTTTCTACCTCGCCCTCTCTTTATCTTCTTTGTCCGTCTCACACACATGTACATGCCTCTCACCTCATCACAGCTTCTGCCTCCATCTTGTGTTGAAGATCTACTGCCACTGTCTGTACCCAGCATTGCTGCCATGTGTGCTCAGGGAAGGCTTCCTCTCCCTCCTCTCTGTGCTCAGGTGCAGGGGGTGGGCTTAGGCTTCCTGCCGTGTAATCTGAGCTTCCTGTCTGGAGCTCAATGTTAACTACAGCAGCTCTGTCTGTGTTTAGAGGAAGCAGACACTGCACAGTGAAGCACATGCCAAGAGGGGATTTGGAGGGTGTCTGTGGTGGAAGATGGGGTGATAATGAGGCACCCCTCTCAGAGAGGTGCCTGTAGGCAGGAGCCTAACTCGCCTAATGGATAATCTGGCCCTGGCAACAGTCAGAGGATGAGTAGAAGTAAGTTCAGGTTATTGTAATACACATTTGAAAGATTGTATTGACAAAACATAAAAACTGCAGGAACATGTTCACAATCTCTGACGGTACACACAAATATCTTGTTAAGATAAATAGAGCTTAGAGATTATCTACTTCATACTAAAAAGTAAATTATCTGCCATAATAGATACATCAAAAAAGAGGTTCTACAAATGTTTTATGTCAAATAATTGACTGTATTTAGTATTAAGTAGAATTTATGTTACGTAAGTGCAATATTATATATATTTATTATATATTTTTATGTATATTTTTTCCTTTTTTGCCCACTCCTCCAAGCTCTCTTTCAGGTTGATTTACTCTTCATAGATGTCACTCAAAATCTTCAGGATAGCTTATCTTTGATCCATACTAGATCTAGGCCTTCATTCAGTTTAAAAAATTGTAATTACTGGTGCACATAATGGAAAAGTTATTGATATTTAATTGGACTCACAACTCTGACCAATCTCTGCTTTTGATCTTTCAAGGATGCAAAAGTTACAATCACTAAAATCACAAACAGCAACCCAATTGCAACAATTCCACAAGGCTGCAAATGCTTTCAAACCTGTAAATGGCAAATGTAGCAAAAATATTATGGGTGACAAATAGGAATCGCAAGTGGGTTAAATACCTCTTCTTAACACTGCAAAAGCAAATATAAACACACTAAAGTACTTTAAAATATTGGGAAAGCAATAGAAGGCATTATAATTGATTGCACAACAATCCCCAAGGAACAAAGGCCTCTCAAAATATTTTATTTCTTTTAATAATTTGGAATGGTCTTGCATATGCTAATAGGAAAAGTGTTTTATGTAAGATGCATTAATCAATTAAAGACACACTACATGACTAAATTGCAACACATAAACATGAACCTGCCTGACAAATCAAACCTTACACTCACAGAGGCTCAAATATGGACGTTAAAAATAATAATATATTCATTTATGTCACATTTATATGTCACTCATCAGATCCATATTGGAAAAATAAACAGTGGCAAAATTACACCGCCACATGACATATATCAAGTACTAGTGTAACATACAACACACTAATATAGTACAATCCATCACAAAGGGTCGCATGGAGGCTGTGCAGAGGCAGTCAACTTACCTCCATCAGTGCCAATCTCAGCTAGGCCCATCTTGTAAAGTCCCAAGTCATTGCTGATGGCCATGTGGCAACATGTATACCCATTATCATGTAGTGAGCCCATATCAAGTGTTCTTGTATCAATGAATTCGTAATATCAGCAGTCATTTTGTGATCAACTTTTCAGGGGAATGGTAATACTCAACAGTATCACAGTTTATATGTGTATTAACTAACACGCCTCACCGAGAATGTTCTGCAAGCATGATATCCCAATGCTGAGCATCAAACCTAAAGTAGTCATGACTAATACTGTACATGTGACTACTTTGAAACTACATCTGTATCACTGTTACTGGCTGGAATGTTCACATAACAATATATTGGATAGTAGCTAGGGCTCATTAGTTTACATATATATGGACGTGACAAACATGTGATGTATGTTGATTTCCCAAAACCCCAACTATTGAAAACACACTGAAACAGTGATAACGGTATAACAAAATGTTATTTGATACACAGAGCACACACTGAAATGTATACGATTGTGAATTAATATCATGGTTGTGGTTGGTGTGGTATGGGCGGATCACGGAAGGGCAAGAGGCTCTTTGGAAAAAAGGGGATACCTAAAGGGGGAAATGTAATACTGCATAATAATGATGATGCATAGCATCTACTAGGGTCACTACACTACAGTATGGTCACTACACCACAGTAATCATAATCTGATGAAAAAAAGGATCATCATAAATCATTCCATCTAATCAAAGTGACCAGTAATGCTCAATTAAACAGATGCATACACTTCTGGACTATGTAATTCAATCCAGTTACACACATACAGTGTGTTCCCAAAACTAAAATCGGAAAAAAAGGTGGTCCAATCCAAAAAAGGTGGAGGAGGATAAAAAACTAAAACAACCTGCATGTACAGTAAAGTGCTAAATACTGTAACTGTAACAATATACCAACTTACCTGATCTTCATCTGCAAGCATTACTTACTATTAGGTAGTTGTCATGATATATCATTAATAAGGATGTGTCATGTCACAATAACTGCTTAGCTGTAACCACAGTCAGTGGTCCAGGTGTACTATCACCTTCACCATCTGATATTGTTTAGCAACACTAATATCACATTCATCTGCTATACATGTGTTAGCACATTTTAAAGGATACTCATGATATCATAAGTTCGGCAAACCTACCCATTAATACAGAGAGGACACAAAGGTCAGCAGCCATATGCAGTGTTATTTACATCAGACACAAGTATCTGTTCTCATACTGATATTGCGGAGAGGATGACATCCTTTACTAGTGCATGTATTAATTCCCGCTTTGATTAACAAGCCATTGTGAGGTGGGGTGGAGGAGGAGGTGCTGTATTTGTCTAAATATAAGTTATCAACAATCTTGTCTTATAAATCGGGATATATATTTGACTTAATATAGTCTGAGCAACATGTTTAGGAGGGGCTGTCATTGAAGGATTTCCTATCTCAGAGCCATTGTGAATAAATTACATTTACTTCATATTTTGAACTATGCTTGCAGATGAAGATGATGCCTTCATAGACATGAATTGTGCCTAGAAATCAGAATAAAACATACATTTAAAACAGAATAAGGGTTTAAAAAAAGATAGGGACTGCAGCATCTCTTTTCAACGGCGTTCCTCAGTGACCATCAAATGTCACACAGAACCCTTGGAACCCTCAGAACCCTTGCTTTTGAGAAGGACCAATACATGTGCAGCCCCTACATCCTCCTCTGCCTTGACACAGGGTGGAGGTAGTGGGGTCAAATGCCATGGGTATGGTTGATGGTCCAGCAGGTGACCCCAATGACCAGATGATGGAATCCTGCTCCTCATATACCGGGCCCTCTGCTCCTCTTTTTGCCTCCTCCTCTTGCCCCGGCTCCTGTTGGGCAGGGGCATGGTCCCCAACATCTGGCTCAGAATGAGCCGAAGGTCACACCTTTGGCTCACCACTGGACCCAGTCCTCCTGCCAGCTGAAAGAGAGAAAATAATGGAATATATTTGTTAATTATGCTAAATGATACATTGGTTTCTGCTCATTCCTTCCTATCCTAGTTCATTCTATCCTTATGTTTACTACTATCTTACCTCTTGTCTTGAACTTGGATGTTTCACTTATTTTCTACTATGAGTAGCTATCTTTTGCTAGATGTAATCTATTCCTTGGATCATGAGCTTGATTGTTATGGGCTCATGACGTTATCTTGATTCTGGGTGTGGCCTATATCTGCAAACGCTGCAGTAGGCACACCCATAGATTGTCTCCTTTAATTGAATTAACTACCTTTTAATTTAAGTAATTGGATGATTACTCTTATTCTGCCCACTAATGGCAGTGATTTGTCAGTTTCATGGATTTAATGCATGACTGATACATCTATCCCTTGTTAAATCCAGGGAGCTGATATGTCAGTATCATTGTTGGTCAACATTTAAATGTGTTGTGTTTTTTCTATGTGCGTGTGATGTACATGTGGTGGTATGTTGGTGTATCTGATATTCACCTGACATGGAGACTGGATCCTGTTGGGCCATGAGGCCTGGAGCTCCAGCGGCGGGCACCCAACTCAGCAACTCCTTGAGCACCCTCTGCCACTCGTATGTCACAGTCACTTGGGGGCAATCCCTTGGTGCTGTCGCCATCTCTCCTCCTTGGCCATCATCTTCATCACCTTGGCCCTGATGTTATCAAAGCAGTGCTGCAAAGACATCACAACCCTTTCTGCTGATCCCACCGCTGTGACTGTGGCCGCTACTTCCTGTGGGCCCAGGCTTAATCCCCCCAAAAGGATAGCAAGATGGTCACAAATGGCACGGAGGTGGACCACCATCTTCTTGTGCATGTAGGTCAGTGCCTTCCAGACTGTGAACAGGGATCCTGCTCTTCATCCTCTGTCCCTGAGGTCTGTCCCTCCTCCGTGCTAGCACCCCCCTGGGATCAGGCCCCTCAGCCTCTGACCCAGAACTGATTTTCCTATCACTATGGGCAACTGCACCCCCCTTTCACTCCTCCACTCCTCTCTCCTCTAGTCTTCTCTCCTCCACTCTCTTTAAACTTCATCCTCCCCAGATTTGTTTGGGCTCCTGCTCAAATGTCCTCAAGGGTTATCCTATTTCAACATATGATATTATATAAATATTTTTTCATGATGACTAAGTCTAAGATAGTCTCATATATATATATATATATATATATATATATATATATATATATATATATATAAATAAATATATATATATATATATATATATATATATATATACTTGGGCCAATATTCTATTATAATGTATCATTTGTATTAAGTAGAGTTCCGAACATATTTTCTGGCATTATACAAAGGGGTAGTGTAAGAATATATTGTATGAAATGCAAGTTTGTTTACACTGATTGGAACTCTAGTGAAATAGTAATGACATTTTCTTAAAATGCACTTTGAGTTGCAAGAGTTCACTAAAATGGGGTCTGTGCAGAAGTGGTAATTAGAGATGTCGCGAATAATCGCCGGCGGACTGTTCCCGGTGAACATAGCATGTTCGCGTTCGCGGCGAACTGCGAACATATGCGATGTTCGATCCGCCCCCTATACTTTATCATTGAGCAAACTTTGACCCTGCAACTCACAGTCAGCAGACACATTCCAGCCAATCAGCATCATACCCTGCCTTCCAGACCCTTCTAACTCATGGACAGCAGCCATTTTGGAATCATAACTAACTTGCAGTCTTACTGAGAGGAGGCTGAGTGTAGGTGATACTGCATCAATAGGGAAAACCATACCTAGGCTACTGTACATAGTGAAGGACTCTTTTGATCACTGCTGCAAGGACACCCCTTTGTTTCTACCCCCCCCCTTATCATCATCCTCCCCTCACCTTAGCACCCAACCCTAACACCCCTCACACTTATCCCTAACACCGAACCCTAACATCCCTCACCCTAACACCTAACCCTAAAACCCCTTACACTTATCCCTAACACCCCTCACCCTAACACCTAACCCTAACACCCCTCACACTTATCCCTAACACCTAACCCTAACACCCCTCACACTTATCCCTAACACCCCTTACCCTAACCCTAACACCCCTCACACTTATCCCTAACACCCCTTACCCTAACCCTAACACCACTCACACTTATCCCTAACACCTAACCCTAACATCCCTCACCCTAACAAATACCCCTAACACCCCTTACACTTATCCCAAACACCCCTCACCCTAACACCTAACCCTAACACCCCTCACACTTATCCCTAACACCCCTCACCCTAACCCTAACACCCCTCACACTTATCCCTAACACCCCTTACCCTAACCCTAACACCCCTCACACTTATCCCTAACACCTAACCCTAACATCTCTCACCCTAACACCTAACCCTAACACCCCTTACACTTATCCCTAACACTCGTCACCCTAACACCTAACCCTAACATCCCTCACACTTATCCCTAACACCCGTAACCCTAACACCCCTTACACTTATCCCTAACACTCGTCACCCTAACACCTAACCCTAACATCCCTCACACTTATCCCTAACACCCCTCACCCTAACCCTAACACCCATCACACTTATCCCTAACACCCCTTACCCTAACCCTATCACCCCTTATACTTATCCCTAACACCTAACCCTAACATCCCTCACCCTAACACCTAACCCTAACACCCCTTACACTTATCCCTAACACCCCTCACCCTAACACCTAACCCTAACACCCCTCACACTTATCCCTAACACCCCTCACACTTATCCCTAACACCCCTTACCCTAACCCTAACACCCCTCACACTTATCCCTAACACCCCTTACCCTATCCCTAACACCCCTCACACTTATCCCTAACACCTAACCCTAACATCCTTCACCCTAACACCTAACCCTAACACCAGTCACACTTATCCCTAACACCCCTTACACTAACACCCCTCACACTTATCCCTAACACCCCTCACCCTAACACCTAACCCTAATACCCCCTTACACTTATCCCTAACAGCCCTTACCCTTACACCTAACCCTAACATCCCTTACCCTAACACCCATCACACTTATCCCTAACACCCCTTACCCTAACCCTAACACCCCTCACACTTATCCATAACACCCATCAACCTAACACCTAACCCTAACATTCTCACACTTATCCCTAAGACCTAACACCCCTCACACGTATTCCTAACATGCCTCACCCTAACACCTAACCCTAATACCCCCTTACACTTATCCCTAAAAGCCCTTACCCTAACACCTAACTCTAACATCCCTTACTCTAACACCCATCACACTTATCCCTAACACCCCTTACCCTAACCCTAACACCCCTCACACTTATCCATAACACCCATCAACCTAACACCTAACCCTAACATTCTCACACTTATCCCTAAGACCTAACACCCTCCACACTTATCCCTAACACCCCTCACCCTAACACCTAACCCTAATACCCCCTTACACTTATCCCTAACAGCTCTTACCCTAACACCTAACCCTAACATCCCTTACCCTAACACCCATCACACTTATCCCTAACACCCCTTACCCTAACCCTAACACCCCTCACACTTATCCATAACACCCATCAACCTAACACTTAACCCTAACATTCTCACACTTATCCCTAAGACCTAACACCCCTTACACTTATCCCTAACACCCCTCACCCTAACACCCCTCACACTTAGCCCTAACACCCCTCACCCTAACACCTAACCCCCTCACCCTTATCCCTAACACCCCCTACCCTAACACCCCTCACACTTATCCCTGTGTCTCTTCCCCCGCTTATCATCAAGGGAGGGGGGAGGATGATGAGGGAGGGGGGAAGAGACACAGGGGAGGATGATGAGGGAGGGGGAAACAGACACAGGGGAGGATGATGAGGGAGGGGGTAAAGAGATACAGGGAATGGTGATGAGGAAGGGGGGAAAGAGACACAGGGGAGGATGATGAGGGAGGGGTGGAAGAGACACAGGGGAAGATGATGAGGGAGGGGAAAAGAGACACAGGGGATGATGATGAGGGAGGGGGGAAAGAGACACAGGGGAGGATGATGATGGAGGGGGAAAGAGACACAGGGGAGGATGATGAGGGAGGGGGTAAAGAGATACAGGGGAGGATGATGAGTGAGGTGGGAGGATGATGAGGGAGGGGGGGTGAGACACAGGGGAGGGTGATGAGGAAGGGTGGAAAGAGACACAGGGGAGGATGATGAGGGAGGGGGTAAAGAGATACAGGAGAGGATGATGATGGAGGGGGATGTTAGGTTATTTATGCCCTTTATGGATTAAAACCAGACTCTGCAGCAACTATGTAATTTTCCGTGGGAGTTTTGACATGGATCCCCCTCCGGCATGCCACAGTCCAGGTGTTAGTCCCCTTAAAACAACTTTTCCATCACTATTGTGGCCAGAAAGAGTCCCTGTGGGTTTTAAAATCCGCCTGCCCATTAAAGTCTATGGCGGTTCGCCGGGTTCGCCGGTTCGCGAACATTTGCGGCGGTTCGCGTTCACGGTTCGCGAACCGAAAATGTTATGTTCGCGACATCACTAGTGGTAATGTTAACAGGCCAAGCAATCTGAGAGATGTATTGTATGAAATACTGGTATCATTGTACTTCATTCTGGAGTCAACTACTCGAACTCTGAGATTATCTTTTGTGGTTCCATCTGTAAACCCTGCGGAGAAATGATGAACCGCAGGAACTCCACCTTATTCATTTCAAAGGTACACTTCTCCAGTTTAACATACACACAGTGAGTACATAGGTGTGAAAGCTATTGCATCATATGAAGTCTATGATATTCACGGGAAATAGAAAATACATCTAGCAAGTCTCTGTAGATAAAATGCCTTCTTCGACCTGTTCCCCTTCCAAATTTGTACAACATTATAGCTCCTTATAATTCTAATTTGGAAAAGATAGTGGCATAATGGAGTTAACTAATCAGCTCGGGGATCAAAGGAAGCAGGTAGCATTTGACAGTGATGAAATCCAGTTCCTAGTAAGTGGTGTGGGGTGTCAGGGTACCATCTTTGTTCTTCACAAAATTGGACAGAGAAATAGAAGGATAGATAAACCCAGTGGCGGACTGGGTCTAAAAATATTGCCAGGAGACAAAGGGGGCCTATAAATTTTACACTTGTTGCAACTAGAATCCATATTCTCAACATCATTCAGCAATAGCTTTCATATATCAAAATTTGTAGCAAAAGAAAACAATTCCAATATTACTTGATATTTCCTATTTTGTGTAGATAGCTTAAAAATACCTTTCAATCATTCATCTTCAAGGCCCTCCTCTGTAATAGTTTTAAACTTGGTGGGTCCAAGCAGGATAAATATTTTTACAACATTTTGTGTAATAAATTAACTGGCAGTGCTGTTTCCAAAGAGTCAATTTCCAATGTTTGATTTTCATCCATATTCAACTATGAAATCTTGTTATTTCACTTATGTACAAATCCCAATTACTTGCTATGAACTTTATCAAATGTTCTTGTAAGCAAGCACGAGGTGAAGTGCTGATGAACTTTCATCTGACCAAACACACTCAAACTGAGGCAGACGCAATTAAAAATATTTGCTGTCTTTGCAATGTATGCAATTGCTCGATACAAAGTTGACTCTGGCAGTACGTTATGATCCCAGGATAAGATTTCCAGCTAAGCTTCATTGCACAGTAACAATATTAAAGAACCTGAGCCTATATAACGTATGTGTCAGCCTCATATGAGGTGAATAAGAATTATTTTTTTTAAAGTTGTTTATTATATTCTTAAATATTAAGTATCCTCGAAAAATTATCTTTTTTTTTTTAAATTAAAATAGTAATACAACATATTGCCATTGGGTAAGCTGATACACTGGCCAGTCTGCCAATGGATAAAACCTGAGTTCAAGTTTTCTTCAATGTACTCTGGTCTGTGGAACACATCAATAGAGCAATTATAGGCCCTATGAGGTGGCGCAACATCTGCCCCTTTCTTATCAAAATGATATGCAAAAGTTTGGAATATGACCATTAAGTGCACAAGTTTCGAGTCTGAACGTGTGATACCTCAGACAGGAATAGATGTCTGACTTGAAAATCAGTGAAGGAATATCTCTGGAATCAATGATTGCTTGAGTATTCATGATTTCCTGTTCCGACTACAACAATACATTAATAGTAAATGAGTTAACATAGGCTTTGGCAGAGGTAACTTCAGAGGACACCTGGGATGTGCTTCGGCTAGGATAGTTCCACAGGTAATAGTAGTTTCCTCACAATATAAGCATACAAGATTAGTCCTTTGGAACTACCTCTTCTAGGTCTTAGGCAGGAATCATTGGTATTGTGTTTTGTCATACTCTGTGGAAAATGCAGAACCAGCTGTTGCCTTTTACTGTCTTTGTTCCCATAGACTGCAGTCTATCTGCACCAGTATGGCAGCCATGGCTTTAAATGTGATGGGCAGAAATATTGGTGAAGTAATGCAAGTTTGTTCCATTGTGTACCTGAAGACCATCTATAGAACTCCACCAGATATTCTCCATGGGCCTCTGCCAAATGTTTTTCTTTAAAAGAGTAATGAAATATGATCACAAAAGTTACATAAGATGACAGGGTCTCTATGAAAGGGTCTCTTTATAGTCTTCATTTCTGAATGAGATTCTTGTGAGGTAGCCTCTCCTAACAAAGAGACTTTTCACTAAAACAAAGTAGAGATTGTCCACCATATTTCACAAGCTAAAAAGTATGGATCAGACCCACCAACTCTAAGTGACTAAATAGCTAAATACAGCTTAAAGTACACAATCTCATTCACAGGATCCATTATCCTCCACTGTAAAGCATGATATTTGTATCTGACTTTCAGATGCCTCCTACATCTCATAATGCATTGCCTCTGAGTCTATACAAAAGAAGAATAAGCCCCAGCTAGTCAAGACAATGCAAGGGAAGGAGACTCCTGCTACATACAGTTAACAAATGCCCACCTACCTTCTTACTTAGTAAGTGTTATTACATTTTTCATTCACCATGATTGTGAACAACTGTCTTTACCTAATTTTCTTTCACTAACATTTCATGTCAAAGAAAAAATTAAGAATTTTTTATTTTGTTTACACTCGTGGCTTAACTATAAATCAATCTTGCGTTTTATTTTGAAACAAATGTTTTTGCAGATTTGACCAAGATCTAGTCTACATTCATACATTCTCATAAGGTACAGTGGCTTATCCAACATCATTATTAGCAAAAGTATACTGATACTCAGTAAATTAAACCTGATTGTCTGGCTCAGTAAGATTAAACTACTTACTTTTCAAGTTGACTGAGGCCGAATTGTGTTGCAAAAAGTAAGAGTATAAAATGTTAGTTATTTATTTTTCATGCAGAAAAATGTGTTTCTAATCATCAATAAGAACCAAAGATAAAAGACCAAAAGCTGAATGTTCATAGGATGAAGGAAATATCCAGGTTGCTACTGAGAATTATACATTACTTTGCGGGTATAATAGAGTTTTGAAAGAAAAAGCACCACTCACAATGTGAAATTGCACAGAATATAATAGTTTGTCTATCGTTTCATTGAATTTAAATCTCAAAACCTCACTAAAAATGCATCTGTTCAAATAAGTTTTTCATTTTCAGTCTTTATATGCATAACACCCTTCTGTACCAAACTCATACCCTTTGCATTGTAAGTTTCAATCTTTAGGGAAATCACTTTATATGTTTGATTTTAAGCTCAAAGACAATGCCCTCCATTCTTTCAATGTGTTCAAATTGTTTTTGACTTGTCATGTAGGGTGGTGGGGTAAATGCTAGGTGGCATCGCTGACGAGTGACGTTGCATCCCGGGTTACTGGCTGAAAATCACTGTTGTTGTCAAAATCGTAACTTACAAACCATCTAAGCCTTTGATCTTTCAAGCCCGCAAGAGTTACAATCGCTAAAATCGCAAATCGCTATTCAATTGCTACACTTCCTCAAGCCCGCACATGTTTTCACACCTGTAAATGGCAAATGTAGAAGAAAATCCTACGTGTACCAGATAGGACTCACAAGGGGGTTAAAGACATGTCCGTAGCACTTTAAATGCAAATAATAAATCAATACTGCACTTTAATATACGGGGAAGTGATGAAAGACATTAGAATTAATTGCAACAAATCTGAAATATAATTTTTTTTTAATGTTTCATTTTGGTGTCAGATCAATCTTGGGAATCAATGAATGAATACATATCAGGCCACCCACATGGACTAAAACAGTATCACCATTCATTTTTAATATATTGACAATGCTTAATTGCTAGTCTGATCACATATGGGACCTCTAAATGCTAATTGATTGATGTGTAACCTCCAAGTTTTACTGATGTAATGATGACGGTCTCATTTACTATTGGCTGTTTCTAAATCAGTAGTTACGGCCTTGCTTAATTGATCATGATACGATCTGAAATGCTACATAGGACTGCATGGTTTACAGTTTCAGCTTTTGGCCTGTAAATTGTGGGCTTGTTCAATTGTAATTGTAGCAGATTTCAAGCCCGCAGACATATGGCCTGTATAACGTAATCTGCAGGCTTGCAAATGAATAAGGCCCATAGTCTATTAAAATAACAGTATGCTGTTCAAAATAAATAAAATAACCTTTCTTCTGTCTGTTTTTACAGAGCTGCCTTTCTCCACCTACCGGTGTCTACCAGGGGCTTGGCCACCTCCATCTTTGTGCTGAACTATCATGGAGCTTGGAAGCAGGCTGGGCTGATGTCACTGGCCCTGCCCCATGACATTAGATCTGTCTCCACAGAGGTAACAGCTGTATTGTAGCATGCCTGCATCTGCCCCATCAGTGACCATGCATGAGCCAATATAACCTCGCCATCCCTTTACTGAGCCTGCCCATTGTGAAACAGAACCTAGACTATATATTTACTTATAGAGAAATTAGGCCGTTTAAAAGCTAAGAAAAAAAACGTTAACTTTCATTTATTTTAAACTGCAAACTGTTTTCAATAGTCTATGTCAAGGAAACAAACATATTCATTTTACTTGTAAACAGTGGTCATTTCATAGACTCTTCTTTAGCTATATCCTTAGTGTCTCATATTATAATAGACTAGCTACTTGCCAGTCAAAAATGACGGCTTTGAAATTTAAAGCCTGGCAATGCTGTTTGCCACACAATATGAGCACCTTTGGTGCTCACTGCGAGCCCTGCGCTGAGCACCTTGGGCGCTCATTGCGAGCCTCTCCCCCCGCGTACTTAACTGTGGTGGTCAGAGTTCAAAACGTATTCTCATACTCAGATTTTTAATGTTAATAGATTATACTCTCCATTTGAATAATTGGCAGGTGGGAGGGAGAAGCTAAAAAAATAAATGGTGCATCAGACAGCCCTAGCTACTACTGTACCCCTATTACCTGCTACTGCAAAAAAGGGAGAAGACCTTGGCCCCTATTTAACTGTCCAAATCGCAGTTACTTCATCCCGTAATGGAGCCCATAAATGTTACTGATATTCAATTGGCTACATTTTGCTACTTGCATTCAATTTGTGATTTACAGGCTCAATAAAGCAAAATCAATATTTAATTACAACCGGTCATGTAGGCCGCAATTGCCTTCTAACCTGTAAATCGCAAATGTATCAAAATTATTTCATTAATATAACGGCTTCCAAATAGGACTCACAAAGGCTTAAATGTGACCTAACAGCAATTAAAAAGACAGTAACCCACCTTAAAGCAATTCAAAAAGCAGCAAAGTTCATCAGAATTAACCGCCCAAAATTCTTCAATTAACAAATATCATAAAGAAAAATATTCTTGAAAATACTGTATGTTGGACAGTAAATATCAACTATAATAGTTGTGGTACTGCGAGTTGTCGTCACGCAATGTTAAATATTACGGGCCTCGCAAACCAAGGCCTGCAGTTGGGGGCTGCACTAAATTCCGAATTTAATGGCCGAACCATGGAACCGAAAAGACAAGAACCTAACACTAAATATGCCTCAAATTAACTTACACACACAGCACAGAGAGGGAGACAGGGATTCTGTGAGTTAGGTTGCAAGTTAATTTGAGGCATATTTGGCTTTTTTTCCACGATAGAAAATCTCCTAAACGAGAAAAAAAATAGCAACCGAATTAACTTAAAAGGATGAAAACGAGGCAGAGGGCAGTAAAAAAAGAGCCCGAAGCAAGTAACACTTAACGCAAGACAGTAACACTTAACCCAAGCCAGTAACATTTAACCCAAGCCAGTAGGCACTCATCACAGAGTTTGAGATGAGTGCCAAAGGTGCTCAATAGCGAGGCCTTAAAGTACACAGGGGGATAGGCTTGCAATGAGAGCCGAAACCGGCAATGAGCGGCGAAGCCATCGCAAGGCTTGTAAAATATGAGTGGGGAGAGGCTTGCAATGTGCCCCGAAGGCACTAAGCACGGGGTTCGCGATGAGCGCCGAAGGTGTTCACATTGTGTGGCAAGCAGCATTGCCAGGCTTTAAATGTTAATGCTGTAATTTTTGGCGGGCAAGGAGATAGTGTATAAATATTTGATAAGGATGGCACACAGCAATCAAATGTTAGGTGTTATGTGCAACAGTATGTGAATGAATGGATTATGCTCAGCCATATGAGCCCAGTCTGAGGCCTCATGGTGCTGTTCCCCTATGTATTATAGTTCTGGGTTTATGGTGACATATATGTTGTTCCATCGCTTGGTTCCTTTAATGCATCATTGTTCCAATGTATGCTGACTATGACATGTATTACATGTAGGCTGTTGTAATATTATGTGAATGTTTGCTATGAGATGGGCTAGTCTGTCCTTAAGGAAGTTGAAAAAGTATAGGGATTTGGTGCGAGGTACAGGGGGAACCAGTGTGAGAGATACTGGACATAAGGCGTTCACTCTGCACAGAAAGACGTTGCCAGACATGGATATACCCATAGGAGATAAGATTAGAGGGACAGTGGCCTAATGAAGATAAGCAGGTCATGTACTAGGGTCTGCAGTATTGTCCGACTTGATGTAAGGTCAACAACCCAGGATAACTTGCCCATATGATTAGATTAGATCACTGCACCACAGTGGTAGAATACAGGCTTGATGAACAAGTGCCCCACTTTGGTATACTCGTGCCTCGTAGTTGGGGGCCCTGTGCTTGGTCACAGCCTCTTGTGGACAGAATCCTGCTCTGACCCTGAGGCCTGACCATCCCTGCACTACCCCCCTAGGTTCAGGCCCCTCCCCCTCTGACCCTGTGCTAGATATGTCTATTACCGTATTGGTCCGAATATAAGCCGCACCCACATATAAGCCGCACCCGTAAAGTTCAAGGGGGAAAAACAGAAAAATGATAGTACTTAAATATAAGCCGCACCCGTAAAATTGGAGAGAAAAAGACTCTCAAAGTGATCAGCCATTGCAAGAAACAGGCTTTCTAATTAGCACTGTAGCTTTTTTTGCAGGTTACAGGCTTTACAGGATGTTAGAATCACTAAAACCGTAAATCGCTATTCAATAGCGTAGTCTCAAGCACGAAAATTGGCACCCTTAATCGCACAAATCGCCAGTCATTTTGCGTTCGCGAATAGAAGCCGCACACCTAACAAGCAAAGTTTGCAAATCGGCAATGATTTTTTTTACGGTCACGAATATAAGCTGCACCCGTAACTCGCAAGCTCAAAAATCGGAAAAAAGGTTTATATTCGGACCAATACGGTACTATGGCTGATTCCCACTCTCCCTTCACTCCACTATCCCTCACTCCACACCACTACCCGTCCCCCTTTCACATCACTAACCCTCCCTCCCTTCCACCAGGACACATGCGCTGTGGATCTATATCCATTTGGGCCGCTTACGCATTACGTATGGTTACAATGATGTCACAGTTGTTCTGTTGCTGTACATGTTTTTTTTCTTTGTCCATATTGTTAAAGGATGATTTTACACAAGGCAGCAGTTCTGTAATGCCAAAATGATGGGATTATTGGAGTGACTATTTATCCACTGTAATCATTTTGCTTTCAACATTGAGTTAAAATATGATTAGTGATCACAGATTTTGATCTCATGCAGTACATATATTCTCGTTACATATCTGCAGATATGTTCATATTTCCAGATCGATATGAAATGTATTGATCCGTATTGGATGTGGATTTTCATAATCAGACAATGTGAACTTTACTGGTTTATAGTGTGTTAAGGTTTTCATAAACAAATGTGGGGTATATATACATTGATATTGTGGGATATATAATCCCTACATTTATCTATGATATTAATGTTTTGAATTGTCAGTACTTATGATGTGTATAGGAATGTGTGCTTACTTATCTGTAACTGATAGCGTGGCATGTTCCAGTGTATTCATTGTTAATCACTAGTGCATCATGAGACATACATCATATTAGGGAACCCTCCTCTACTGTGTACTGTTTGAGATTCTGTATGACAATGGGGATGGAGAAAATAGTTTTAGGAGTTACGTATAATCAAGCTACATTATGGTTATTTCTTATTGGGTTTGTACATACATGTGAAGTACTTACGAATGATGCAAGCACGTTGTTGTGACCCCTGCAGGTTATCCACTACAGGGGGAGGTAAAGGCTCTTCCTCCCCATGTAGCAGAGCCGCATCAATGTCCCCCAGACAGTTGGCCTGTACTGCTATATTGTGTATATGATGATCCGCCTGTGTTTATGGATTGCTCACAGGGGTCAACAACCACAGCAAACACCCATATTTTGCATTACCTGATGTATAAAAAATGAGAGATGTGGATATTAATAGTGATGTTTATCAATACATATGAATGTATACCTAATGATTAATCTATTGTTCTTTTTTGTATATGTAGTGTGAACATTACACTGTTTGGGCAAGCTAACACAAGGTTATGCACAGCAATGAGCAATTGTGTTATGGCTGAGGTAGTATTACTCCATTATAAATATGTGAACATCAGAGCAATAGAGCGAAACATGATGTATATGTTATTGTATCCAGTGTTAGAAAGATATCGTTGCCTGTGATTACTTCTGGGTACTCATCCTGTAGCCAATCGGATGGAAATTGGCCAGACTGGAACAAACCCCAAGTGGATGATTGATGCAGGATATGGGCATCGTGAACACTTCCAGGGAAGGCTGCAAAAACATTTTGTATGCGCAAGTTCGCCTCACAAACAACCTGTATATTGATTGAATGATAATGTTTGCGATTCCTGAACAGCACTTCTTGGTCTCTTGGAGGTATCAATGTAACATGTGTACAATCAATAGCACCTAGCACATTAGGGACACCTCCTAATTGGTGAAAATCAGCTTTCACCTTCAAGAGCTCTTCCACAGTGTTGGGAAACTGATGTATCTGGTAGCTTGCAGAACAATAGCACTGAGGAATAGACTCAAACATTTTGAGAGGCTTGGCTGAGACATTGCTCCAACTATGCTCAGGGTGTTCTGGAAACTACCAGAGGCAAGGAGGTGTATTGCGACTAACATCCATGTCATTCCTAGTATAGCTCTATTGGTCCGTGCGTGAGGCTCAAGGTCCTCACTTAGGACTGCATAGAACTCTCCAAGATTGACACGGGTCAGCCTAAAATGCTCACACACCTCCCCATCAGTTAACCCCTCTAATGTGAGTCTCCCCTTGTATACATTGGGTGCCAGGACCTTCCTTACAGGCTCCTGGACCTGCTCACCCCCTGTGCCTGTTGCTGTTCTGGAACGAGCACTTCCTGGGCACCAAGTTCTTGTTGTGCTCCCCAACAACTGATCACCCACATCAATGTCATCCTCCCTGTCTACACGTGTCCCTATATGCCTCAGCCCCTGTGCTACTAGATACTATGCATGGCCTGTGGTAATTCACTTGCCTGGCTTGGTTTTGGCCCAGCATGGATCACATTACCACTCGCACCCTCATTCCCTCCCAGACAATCATCTGTGCCACTTTTCATTCTCTCCTCAATCACACACCTTGCATCCGGATCTCCATGCTGTGTAAACAATTATACCTCAGATTTGACCATGCACCCATATTCTCATGCATCTCTCTGTCATGTTGGGAATACATGCTATTTCAGATGGGCTGATGACTTGTTGGGGATGGGGTTATATAGCTTGTTGATTACAACACCTGTTAATAGGCAGGTGGATTTCACGTTTGGAATTGCTCACCTGTGGATCTGAGACTTATCTGGAATTCCAGCTGATGATTGCTCTGTTCCATATATAGATCACACTCACTGATTGATACAGGGTAAACAAATTATGTTACTGACAACTGTATCAGATTATTTATTGATTCAGGATGTCTCTGATTGCATTGCTATAGTTAATGCTTTGATGTTTGTTTTACTGTAGTGGCAGGCCTCAACATAGCCTTTACTGTTCACATGTATTTCTTGACCTGTGATTTTCATTTGGATTGATATATTACATTTTTTTGTTGTTTTGTGTTGCAGTGTTTGATAAATAAGGATATCTCCCATAGTTCAATGATAGTACAAGGTTTTAACTAAGTGTACTATCTCTTTAAATGCTGCATCAATTATTTTTGGCAATGTGAATAGCAGTGTTTTACAAGCTAATCCTCAAGACTAGCGGGACAGGTCAGGTTTTCTGTTTAACAGTGTGAAAACACAGGTTAGGCAATTATCATTCAACAGGAGCCTCTGATTTGGTCATCTGAGTTGTCATGGTTAAGGATTCTATCTCGCCTGCCTGAGGAGTCTGGAGGAAAGGCTTGTGAACCACTGGTATATGATGTTGATATGATGAATGTCACTTGAGGAGAGGGGCACTTGTTTTATTTTGACACAAATGTTGCAATGGAAATGTTGAACATGACAATCTGATAAACTTCCCTGCTTTTGTATTGTTTAAAAGTGGTTTACTGTCTTTTTAAAGGCTACTAGGGCACACTTACATCTCTGTAAGAACCATTTGTGGGTCCTATTTATATTTCAGGGTCCACATTAGAGCCTCTGTGAGTGAGAAAGGGTTAATATGGCAGCAGTTTCATGTCTTTGTGTCTCAATTTAATCATGTAGTGTGTCTTTAATTGCTTTATGCATGTTGCAGCATAGCTTTTCATATTGGCATATGAATGACATTCCACCATATGATAAAATAATAATCATTTTAAATGCCTATTTTTTTTATTTGGGTATTGATGTGCAAGTAATTGCTATGCCTTTCAATGCTTTCCTCATATTTTAAAGTCTACTGGTGTGTTCATATTGTCTTTTACAGAGTTGAGAACTTGTCTGTAAAACCTTTGCAGGTCCTTTTTTGAGGCCGTAATATTTTTGCCTCCATTTGTCATTTACGGATTTGAACACCAGTGCGTCTTTAGGGATTTGTAGAAATTTAATAGTGATTTGCAATCGTAACATTTACGGGCTTGACAGATCAAAGGCTTAGCGGCAACCAAGTTCCAATTTCGACAGTCCGTAGGGTTTTTCCACCTGTAACCCACAGATCATTTGCGGGTAGCTGTAAGAGGCCAATTTAATAGCCTTACATCTAGAGGGCTCCTTTACGGGCTACAGGTTTTAACGTTGGGGGAGTTTATTAGAGCTGAAAGTCTGGAGTTCCCTATTATATATTTCTCCCTGTGAAAGGCACAAGTGAGCTAAAAGAGGTTGCTCTCAGAGTGGATTATAATGTTGATAGAAAAAAACATACAGTATTAAGGGTTGTTGATTTTTGGATTGAGGGCCTCTATTTCTGTTGTAAAAAAACTTATAAAGAATCTTTTTGTAAAAATGATATTTATTGTTCACATTTTCGTCAGGTTAATAAAACATTTACTTGCATTATTTCCATAGCTCAGCTTCCTCAATTTATGCATGCTGATTGAACTTCTCATATGTAAACAACAAATGAAACTGCCAGGATAAGAGATAACAATGATCATATGTGTTTTTTGTTCTGCATAATCAAATATATGTCAGTTTATATATACATCACATGATTAGAAAGAGAAAAAAACACAGAATTTCAAAATATACACATCCCGCAGGATCTCCCAATAACAATGAAACAGCGCTTGCTTCTGCTTTGAGATGCCACTTCCATCAGCTCTAGCTCATTAGTAGTTTTGACCTTGATACATTCCACGTTTCTGCAGATGCTTCAAGAGATGAAACATTTTCTTTCTTCACTACATCTTTTGTAAAACTGCACTGATCTCAAATACCCCTTTTAAACACAAGTAATATCTGAACATTTCCCATGTTGCATACTCTGTTATGAAAGTATATTACTTATGCAGCCCATCTAAAATGTAAGAATAGTTGCTTGATATAATGTTTGCTTTACAGAAAATTACCTTAGTCTCTCCACATGCTTCAAAACACCACTGAAAACCTTGACCATGTTAAGTTCAAATTCTCTGGGTTTTTAAGTGGCTCTTTTGAGCTACAAAAAAATGTTTACTCCTCATTTTCCCTTACAAACTTAGTGAACATGGCTAACTTGTTCCATACTTGGGAACTAGCACCAAGAAGAATCAGAGTACCCTGATATAGTTAGGAACAGAAAAAGACTCTCTCCAAGTGATCAGCAATTGCAAGAAACAGGCTTTCTAATTAATACTGTAACTTTTTTTGCAGGTTACAGGCCTTACAGGATGTTAGAATCACTAAAACCGTAAATCGATATTCAATTGCTACAATACCGCAGTCTCAAGCACGCAAATCGGCACCCTTAACCCAAAATCGCACAAATTCACAGTAACTTTACGTTCGTGAATAGAAGCCGCACACGTAACTCGAAAGCTCGCAAATCAGCAGTGATTTTTTTAAAATCCCGAATATAAGCCGTACTCGTAACTCGCAAACTCAAAAATCGGAAAAAGGGTGCAGCTTATATTCGGACCAATACAGTATTTGCTGGGTGAGATATTTATACAGGAAAAATATACCTGCTTGATAACACTGTCAAACATGATGCTTGGAAAGTCATGAAACAATTGGGTGCTGTCCGGTTATAAGCCTGTAAGAATAGTTGATGAACCAAATAAATAAATGAAGTCCGGTGTCACGACCTAGATTTGGGGCTCAGTACACCCCTAATTCTCCTACTGTAGCTTATAGGAGCAATTTGCAGGTTGTGACTTTTATATACTTCTCAGCACTCAGCATTTCAGATAAAAATATCAGTCATGAAGGAACAGGACAAATCAGACCAGCAACACTATTTCTTAGTGCATAGAAGACTAACCTTTATTTCTTGCTTCAGTCACATTTTATCAAAAAACACTATCCCCCATTTCTTTAGACAAACCCCTGTTACTACGGTTACCAACCCCTGTGATCTCCTCACCCCACTACTAGCCATAAACCCTACTCCCATCCTAGATACCAAAGCCTAGATGTTATCTGGCCAGATCACCTCAAATGTTATGGCTCTCATTTGATCACTCATGAGGTGCTATGGTGGGGATTGAAAAACATTTGGGAATTGCCTCTGGACCAAATACATCAGAATATCACTTAAAAAAATCCTACATCAATAACAGCATATACAATAAATCATGACAGTAACTATATGCAACATTAATTCTTTAAAAAAAATACACATAAATGAAAGACACAATCATTAAAACACATCCCGTGTCCATTTATAGCCTTTATGTTATCACAATGAGATGTGTAAGAGTCCCAAGTGGTACTTCTTGGGGTGCAGGGGAGCCCCAAAATCAATCATGACACCCGACATTTGGACTCATTACTCCTTAGCTATAAGATGGGTGGGAAGGGAATGAATCCAGCTGCCTAATGCCAAAAACACTGGAAGTTAAAAGAGTTTAACATTAATGAGCCTAGAGAGACAATAGGAAACCAATGTCCAGCTCAATCTAGGCACTCATCATACATGATTAGAATCATCTCACAATCCCCGTAAATTTCCAAGAATTGTTTATATTACATTCACAGGTATCCCATGGTGACCTGAATATCTCTCCCAACGAGGAGCCCATTTGCCTGGGGATGGATCAAGGGGGCTTAAAAGTGCTTGTGACTAAATTTGCATTGTGTTTGACATAGCTTGAATCCCTCTGGCCTCCCCGGGGCTATCAACCCCCACAAAGTGCAGGTCTTTTGATAATGTGTATGGGTCCCTACAACTTCAAACCCTGGAGAAAACAGTGATTACTCCGGATTGATATTTCTAATCCAGAACAAACTGTTCTAGTTAGCAAAGAGATCTCATTCAACTGGCAAGCATGAACTTTTGATTATCAGCAGAATGAGTAATGTTAAGAAATATGGACATGGAGAGGGTTTTTGGACTTACTATGCAAATATATTTAGTTCCTCAACTGTGAAAGGTTCCAGCAATGTTTGTTTACAATATGTTTTGAGTCTTTTTGGCAATTCATTTAAAAGTAATTTTAGCATGAAAATTACTAATCTTGCATCTTCATAGTTTACATTTTCTTCTGTTTCCTTATTTTACAAATACATAAAGTGGCATAGTAGTATATTATAATTATAGTACTTCTGTAGTTTGTGTAAAAATAAAACAAGCTTTTAACCTCAATAAAATTTGAAATATTTTTTCCAAGCTGGTGTTTCTTGAACTTGTAGCTTATATCAGGTGCAGTATTGGAAGTCTTGCCCAGTTCTAAAAGTTGGCTTCAGCTGGCCCTGAATACCAACCCCTCTCTAGTTTTATCCTACAAAAGCAACCATGACCCAGATTCATTAAGATGGAAGATGTACAATTGACAGCTATCTCCAAGTACTTATTGATCATTTCCCATTATATTGAGGTACATCATGTGGCATAAAAGCTTCTCATCATATCACTGTTATCCAATAAATAAAAATCTATTGCAAGTTTCCTTGTATAGTGATCAGATCAATTTGTATTATCACAGAACAAGCCAAACAACATCAGGATATGCGATACCCAGTCATCAGTGGGTAACTGCCTAACATAACCAGACACTAGATATTAAAAGGAAAGAAAAAAGACAGATTAAATTTAAATGACAGAAGTATGGTAAATTTAAGGAAGATGGGAACTGAGGCTCAAATTTGTATCATATTATGAGCATATTTCAAGATGCTCAATAAAAATCATAATGTAAAGATGTTTTGATAATTATCACATTCTGAAACAAGGTTTAGGGGGTGAAGGGATACTGTCTGATATACTATAAACAAACCAAATCTTCCATTGCCTTTTTAATTAATATTCATGAATCTTTGCACATACAGGATCAGTTTGATGCTTAGTAACATCCAGACAAACATTTCACTGTGCATATACAAACACTAATTTTAAATACGCTTCACATACACAAGAGTATTGATTTGTATTCATGTCCTCAGCGGCTGCCAGCCAATTTTCAGGTAAATTATGTAAACCATCCAAGAATATTTCATGTATCAATTACATTCTGATAAGATTTTTACTGTAAAGTTATAAAAATTGTGATTAGAATTTCAATGAACCTCAGCAGAGATATCAATGCAATCTTTTGACAGAGTAATAAGAATAAAAATATGAAAGTGATGTGCAGTGAGTCAAATCCAGATGAGCATGTTATTTCTCAGAACAATGAGAATATAGAAGCAGAGAAATCCAGCTTGGATAAGGAAGAAGAAACCCAATGTTCTAAAATCCGTCAAACAGAGCACTGAAAATCAAGTGAAAAAATCCAATTTTTTTAATTTGATACATTTTATAAGAGCTAGTTATTTCTTCAACTGTAGTGGATCTGCTGGTTCTGTAAAGACCCAAAACACTTGCAAATGACAATAAAGTTCTCATTGCTGTAACCATAAAAATAAGCTTATTCCTTTGGATTCTATATACATTCTAGTCTCAAAATGAAACATATCTGAAATGTATTATTGCAATGAGGAAAGCATTTTATGGTCCATTCAGTATCTGTTGGAAAGTGCTCAATGAATGTTACGGTACTTAAAGGTAGGATAAATACACAATTTGAGTGACATAAATGCTATCGAGCCATCATATTTAAAAAGTCATAAAATTATTGTGCAAAGGATTTTGTAAATGATTTAATTAACAATGTACATAAAATGTTGTTTTGAAACCTTTATTATTTCCAACTGAAATTAAAAAATAGATTTCCACAGTGTATACTTCTTTTCTTAATTAATATCACAATGATATCATATGGATACATACAGGTTTGGATTTTAAGGGGGGCATGAACTCAATAATATGTTACCTATTTTAAATAATTAGTACCCATTATTTGTTTTTTAAGATATCTATCTGAACAAAGAAAGCAATATAAGAGACACACATGAACAATGTAATATTAAAGACAATACATTTCAACAAGCATTATTCACACTAGGATGAATCACAGTATTGAAATTATATTGTAAAATATAACAATATCTTCATTTGAGTCTCTCGAAGGCAACCTTCCCTGTAGATTTATTGTGCATGTTGTATCAAATAGTCCTCTAATGATGTCTGTTTGTTCAATTCATTTTGTCAACCCACTGCATGTGCAGTCAGGTGAGTGGAATCATTTTCTGTCCCGTCCTATCTCTCCCTCTGTATAGGGGTGGTGAGAATGTCTTTAAAAAACAGCATTTAAAAAAAAAGTTTAATGCAACTTGCAGTGAGGGGAGAGAGAAGACAAATATGTTTATGTTTAAATATGTTTTATTACTTGTGAAGCTTTCTATTTTGGACTTCAGCAGATAAGCTACTCTACAGACAGCTGGAGAGGATCTCCACATGGTTATGTCTTAATAGGGGTTTTTATCTATTGTCCTTATAACATTGATATCTGCCTCCATCATGGCTATTGTGGCAAACCAACAACTATCAAAAAAATAGTTTTTATAAGCTACAATGATTTATTTCATTATTAATCATTAACTACACACAAATTAAACCTTAATCTTTGGCCAAAGAAATGTCATAAATGTCATAAACTAATATAATGCATTCCATAGTGATATAACATGTAAATAAAACAACATGTCTATAAAGAACATCCTTTTAGTTCCCATCTTATCCATTGATACAGAGAAAGATAAACACACAAAAAAAGTACAAGCATAAAACATTTGATATATATATATATATATATATATATATATATATATATATATGGTTTTTAGTTAGTTACCCTAGGATATCAGCTAATGTGATTGAGCACATGAATAGATGAAATCTATTTCAGAAGTATATTTTATACATGTTCTATTCCCAGCTCAATTCTGTCAATTCTGTTCCGATTTTGCCATTGGAATTACAAATGTTTTGTCAAAAGAAAACCTACTATAATGTAGTACTGTGGGTTTCACGGTATCTCAGCTCAAATGATTTTCTCAATCCTAACCTTTTTTTCTCTGCTAGTGCTATCAGTCAGGACATCTCACTCTACACAGATAACAGTATAAAATGATGAAGGACATTTCCACATTCGAAATACATGAAAACTGGATACTTGAAGACAAAATAAGCAAGGGCAATTGAACTTCAGAAAAAATGCTACATTTAAAAGTAGATTTGTATGAGGACATTTTGATAAATAGTTTAACCCTTATTAATTAAAATATCCTTTGAATATATTAACAGCTGCCAGTTCATTGTCTAGCACCCAGTGTATAGAATGTACTTCTAGATTTAGTACTTAATATTGATTGTTTGTTCAAACAGAGCAACAAACTGTTTTTTATCACTTTGATAGACTGCATTAGTCATACCTTGTCCAAACCTACTAAAGGGTCACTGTAAGTCTTATATTTGCAGAACCACTGCTCTTGAAAATGGAAAAATATTTTTAGAAAGAAAGAGCTTATAATTTTATTTTTTGTTATATGCAAGTATTCTATAGTGGGGAGGTTATTTCTTAATTGCTTTGTTTACTTACATTTTTTGTCTCCGTAGGAGGGTGATCCTATTGTAAAAGTTGCCTTTGTGACTCTATCTAAACCTATACTGTCACCAGTGACATATCATGTTAGAAAAAAAAAAAAAGAAGAAATAAACAAGCCGCTAATTACAGATGTATTTAATTGACTCAAGCTCGCAAGTACAGGCTCACAGCCCCAACACGCAAACCATGAACCCATATGAAGCATTTCAGGGCACGATCATGATCAAGTAAGCAAGCCATAAGTTATAATTAAGAAAGAGCCAACAGTAAATGAGAATTTAATAAATGCCAGTAAAACATGGATTTTAAACTACAATCAGTTAGTGTTTAGAAGTCCGAAATGCAATAGGACTCGCAATCCAGAAATGTAGATATCAATAAAAATTGATTTCCCAGTATTCTTAAGTACATTAATGTGTTTTTATTTGCTTTTGCAGTGTTATAAACAGGTGTTTAACCCACTGAAGCAAGTCATATCTACTACTAGTATAATTTTTTGATACATTTGCCATTTACAGGTTTAAAGGCAATTGCGGGCTTGTTAAATTAGTGTAATTAAATATGGATTTTGCATCTTTAGCACTGGTAACATTTGCGGGTTGGAAAAATCAAAGGAATAGATAGGGCGGAGTTACGTTTTTTCAGCCGCACTGCTTTTGAGCCTGTAACTCGCAATTGGAATGTGAGTAGCAAAATGTAGACAATTAAATATCAGAAACATTTACGGGCTCCAATACAGGCTCAAGTAATTGCGATTTGGACAATTATATAGGGGGCATTGTAAAGGGTTACATTTTGTTCTGTTCAGCACATCACCGTCTGGACCATGAGCGCCTTTGGTTCAGCTCATCACCATCAGAATCATGAGCGCCTTCGGTACTCATTGCTGTTATCAGTGCTGACTAAGAAACTGTTTTTTTTTATTTCAAGTATATATCCTTGAAACCGTTATATTCATGACTCTTGTTTCCAAACATGTGTATACATGATCTTTTGGTATAAGAAGACATGTTGTGATTTATTGTCCTTTCACTATATAAGCTCAGTCAAAAGCGGAAATAAGGAGAATCTGTTTGGAAAGGCTCAGTGTGTAAGTGCGTACATATTTCCAATTCCAGACAGGTTCCCCAAGACGTCTTGTAGGAGTTGCAGGACACCCCGGTAGTCAACTAGTATAATTGGTGAATTTCTCCAACACATAGGGCCTCATTCTATTATCGGCCATAAAACGGCCGCAAGGATCTCCTCTTACGGCCGGCCGTATATCTTGCAACCGGCCGTAAGCTCAGAAATCTTTAAAGTCAAAAATAAATTCAAGACAGCACTGTAAAGCTCTGTAAATGCTAGGGATCATATTGGGGGACATGAGGATTAATAGTAACCCCCTCTCAAGCTTGCACATCAGCCCAAATCCGAGTTTACATTAACTGTTTATTTTCCGGCCGCAGCGTGGCCGGGTCTGAGGTGCTCCAAGCACTCTGGACCTTTTACATGGATTTTTGACATAAATTAAAAAATATGTTTTTTACGGATTTGAGTGTAGGGGAATGTTGTGCTATTTTTGCTAACACCTACAATCACTTTATAGTCTCCTCAGAGTGCAGGATGCCTTTATTTTTGCTTTATAATGTGCTTAATTGGTGCTAGCGGGACCTTTTTCCTGCAAGTAAGCTGCGGCTCGCTTTTAGCCTTGCACAGAGGGTTCCCGGAGCAATAGAATAGCAACCAGGCTTTTCTTGCGGCTGAAACTCTTGCGGCCGTGTTAGATCAAAGGCTTTCCTCCGGCGCGAGCGGCCGCAAGGGATAGCAAGGCGCCGGCCGCAAGCCTGCCGGAATCCCCAGCCTGAGGGGAATAGAATAGCCGAATAGCTTTCGGCCGGTCCTTGCGGCCCCGCATCTCCTACGGCCGGTAATAGAATGAGGCCTATAGTGAGCAAGGGGTAACCTTTTAGTGACAGGTCCTAAGGAGATGGGTAGCTAGCTTCCCACTGATGAAACCAATGTATAGTTGAAACATATGTGTGGGGGTTGATGTATTTCCTGTGTACAGGAGATTTGCTTGGAATTTCGTGTCTAGGATAAAAGTGTTGGGATAAACTGATACACTCAGATTTCTCCTAAAATGTTGCAAGTTAGCAAAAAGAGACTGCACCCTGAGTAGGTACTATGTGGTGTATATTCTCAGTTGTGATTTTTTTTTTTAGTCCCTATAATTTTCAAAAGCTGCCTTTGCAAAGAAAAATAAATTCTTCATTTCACTAATTTTTCATATTTAAACAAAATTTAAATAAAACTACTTTGTTGTATTTAAAAAAAAAAATGCTTTGATAAGTTTATAATTGGAAATTGTAGCTTCAGTATCCACTTAAGAATTGTTCAAAAGTACACAAAATATATCCGCACCAAAAATTTTACATTGTGTCGTATTATTTTTATTTAAAATCTACATTACAGCTTTATACAGTATGCATGCTGCATCCTCAGGAAAACATTTAACTGATTTTTCATTGAACATGACATAAGCCATTTATAAAGGTGTATTATTCTGAATGCCAGGGAAAGAAAATGAAATAGAACAAAAGGTCAACTCGATTTAACAAAAATGATAATAGAAAAAACAGCACATGACAGTAAACAAATTGCATTTTTGCATTTGTGTAATTTTGATCTGACCTTCTGTGCTTAGATAATATTCATACATTGTACATAAAATCTAAAAGCTTTTAATAACATACTTTAAATGTATCATTTTGTTCACTACAGTTGTGCTTTGATTAATAGGTATTTAAGAATTTACCTGGATCAATTAAATTAAATATACCAAATACTAATAAGCTGAAAATGATTTATAAGCAATAAACATACATCTTTGTATTCACAAATGTGAGAGTTTCCTTGACATCTTTCCCAGTTCCATTCCACAGAAGGAACTAGCAGTTACTTCTCCAGGGACTCAGGCAGTCACACTGGGCCTCATATCACCCACCTTAACAGAAGCACTGACCTATAGCCTCACACACCACCTTCTCTTTTGTCTTTGAACTCATATAGCATGCTCTCCCACCAACCCTATCCTTGCCCACTCACCTATGATCTGTTACTTTATAGTGAAGGTCTTTGCACCATCACCTGCAATTTCTACAGCTAATGCATCTACATACAGTTAAGTCCTTTCCAACCTGACACATAGCAAAGATATGTGACTTCCTCGTAACTATGGGTGCTTTTTTTCAAACACTAGACAACCATTTCATTGCTGCTCTCCTATAACCTCCCCTCAATGTAGGTGACTCACTCTAAGGACTGTTTATCCTTGGTCTTCTGCCCTAACATGTGCACGTGGCCTGCTAGCAGGAGACTCTGTGTCTGAAGCTCAGTAGTTTCCATAGCAATGCTGCTTTAACACACTACACCAGCCCTAACATCTTCCCTTTCTCCTGTCTATGTATATAACTCCCTTCTCATGACAGGGAAAGTGTTACATAATAATAAAAACTAATACAGGGGGTTTATGACTCCTCTGCCTATGCCCCACTAGCCCCTATATGACCGTTCATCCCTGGGATACCTCCAATACCTGCTAAAACCAAAGAACTCATAGTACTATGGGTTAAGGGACTACAGGGATTTTTAACTCCCCACACGCTATGCCCCATTTAATCTGTGAATTCTGAAAAAATGATACCTTGGAATTTTTGAGCAAGGTGACAATCAAATTTTCAATCCTGATTGGCTGAAATATGATTGACTCATAGAAAACTCTATTAAAGCCAGGAAGAGATCATTAGTTTGCACAGGAGCTCCTCCTCCAAGAGCAGCATGTTTTTGAAACCAATTCAATGGGCAGGAGGATAAAGATCCTGGGCTTCAATCAAGAGAGAAGAGGACCTGATTCTCCAATCAACATAGATAGCCGCTTATCCAGGGTAGAAGATTGAGAACCACGATATAGTTGATTATAACTGGAGGGAATCACTGTATATAAATATAATTTATTTTTCTATTTTTTTCAACTTATGCAACTCTGTTGTTTACTAAAGTTATTTTATTATTTTCTGCATTTTTTTATTTTCTATAATTTTATTTTTTATTAATATATTTTTAATGTTACTCTAGACATAGGGATTATTGTGGGTCCTTATGGACCCCATGGGTGCTAGATTACATTGGGATACAATATCGACCCCTTTGGTGGTGAGGACTCCCGTGGCACGTAAGTGTTAATATTATATGCCATGGGGAGCTATAAAGTGCCCCATGGCATAAGGGGTTAACATGTTCCCCCGTGGCTTAAGGGATTAATGTTAGTTGCCATGGTCCATAAGGATTAATTTTATAGATGGCCAGGGGTTAATTTTACATACCAAGGAGTTAATTATAGGTATATATGGACCTTAATAAAAAAGCTTGCAACATAACAAGGGAATGTAGTTTCTTACCTCACTTGTGAAACATCCCAAAGCTTAGCTCATTTAGCTCATTGCCTTGCTATTTTATCAATCATGTGCTTGTCTTATTGATTATCTGGGTTTCATAACATTTTCATAACATTTTTTGCATAACAATTAAATTTGAGTATTTAAATACCATATCCCCTATTCAATTGAGCAATTGTTGTTTACTGGAGGCGGTAATGTAGCCCATAAACCAATTTGCTATTCAATTGGCGTCTTTTAGTGAGCCGCAAACAATCTACGTGTTACAGGCATAAAATCCCTGCGGTTCTCAAATTCCTAACTTACAAACCATCTTTGATCTTTCAAGGCCGCAAAAATTACAATCGCTAAAATCGCAAATCGCTATTCAATTGTTACAATTCCCCAAGCCTGCAAATATTTTCACCCCCGTCAAATGTAGAAGAAAAACCTACGGGTACCAGATAGGAATCACAAGGGGGTTAAACATCTGTTCGTAGCACTGTACATGCAAATAAAAAATCAATACAGCACTTTAAAAGATGGGGAAAGAAATGAAATACATTAGAATTATTTATGAAACAGTCTCAAGCTCGCAAATCTGCAATAAAAATATTTTCTTTTATGTTTCCTTTCGGTGTCATATTAGTCTTGGGAATCAATGAGTATATCAGGCCACCCACATGGACTGAAACAGCATCGCCATTCATTTTTAATATTTTGGACATTACCGAATTGCGAGTCTGAACGCATATCGGACCTCTAAACGCTGATTGATTGACGTGTAACCTCCATGTTTTACTGACGTAATGATAACGGTCTAATTTACTATTGTCTGTTTCTAAATCGGTAGTTACGGCCTTGAACATGATCACACTCTGAAATGCTACATATGATTGCATGGTTTACGGTTTCGGTTTTCGGCCCGTAAATTGAGGGCTAGTTCAATTGAATCGCTCTGTAATTGTAGAAAATTTCAAGCATGCAGACATACGGTCTGTATAATGTAATCTGCTTGCAATTGAATAGGGCCTAAGTCTAGTATGCATGAAAGATGAGCAATCCTGAATATTTTGAGAGACATCCATGCAATTGAATAAGGCCCATTTGATGGTTGATTTGTGAACTTGAAGCAACAAAAGTGTTTGCACTTTTATCAGGAAAACTTTTTGGACTAGTCCAAAGTTTTTGTTTCTTAATATATTTAGTCACAAGATTAAGAACAAAGTCATTGTTTTGTTTTAATATTTTCATCTTAAGAAAATGCAGCCAGAAGTTTGAAGGTTCAAATTGCCCTTAAATTGAGGGCTAGTTCAATTGAATCGCTCTGTAATTGTGAAAATTTCAAGCATGCAGACATACGGTCTGTATAATGTAATCTGCTTGCAATTGAATAGGGCCTAAGTCTAGTATGCATGAAAGATGAGCAATCCTGAATATTTTGAGAGACATCCATGCAATTGAATAAGGCCCATTTGATGGTTGATTTGTGAACTTGAAGCAACAAAAGTGTTTGCACTTTTATCAGGAAAACTTTTTGGACTAGTCCAAAGTTTTTGTTTCTTAATATATTTAGTCACAAGATTAAGAACAAAGTCATTGTTTTGTTTTAATATTTTCATCTTAAGAAAATGCAGCCAGAAGTTTGAAGGTTCAAATTGCCCTTAAATTGAGGGCTAGTTCAATTGAATCGCTCTGTAATTGTGAAAATTTCAAGCATGCAGACATACGGTCTGTATAATGTAATCTGCTTGCAATTGAATAGGGCCTAAGTCTAGTATGCATGAAAGATGAGCTATCCTGAATATTTTGAGAGACATCCATGCAATTGAATAAGGCCCATTTGATGGTTGATTTGTGAACTTTAAGCAACAAAAGTGTTTGCACTTTTATCAGGAAAACTTTTTGGACTAGTCCAAAGTTTTTGTTTCTTAATATATTTAGTCACAAGATTAAGAACAAAGTCATTGTTTTGTTTTAATATTTTCATCTTAAGAAAATGCAGCCAGAAGTTTGAAGGTTCAAATTGCCCTTAAATTGAGGGCTAGTTCAATTGAATCGCTCTGTAATTGTGAAAATTTCAAGCATGCAGACATACGGTCTGTATAATGTAATCTGCTTGCAATTGAATAGGGCCTAAGTCTAGTATGCATGAAAGATGAGCAATCCTGAATATTTTGAGAGACATCCATGCAATTGAATAAGGCCCATTTGATGGTTGATTTGTGAACTTGAAGCAACAAAAGTGTTTGCACTTTTATCAGGAAAACTTTTTGGACTAGTCCAAAGTTTTTGTTTCTTAATATATTTAGTCACAAGATTAAGAACAAAGTCATTGTTTTGTTTTAATATTTTCATCTTAAGAAAATGCAGCCAGAGGTTTGAAGGTTCAAATTGCCCGTAAATTGAGGGCTAGTTCAATTGAATCACTCTGTAATTGTAGAAAATTTCAAGCATGCAGACATACGGTCTGTATAATGTAATCTGCTTGCAATTGAATAGGGCCTAAGTCTAGTATGCATGAAAGATGAGCTATCCTGAATATTTTGAGAGGCATCCATACCATTGAATAAGGCCCATTTGATGGTTGATTTGTGAACTTTAAGCAACAAAAGTTTTTGCACCTTTATCAGGAAAACTTTTTGGACTAGTCCAAAGTTTTTGTTTCTTAATATATTTAGTCACAAAATTAAGAACAAAGTCATGGTTTTGTTTTAATATTTTCATCTTAAGAAAATGCAGCCAGAGGTTTGAAGGTTCAAATTGCCAAGTGAATTTAGTTGCTGTCATTTGTGTAGTGAATCTTGTATCATCAAGACTGCAAAGGAGGCAATTGGTACATATAGTCACATCTGTTGTGTATCACTTAAATCATTTTGTTAACTTCATAAGTCACCTATGTTAAATAAAACAGCAGGTCTCAGGTACACATTTATCTAAAATACAATTGCAACTGTGGGCCACTAATTTGCAAGAAATAGATATTTAACCCTTGTGTCAAACATTCCATTGGTAACCAAAGGTAATTATGTTCTAGCCTTCTATAAAAAGATAATCACTTTTAATTATATTAATAACACACTTAAAATTAAATATATGTTTAGGTCTAGAAATCAAATATTAACAGTAATCAACATAGGCAGAACGTATTACTCCATAATTAGTCAACGTATTACTCCATAATTAGCCAATTATTCATGACTGTGATAAACTGGATTTGGGGATTCACATATACACATATCCTGAAGTAGTATAAATCACAGTTTTTAAATCATAATGTGAACTCTGGCTCTTGTATACAAATAAAGTCTTTCATATTGACAATTAGTTAACACATTGTATCTTAACATGCTTGGCCACTAACATTCATATCACTAGCCCAAATGGCAGACTAGTGTATAGTACATGGGAAAAGCACACCGTTTTGTATAGTTGTTTTATATTGTATATGCGGGTATGACATAACACGTAAATAACATTTCTCTATTCACTGTATTTATAGCAACACATATTCTGCACTGCCTAAATAGTTGATGTCTAAACTTCTAACAGTAAAGATGTCTCATGCTATGTTATACCTAAAATAAAGGTTATTGTACTCTCAAACTTCCAATACAAATAAAATTAGACAATTACATATGTTATTGCATAAAGCTCAGCAACTAATTTCACAATAAATCTTAAGTTGTGTTGTGCTACTATGTCATTTGTATAATAGTTTTAAAATGCGATATATTTTTGTCTCTAATCAATGCATTTCTTCTTCTTATTACAACTTACTGTATATATTTGAGTAAAAGCCGTAATCACTTTACCCCTCTTATTACCTCCCCTTCTCCCTTTCCCCTCACTTACCTTCCATCTGCAGCTGCTCCTCCGCTCCTCCGCGATCCTTCCGGCTGCGTCTTGTAATAAGAGGGGTAAAGTGAGGAGGGGGTTTAGGATGAGGAGGGAGGGTTAGGATGAGGATGGGGGTTTAGGATGAGGGGTTTAGGATGAGGAGGGGGGTTGAGGATGGGGGGTTTAGGATGAGGAGGGGGGTTGAGGATGAGTGAGGATGAGGAGGGGGGTTAGGATGAGGATGGGGGTTTAGGATGAGGGATGAGGATGGGGTAGGATGAGGATGGGCGGTTGAGGATGAGGAGGGGGGTTGAGGAGAGAGGTTGAGGATCGGGGGTTGAGGAGAGGGGTTGAGGAGAGAGGTTGAGGAGGGGGGTTGAGGAGATAGGTTAAGAATGGGGGGTTGAGGAGGGAGGTTGAGCAGGGAGGTTGAGGAGGTTAGGTTGAGGAGGGAGGTTGAGGAGGGGGGTTGAGGAAGGGAGGGGGAGGAACAGAGACACAGGGAAGGAAGAGGGGGGAGACACAGGGAAGGTAGAGGGGGGAAGAGACACAGGGGAGGAGACACAGGGGAGGGAGGGGGGAGAGACACAGGGGAGGGAGAGGGGAGACACAAGAAAAGGGCACAGACGGAAAGGGGGGACACAAGAAAGGGGCACAGAGGGCACACAAGAGGGGGAAACAGAAGGCACAAGAGGGACACAGGGCAGCACATTTCCCACCCTCGGCTTATACTCGAGTCACTACGTTTTCCCAGTATTTTGTGGTAAAATAGGTGCCTCGGCTTATATTCGGGTCGGCTTATACTTGAGTATATACAGTATTTATAAAGCACCAATATATTCCACAGCATGAAATGTGCATGACCTTGTGATGTCATATGTATCACATGAGCCCAGATCACAGGGCAGATGAAGAAGCCCCATGGGTTGTTTGCAAATACCAGCTCACCCTACACGCCCATTAACTGTACACCAACTCTCGGGAAGCAGAGAGAGGTTAAATACCTGGGGGAGGGTACAATTATGAGGGGGAATCGAAAGACTTGTCTAACAATGGAAATAAATACATTTGAACAGAATTAAATTATATAATATATAATAAAATATTTACATACAGCAATACCCAGTTTAGCACTCCACATACGTTTCTTACCAAGGAGTGTTATCTGAAAAGAGAGCTAAATGGGGTGGCTGAAGAGAGCGCTGAGTGGAGATTTAAAAGGAGATTTAAAAGGCTAAGCAGGAAATTACAGGGAAAAAGAGCGCTATAGTGAATCAGCAATTAAAGGGGAAGCATTAAGAGGGGTGTATATATATATATATATATAGATGAATTTACATTTTTGTATGTTTGCCCATGAATAGAGTAAAACTTTGTTTATTCTCTAGCCAGTTTTACATTTATATTTTTTTGATCCATTTGTTCAGAAGATTTAGAGCTTTCATTTTAGGTATCATTTATTTTGGCAAAAATACAGAGATCAAAATGAAGGAAAATTTGACTTTTTACTACATATATTGCATTAGATCTTTGTAATGTTACAAGAAATATAATTAAAAGACATGGTTAGAAACTTGAACGTATTCTGAAAAAAAGCTACTTAGAAATGCACACATGGACATAGTAATTTGCAAAAATGTAAAATGGGTACCGCCTCTAAAGGAAAAAAAAGGCTAGGAAACCCCCTCACTGAAACTTTAAAGGTGAAGACACAATCAGGTATATTCACCAAGCTTTGCATATATCTGCAAAGTGCTTCACTGAGGCAGTGGTTTAAAATGTTCCCATAGACAGTTCAGTATAAGGGGATAGTAACTATGGAAAACAGAGGCAGATAATTTACTGTCCTGTAATTTAGCAGCAGACACAAGAAAATGACAAAGTCTAGAAACAGATCAGAACTGTAGAACAGACTGAATACTACAAAGTTCAGCAGAAAAAGTCAAAAGGTGTGGAGCTGGCTGAGTTCAATGACAATCCCAGAAATAATCCAAAATTCAGGAACACACAGCAATCTGAAGAGTGCCCAGGAACTTATTGGATTATGGACTACTGTGTGCCCTGAAGGGAACCTGGTACCTGAATCATGGATTCTGTTATTTATAACACCAGCCCATGTAATTGCTAAGGAATATGACATGATGTTGTTATGTGCCTCAATAATTAATATTGGGGTCACTATATGAGGTTATTTGCACAGGGCAGTGTGTGTGTGTGTTATATAGAGCAATGCGTGTGTGGCTTTAACAGCAGGATTCATGATAGTGTAAAGTTATTAATGTAAAGCTGGTACCCAGGTATGTTTAATATTTAAATGCAGCATTTTCCCCAGTGAATGTGATAGAGGATATTATCAGGGGTTCTGGATTGAAGGAGTCCAGTTATGGGGGTTATCTGTTTTGATGGGCAGAAATTAGCCACGAGAAGTAATGGGGGTTATATATATATACACTTTGTCTAGAAGCAAGTGTTTACAATATTAACCTCCCTGTCGGCAGACTTCCTGATAGGAAGTGCTACTCCTTACAATAATGTATTTAGCCAACCTCTCCATAGATGTTATGGTGCCATTTGTCACCTGCCAGCAGGGGTCAGGTCGAGACTTTGTAGATCAGAAGAGGCAAGATAAAAGGGTAAATAATGGTATGTAGACCCCCATCTCTGGGTCGTGACAGAGATACAAGATTGTGTAGGTGTAAACTGCCGGCAGCAATCAATTGGCTAAGTTTCACGTCTGTTTATCCTCAAAAAGTGGCTGCAGGTCCCCTGTGCACCCATATCTTGCAACATAACATGGCGTAACCATTTACTGGTGCTTATAAACATTTTTTTCCTTTTATGCAGTATACAGGGATCAGTTTTGAATGCTTTGTATTGTTTTTTCATTTGCATGTCTCGGCCAAAATTGTTGATTATGTTTAGTCGTTTACTCATGTACAACTTTCCGTGACCCTTTGGACCTTAGCACACCAGGTACAATCATTATGTCTCCGGTTGTGCTTATCCATAAAGTTATCATGACAAAGATACTGAAGTGGGTTGCTAGTTCCATCTCCAGTAGACCGACATTCGTCTGACCTCTCAGCAATGACCTGCTCTTTGGTGACCCTACATGGTATAATGCATAGCTTCATGAAGTACACAAGCCCATTTACCAGGGCAAGGTAGTGACTCAGCTGTCAAAATTACTAGACTGTAATTTAATTTGGGTGTATTTTGTGCTGTTATCAAGTATTCTATTTTAGCTGCAGAAATTTATAGTAAAGTATTTGATTTAAATAGTTGCTAAATCTTTACATCTGATTTACTATCTATTATTGTCCCTTACACAAACTCCTCCAAAAGCTTAGAAGAGGAGTAAAAAAGACTCTCATTCATGGCTATAAATTGTTTGGTGCAACTTAAAACTTCTATTTATTAGAAATTTAATACATTGTGCAAAGGGAAATTGTGAATATAAAATGCTGCCAAACGGGCTTCCCCGCAATTAATATATATACATTTGTCTCAAATTACTACCTTAATATAGGCACAAGATAAGAAAATGTAACTTATCTGAATCACCCCATTGAAGTGTATATACAGTATTCACTGCTCGCTTCCATAATGAACCACAAGTAATCTCAAACCTAATAAAGACGTAGCTACAATGCAAAACCACGCTTCATAGGTAAAGTTGCTCATTAGTAGTAAGTTACAATATGGTAAGTTTAGACACAGTATACACTGTATACTCACCCATATGCAGATAAAGGTGCAGCTCCAATACGTGTCCTGTGCTGATGGATGTACCTATATGACACTATCAGGAGGTATACTCTGTTTACTCTGTTCCAATCCAAAATTAAAATACAAAATAATTTGGATTCCTCAAGAGACGCTGAATGAAGATTTTCAAGCCAAATTTTTTACTTGGAGACTCCTCCCATATAGCGACGCATGTGCCTCCTCACTTGTTGCTAGGTAAAATTGAATTGTTATCAGGTTTTTCACATTACTCGGTAAGTCTATAGATTTACAATATTCAATTTTATCAATATTTACTCAGCTTCCTACAAGCTATTTGAATTAGTATATCAATAGATTATAGAGATTATTTATCTACATGATTTAATAAAACTCCATTATTAACATTTGTAAAACAAAGATTACTTAAATGATGTGAGCCTATTTAGTATGATTAAACATTTAATGCCAAATTCTTGAGCTATTAATAGGAATATATAGTACCATTCAACTCAGGGCGCATATTTTAAATTATTGGGCTATGTTAATTTAAATTTCATGTCAAGAATAATTATAAAGACTGTGATTAAATACTGTTGATGTGTCATTATAACTGTAGTTACTAAAGCTTAATATAATCAGACCCACATTATTATTCTAAATAAAGCAATAGTAGTTAAATCCTTCATTGAGTCCCAAAGGTGCTAGACTCTTAAGGCGGAAAAATCATTTTGCTTCATGTTGCAAATGAAAGTTGGTCAATATTGCAGCAACGTTTGCATAGTCTGATCTTTTCAGTACCACAAAACTGTAAAAAGCTGGTATCTCCACTATGATAGCGGTTCACATGTTGTGAAACAAGGAAGTCTGCTTCATTAATGTGCACTCTCTCTCTGTGCGCTGCGCTTGTGCACCCTCTCTCTCTGTGTGCACTCTTGCTCTGAAATTCTCTCTCTCTCTCTGTACCCCTCCCTCTCTGTACCTCTCCCTCTCTGTACCTGTCTCTATCTGTACCTCTCTCTCTCCCTCTCTCTCTCACTTTACTGTCTTTCTCTGAAATGCAAATGGCTGCCAGCTTCTGTTAAGATCAGGTTTTAGGCCCCCATTGATGTCATAGCCACGCCCCATTGACGATGTCAGCGTTAGCAACATTTTTTGCTGCTCATAACTGTATATGTGATATGGTGACAAATGCTACCAACAGATCAGAGGAACAGTGATGGGCACTCCATGTGCCACAATGTATGCCAAACTGTTCCTCGGATGGTGGGAGGAAACCATTGTATTCAATGAGGAATCTACATTCTTAGAGATTATCTGTATTTGGCTAAAGTTTATCGATGACATTTTCCTAACGAGGATTGATTGTAAGAAGTATTGGCTACATTTATTGACTCACTAAATATGAATGAGATAGGATTGAGATTCGCATACTGTGCTGATTGTGAAAAAGTGGATTCTTTGGATCTCTCAATTTTCAAAACTGATTAAAATATGATTGAAACAAGGACATACAAAAAAAGTACAGCGACTAACAGCTTGCTATTCAATACAAGTCATCACCCTACACATCAAATAAATATAATTCCGTATGGACAATATTTAAGACTCAAAAATAAATATCATTCCGTATGGACTAAAGGTATGGTTAGGATGATAGAGACATATAATGCTCAACATGATGACATCCTAAATATTTAAAAAAATATATTGGCATATCTTGTTAATGGATGGCTATTTACAAGAGTTTTTGACAACAAGACCTACTATAACATATAGGAGAGCCCAGACCCTAAGAGACAATTTGGTACATAGTCACTTTTCAGTGGAAGGCCAAACAAAACCAAAATGACTGTCCCAAGGATTAGCAGGGTCAAGACTGTGTCTTAAATGCAAAGCCTGTAAATATATGATCAAGACAAAAACTTTTAGGAATTCAGCGGAAGGGAAAGAATATGTAATTAGAGACTTTATCAATTGCAAGAGCACTGCCATTGTTTATTTAATACAATGTAAGTGCGGACTGCAATACATAAGTAAAACAAGCCGCCAACTGAGAAGAAGAGTGCTGGAGCACATTAATTCGATCATTAATGAAGCAGACTTCCCCATTTCACGACATGTGAACCGATATCATAATGGAGATACCAGCTATTTACAGATTTGTGGTATTGAAAAGATCAGACTATACAAACGTTGCTGCAATATTGACCAACTTTTATTGCAACATGAAGCAAAATGGATTTTCGGCCTCAAGAGTCTAGCACCTTTGGGACTCAATGAAGGATTTAACTACTCTTTCTTCATATAAAATAATAAAGTGGGTCTGATTATATTAAGCTTTAGTAACTACAGTTATAAAGACACATCACCACTATTCAATCACAAGCTTTATAATTCTTCTTGACATGAAATTTAAATGTACATAGGCCAATAATTTAAAATATGGGACCTGAGTTAAATGGTAGTATATATTCTTATTAATAGCCCAGAATTTTGCATGAAATGTTTAATCCTACTAGATAAAGCCATTTAGGCTCACATCATTTAAGTAATCTTTGTTTTACATATGTTAATAATGGAGATGTATTAAATCATGTACACAAAAAATATCTATAGTCTATTTATATACTAATTCAAATAGCTTGTAGGTAACTAAATATTGATAAAATTGAATATTGTGAATCTGTAGACTTACAGAGTAATTTGAAAAACCTTTATAGAATTCAATTTTACCTTGCAGCAAGTGACAATGAACATATGTTACTATATGGGAGGAGTCTCCTAGGTAAAAGTTTGGCTTGAACATCATCATTTAGCTTCCCTTGAGGAATCCAAATTATTTTGGGGAAACGCACATTTTAATAGTGTCTCAAATTATTCTTGACTCACCCTGAATTGAAGCAGTTCTGGAACAGAGTAAATGGTGTATAGTTCCTGATAATGTCATACAGTTACATCCATCAGCACAGGACACGTATTGGAGCTGCACCTTTACGTATTGGAGCTGCATATGGGTGAGTATACAGTATATACTGTGTCTAAACTTACCATATTGTAACTTACTACTAATGAGCAACTTTACCTATGAAGCATGGTTTTGCATTGTAGCTACGTCTTTATTAGGTTTGAGATTACTTGTGGTTCATTATGGAAGCGAGCAGTGAATACTGTATATACACTTCAATGGGGTATTTCAGATAAGTTACATTTTCTTATCTTGTGCCTATATTAAGGTAGTAATTTGAGACAAATGTATATATATATTAATTGCGGGGAAGCCCGTTTGGCAGCATTTTATATTCACAATTTCCCTTTGCACAATGTATTTAATTTCTAATAAATAGAAGTTTTAAGTTGCACCAAACAATTTATAGCCATGAATGAGAGTCTTTTTTACTCCTCTTCTAAGCTTTTGGAGGAGTTTGTGTAAGGGACAATAATAGATAGTTAATCAGATGTAAAGATTTAGCAACTATTTAAAACAAATACTTTACTATAAATTTCTGCAGCTAAAATAGATATGAATACTTGATAACAGCACAAAATACACCCAAATTAAATTACAGTCTAGTAATTTTGACAGCTGAGTCGCTACCTTGCCCTGGTAAATATTGATAAAATCGAATATTGTAAATCTATAGACTTACAGAGTAATGTGAAAAACCTGATAACAATTCAATTTTACCTAGCAAGTGAGGAGCCACATACGTCGCTATATGGGAGGAGTCTCCAAGTAAAAAGTTTTGCTTGAAAATCTTCATTTAGCATCTCTTGAGGAATCCAAATTATTTCGTATTTTTATTTTGGATTGGAACAGAGTAAACAGAGTATAGTTCCTGATAGTGTCATATAGGTACTTCCATCAGCACAGGATACGTATTGGAGCTGCACCTTTATCTGCATATGGGTGAGTACACAGTATATGCTGTGTCTAAACTTACCATATTGTAACTTACTACTAATGAGCAACTTTACCTATGAAGAGTGGTTTTGCATTGTAGCTACATCTTTATTAGGTTTAAGTTTAGATGTGGTTCATTATGGAAGCGAGCAGGGCAATTCAGATAAGTTACATTTTCTTATCTTGTGCCTATATTAAGGTACGGATTTGAGACAAATGTATGTATATTAATTGAGGCGAAGCCCGTTTGACAGCATTTTATATTCCCAATTTCCCTTTGCACAATTTATTTGATTTAAAAAAATATAAGTTTTACGTTGCTACAAACAATTTGATAACTAGCAAAGGAATATTGATCCAGGGAGAAATTTGATTGCCAGTCTCTGGGGTCAGGAAGGAATTATTTTTTTTTACCTTATGAGACAATTGGCAAAGTTTCAATGGGTTTTTTTTCTGGATCAATTAACAATTAACAGATAATCCACATACTAAAAGGATCAGAAGATGGTCTAAAAGTTTTTATTCAACCTCAAATACTATGTAACTGAATAAAAAGTGCTTACATTTGCTGTTTATAAAATATTTATTTTACAGGCAGTATGCAAAAGGAAGATAATTAAGTATATATTCCCCTCAAAAAACATTTTACTTACTTTATATTTTCTAAAGTTTCATTTGAAGTCACATGGAATAAAATATAAAATGTTTTAAAATAGTATTTCATTTGTTGTGTCTAATAATATGCTCAATTCTCATTCCCTGGCATAGTGCCTACACAGCCAGTATGGCTTTTTTAAACCAACAATTAGATTATCAAAAATTCTTAATATATATATGCAAGTATCATTCAACATCATTGTAGATGTACCATGAACATTGGCCCAATGAATTATTTAACGCCTCCCTGTCAAGTATCTTTTGGAGGGAATGAAATGGTATTTGCATATAAGCATAACATGGCTAAAAACAGATATTCAGCTTTTAATGTATTGACAGTAATAGGAGCCTATGACATAAGATGAATAAAGATAAATAGACCTATTAACAGTAAAGTTTACTTCCATGCGATAATTACATAAATTTAATCAGCCACATTATATAGATCTAAACCATAAACCAACATAAATATATCAATTTGTATAAAGTCCTCCTTCATAGCACTCAAATAAAATTAGAACTGCTTCTGCAATATATAATGTACTGACATGTCAGAAATACAATTCCTTGCAAAAGTATTCACCCCCCTTGGCATTTTTCATGTTTTGTTGCCTCGCAACCTGGAATTAACATGGATTGTTTGAGGATTTGCATCATTTAATTTACAGAAGATGCCCATAACTTTGAAGATGTTTTTTTTTATTTTTTTATTGTGAAGCAAACAACAAATAGGACAAAATAACAGAAAAAGTCAATGTGCATAACTATTCACTCCCCTAAAGTCAATACTTGCCGAGCCACCTTTTGCGGCAATCACAGCTCCAAGTCACTTTGGATAAGTCTCTATGAGCTTGCCACAGAGTGGTACAGGTTTTGGTCAAGAATATCCATGTATTTAGTACCATCAATCTTTCCCTCAACTCTGATCAGTTTCCCAGTCCCGGCTGCTGAAAAACATCACCACAGCATGATGCTGCCACCACCATGTTTCACTGTGGGGATGGTGTTCTTGGGTGATGTGATGTGTTGGGTTTGCGTCAGACATAGCGTTTTCTTTGATGGCCGAAAAGTTCAATTTTAGTCTCATCAGACCAGAGCACCTTCCTCCATACATTTTGGGAGTCTCCCACATTACTTTTCTCAAACTCAAAACGTGCCATCTTGTTTTTTGCTGAAAGTGATGGCTTTCTTTTGGCCACTCTGCCATAAAGCCCAACTCTATGGAGCGTACACCTTATTGTCGTCCTATGTAAAGATACTCCAGTCTCTGCTGTGGAACTCTACAGTTCCTCCAGGGTTACCTTAGGTCTTTGTGTTGCCTCTCTGATGAATGCCCTCCTTGCCTGGTCCGTAAGTTTTGGTGGGCGGCCGTCTCTTGGCAGGGTTGCTGTTGTGCCATGTTCTTTCCATTTGATTATGATAGATTTGATGGTGGTTATGACACAATGCTTTATATTTTTTGTGTCTTTGCACCTTTCTTCCCCTATTCCTCCTCTCCTATAACATCTAAAGCTGCGTTGGTGTGTACAGAACATGGTCCACAGTATCAATTAGAAGTGCTTTGCGATCAACAAACTGCAACATTATATTCCAGAAATACCTGAAAAGAAGAAATAGAAACCTAACTAAAAATAACAAAAATTGACCAATAATTCACATTTTATGCATACCCTGCTTGGTCACAGGTGAGCTATTCAGAGTCCCAGTGGTGCTGATTGTTCAAGGCCAAGTGGTTTATCAGCATCACTGGTTAGCTCACATGTGCCCAATCAGGGATATGCCTAAAATGGGACATATTGTTGGTACGGGAAGACTGTAGTTGAGAAACTATTAAGGTAATTCAACACCATCTCCTTCTGCTCTAGATTACACTGTACCCCTCTCCAGTACCAGACATGGTCTCCTGTGGTGCCATCTGGCAGGGGCTGCTGGTGGAGGTGGGGGGGAGCAGCTGGTAGGGCAGGTGGGTGTTGTGGGAGGGGGGGCGTGTTGAGAGGATCTGTTCTTGGGAATTTTGGATTGAGAGGAAAATGCAACAGCATGGCCTCTTTGGACAAGTTTCTGTTTAGACTCAAAAGCTGCTCCTCCATGGACTGAGCAAAGTCTTGCTGAAGGAGGTGTTGTACCAGCTGCAATTCATTTTTCCTTTCATGATGATATTTCTTATCTCCTGTAGCAGGTCTCTCTAGACCCTCCGTCTCCTTTAAATGTCTGCACATTTCATGTTGATGTTGCTGCTGTATTTGGCTGTTATTGGTGTCTTCCTTGACATCTAATGTGGGAGAGGGTGGCTATGGGGGGGTGATAGATGCTGCTGAGGCCATGATTCTCCCATTATAAGCAGCTGAGAGGAGGGTCAATCTTTCGGAGGAATTGGACTTTTGGGTTAACATATAACATAATCGCAGAGGGGATTGGTAATTGGTCTATGACACACACACATTCCTTCACCTCCTCAATGTTCGGCTGTTCCTGCTGTGATGGAGTCTGATGGATACTGTGTAATATATATTTATTTTCTAATTCTCATAAGAATAAGATTCAGTTTTGTATGTTTAGCTTTAATTGTGGGTTGGGTAGGCATTTATATGAATATCAGCTAATTATATGTCATGGATCCTGGGATTGACATAATGTAATTTTTCATCTTGCTGATATATCCATCGTTTGGCATCCGAGTTATGTGAAAGCATGGATTTGTCTCATTATATTGTTCTTTGTATAATGTTAATATCAATATGCCACATTTACACATTTTAGTCTATATTTCTAAACAAAGTTAATAGCAAAAAGAGACAAGGGGACATTCTACAATGAGCGATTAGAAGAGATCGAAGAAGATAACAGAATGGGTCAGACATCTCTTCAAGAAATGTTGGGATCTCAAAAGCACCTTTCAGGTCATTTTCTTGGGATCTAAGATCTCTTCAGACGATGACTGTAGCCATGAAATTAAAATATATTTGTTTCTGAAGAGAAAAGCTATGGCAAGCTTGGACAAGCTAGTAAAAAAGTAACAATATTAAACTATCAACAAAGATCCACATAGTTATAACTATGGTAATCCCAGTAGTAACATATGGATGGGAGAGCAGGACCATAAAGCAGTCTGAGCCCCGTAGAACGGATGCCTTTGAATTGCTGTGTTGGCGAAAACTAGTTATACAGTGCCTTGCAAAAGTATTCACCCCCCTTGACTTTTTACCTATTGTGTTACATTACAGCCTTAAGTTCAATGTTTTGTTAATCTGAATTGTATGTGATGGATCAGAACACAATAGTCTAAGTTGGTGAAGTGAAATAAGAAAAAATATACATAAAACTATTTTTTAGAAATAGAAAACAGAAAATGTGCTTATGTATTCACCCCCTTTGTTATGAAGCCCATAAAAAGCTCTGGTGCAACCAATTACCTTCAGAAGTCACATAATTAGTGAAATGATGTCCACCTGTGTGCAATCTAAGTGTCACATGATCTGACATTAAATATACAAACCTTTTTTGAAAGGCCCCAGTAGCTGCAACACCTAAACAAGAGGCACCACTAACCAAACACTGCCATGAAGACCAAGGAACTCTCTAAACATGTAAGGGACAATGTTGTTGAGAGTACAAGTCAGGGTTAGGTTATAAAAAAATATCCAAATCTTTGATGATCCCCAGGAGCACCATCAAATCTATCATAACCAAATGGAAAGAACATGGCACAACAGCAAACCTGCCAAGAGGTGGCTGCCCACCAAAACTCACGGACCGGGCAAGGAGGGCATTAATCAGAGAGGCAGCACAGAGCCCTAAGGTAACCCTGGAGTATCTGTACATAGGACGGCATTAAGCCGTACGCTCCATAGAGTTGGGCTTTATGGTAGAGTGGCCAGAAAAAAACATTACTTTAAGCAAAAAACTAAATTCCATTTTTTGTGTTTGCGAAAAGGCATGTGGGAGAATCCCAAAATGTATGGAGGAAGGTGCTCTGTTCTCATGAGACTAAAATTGAACTTTTCGGCCATCAAAGAAAACGCTATGTCTGGCGCAAACCCAACACATCACATCACCCAAAGAACACCATTCCCACAGTGAAACATGATGGTGGCAGCATCATGCTGTGGGGATGTTTTTCAGCAGCCGGGACTGGGAAACTGGTAAGAGTTAAGGGAAAGATGGATGGTGCTAAATACAGGGATATTCTTGAGCAAAACCTGTACCACTCTGTGCGTGATTTGAGGCTAGGATGGAGGTTTATACCTTCCAGCAGGACAATGACCCCAAACACACTGCTAAAGCAACACTTGAATGGTTTATGGGGAAACATATAAATGGGTTGGAATGGCCTAGTCAAAGCCCAGACCTTAATCCAATAGAAACAAATAACAAATTTACATATAACAAATTTACATATCTAATAATTAAAGTTATTATTGTACGTGTCACATCAGCAGAGAGAGAAATTAATAAATGAGCATGCAAAAGTGCTCCCAGTAGGATAGAAATTAATCATGTACTGTATTTTTTCATGGTCTATGGTTATCTTATCTTCCTCAGGGTGATTAAGATATTTCTACACAATAAGAGACCTATGAATTTACGTGTCAAAGCTGTTTCCACCGATGCATAATTCTCCTTAGATTAATGCATTTTAATGAATGAAATGCCTTCAGTACTTGTATTCTGTGGTATGTTTTCTAATTCAATATTTAGACAACAATTCTATTATGCCTCAATCCATTACTATCCTAGTTTTTGAAGATATAATATTTATTTGCTGATTAAATAATGTAACTTAGGATAGCTAAGGATATTATACAATATAAATATAAGAAAACAACCAAAAAGAACATATCACCCAGTAAATCAAAGTATAATCTCTAAAATAAATAAACTGACAACAAAAATATCGTAAAATATATTAAAATACAAAAGATGATAATTATGTTTTACTTCACAGTTCTTGAATTTAGAAATTAATCCTTATAATGTATTGAAAAGAAATATAAGGGACAAAATGCTGTAAATAAGATAACTTGTTACTTATAAAATGAAACACTAGAAACAGTTACAGATGGTTAGTCATCCCTACCAACTACTTGGAGAACTTTATTGGAAAAAAAAAAACCATGCTGTTAAACATTATCAAATACTATCTATCTGATGCAGCAAAGAAAAAAAAATCTTTCAATGACTCTTTAAATATAATTTAAGTTAACAACCTTCCTGTTTTTACTCATATTTAAGCATCTTAAAAATTAAAGCCATATCTAAGTGGGCTGCATTATGAATGCATCTGATAGAGGAGAATTAGTAGGGTATGCAAACAGTTGCAAATTAAGGTTAACACCCTCCAAACCCAGGCTAAATTAGCCTCAAATTAAAAATGGTTTGTTTTGGACAATCAGATTAGCTAAAACTCTTAAATTAACTCTGTGTTCCTGTTTGTGGTGCAAAGCAGCCTGGGAAATGTAGTGTATTACTGATATGTAAGCTGCAAGGAGATTGGCTGAGCAAGCAAGAGCAGGTAAATAGTGGGTTAATATTGCTCCCCCGATGCTGCATACTGATTGGAGGGCGGTCAGACACCCATTGGAGGTGTCAACAATTCATTAGAGGAGTTTTTAGATATTAATACAAATTTAAATGTTTTATGAGATGTGTTGCATACATATAGGCTGCTTTTGCCTATAAAGTGCAGAAATGTATTAATCCAGCTTATTTAGATATGCTTTTAAAAAACTGGTCCAAATTAATTAGATTATTATTGTACAATGAAGCAGGATTACAAAACAAAGATACAGAGTTTTAGCACTTGCAAAGTAATCCAGCTAGTGTGCACTGCAATAAGATAAAACAGTGACTTTATACTTTTGAAAGGGATCCCAGTAATGTGTTTTAACCAATCCAAGTCTCTTCATGTTCTCCAACTCTGAGTTTCCTAATCTTGTTCTCGCAGTAGTTGGGTGGCTGACTTCAGCAATTGACAGTAAATTTGTAACGCAAACAGAATAGATGAACAAAGAAGAAAAACTTTTGTTTCATGTGGCTTTTAAGAATCATTTTCATATTAAGCACAGGGCATGATATGGGCAGTTAATATTTTCTTTAACAATTCTCCCCCTTTTAATAATCTATTATCACACATATGTATTACATTGCATTTCTTGTTTGACTAAATAACAGCCTGCCTAACTGGAAGTGACCTCCTAGACAGCTCATACTTCACGGACTACACGGATAAGCTGCATGGACAGTGTGATTCCGGCATCCATTCCAGGCTGACTACCTGTTTTCCATTTCCTCTAATGATTCATACATCTTTATTGATAACACACAATCGCAAGCATGCAATCTCTATCTGAATGGATAGCAACAGCAGCCAGAGATGCACCCCACCACAGAACTAGGCTAAATAAACAAATGCAATGTCCAAACTGATGTGGTGAATCTTTGGATTACCCTCGCAGAGATGATGTCGTCCACCTGTCTCACAAAAACGGTAAGGGTCTGCAGGAGAGGCAGGCAGCCAAACTAGGTTACCAGACGGTCATCTCTGTGGCTGTTGTATCATATCCTTAGGCAATGAGAGTATTTACCTTTTTGCTGCAACAAGAAACACAAAATACAAAAAAATTCTAGGCAATTAAGCACATCAAAATCAATCCTATCACCACCACTATGGGTTTTAAGAAATTTAAAAGCATATTGTTAAACCAAACACCAAAAGATCCCATCCAGGAGAAGGGGTTCCATCCTTCTTTAGATATGTCTCTAGCTTGTTGTGGCAACTGTTTTACTTTGTTCATATTTGCCTTTATGGGGTCATCGGAATCCTCAACCCAGGTACCGAATTCTGAGCCTATGATAGCACAAGTTCCCCCTTCTATAGATAACAAATCATCGAGAGCCATTCTGTTCTGTACGGCAACTTTTTTGACTTGGGCTAACTCTTTATTTAGGGCATGGATATAACTTGTAGTTTCATTAATAATCCCATCTATGATACTTGCATATTTATTTATCTTATTTGCTGATTCGACTCCCCAACCTGTTCAAGACGGGAACCACATCCAGGCTTTATCTGCAGATAAGAATAGTTCTCATTTATACCTAGTTCCCCCTTGGTATAATTCAAACAATGAGATATTCAAGCGTGGTCTAATGGCTGTTATAACTCTTCCTATGGTACAGTTACCCCATGCTCCCATGGGAAGCCATGAGTAGGTGTTATTGCCAAAAATGTAATAGAGTCCTTGTCTCAAGACCCTGGGAATTATTTTACCATGATTTCCTAGCCACTATTGAAACCATACCATATTGTGGTGCACGTGACTTTTACAGCTCCACTCATGTTTGTCTGTTCGTTCAGGGCAAGTACACCTGGGGGCACACCAAGCTTTCAATGTTGGGCAAAAACATATCACATGGTGTATCATTAGGTTCCATGTTAAATGTTAGTGTAGCATTTCTATAATCTGTTTCCCCCACATGTACCTTGGTTAACGTACATGGGTCCCAGACTCATTGTAGGTGGAAAAATGATACCAGTAATTTCTAAATATGTCCCTTGATCTGAGAGAGCATTATGAGCAGAGTGATCTACATATATTTGAACCTCATAACTATAATCTGTTAAATTCAAATCATCCATTGATATTGGTAAACCGATTAAAGGGATTCCTTTATGAGTGGCAGGAATATGGGAACTTATCCAGCAGTCGGTAGTATTCACCTGCTTGGCAGTTGCAGGAGCCAGATGGAATTTGTCTGCTTCCCTCCGTCCACCTGTGAATGAAAGTATGAAACACAGAAAAACAATCAGATCAGTGCATGCATTTCAACAGTTTGTTAATCATTTTTGTCCCCAGTGGCCTCATCCTTTGAACACAGTTTTGTATCACTGACCTGAAAATCTACTAGCTTACAGTAGGAAGCATGTATCCAGTTTGGTTTCCCTTACACCTTGACTGAGGTGGGTGTGGTCAGAAATACCTGGTATGGGTCATCAAATCAGGACTCTAAATGTCTCCTCACGGATCTCCTTAGCACCAACCAGTCTCCAGGGTGCAGTTCTGGTTATTTCTTCTGGATCTGGTAGTGAAGAGAAAACTTTTCCTATGCAATTTAGTCAGTTGCATTTGTAGCTGGACAATATAATCACTTAAAGAAGCATACTGTCCATGTAGTTCTTGTGGTGGTCAGTGGTGGTCTGCCAAACCAAATCTCAAATGGCAATAGGCCATGTTTTCCCCTTGGGGTGTGCCTCACTGCAAAAAGGCCTAATGGTAAGGCTTGTACCCAGGTAACGTTTGCTCACAGATCTTGGCTATTTTATTTTTTAAAACACCATTGGCTCTCTCTTCTTTCCCAGATGATTCTGGATGGTAAGGTGAATGTAGATGCTGGTTAATCTGCAGCCCTTTCATTATTTCTGCAAACACTTGCCCAGTAAAATGAGTACCTCGATCAGACTCTACTGTCTCAGGTAGACCATATCTGCACACAATTTCAGATATTAGCTTTTTAGTAGTCACAATTGCCGTTGCCTTGGCAACGGGCCAAGCCTCCACACAGGAGGAGAACATATCCACACATACCAAAGCATACTCATAGACACCACATGTGGGTAGCTGTATGTAGTCTATTTGCAATCTTTGGAATGAGTAGTCAGACTTCACAAGATGTTTCATCTCAACCTTTGCCATTTTGCCTTGATTGTATTTGGCACAGATCATGCATTTCTTACACCACTCACTTGGTGCAAACCAAAATGTATTGACACTTGCAATAATTCCCCCTTTGGAAATGTGGAAAGGGAGATAAGATAAACTGACTAGAACAGGATATAAAACTGGGGGTGCACACAATCGACCTTCCCCATGTTTCCAACCATCATTCTCCAGCATGCAACCAGCATTTTCCCACTTGCTTTGAGTCTGGGAACCTGTTTGGTTTTGGAGGGTCTTTAAGACTTCCATTGTCAAATTCTCCACAGTTTTAGAGGACTCTTGGAGAGCCATAAGAGCTGCCTTCTTGGCTGCTTCATCTGCCCTGTTGTTACCCATAGTGATAGGATCTATTTCTCGCTGATGTGCCTGGCATTTCATAACAGGTACGGTTCTGGGTAGCTTCCCTTTATATAGCAAATCCTGTATCACCACCTTTCCACTAGAGGTCAGGGCAAGTAACTCAGCTCTTTGTGCCGAGTGCATACCAGGATCAAGGGGCTCAGAGTACAGTATGGAAGCGTCATCCGCTACAGCAAAACAAGCGGCAATCCCTCCCTCTGGTTTCTTGAGTCTAGACCATCTACGTATAGTGTCATTTCAGCATTTGGAATGGGTTCTTCCAAGATAGGATTGGGAGGGGTATAGGAGAGCTCCAGTTCCTGCTCATAATCATGTCCTGGGTGTTACTCCCGTCCTCCTCATAAAATGGCAAAAGGGTTGCTGGATTTAAAACATTGCACCTGAGAATGGTTATATTAGATGGTACCAACGAGGAAATTTCATATTTCTCTGGCTGCAGAGAGGTGCCTGGTTGTCAGGCTGTGGAGGACTGCTTGTACAGTATGAGGAACCATAAGAAACAACTGATTTCCAAGGACAATGTCAGTTGTTTTTTTCAACTAACAATGCTGCTGCAGCTACTTATTTTACACATGCCGCTCCTGCTGATATCACAGGATCCAGTTTGGCGCTAAAGTACCTCACTGGCTTCTGTTTCCCCTCACACTTCTGGGTGAGTACACCAGAAGCCTGTCCCTCCTCTTCATGACAGAACAGGTAGAATGGTTTGATGTAGTTTGGGAGTGCCCGTGATGGAGCGCTGAGTATAGCAGCCTTTAACTGGTCCGCAGCCTGGTTTTCCTCCTCAGACACCTCCAGCCTGAGTGGTCAGAGCATATAAGGGAGCAATGAGTTGAGACATGTTTGGTATCCGTTGTCTGCAGTACTCGATTGTTACGACCCCAGGAGTGAGGGGGACTTAACCCTTCTGCTTACTAGTATAGGGGCACCCCTGGATGGTCTGGGTTCTTACGGTCTCAGCATTTCTGACTTGTTCAGGCCAGGACATCAGTTCAGGACCTTAGAAACATAGGAGGCAAAACACAGGCTTGGCAAAATAATAAATGCTTTTATCTCTATCTTTCTCTAAAATGACAGATATACCTTTTTTATGTATTAACAATCAGAGCAAACTTTTATAACTGACTCACTGCATGAGTGTTACAGATGACATCATAACATTCCAAATGCAGTTAACTCCTTATGAACTGGCTACAACTAAAATGTAATATAGAGTTTAAACATATAACATAACACATTGCCTTTGTAATAAAACTAGGTGGCTGGTTTTTGCCACACCGACCAAGCCCAAAAAGGCTCTCATCCGTTTGGCATTCTGTGGTTAGGGTGCCTTCTGTATCACTTCTGTATGACTTTTTTCCTGGCAGAACTGTAGCTTACTGGAAGAAACCTTGCACTCCTCAGTGCTCAAGCGGGAAAGTAGTGAAACAGTGGTCGCACTGGTGCACAGCTCTCTTGAGGTGGCTGCCAGCAGGATATCATCAACATACGGCACGACAGTAACCCCAATGGATGCATGCCACCTGTCTAGGACTTGCTTCATGATTTGACCAAATTCAGATGGTGAAAAGCAAGCAATCTGCTGTCCCTCAAAAGTAAATGCAAACAGGTACTGAGAGTCAGGATGTACAGGGACACCAAAGAAAGCATCTACCAAATCTATCACACTGAACCAGGAGGCATTCAAAGGAATTTCTCCTAGAATTGTGCCGGGATTTGGAACAAGTGGAGAATCCTTTTGAATGATTTTATTTACTGTCTGCAAATCTTGAACCATGTGGAACTGTCCTGGTCTCCCAGGCCTAGCCACAGGATACAAGGGTGTATTTACAGGTGATTTTGTGGGAATCAGGATCCCCTGATTCACAACATTTTTGATATTGAGGAATCCTGGGCAATTTAGCTCCAGGTCTGAGCTTAATGACCACTAGGTCTGCTAGATTAATCAGGTCCACTGGACCACCTTTTATAGCCCAAACATCTGGGGGGACATCCTTCAGCTCAGGCGGAATATCCTTCTCTGGAAGTATGAGCACTGCCGTTAGAGGGATCAGACTCTCCAATGTGTTGTGGTCTTCTGATCCCACCAATGTAGTGATAACCGGTCCATCCTTTGTATATTGGATGTTCGCCTTTAGTTTCATCAGTGTATCTCTTCCCAGCAAACTGCAGGGGACAGTTTCACTGAGGACAAAGGAGAGGGAGGTCTCAACTGGACCTATAGTCACAGGAGTTTCTACAGTCTCTCTCAGCATGATAGTTTTACCTGCTAGTATAGCATCAATTTGTCCAGAAATGTTCAAATTTGGGGCTTCTGATATTTTGAGAACACTGCGGGCTGCTCCAGTGTCCACCAGGTACTCCCCAGAATGGTATGGCATATCAGAGAGGGTCAGGCGAACAAAGGCCTCCTCCGCTCTCAAAGATGACTGGTAGCACTGGTAACCCTACCCGTCAATTGCTCTCCTGTCTCCCCCAGTTTGGGGCTTTGCAGTCCCTTGCAAAATTACCCAGTTGTCACAGTTATAGCATTTAGCTTTCCTGGGTTTTCCTCTGTTTGCTCCGCTGAACTGCTTCCATTGAGGTTTCCCAGGGGCACTGACTAGCATTACCCTCTGAGCTCTCTTTTCCTGTTAGGCTCAATAGTGCTGGGACCAACTTGTCTGTCTCTCCAGTCAGAATGGGCAGAAATCACCAACTGGCCATGGATTTCTTTCTTCAGTCCAGACACCAATGTGGCAGTGAGCATCTTAGGTTACCTCCTGCCTCTTCCACATTCTGCCTAAATCTTTCAAAGTAGTCTTTCACTGGTTCTTTGGCCTTTTGTTGGATATTTGTCACCCGGACCCAAGACTATGGAGGGAATACCTCCGTAATCTTATTCTTGAGTTGGTTGACATACTCTAATGCATACGTGGGGTATTTTCTAGCACTGATGTATTAAGTGGCAAGGTAAGTTTAGTACAGATGGCGGCTGTGTCTATTTGACAGCCACAACTTTTATTATCTGCAGCAGATCCCTCCATGTGGGGTTGTAGCAGTCAGTGATATTGTACAGCTTATTTACAAACCCATATGGATTGCTCCACGACTTAGGGTATGAGAGAAATCCCTTAATTTCTCCAGGTGTCCATGGGACATGCTGGGTAATAGGCCTGTCTGCCTCACCATTTGTGCCTGGAATAAACAGCTCTCTTACTGGGTAAGCTGAGGCTTAAGGTAATAAAAGTTCCTCAGCCATTTTGCTTAACACCTCAGAGTCTATTTTGGGAGTGACTAGGAGTTCTCTTTCTACTCCACAAAATACTTTTCCTCCCCTCGGGGCACATAGATCTTGCCGCGAGGTGGGAGGGGGCACAAATGATGGGCAATGACTCTGACTTGGGGTTCAACCTATATGGGAGGATATAGAGGGGGTGAGAGATTCAATCCTCCAGTGGGGTATGTTGAGGTTGGTCCAACAAAAGATTTTGTTTGGCCCCTAGGTCTCTCAGGGTCTCTGTATTGTCCATGGCATGCTCCACTAGAGAGGTTGCAAGCTGCTCTATCTGTTCTGCTTCTTCACTTTCTGACTCAGACTGACTCTCTTCCCTCTGCTGGTCTTTTCTTACTGATGTTGTCTTAGTCTCTACAGTAAAAATACTTTGGACGTTTTAGTGTCTCTGATAGGATTCTACAGTCCATCTACTCTAAGCTGCTTTCTCATTTGCTTTTACTAATTTTTGTTTGAAACTTTTGTAGATATTCTCCCAGCGGGGTAATTCAAAGGTTCACCTTTTGGGAATCCCAAAATCCATTCCCACACACCATATTTCATATTCATACTCTCCTGTGGGGGCAGAAGGACTCTTTGGATGTATTTTATTTGAGTGTGATGTAGTATCACTCTTAGTAAGATCATTTCCCCTAGCCCAGCTATGATGAAGGGGACTCTTACCCTTCTCTCTCTATTCTTAGCGACTTGTGGCTGTCAAGGAAATGGCAACTTGGCTGTGGCTGTCAGGGAAATGCCCACACTACAAATCACCGCTTTTGATATCTCCAGATTTTCCAACAGAACCAAATGATGACTATCCCAAAAAGTATTTGGCCTCTTATATCATCAAAGTCGAACCACGCTAAAGGCTGAGCACAGGGGGTACCCAAAGACTTTGCACTTACAGACCAAGGCACACTTAGTAAGAAGCACTACATCAACCCACACTTAACCTTCTATGATTTTTCCCTTTGCTGTGCAGACTATGGTTAGTTACAACTTACTTGACAGACTCAGAGAGATAGAAAACATTTGTGTCTGAGGACGATAGTGTCCTCTTACTTAGCACATCTGTGCCCCCACTGGCTCTCTCCGTAGAGGTGCGTCTAGAGGCAGTACAATCATATGTCATAAAGGACCTCTTACATACTGTTATGGTGGATTTTATGCACTAGTATCCTCACTCACTCACACATTCATAACAAAAGATGCTAAAACAAAAAACTGTTGTTTCAGGTTCATGGAAGGTTTGTACTTACGATAGAGTAGGAGACAGAGGGTTTAGGAATCAGAGGAAAGTACAGCAATGGAGAAACAAGGATCTCACCTATTAGAGGCACCAGTTGGTCTCCTATCCTCAGTTTCCAGACCTTGATTCCGTCTGCTGATCGCTTTCACCTCCCGGGTTTCGGCACCAACATTGTTAAGGAAATAAGGCACGTGAAACAACTGGTCCAAATTAAATAGATTATTATTGTACTACTATTATTGCATACTGATTGGAGGGGGGGTCAGATGCCTTTTTAGACACCCCTTGGAGGTGACAACAAATAATTAGAGGGATTTTTAGATATTAATAAAAATGTAAATGTTTTATGAGATGTGCTGCATACATATAGGCTGCTTTTTGCATATAAAGTACAGAAATGTATTAATCCAGCTCACTCAGATATGCCTTTATTGAGGTAAAAAGGCACGTGAAAAAACTGGTCCAAATTAAATAGATTATTATTGTACAATGAAGCAGGATTACAAAACAAAGTGACAGAGTTTTAGCACTTTCAAAGTAATTCAGCTGGCATGCTCTACAATCAGATAAAAGTGTCTTAGTTTTTGAAGGAATCCCAGTAATGTGTTTTACCAATCCAAGTCTCTGCTCGTTCTACAACTCTGAGTTTCCTTATCTTTTACTCGCAGTATTTGGGTGGCTGACTTCAGCAATTGACAGTAAATTTGTGCATGCAATAGAATAGATGAAACAAGCAGAAAAACTTTGGATTGATGTGGCTTTTAAGCATCAATTTGATATTATGCACAGGGCAAGATGTGGGCAGTTAATATTTTCTTTAACACGTTTAAGCCATAAATATTTTAGAAAGTAAGGTGTGCTTTGTAAGAAATAAGAGACACAGGACCCCATTTCAGTCTTTAAAATTTACTCATTTAACAGTTTACAGTGACCTTTGAATTTTCCTCCAAGACATTCCAACTCTTAAGGGTGCTTCACACAAGATACTTGCCATACTTGAGGCCCTTTTCCCCAAAACCTTACTTGTATTTTAGACAACCCAGAAGACGAGGATTCAATGGCTTCAACCAAGAAAGAAAAGGAAGCAATTCTACAATCAACGCATATACCCCACTTGATCCAGAACTGAAGAGTGAGGACTAGGGCATCATGGATCATCGCTTGATGGGTATAAAGGGTAGGTAAGTATAGACTTTATTTACAGGTTTAATTTCTTTTAATTTATTTAATGCAATCTATTTTATTTACTTTTTTATTTTAATGTAATTCATTTGTTTATTTTCAGTAGATTTTTAAATGTTATTGTAATGTCCAGGATTTAGAGATATCACCATCTGACTGGCAAGTGAGGCAGACACTCTAAACGTGTTAAATACTTATTGCCTCATCTGTATCAACACAGTGTAATCTGTAAATCCTAATCTCTATGCGATTCCCTGAGAAGAAGTTTAACAACAACTGACATAGTGTTTTTTATGTATTAAAATGTTTTTTCTAGAATATTTAAGTTTATGTAAGTTATATACAGACATTACACATCCATTCTAATTTAAGGATCAACTGAAGACATTAAAATGCACTACACCATGACATAAAGCAATAAAAATCAGGAAAATGTGTAAAAAAAATGTTTTAAATTTGAAGCTCTTTTCCTTGTTTCATAATTGACTTTTATTTCTATATTGTTTTTATTCTGCTTTTATAACACTCAAACTGTTTGTGTTCATAAAATGTGCAATAGTCTGGCTTGCACTATAGAATCTATCCTAATGGGGAAATTCTCCCGAAAGTACCACAAATTGCAAGCTTCTTTAAAACAATTATATACTGTCTTAGCTGCAATGATACATTTCAAAATGTTTGCTTTGAGATTAGAATCACATATATTATTGTGAGCAAGCGGGTTGTTGCGAGGGCCGCAGTTGCTGGCAAGGAGTCCCGAAGGCGCTCTTTGCCAGCAACTTCGGACTTTAGGCCCACAAATGCGAGGGGCCGCATTTGCGGAGGTGGAGGCTCCCACGTCAACAGCAAAATTTACGGACTTAGCATCCACAAATACGAGCCGCGGGACATGTCGACCTTAGCGCCCAAACCCTGCTCACATGAAAACATTAAAAACACAATAAATACACACAATAAACACATAAAAAGCTTACTCACAGCAAGGGGGGGGGGGGCACCCTGGACCTCTGCAAGTGAAGTTACACCTCAATTTAAGTAAAAATTCAAGAGTTTAAACACACGAAAATCCCCTAAGCTACAGAAAAAATGCTGCCGAAAAAAACAAAAGATGAGGCTACAGGACCCTGAACACACAAAACACCAGGAAACACATACAGATTTTCCGAAAATGCTGTATGAGGTCCAAAATACACTATTAACAAGAACGCAAAAATATAACCTTAACGCCCAACCCGCGCGCACATGAAAACAATAGTAACACAATAAATACACACACCAAATACATAAAAACCTTACCCACACCAAGGGGGGGGGGGGGGCACCCAGGACCTCTGCAACTGAAGTTACACCTCAATTTAAGTCCAAATCCAAGAGTTTAGACACACGAAAACCCCCTACACGAGAGAAAAACCGGCTGCCGAAAAAACCCAGAACGAGGGTACAGGACCCTAGGCACACAAAACAACACCAAGCACATACAGATTTTCCAAAGAAGCCGTATGAGGTCCACGATACACTTTTAACAAGGACGCTAAATCATCCACAGCCGAGTAGCACATACACATTAGCCGCCATTTTACAACACTAACTTGTGGAAGTACACAGCTACCCTAATGAATTTTCCTCGCGCACGTACACTATTTACACTACACACTGCACACATTGCTAACACTTACACATCAGCTCCACAACAGTGAAAACCGACATTGTATGCTGCAGCAAAATCAAAACAGATTGTCAGCTCTTCAACACAATACTTCCTGCATATATTACTTAAAAATAGGTAAAGTATATTCATTTATTAATTTATTAATTATTTCATTAGCATGCAAAAAAGACCGCCAACACTGCTCATAGCACACAAACAACCAACAGCCTCGCAATGAGTGCCAAAGGCTCTCAGCACGAGGCTCGCAATGAGCACTGAAGGATCTCGGAACACCAACAAAATTAATGTCTCAACCAAACACCATTACCTGCCTTACAATCTTATTGCCGTCATTGTTTGAAGGGGAAGTCGCTAGTACAGTTATATTTTGCGGTTGAAGTAAGGCCATATGCAGGGTGATTGTGATTTTCGGTCCATGCAGAACCTACTGAGTTATGGAAAGTTTATAGGATGCCCAAGCAAATTAAAATTCTCTTTTACATTAACTACAGAGTTGTCTCAAGAAAGGTCTAAAGGGACTTCTTAGCTTTAAGTGGAGCTATTCTTTTCCAATGGCCACAGACATCATGATCTAAACTGAACAGGACTGTTTCTAGATGAATAATTATTTTCCTTATAGATTGGACACACATTGCTTCTTATGGAAGAGATAAAAGTCACCTTTTTTTCAAACTTGGACACCTTTTTTTTTTTCAATAGATAGAAAATTGAACAATACAACAACAACATACAGTTAAAATAGTACAGCAATGCAGCCACAAAAAAACAAAAAACAAAAATAAAAACACAACAAAAACAAATTGACAAACAGACAAATGTTGGAGAGAAGGAGAAGGTTTTAAATATCTGCTTTTCTTTTAATGTTGGCTATCCCATATTGACCAATAATTAGTTTTTGAGATCTTTATGCCTAGATGGTTTATATTTTTTCCAGTTCTCTATTCTTACTTAATATTGTCAAAACTTCATTTAAAGTTGGAAGAAATGGTTGTTTCCAATTTTAACTATAGCCCACTTAACAACTATAGTTAATTAAGTGATAAAAGCTTTTTCCACAAAAGTTACGTTTTCAGGGAACATGTGAAATAATGCTATCTCCAATGTTGGGCCAATGGTTTACCCCAAGACAGTTGATACATAATCAAAACATGATAACCAAATGGCATTCCTACCAGATGTGTTTATATGATCCTTTTTGAGCACAAAGTCTCCAATATCTGTCTAAGGTGGGATCTTTCTTTATTAAAGCCACCTTTGTAGGAACAAAATACCATCTCTGCGTAGTCTTAAAATAGACTTCCCTAAAGGCCTGGTATTTAATTTCCTTATGTAAGCGTAAAAGTTGTGAACCATTTTTCTGGTGAGGAATAAAAATGTTCCCATTTTTCCATTGTCCCTGTTTCCCCTATTTCATTTTCTCTTGTTACAACCTTATAACATTTAGAAATTAAGTGGTTCCAATCATTGGCTGAGGCTAGTATTTTTTAAATTGGGGAGATTGCTTGGTTTCTCGTAGCCTATAAATAGATTTATAGATTGTCAGCCTTACTAAATTGTGATTCGGCCAATTGAATAGGATTCTATATAAGCACAGAGCATATTCTTTTTACAGAAGTTTTTAGTTAGTGTACTTCTATCCAAATGCAAGGTCTTCACTAACTAAAAACTTCTGTAAAAAAAATATGCTCTGTGCTTAAATAGAGCCCTATTCAATTGGCCGAATCGCAATTTAATAACGCTGTGTATGTTTTAGAGTTTCATATTGCAGCCACTTCCTTCTTGAAAGTCCAAATTCTGTGTTCAAACTATCGAATGATTTAAACTGTACTGTCATATAAATCTCCTAAATTAAAAATATTCAATTTCTTCCATTCCTCTAAAAAAGGGAGATCAAATTTATTACTCAAAAAATTCAATGGAGTGCTAGGTGAAGGAAATGCAATTAGATCTAATTTTGCATGCCAATTAAACCAGAACAGTTTCTATTACAAATGAGGAATTTTTTATCAAACCCAAAAAACTTTTATCTTGCCAAAGCCAAAATTCAATATTATCTTTAGGTAATAAAGCTTTTTCAATATGTAGCCAACTAGCTTTGTTAAATTGTGATGTCCAGTTAATACAATGAGAGAGCATAACTGCTATATAGTAATCTTTAATACAAGGTGTAACCATTCCACCTCTAAGAAAGCCTTGTTTTACTATTGTCTAATTAAGTCTAGGTTTTTTATTTCTAAAAATAAAGTTATCTATTATAGACTGTAATTACTTTATAATAAAGTTAGTAACTTCTAGTGGCATACACTTAAATATATAATTTATTTTCGGCAAAATAGACATCTTTATCGCAGCAAACCTGCCAAGCCAGGACAAAACTATATTTCTCCAACTTGCTAATAAGGATTCTAATTTACTAATTAGTTTAAGAAAATTTATTTGAGTAAAATATCTCAAATTCCTAATAAAGACAATTCCTAAATAGGAGATTTGATTAGAGTCAAAATTGGCTTTGCATACATTTTTTAAAATTGCTTTTTGTACACTGTCCAAATTTAGTGTAAGCACTTCCGTTTTGGCTAAATTTATTTTATAATCACATATATAGTTGTGAGCATGCGAGCCAGTCAGAGCCGTTGCTCACGCTTGCGGGCTCGCGTATCGAGCCCGCGGCCCTCGCGAAGCAGGAGCCGCTGGCGAGGGCCTCAGTTGCTGGCATGGAGCGCCAACGTCTGCGCAAATGCGGGTCCTCACAAAGCACTTAGGGAAGGCGAGCCGTTAAACCCTCCTCGGAACCAACAAAGACCCACACGCACTAAGAATCCGACTATAACGGCCGACCCCCGCGCAACTAAAAACAGTGAAAACACACCAAATACTCACACAAACTACATAAAAAGCTTACCCATAGCAAGGGGGGGGGGGGGCACCCAGGACCTCTGAAAAGTGAAGTTACACCTCCATTTAAGTCCAAATTCCTGAGTTCAGACACACTAAAATCCCCTAAGCGAGAGAAAAAATGGCTGCCGAAAAAAATGAAAACGAGGCTCAAAGACCCAGGACCGTCCAGCCACCTACAACTTACCCAAGAAGGGATCCAAGATAAGCTCGGAAACCCGCATTAACCCCAGGGGATCCGAGATAAGCTCGGAGCCCTGCATTAACCCCACATTAACCATCGCAGTGGGGGTCCCGATTGCATGCGATCGGGGACCCCCGTTGCAATCAAAATTCCCACATTACAGGTCCTTAAAGGACCGTAAAGGTCCTTAAAGGACCCGTTGTAAAAGAAAAAAATATACACTGTCACCCTGTCAATCATGGGGGTAAATACAGTCCCCCATAAAACCCTCATGAACCCTGTCACTCATGGGGGTCAATATAGACCCCCATAAGCCCATCATTAAGCCTGTCACTCATGGGGGTCAATACAGACCCCCATAAGCCCTTCATTAACCCTGTCACTCATGGGGGTCAATACAGACCCCCCATAAGCCTCTATTTAAACCCATCAGTCCCATAAGGGTATATTAATACCCTTATGGGCCTGTTACAATACTACATTAACCACATAAGTACCATGATGGTCCTCAAGGACCATCATGACACTAAGTATAAACACTATACTGCACTATACCACCCCCAATAAAACATTAAATATCAACTAAACACCCTCTACACTAACCTATTAACATCTACACTACCTACCCCCTATTAACCCCCACCACCCACCACTTACAGAAAATAAAAAAGCCTAAAGTCACAAAAAAATCTACATTAGATGAAATAAAAAACCTAACTCACAAAAAAATATAAACTAAATTGCAGAAAATAAAAAAACCTAAGTCACAAAAAATAAAAAAAGGAACATTACAGAAAATAAAAAAAACATTACAACCCCCACCTCACTACAGAAAAAAAAAATACACACCTGAAAAGGAAATACATATAATACAAATACATACAATACAAATACATACAATTACAATACAATACACCCCTATCTAATATACATCACACAATCTATCTAAATAGCATAATCTAATATACATGCTATCTATATAATAATACATCCCCAATCTATCTAAATAAATACCACAATCTAAATACAAAACATCCTATGCTATCTATATAAAACGCATACCCCTAGCTAACATACAATAAATGCTATCTATATATTAACTAATCTAAGTCTAAGCTAAAATAAAATAATTAAGACCACTTACCTTTGCAGATGTCCATTGGGATCAGCCACCTACGAAAAAAATAAAAAATAATTAGTGCAACACGTTTACAGTTCTAAAAATAAACATTCTATACATTCTATACATTCTAAATATTCTACTCACCTTTCCGGCATGTCACGTCCTTATTCTTTTAATCCTTCTCCGGCGCGGCACCTGTTAAAAAAAACACAACATTAATACACATACATCAAAATAAAATAAACATAATCTACATTCTACTTACCTCCCCGCGATGTCTCCGGCCTCCTCCGGATCCTCTTCTGACACTTCCTGTATAAAAAAAATAATATATATATATATATATATATATATATATATATATATACTTACATCCGCACTCCCGGACATCCCCGACGCTAATGACGCTCCAGGAGACTTTTCCGGAAGAAAATAAGCAATGGCGCCTTCTTATTGGTTGAAAACGCTGTCTATCAAATTCACCCAATCAGGAGGCACCAATGTGTGAACCAATCACAAAGGGATACACCCTAAAATCCCACTCTGATTGGATAATGCACCTGTCAATCTTTATTTAAACCAATCACAAGGCGCAGATGCCTTCAGCTAATCACATTCACCCCCACAGGGTGATTAGTTGGAGCCTCTGCACATTCTGATTGGTTGCACTGACAATAGCCAATCACAATGGAATACACCCTCACGTACTGATTTGTGAAGTATTTGCGCATTCTCATTGGCTATTTTTAATATCAATCAATATTACAGCCAATGGGAAGGCGCAGATGTCTTCACCAATCAGTACGTGGGGGTATATTCCATTGTGATTGGCTGATAGCAATAAAGCCTTAGGATTGGTTCAATTAAGATTGACAGGTGTGTTATCCAATCAGCGTTGTATTTTGGGGTGTATACTTTTTTCATTGGTTCACAAATGGGGTCTTCTAATTGGCTGAATTTGATAGACAGCCTTTTCAGCCAATCAGAAGCCGCCATTGCCAATTTTACTCTGGAACACTCCATAGGAAGGTCATTAGCGTCGGAGAAATCTGCCAGGGCGGATGTGTGTCGCTTTTTTTTTTTTTTTTTTTCATGCACGGATGCTTCCGGAGAAGACGAGGAGGCCGGAGACATCGCGGAAAGGTAAGTATAATGTAGATTGTGTTTATTTAACTTTGGTTTATGTTTACTAATGTAATGTTTTTTTTTACAGGAGTAGCGCCGGACAAGACGCAAAGATGGACGACGGAACATGGAGGACGTGACATGCTGGGATGTGACATGCTGGAACGGGACATGCTGGAAAAGTGAGTATAATATTTAGAATGTTTAGAATGTTTAGTTATTTCATGTAAACGTGTTGTATTCATTTTTTTTAATCTTTTTTACCGTAGGTTGCTGATCTGAAGAAACATCTCAAAGGTAAGTGGTCTTAATTATTTTATTGTAGCTTACAATTAGGGTAGCTATATATATATGTATATATATATATATATATATATAAATATATATATATATATATATATATAGATAGCATGTATTGTATATTAGATAGATAGATAGGGGGATGTATTATTAGATATTATTGTATATTAGATAGTGGGATGTATATTACATTATATAGTGGCATGTTTATTAGATAGTGGCATGTATATTAGATAGGGGTGTATTGTATTTAATTGAATTGTATTGTATTTTATTTAATTGTGTTGTGTTGTATTTTATTTAATTGTGTTGTATTGTATTATATGTATGTATTATATGTATTTCATTTTCAGGTGTGTAATTTTTTTTTTTAAATGTAGTGAGGGGGGTTGTAATGTATTTTATTATTTTCTGTAATGTTCCTTTTTTATTTTTTGTGACTTAGGTGTTTTTTTTTTTTGTTCTGTAATGTACATTTTTTATTTTTGGTGATTTTAGTTTTTCTTATTTTATGTAATGTAGATTTCTGCTTTTTGAGGAATTTAGTTACTTAAGGCACACAGTACACTCACATTGTGTGACAAACAGCATTTCAACACTTTCTTTTATTGACCGCAATTTTTTGACGGGCAAGTCGCTAGTATGATATATTTCCAAACATCTCAATCAGTTTGTGTGCATGTTCCAAAGATATGATTGGACTAGACAAAGTTAAAATAACGTCATCTGCAAAAATCATGATTTCATAAGGATTTCCATTAATCGTTATGCCTTTGATCTCTTCTGCCCTCCTGATGGCCTCTGCTAGGGGTTCCATCATAAGGGCGAAGATCAGTGGAGAAAGAGGACAACCTTGGCGAGTCCCATTGAAAATTGTAAAAGATTCAGTTTTAAGCCCAATACCTGCCACAAGCGCCGAAGGTTGGACACCATTTATAATCATCTTGTCTCAAGAAATTAGATTGAAATTGAAAAATCAATACGGTTATACTACATGGTATACTAATGAACTTTTTTTTATTTTAATACACTAATAACTTTTCTGATGGTATTAAAAACCTAAACTGTTCATGAATATCTGCCTATGAATATCTATCTATTCGAACTTAGTTGATCTACCGTATATACTCGATAATAAGCCGACCTGAGTACAAACCGAGGCCCATATTTTACCCCAAAATACTGGGAAAACTTAGTGACTCGAGTATAAGCCGAGGGTGGGAAATGCGCTGCCCCCTGTGTCTCTCTTGTACCCTCTGTGTTCCCCTCTTGTGTCCCCCCTCTCCCTCCCATGTGTTTCTTCTTCCCCCTCTCCCTCCCCTGTGACTTTCCCTCCCTCTTGTGTCTCATTCCCTCCCTATTGTGTCTCATTCACCCCCCCCTTATCCTCCTCCTCATCCTCACGCCTCATCCTCTATCCACACACACAGCCAGAAGACGTGCAGAGGAGCAGCTGATGAGAGTAAGTGAGGGGAAAGGGGGAGTGTGGAAGTGATTAGTAGGGAGGATTAGAAGGGAGGATGAGGAGGGAGGATGAGGGGGATGAGTTGGAACCCGGCATATGCTAATGACGTGATATGCTAATGCATGTGACATCACGTCATTAGCATATGCTAGGTCCCGACACAGCCAGAAGACGGGCAGAGGAGCAGCTGATTAAGGTAAGTGAGAGAGAGGGGAAGGTAAGTGAGGGGAAAGGGAGAGGGGGGAATGAGACATGAGGGAGAGGGAGGGAAGGAGACACAGGGGAGGGAGGCGGAGGGAAAGAGACACAGGGGAGGTAGAGGGGGAAGAGACACAGGGGAGGGAGGGGAGAGACACAGGGGAGGAAGAGAGTAGCAGGAGCAGGGTGACTCGAGTATAAGCCGAGGGGGGCTTTTTCAGACGTAAAAAAAGGGCGGAAAAAATCGGCTTATACTCGAGTATATACGGTACTTTATCTTTGTTGTTTGAGAAAAAAGGGTGAATATACACATTTTGATAGATGTGAAAGGATTATTTAACTTTAACATTTTGATTGTTAAATAATGATTTTACCTACAATATCAACATTTAGTAATATCTTTTATTAGCATTAATTCAGATATAATTTGCAATTTAATTACTAATTTTATAACTTTTTGTTATCTTTCTGTTTTATGGCGGTAACAAAAAAATATGACCTTGTATTTTGTTATCACGCTTAATTAATTAAAAAGTTTAATAACATAAAAAAAAAGAATCAATATTTGTACAGTACACTTCCTTGTGTAACCACAAGGCTAGAATTTATGGAGAAAGAGAACTCAAGTGGTTGAATTTAAATTACCATTTCTTTCAAAGTGAATGTTTTGCATTCTCTTGAGACTTCCTTGTCCAAAGAAGTTATTTATATAGAAATACTCACTGGGAATTTTCTATTCATATACTTGTTGTGAATATTGAAACTGATATTTCAATAATTAATGAGTATAAACTAATACAGAATGGAAAGGGTAATTTAAAAAAAACATACATGTACTATTTAGAGTCCATTTTTGTATGAAAGGGCAACAAAAAAGCTAAGTATGATGATGATGATTATTATTTAATTTCTGAATTGCTTCACTTTAGTAGCAGCAATAGAAAATAGCAATTGCTCTACAACTAATGCAAGATAAAACATTTTTATTGATGTATGCATAATATACAATAGATGACCTGAGGCACAACTGTTCAAAACATACATGCCAAAAATAGAAAAAATGCATGAATTACACAACACCAGCCACTGTTAAATATTTATGCAGCATCTACAAGCTATGGGATGAACAAATGTACCCAGTCTAGAAAGTATTAAGAATGCTTTAAACATAATAATGAAATCTTATTGCATCTCCCCAGGCAACAAATAAGGACAAGCAAAAACATTTCCTGAAGCCAAAATTAAAAATAAAATATTGTAAATATGCAAGAATAACATTTGTCAGGGATTAAGATGTTGTGCCAAGATGTGCATTGTATATTAAATCGGGGTGACTTAGAATTAGGAACAAAATTCATGTGGTTAGTATATATCAATTATAAAAATACATGTCCATCTTGAATTTTCATGATATGATACAGTGAAACAAATGGACTGGTCATTCTAATGAAATCATATATCATATTCTCTCTATCCAGATTACGGGTGTGTGCAGGGGCAGATCTACCAGTGGTGCAGGTGATGTAGGGTCCCCATGAGGTCTCTCACCCCGGCCCAACCCACCAAGGCCCTGTTGGGACCCCCTGGGACCCCCTGTGACCACTTGACTACACACACAGCCTAAAATTTGTGTGTGCATGTTTAAAAAAAGGTGTAAATGTGAAGCCGTTCAGCATGCTGTGAGAACAAGGACTGCAAAGTAGCAGCAAAGTCCAGGGGTTTGGGTGCTATTTGGGGATGGATCCAGAGAGGGGATGGCTGCTGAGAACGAATATGTGCTATGTAGGATGATGGATGCTAATAGGGTCTGCTGCTGTGTGAGGGTGATGTTTATATATGTGTATATATGTGTATATATGTGTATATATATATATATATATATTTATATTTATTTTTTTATATATATATATATATATATATATATATCCATAGAGAATGTCTCAGTAAAGTGGAGTGCATGCGTTCTGGACCTGTGCTGCAGGCAGAGGAGCTTTGCACAGACAGGAGCACTGAGTAATTTTGTAGCATGCCCAGCGCAAAACATTTTTTACATCCCACCGAGGGAACCCCAAATTTGTATTTGCACCAGGGCACTCCATTCTCCACTCCGCCACTGGGTGTGTGGATACATCTACTGTATATATGAAACTCTGATTAAAATGTGAATAAACCTTGTCCCATATTTTTTTTAAGAGAAGTTGGTGCAGATACAGAGGCCCTCATTCAATTGTGATTTGGCCAATTGAATAGGGGTCTAAATAAGCACATAGCATATTTTTGTTAAATAAGTTTTTAGTTAGTGAAAATCTTGTCTTTGGATAGATGCTCACTAATTAAAAACTTATTCAAAAAAAAATGCTCTGTGCTTTTTTAGAGCCCTATTCAATTGGCCTAATTGCAATTGAATGAGGGCCAGAATGTCTAACATATAATGAAATTGAAGTTTTTTTTTTTCTCTCCAAACTTTCAAACATGCTTCATATATAACTTCCAGATTCACTAAGCTTTTCAGGGTTGTGTACCAGATCTTTGAAAACTGCAGATCTATTTCCTATGGGAAACTGCCATTGCAGCATCAGTGAGGCATTTTGTAGCTCTTGCAAAGTTTAGTTAATATATTCTTATATGTATTCTTGCCCTGTGTCATCATGAAATAGTAGACTGGAAACTGCAATCCAAATACCTCTTCCACTTTGTAACACTCTTTCTGTATTTCTGTTGGATAGAGAAATCAAAAATTAAAAAACAAACACGTTAACATGCAAAACTAGTAGGAGTAGGGGCCACTTAATTCAGCACAATGTGCATCACATCACTGTAAAGATCTCCTACAAGCAAGTTGAAATAAAAAGACTACCCACAGCTTGTTCCATATCTGCTTCATTATTGCAACCAATCGGGTTCCAGGGGTGTGTCCCCCATTTAAGTCAATGATAGGGCTTTTTTCAGACTGATTATATTTCCAGTTTGAGGGGAACATACCTTGTGATGGTTTATATTTTCAGTACCAGCTGAACATTCAGGTTTCTGCACTCTCTGGAATTTGAGCTATGCTTTCAGTCCAGCTTAGGGGAAAGGGGCTGGGGGAATAATTGAATTATTGCTGTGTGAAATGTTCCCAACAAACAAATATGTAACCCTTACCACATCTATTTGTACAGACATGGAAGACTAGTACTCACCAATAAAAGGACATTTTTTGGTTAACTGGTCATATCAGTGTAACCTGAATCTATAGGGAAGCTGTGTTAGCAATCACAACCTTCCCCCATAGAGCCTCACACTCTGTGCATTGCTAATTTCAATACAACTGCGAGTTTTCAGAATAGACTACATGTTAAAAAAAGTTTAAAAAGTGATTCAAAGTGTAAGATTTAGTAGCTATAATTAAAAACATATAGATCATTTTAACATATAATCTGATGCTCTTTTACATCAAGAAGAGCACTTACAGTGAGATCAGTGGCCAAAGCATGAAAGGGCAATGAAATACAAATCTGTTTTTTCATGCATTTAAAAGATCATGATTGAAACATTATCAAAGTTGTGTTTTCCATGAAAAGATAAGTAACACCGTTTTAAACTTCATTGAAATTAACAGGAAGTGCACAGAGCATATGTTCATGTGCAGATTTCATTGGCAGACATGTATGACTCATACAGGAATATTACTGGCTGAAGGGGTGAGATGTCAGATGTTTTATAAATTTAAACTGTTTTTTTTTCTGCTTTGAGAGCATCATTTGAAAAAAAAAACATGCACACAGTGATACATTATCAATATCCTCTTTCTGATGCAACAAAGAAAAACATTACAGTTAACTGGTCTTTAAAGTGACTCTATCGCCTCAAAATGAAGTTTTTTTTAGAGTATTCATAAAAAGCAGGGGTGACAGGGCCCCTTTAAACGAGTCTTGTTTGTGGTGAGAGTGTCCATTTAAAAGAGTCTTAGTTCGTGTAAGAGTGTCTGTTTGATGGAATCTTCTCTAATATTTGTTTTACAAATAATGCTAGAAAAGCTGGTACACAATATTATGTACTTACCATTCAAAGACTTGTTCACTCACTGTTGTGATGTTGACATAAAATTCTTGAAGCTCAAATGAATAGAAATGTGTATTAGATTTTCAGTTTTTCTGGCCACTCACCTTTCCTGTCATATCACTCGCCATTTGAATGGTGAGTAAAAAAGTATTTATCTCATCATATGTCCTGATTCCCTCAATCATGTATGACTTAAATGTATATCTAATTTTCCATATTTTTTACTTTTTCTAATCTAACACCTGATGCTTATATCAGAAATGATTCATTCTATACACATACAGATTTTTTTCCACACCCACAGAGCTGCTTACATAGGCACAGTGTACCTACCAACAGAAAAACTGCATTTGGGTATGAATTTTAGCCCTTTACTAACCTTCAAGCCAACAGCAGAAAAATTGCAGAGATCCACAGAGCAATGTCTGAGCTCATCCTTGCTTCCTTTTACACATCACATGATGCACAAACTGACATCACTGATTCATACAATGTATTAGTTGCCTGTTATTGGCCAAAACATATGAATGTTATGCTAATTTTAGGAAAAAGATTTTGGCAAAAGATTTATAAAAATTTAGGGTAAGTGTAATAATGTTTATTTTTGTATTTTATCATTCAAAAATTTGTTTCATACACTACTGATTTTCCTCTATAAGATGCATTCATAATCCATAAAACTTAAATATGCCTTCAACGTGAACATCTGTGATCATGCCCTCCTTTAACCCCTTTAGCGGTAATAGCAAGCATGGCTCTGGGTTAAATTGTAGTTCCTAAAGTGGCCACGCGTTTTTAGTCAGAAGCCGCCATTTACATTTTTTTCCCAGAACAAGCTCTACAAGTCTCATTTGTGGTGGGGACCTCCTCCAGGGAGGAGATCTGTTAGTTTATTTTTTATTTTTTAGAGAGTAGGATTTTTTTTCCAGGGGCCCAGCCGAAAAAGACTAAAGGAAGGACGGGGAAAGGTACATTTAATATATAGAATCTTTAGAATTTTGTTTTGTGTTTAATTTTGTACTAATTTTATGTTTCTTTTTTTCCTAGGGATGTGACCTGCGGCAGGAAAACCGTTGTCGCTGAAGGGGCATTTGGGCAAGGTAAGTGGTCTTATTTATCCTATGTTAGGTTAGATTTTTTTTTTTATGTATACAGCTAGGGGTTTAATATATAGTTAAGGGTTAATGTATAGTTAGGGTGTTCATTTATGTAATTAAGGGGTTAATGTATTTAGTTATGGGGTTAATGTATGCTTAGGGGGTTAATGTATGTAGTTAGTGGTTTGATTGAATGTATTTAGTGGTTAATTGAATGTAGTTAGGGGGTTAATTGAATTTAGTTAGAGGTTTTATTGTATGTATTGTATGTTTTATGTTATGTATGCTTTTTTATTTTTGGTAACATTTTTTTTTATTTTCAGTGAAGTAGTTTTTTTAAATTTTATGTAACTTAGGTTTTTTATTTTCAGTAAAGTATTTTTTTAATTTTTTTTGTAACAGTTTTTTTAAATATTGGTAATGTTCTTTTTTTATTTTCAGTAATGTCTTTTTTTATTTTCAGTAATGTCCTTTTTTGTTTTGTGTAATTACAGTATGTTTTTTTTTTTGTGTAATTAGGTGTTTTTTTATTTTGTGTAATTAGGTGGGGGGTTGTGTAATTAGGTGTTTTTTTATTTTGTGTAATTAGGTGTTTTTTTTAAATTTTGTATAATTAGTGTGGTAATAGGGATTTTATTAGGGTGGTAGGTAGGTAGTGTAGGGTTTAAGAGGAAGGGGGGTTAATATTGTAGTGTAGGAGTTGGGTAGGTAGTGTAAGGGTTAATAGGGTAGGGTAAAATGGGGTGCACTGGGTACATTTGGGGTTAAATGGGCCCAGTTAAGGTTAAATAGAACTAGACAGGGGTTAATAAGTGTTCTTCATTTTGTGAAAGATCACAAGATTCTACGTTAAAATGATACATTGTTTTTTTTTGTTACACTAATAACAGCTAAAAATCTTCAGTCTTAGGTCTGTTTACAAACACACACTCCTGACTGTCCCATGATAGTTCCATAGTTCCATCGTAATTGAGGTTGATAAAAAGACTTTTAGTCCATCAAGTTCAACCTTTTTTGGTCTCCTCTGATCTGCAATAAGCAGATTATTTTTTAATTGTTAATTCATCCAAAGGAAGTCAAACAGACAAAAACCCCAGTGAAACTTTGACAATTGTCTCAAAAGTAAAAAATATATAAAATTCCTTCCTGACCCCAGATACTGGTGATCGTACTCCTCCCTGGATCAATACTCTCTCTCTAATTATCCAGGATAACCTGAATAACCTTTTTATTTTAAAATATATCCAATCCCTTTTTAAAGTTTGCTATCAAATCCGCTGTCACCACCTCCTTTGGTAGAGAATTCCATAGATTAACCACCGTTACTGTGAAGAACACTTTTCTTTCTTTAAGGTGAAATCTTTTAACTTCTAATCTCAAAGGATGTCCTCTTGTCAGTTGAAAACCTCTTGGCACAAAAAGTTCACTTGACAAAGCCTTTTATTGACCCTGTATATATTTATATAAGGTAATCATATCCTCTCTTAGACTCCTCTTTTTATAGAGAAAATAAGTTTAATTTGGTTAGTCTTTCTTCATAACTAAGCTCCTCCATTCCCCTTCTTAGTTTTGTTGCCCTTCTCTGTACTTTTTCCAGCTTTAAAATGTCCTTTTTATGTAGTGATGCCCAAAACTCCATATTCCAAATGAAGGCGTACTAGGGATTTGTATAGTGGAAGAATTATATTTGCTTCCCTTGCTTCTATACCCTTCTTAATACATGCTAATATTTTATTTGCCTTTGCAGCTGCTGCTTGGGATTTAGCTCTGTTACCTAGGTGACCTAGGTTATCCACAAGTACTCCCAAATCCCTAACAATATCTGATACCCCTAGACTTGATTAATTAAGATTATAAATTGCATGGCTATTTTTCTTTCCCAGATGCATAACTTTACATTTATTCGTATTAAATCTCATCTGCCTTTTAGTCACCCATTTTTCTAATTTTTGCAAATCCCTTTGGGGGGGTGGGGGGGGCTACATCATTATCTGATTAAATTACCTTGCACAACTTAGTGTCATGAGCAAGACTTCCCAATCCTACTTCTAAGTCATTAATAAATATGTTAAAATGGAAAGGACCTAATACTGAACCCCGAGGAACCCCACTCACAACATTAGTCCAATCTGAGTATGTTCCATTTATAACAACCCTTTGCTTCCTTTCTTTTAGCCAGTTCTTAATCCATGAGCAGATATTTACTGCAATTCCTGTATTCCTTAGTTTACTCAATAGTATCCCATGTGGCACTGTATCAAAAGCCTGTATCAAAATCCAAAAAGACTACATCCACTGATCCAAATTGCTACTAACCTCTTCATAGAAACAAATTAGTTTTTTTTGACTTGACCTATCCTTCATAAATCTGTTTTGGTTCCTACTTATAACCTTGTTTAAATAGACATAGGGCCTCATTCTAATCCTAGGATTTTGAAATAAGTAGCCGCAATGGGAGGCCGCAAGCTACCGAGCTAATCAATTCACAGCCTCCGGCGGGTTACGGCCTTGAAGCTGCAATCCCTTGTGACTTGCTCAATCACTGCTTACTTCTGTCAAAGCCTTTGATCTTATGCAAGAAAGCCCAATTCGCTATTCAAATGCTACACTCACCCTTCCGTCAAGCCTGTCAATCTCTAAAACCGAGCTGCAGCTTACTTACACCCAAGAGGTCCTGCATTCTCTTACTTACAAATCGTAGCACCAATTAAGCACTTAAAAAAAACATGTCCTTTTTTGAGAAGTTAAGGTGATTTTAGGTCTTAGAATTCATAGCGCAACAAATTATATTTTATGTTCAATTTTTGTTTTTGATCTGTCATGCAAGTCCCACGGGCTTGGAGCTTGTCAGACCTGCTAAATGGGTAAAATCGACCCACAGGTTACTTAGGCCACGGAGGTTTCACAATGGGCTTACTTACAAACCGTAGCACTAATTAAGCAAATAGAAAAGACATCCTGTACTTTTATTAAAAGTGAAAGTGATGTTTGGTCTTAGAATTAATAGCACAACATTCTACAACATTTATTCTCAAATCTGCAAATATTTTTTTTTTTATACTATGTTCAATTTTCATGTTCTATCCATCATGTAAGTCCCACGGGCTTGGAGGTCATTCAAGCCCATGGGACTTTGGACGGAAATTAAACCAGAAATTAAATATTAAATTTGGGCGATGTGCAAGCTTGAGAAGGTTTTACTATTAATCTTCATGTCCCCCATTGTGTTCCCCATCATTTACAGTGCTGTTTTATATTTATATTTGCATTTACAGTTTTGCGGCCTTGAAACACGACTTACAGGCTTGCGGCTAATGCTCACGGCTGATTGCATGGTTTGCGATCGGCCATAAGAGGGACCTCCTTGCAGCGTATCCGTATCGCTACACAAGGCCGTAAGCCGGCCACAAGAAATTGCAGATTTGTGGCCATTTTACAGCCCCTATTTGAATGAGGCCCATATTCTTGTATACTATCCCTTATTAACCCTTCTAAAAGCTTTCCCACTACAGAAGTGAGACTTACAGGTCTATAGTTTCCTAGATTTGTTCTTGCTCCCTTAAATGATCAACATCTGCCAACACCAAGAGGTGTAGACGTTGTGAGTATAAAGATTTATAGTTTTTCACTGAACTTCAGGAATGCAGCAGGAGATGTTAACCCCAAGCTGTCATTTTTAGTTGTTTCCAGCATTCCTTTCTATGGTGAATATTGGAAGGATTAATTCTCTTTCTGCTTATGCTCTCTGCATTGGGAGCACTGTCAGTAACACATGTAAACAGAAACTTCATATATGACTTTTTTTCTGTGAAAAAGGCACCTATTTAAAAAATTCGAAAAGTATCTCAACATGTTTTTGGGAGAACTTTACAATGGTGTTCTCCAAGTTGTGCTGACTTAACTGGCCCTTTAAAGACATAAAAGGTTTGATATGAAACATCTACTAGTCACCCTGAAAGATATTTTTTACTCCAATTTTTTGTGTGCTAAATGAAAACATAAATAGTATTGATAGTGTTTATTGAATATTTTGTAGTGCAACCACAATACAATCAAACTCCACAGTTTAGCTTTTATCTTTTACAAGTATGTTTTCATCCTTCATATAGTAGATATTTAACAAATCCAGCATGTATGTTGATCCGTTTTTAGCCTGCTCTATGTTTAGAATTAATACAGCAGATCAGAAAAAATAAATGCAATTAAATAAGTTTAAAGAATGCAATTAACATTATCAAACAAATACTTTAAATAATACTGCTATATAGTTGAATTTATAGAATAATGAAAAATATATTCAAAAGATATTGCTATATTGGTTGACGTTTTAACAATCCAATATATTTTCCAACATAACACCACAGGAAATTTAACAAGGCTGGAGAACATTTATTATGAATGAAATCCTCCGGGTTCCTTGGTGAACCTAATATCTCATTGGATGGAGTGTTGATCATTAAACTGTTATATCATATGTTTGTTCCCGGTGTCAAATTCATGACCATTTAATTTGATGGCATCAGCTCAGTTTTACAGAACAGTCACCAAACGGCTATACATAATTCAGTGCAGCTCGCAGTTACTTCCCCAGAGAGAACTTACATAGAAATTTAATTACTTTCCAAACTAGAGAACTTTAAGTCCTAACTATATCAAGAATGGTGTAAATGAAAAAAGATTAAACTTTTATGTCTTTGGTTTATATTTGATTTAATAGCATATTAATCTGCAGTTATACATACTCATAGATTTATTTATATGTTTGTATATCAAATATTATATTTCATTATAATGGTTATTGCCAATTATTTATCTTTATTTTATTTATTATACTGCTTTCTATTTCATTGTCCTCTTTGTAATCAGGGGATGGTCTCATTATTTCCTGCCATGCATACTGACTTAAAATGCCAGTTAATTCAGCAAAACTTGGAGCACACCACTGTAATGTACTCCTGAAAACATCTTGAAATACTTTTAGAATTTTTGAAATAGGTGCTTTTTTACAGAAAAAATAATAAATTAAGTTATGTTTACATCATAATTAGGCATGCCTGCAGAGAGACTGACAGCAAGAGCTGTGTGCAGAGAGCAGATCAGTAACCCTTCCCAAATTCATCTGTGCATGGAAATGACTGCTAGAAACTCACAAATATGGTACTTGGGGGTTAACTGATGGCTGATGACATTCCTGAAAGCAGAGTTAAACCATAATTCTTTCTGTTCACACCAAACTTGGAACTGCAGTTCCCTGTTCCCAGCAGATGCTGTAAATCATGGGGCAGTCTGTAGTGTGTTTGTAAACAAACTTACGACTGCACATTTTTCACTGTTCTTAGTTTAATTAAAAAAGAAAAAAGCAATAGATCACTTTCACATATAATCTTGTGCTCTTTCACACAATGAAGATCACTTATAATGAGGTAAATATTACTTTAATTACACATGTTAAAAAATACTTATTATTACTAACAATAATAATATGAAAAAAAGAATATGTTCCACTGTATATTTTGACAATAGTATAAACCAGATTCATATTATATGGTATTGAAATTCATGTGTACAAAGCACACCATCAGATATAGTAGGCCCTATGTATTTATTAAACTTTTTATAGAGTTCAGAAGTTTTTGGATGGCTCATTTTAAGGGCTGATAATGGGAACTAGATCTTTGATTGAGATGCTGATAGGCCTGATAGTATAGTTATCATATATAAAGCAGTAGTGAATCTCATCCCTCAAACACAATTTAGGTGTTTGAGGACATACTGTATATAGGGACCCCCACTATGATCAGCACGGAGTGTAGGGAGACATTAGTCCCCCTTAGGCTACTGTCCCTCACAATTAACGGCCAGGTTCTAGGAGTCTTGTGAACTTCCATTGTACCCATAAGGGGAGGGAGAGGAAGGGCTAGGAGTATAGATATATTGGATGTTTGGAAAATTCAGGGGTAGAAGGTGTCTTCCATGGACTAAGGATAGTATGGGTTTTTAATGACAGGGCAATAAAATGTGAAGCCATGGCAATGCTGTTTGCCACACAATGTAAAACTTTTTCTACTCTGAGGACCTTCGGCGGTCATTGTAAGCCTTGCGCTGAGCACTTTTGGCGCTCATCACTTGGTTCGCAATGAGCGCCTTTGGCGCTCATTGCGACCGTCTCCTCTCGTGTACTTTTGCTCCTCTGAGCACCTTCGGCGCTCATCACAAAGTGATGATTAAATTCAAAATAATTAGTTAATTATTTACTTAAGAAAATAATATACTTTACCTATTTCTAATTAATATATCCAGCAATCAATAGCCTGAAGAGCTAACAATCTGTTTTTATTTTCCTGCAGCATACAATGTACAGTTGGAGTGTTACTGCCCTGAGGAGAAAGTGTCAGCAATGTGCCATTTGTGCAGTATAAATAGGCTGCGTGCGCAAGGGCAAACCGTTGGTTTAGTTGTGTAAAGCAACATTTTAGATTCGTAATGTTATTAGTTGCAAGTTAGTGTTGTAAACTGGCGTTGTTTGTCTATGTATTTTCAAACTTGTCCTGCTGACATACAAAGCTCTACATGATGAAGGTCCCAACTATCTGAAGGAACATCTCACTCCTTATGTTCCAACTCAAGTTCTGTAAACTACAGCTGAAAATCTAATAATCATCCCTATGATCTCTACACAAACATCAGCGTCCTGAGCACCAAGATTCTGGACTCTTTAGCACGCTCAGTCATTTTCAAAAGAGACTGAAGACAATGCACTTCAATCATACCTCTGAAGGCGTTCATAACGAGATCCGCACGACTTAGGAAAAGGCTCATTGAGCTCATTGAGAGGCCCTCACAACTGAAAAAGACAAGACTTGGAAAGAATTACGGATTTATCAGACACCATTTTTTTCAAGGACGTAGGCCTTTGCTCATCGCGAGGCACGAACGACTTCGAAAAAGACTTGCAATGAGCGTCGAAGGCATTCATCGTGAGGCACGCAAGTTAGAGGGGGGAGAGTCTCGCATTGTGTGGCAAACAGCATTGCCAGGCTTAAAATTGTATTGCCGTCATTTTTGACTGGCAATTCCCTAGTCACTAATATAGTTGTTGTGTGTGTAACGCTGACGTTATCAAGGGGCATGGCCATGACAACATTGGGGCGGAGACTAAATCTGATATTAACAGAAGCAGGCAGCCATTTGCTTTTCAGAGACATACAGCAAAGTGAGAGAGAGAGAGATATAGAGGGAGGAGGTACAGAGAGAGAGAGAGAGAGAGAGAGAGAGAGAGAGAGAGAGAGAGAGAGAGAGAGAGAGACAGGAACAGAGAGAGAGAGAGAGACAGGTACAGAGAGAGAGAGACAGAGACAGAAAAAGAGAGAGACAAGTACAGAGAGAAAGACAGAGAGGGAGGGTTACAGAGAGAGAGAATTACAGAGCAAGAGCGCACACAGATAGAGAGGGCGCACACAGACAGTGCACACAGAGCAAGAGAGAGCGCACAACAAGCGAGAGAGAGTACACAGTCAGAGAGCGCAGAAAGTGCACAGACAGAGAGCACAGAGAGCGCAGAGACAGAGCACATGGAGAGTGCACAAAAAGAGAACGCAGAGAGTGCACAGACAAAGAGGACAGAGAGAGTGCACAGACAGAGAGAGTGCACAGACAGGGAGTAGAGACAGAAAGAGTGCACAGACAGATAGCGCACACAGACAGAGAGTGCACAGACAGAGAGCTAACAGAGATTGACACAAAGGGGTTGGGGTACAGACAGAGGGAGAGTGCACAGAGAGAGACAGAAATCACACATAGAGTGCACAGACAGAAAGTGCACAGAGAGAGAGAATGCAGAGAGCATGCAGAGGGAAAGTGTGCAGAGAGAGAGAGAGCACAGAGAGAGAGTGTACAGACAGAGCACAGAGAGTGCACATACAGAGAGCGCAGAGAGTGCACAGACAAAGAGCAGAGAGACAGAGAGCATGCACAGAGAGTGCGCACAGACAGAGAGCTAACAGAGATCGACACAGAGAGGGAGGCGCACAGAGAGAATGCACAGACAGAAAGTGCACAGAGAGAGAGAGTGCACAGATAGAAAGTGCACAGAGAGAGAGAATGCAGAGAGCGCACAGAGAGAGAGAAAGTGCACAGAAAGAGCTCACAGAGAAAGAGAGCCCACAGAGAAAGAGCGCACAGGGAGAGATTGTACAGAGAGAGACCGCACAGAGAGAGAAATCGCACCAGGAGACAGGTCAGAGAGAAAGGAGAGTGAGAGAGACACAAGACAGAGAAAGGCAAAAAACAGAGAGAGAGACACACAAGACAGAAAGAGAGAAAGACAGGACAGGGCTAGAGAGACAGGACAGAGAGAAAGAGAGCACAGACAATTCAAAATAACATTCTAGGATACTCTCATTTATGACAGGCAAGTTACTAGTTATTATTATAATTGCCACTGGGAGGTACTGTAATCTCCATCAATGCACTAAACAAGAATGAGTAAAACACCAGTTAATTCTATCTCTGGAATTGTTTTATTTTTTCTTACTTTAAAATTGAACATATTGGTTCAGTCAAACAGATAAAAAAAATGTGTAAAACTAGTACAATATTGATTTCCCTGTGAACTTGCACTAAAAGGATGTTTTGCTGAAATACTAAATTGGTATTTGGACACTCACTGGTCTTTTTCTACTATTCTCCAGCCAGAGGTATGTGCTCAAAATGTGAATACACATCTAGCACACTATATATTTGACACTTTTGGTGTATATATTGTATAGCAGTACTTCCTTAACTCTTTTCAATGGATTACTTAAAAGTGAACTACTTTTAATGCTCCCGGGGTTCTTCACAGACCAGGTAATGATTTTTCTGCCAATTTAAGCCATAAACTAAACTAAAACCTAGACACTTCTGTAATGCTTTTTCTTTGCTGTTTTCTTAACTTTTATTTTTTTTGCAAATCCAATTGTATTATGGACTATCTCAATGCAATGGATGGGCCGCTGGTGGTCACAGATCCCAGATTGGTAACCTCTGTTACATTATTGCTACCTGTTTACAGTTGTCTCTGTTTGTGGATACATTATTTCAGTAGGTATAGTTGTTATTTAAAGGACCACTGTAGTTCAAGCATTACTATCAGCAAACCAAGCTATCAGCATTAGTAGCTGTGTAAACCATGGACATACACTTTTTTGAGTATAACAATATTTTTGTGTGTGTTTGTTACGTCACATCCTGAGAGCAGGCTCATGAGTGTTGTTTTTGTAAGCATCAGTGGTTGGAGGGGTGGGGAGGAGGGAACAGGAAGAAGTTCAGAGACTTTGTTAGAATATTGGAATAAAATGTTACACCATACTCCTTCCTCTTCACAGCCCCAGAAGCAGACAGGTTAAATGCAACCACAGCTCTCCAGACACACAACTTCGTTGCTCTGTCACACACACACAACTTTCATCAATGTATCATGATCCATCCAGGGCCCAATATATATTTTGTATTTGACAAAACTAGCTTAATAATTCTTCCCTTGTTTATTTGTGCTCCTAGACTAAATGTTTATATATATATATATATATATATATATATATATATATATATATATATTTATATAAAGCATGACTAAATGCTTAATTTATTTGTAAATCGTGAAAAGATTAAAATGTACCATCATTTCAATTCATGAAGGGAATATACTTTTAGTATCGGCAATATTCTGCATGCATAAGCCTCTATCCAAATGGCAAAAATTAGTTCCAGTTATTAAACACAAAGATACAAAATGAGTAAAGCATTTTCTATTATATTTCGGTTTTCTTTTCATATTTAGAAAACTGCTTAGAGTCTGTTGGACTGCAAGAAGATTCAGTAAATCAATAATACATGAAATCAAGCCAAACTATTCACTGGAAGGTCAAATAGTATGGATATATCATGATGATACAGGAATCTCTGGAGAAGACTCTGATGCTGGGAAAGATTGAAGACACATGAAGAAGGGAATGGACGAGCTGGAGATGGATAAATGAGGTAATTGAAGTAATAAACATGAGCTTGAGGGAGCTCAAAGGGGCAATGGCTGACAGATGTATCGTTGGACACGCCTGAACGCCTGAACAAGAAGAAAGCATAAACCATTACAATTTTAACTTAATTTGGAATTTGAATAAGAATAAGCCCACATACAATATTAGATCTTGAGACTGAACAAAAACAAAATGGCTCTGTTAGATTATGCTAATATTTTCTGCAAATGTAATGTATAATTGATTATTCGTTTTTGTTAGCATGACAAAGTGCAGTTTTATGGCCAAAAAATCAATAGCGAAAGTATGGAAAATCAAACATATAATTTAGATTATATTACAGCAATAAATGTGTTATACATGTTATTTTACCAACTATCCTAATTGTTCCTAGTTGTTTGTCTATATTCAGACCAAAATTGGTTATATTTTCTCACCCCCAGACTAATTTGTTTGATATGTAGGAATCAGTGAAATCAAGTCAGTTTTTTTTACAAATTCAGATGCTAACAGGTAACTTACCTCTTAAATAATTGTAATTCTGTAAAAACTAGCGGCTTGCCCGTCAAAAATTGTCTGCAATCTAATAAAAACAAATAAAATCTTAAATTAGCTTGCAACCTCAATAACAGGCTCCCTGCATCTCCCCCTGTGCTGTGTGTGAGGTTATAAGTAATTTTTTTTTTATTAATTGGTGTCTTTTAGTGGTCTTCCGACAGCTTCCAAGTTACGAGCTTGAAAAAATATCGGCCGTTAAAGTCATAATTTTTTCAAAGTCTTGTGTGCCTCTCGATCAGCGCCAAAGTCCTATGGCCTTCGGCGCTGATCACAGGCATCGACATGCGCACCTTCCATCTGTTTCCATCCTCCATTGATGCAGCGTCAATGGGCAAGTAACAACTAAGACTGGACAGATGACCCTTAGTGGGACCCTGAATGGCCTTTGGCGCTCATTGCAGCAAAGTCATGCAGGCCTCGTAATGAGCGCCTTTGGTTCTCATTGCGCATGCGCAAGCCCGTAACATTTAACAATGCGTGACCAACATTCGTAACTTACCACAACTATTATATGTGATGTAAAATTAAAGTCTGGAACTAGTTGGTTATGGAACTTCAAAAACAGGAACACATTCTAAATGCTACTAGAAGTGTAAGCCTAACATTCCAGGAAGCTCAAGCCAAGGTAGTAATTTTTTCAAAGTCTTGTGTGCCTCGTGATCAGCTCCAAAGTCCTACGGCCTTTGGCGCTGATCGCTGGCATCGCCATGAGCACCTTCAATCTGTTTCCATCCTCCATCGATGGAGCAACCTCGGGCAAATAACAACTATAACGGGACAGATGACTCTTAGAGGGACCCTGAAAGGCCATAATTGCAAGACCTGCAATGAGTGATGTGACCTATCACATCGTACCTCATTGTAACTTCAAGGCTAATTTTTTCTATCATGCATTTAAAAGAGCATGTTTAAAACATTATAAAAGTGCATTTTTATGTAAATAGTCAAATTTGTTGAGATGTATTGGAAACTAACAGGAGACGCCACACAAATGCTTCTGTATGAGTAGAGAATATGAAAGACTTTAGATCTCATTGGCAGGTACGTATGACTTATACAGCTATATTGCTGCACATTGGCTGAGGGACACCCTCAAAGTTATATATTCAAAACAGTATATTCAGCTCCAGGAGCTTCAGTTTAAAAGAAGAAGCACACTATTATTAAATGCATTTATTAAATACCATCTTTCAGATGCAACAAAGAACAAATACAATTTACTTAATACATTTTCGGAAATGACCCCCAGAAAAGTTCTGCAATATGGTGGTTAGTTACCACCTACAAAGAGGACTACATTCCCCTGCTCTAAGCACTACTGAGCATGTGCTGTGTACCAGCACAATGTAAATTAAAGTGAAAGCACTACATAATCACATATATAGTTGTGAGCATGCGAGTTGTTGCTAATGCTTGCGGGCTCGCGTAGCTGCGGGCCTCGCGAAGCGAGGGCAGTGGGCGAGGGCCGCAGTTGCTGGCATGGAGCGCACACAAACAACACGACACACCAATTACGACACTCGCTAAATTTTACGAGCAACGCAAACAACATACGACACACGTTAACACACATTACGGCCTTGCAACACTCGGACGCAACTCGCGAACATTACAAAATTCAAAACACAATACATACACACAGCACATACATAAAACCTTACCTACAGCAAGAGGTAGCATCCAGGACCTCAAAAATGCAACTTAAACCTTAATTTCACTCAAAATAAAAGAGTTTAGACACCAAAAAATTTGCTACGCGAACAAAATGGCCACTGAACAAAACGAAAACGAGGCTACACACGCAAACACCATACGAGACACGTTAGCAGACATTACGACCTTGCAAACATTGTACGCAACACGCCGACATACAACCAATTAAAACACAATAAATACACACAACACACACACAAAAAGCTTACCTACAGCAAGAGGAACCATCCAGCACCTCAAAAAAGCAAGTTACACCTTCTTTTAAATTAAAATAACACACTTTAGACAATCATAAAAATCGCTAAGAGTTTAGACACTAAAAAATTTGCTACGCAACAGAAAAAATGGCCGACTAACAAAACGAAAACGAGTCTACAGCACTCTCAACACGCAAAACACGACTACACACTCGAAAAAACAAAGAGAAACTCGCAAAACACCACGAAGTACCTACGGATAATCCGCAAAGACGCATACCACAGATAACCCGCCATTTACGCCAATGCGGAAGTACACCACTACGCTAACGGTTTTGCACGCACACTATTACCCTGCACACATTCAGCACGCTTACACAGCAGCTCCCCACCACTAATGCTGCAGCAACATCAAAACAGATTGCAGATCTTCAACACAATGCTTCAAAATAGGTAAAGTATATTAATTTATTAATGGATTATATATTTATTATTATACACCAAACACCATTAGCTCACTTACAATTTCATTGCCATCATTTTTTGACGGGCAATTCGCTAGTACATATAATAATAATAATACCAATTAAATTATTTTTCCAAATTTCATCAAGATTCAAATACCTTTATGAAAATGAAGTAAAGATCTGGGATGTGTATATATATATATAAATATATATATATATATATATATATATATATATATATATATATATATATACATACCTTTTATCAATACAAATATGTAAATATAATAACATTCAGAAGGGCACATGAAAGAAGTTGATATAGTGAATGAGACATAGGAAAATAACAAAATGTAACTGACAGCTTAGTTAAACATGTGAGAGTTTCAGTTGAGATGTATGATTAATTTAATAATAAAATGGAAGGAAGGGGGTCCTTATCTGGACCTGCCCCTGTCTGTCTTTTCATACAGAAATTAATGAAATAATTTTACATTTTTCTTTACATTTAATTTCTCTACAGATGCAGTGATAGTGAGAAGGGAGGAAGCTTGTGTGATACAGAGATATGATAGTGAGGAGGGAAGATGCCTGTGTGATGCAGTGATGTGGTAGGGAGGTGAGAGGAAGTATGTGTTATGCAGGGATACTTCACCATATATATTTTCAGTTTTTTTTGCCCCCTCCTCCAAAGTATTTTTCATTAAGTTGATTTACTCTGCAGGGTGGGCTAGCAGCTCATCATTCATCCATACTTGGACTTGGACTGATACCATTAGAATTGAGGGAGAATCTGTATTGCCTCACATGACTATTTCCATTGGTGGTGGATAAGTGACATTGCATTGATATTCTAATAGATTTTGTTTAAATTGTGTAGAGCACCACTATTGTGTGTTATTTTTTTTTTAACTGTTGGTTGGCCTGCCCTCTCTTCCCTTGGAGGCTGATTGTCTTCGGCGGAGAGTTAAAATGTACCGCTCAATGCTATAGTTTGCCTCTTTGAACTTCACCCCCCTCAGATTTTTTTGGACTCCGACTCCCATGCTTATTGGAAGTGTGGATTCCGACTTTTCTTACTGTTGCTGACACTTTTCAAGTCATCAGTCCAGTATAACTCCACTCGTATAACCAACACTTTTATATTTTATCTATCTGCAGATCGTATGGATGTGATTATAGGCTCCAAATAACAGGCATTGGGTATTGCTTAGTAGTGGAGCTCTTAAAGTTGTTGAGAAACAGAGCTTTTGTATGAATACCACATAAAAGAAGAAAACATTTTGCTTGCAGTAATATTTATAAAGGATAGGGTCCTAGTTAGCATATTCACATATTAACCAACCACCCATGTCTTCAATCTGGTTACAGTTTTTTTTTAATAACCTCAAGTATGGATTGTGGATAATAAAGACTCTCAAAATTTTATTCTATTTATGATTATCTAATTTTTTAGATTATAGCCAGATTTAAAAAAAAAATGTTTTTATATTAAAAATAATATTACTAACTGTTTAAAATGAGGAAAGATATGTTTAGTTCAGGCATGTGTAAAGAACTCTGATAAGGATACTTGTTTAAAATGGTAGTCAGTATGATATGTAGACATTCATTGCCAAAACTTGCAGAAACGATCTAACTTTAAGGTCAAAAGGGATATCAAGTGATAATACAGCACACTGTATTGGAAATTGCTGTTTGATTATTGTGTTATTTTAATAAAACTTCCCTTATAGTAAGAATGTATAATAGATATATTTAGTAAAAATGATCTTGGAAATACTGTGGGCCTTATATGCTAAAGAATGAAGTCAGATAACCCTTAGGGATATCTTGGAGATCTTTTCACTCTTGTTTTATCTAATGAATCACAATAGTTCTCCCTCAACATTCTGTAGGACACTACCTAGGTCAGTGAGTGGCATACAGTGTTTTCGTTCCTGTGCCACTGAGTGTGATTTTGCTTCTATCTTTTATTTTGGTAATATAGGAACATCAGCTAAGACTTGATATTTTACAGCATTGACATTTTCTGGCACTTCAGTCTCACTCATTATTAGTGACATTTTGATGAAGGGCACAAAATTGACAGTACGCATTTCAGAGGTGATTAATAGAGTATGGGAAGAGGAATAACAAGCCAATAATACATCTAGATTGAAATTGGAGGAGGATCTGCAGACACAACTTTCACAAAGGAAAGTGTTTGGGGCTATTTGCAGGGGTGGCTCATGCATTGGGTCAGTTGGGCAACAACCCTCCCAAAATGTTAGCTGGCAGTGCCAATACTATATTATTTGAATTAATAGTATTATTATTATTACATTTGTTTTGTGACTGCCAAAAATTTTTGAACAATGACCTCTCCCATTCTGCCCCATACATGCTATAAAATTCTCAGCTTTACATTTTTAAAATTATACATTTGAGACAGCGTCCTAAGTCTCCCTTCACAGCAAGCCAAGTGATGCAGAGAGTCTAGGACTTGCTTTCATGTGAGCAGGACTTGCTTTCTAATGAGAGCAGCTGGACATTTGTTACAAATGTCCCAACACACAGGGGGCACTGTCACACATGCTGTCTTGTTATCCACACACTGTGTCAATGGAGTGGGAAGGGGCTGCTCATAGAGGGAGCTGAGAGCAGACAGGAAGTTATGCAGGGAACAGAGACTATTAGTGAAGAGACTGTAAATGCTCATTGGATTTAGTAAGTAGTATTAAAGTGTCTATTAAGTTTAAATGCTCCTGTCTATGTTTGGCTAGGGTTCTATAATTGTTAATGCCTCTGCCTGTCGGTATATATATTTTTAGGATGATAAATGCCTCTACTTATGTGTGTGTGTAGTGTTCTATGAGTATAAATTTCCCTGCCTGAGTGTATATATATTGCTGTGGCTATAAATACCCCTGCATTCCTATATTTGTATTCCTATGAGTATAATTACCACTGCCTTCCTTTATATCTATTCCTATTAGTATAAGTACCCCTGCCTTACAATATATTTGTATTCATATGAGTATAAGTGAAGAGACTCTCAATGCTCATTGGATTTATTAAGTAGTATGACGTTTAAATGCTCCGGTCTATGTTTGGCTAGGGTTCTATAATTCTTAATGCCTCTGCCTGTCGGTATATATATTTTTAGGATGATAAATGCCTCTACTTATGTGTGTGTGTAGTGTTCTATGAGTATAAATTTCCCTGCCTGAGTGTATATATATTGCTGTGGCTATAAATACCCCTGCATTCCTATATTTGTATTCCTATGAGTATAAGTACCACTGACTTCCTATTTATTTATTTTTATAAGTATAAATACTCCTGCCTTCCTGTATATTTATTTCTGAGTATAAATGCCTTGTCCTATATATGTCTTTCTATTAGAATAATACCACTGCATCTGTATATATTTATTTCTATGAGTATAAATACCCCTGTCTTCCTATATATTTATTTCTATTATATAAATGCCCCTGTCTTCCTATATATTTATTTATATAAGTATAAATGCCCCTGCCTTCTTATACATTTATTTTTATGAGAATAATACCCCTGCATATATATATATTTATATATATATATATATATATATATATATATATATATATATATATTTATTTCTAGGAGTATACATATCCTTGCCTATGTATTATTATAACTACTGTATAAAGGCCTCTGCCTTGTGTATATGTATTTCTAAGAGTATAAAAAACTCCATCCTGTGCATATATGTTTTTCTATAATTCTATAATTATAAATACCCTTGCCTGAGTGCATATGTATTTCTGTAATTATAAATACTGCATTTATCCCTAAAAGGTAAGAGGCATCCCTGGTTCAAGATATACTATACAAGAGAAAAAGACACTGAAATAAGGAGGCACAGCAATGTTATTGCTGCTTGCGGTCATCTAACTGAATTTAGTCAAGCTGTACTTTTGTATGTTCTCACCAAGTATTTTTTCCAATTCTACTTAATTTGGATTATGTTATATACAGTATACATGTATATGTGTGTATATATATATATATATATATATATATATATATATATATATACTGCTTGCTATGCGTTTAGTTGTGTAAATGAAGATGATGAGTTATGTCAAAAACATAATTTTAACCCCACTGTTACATTTCTACAATAACAAGCAAAATATACATAAATATATGGACAGAAAACTGAGACCAGCACCTCCCTGGGACTGTACTTGTGACATGGCTGCAGCAGTTTGGTCTGTGATCGTAGGTAAGCTTGATTTAATAGCACATTATTACACTACATTTGGTTGATGGTGTAGAGATAAGTTTGATTGTAAGGTCTATTTTTGGATAGAGGAGAGGGAGAGAGGGATAGGGAGAGAGGGATAGATAGATAGATAAAGGGAGAGATAATAGAGAGAGGGAGAGATGATAGAGAGAGGGAAAGATGGATAGAGAGAGGGAAAGATGGATAGAGAGAGGGAAAGATGGATAGAGAGAGGGAAAGATGGATAGATAGAGGGATAGATGGAGAGAGGATAGGTGGAGAGAGGAATAGAGAGACAGAGAGAGGGAGATAGGGATAGATAGAAAAAAATATAACATGGGTGTAGTTTGTGTCATTGGTCAGGGCCTATAGTGGTAACATGTTGTGAAGGAGAGGGGTTTATACTGTTGGGTGGAGTCAATGTAACAGGAGGGGCCAGGTTTCCACCCCAACAACTTAGAAAGTCACCAGCCGCCACTGGATATTGGGAGAAAAAAGTTCATTGTGCACTAGCATTAAAGATAAGGTGATATTTAGAGGGTTTCACGCACCTGTTAATTTGTATAGGATGGGCTTGAGGGAGTCAGGAACATGTTGAAAGGGTTATGGTGCAGCAGGTAATTACTTCCATTTATGGTGGTCATGCACAGGGAATCAGACATTTTGGAATAAAGTGTATCAGGTCTTTCAAGTTGTTCTGGGTTTTAGATGGATCCAATATTATCTCTTAGAAGTTATACAAAAGAAGAAAAAAAATATGCTAGAGGACTGACAAACCAAATTAATGATGCTACAAGGTGGGTGATTGATTTATAGACTGAACCCACTAATGATATTTTAGAACATGGGTTAGACTTCACATCACAAATGGTATTCCTGTGCAGAAAGTTGGTCAACAGAAATAAAAATTATTGAGTTTGGAAGTTTTGTTTTTTTAATAAAGATAATATATAGTTTGTAAATTCAGATTAACAAGAAGCAAAACCTTAGATTAGATGTAGAGAATAAAAACATAATATAACTACCATATAACTTAATTTCCAAATGTTTTTTTATAAGTTTTGTATTTACCTAAGATTGTATTTATATGGCAGATGTATTTACATTTAATTGCAAATGAAAAACTGTGATAAAAAAATGGTAAAGTCTTATTTTATTATATGTATTCGATTCTTATTTTATCACATGCATGATAATAATATATAGTATCATAAAGTCACAATAGCTAAAAATAACTAGTGCAATTCCTTGCCCCATTCAAAAAGTTTCTCCCTAAAGGTCTCATAGACCGTTAACCATTAGCTGTTTCTTTCCATTTTCTTTCTTATGAAGAGTATATCCATCACACCTTGAACACTTTCTGCTTTATACATATTTTCTCTGTAATTATTACACTTTGTTTATATATCACAACCATTCCCCAAAGTACTGCTTACAAGGGTACAATGAGTACAGTGATAGAACAAATTAAATTTTATACAAGCATACAATGCACCAGATAACTGGGCACTGCAGCAATGAAGTCTAGTGAATTAAGGACGATGGTGCAAAATAATTTGAGGTACCCCATTACAACTTTCTTTTAATAAAATATCAGGGGGGATAGAGTTTTACAAAGACAAAGATCCAAGAAGTGACAGAATAAACAAAACCAATAACACTACATGAGGAGCAATAGCACTACTGTGCTACCGTAAACATCCACACAAAGGGTAGGAGGTTGTCTGTTCTGAAGTAAAGGTATGTTAAGGGAAAGATGGAGTAATATTTCACTTTTTTTAGATTATCTATGACAAAGTTTTAAATTATGTCATATGTGGACCATGTATCCCTCTAAGTGAAGTCACAAATAAACTATCACTGAGAGATTAAACATAAACTATCACTGTCTATCTATCTATCTATCTATCTATCTATCTCTCCTTATGTGTGTGTATATATATATATATATATATATATATATATATATAATTATTTGAATGCAGTCATGATGTTATATAAGTGTGTGTTCATACAAGTTATCAGCTGTAAATCCTTAATGGATTCACTATGCTTACAGTATTTTCTGCTGGTGAGATGCATATTACTGTATGGAAGATTAGCAACACCTGTATATCATTGTATTATAATAAAACCTAAAAATAACTGACTTTTGCTATTCAATACACGATCCGCTATAATAAATTGGTCACACAATTCCATTATAGTGAATGCACAGACAATGGAGGGGTGTTTCAATAGAACGTTTTAAAATAATTTTAGGTGTAATGTTTCCATTATAATGGAATATTATGCTGCTATAATTCATGTGGATTTTTTTCTATTGGAGGACAATATTGGGCAGATACACTGAAACTGAGATGTGAACATCTTGCAAGTTATTATTCTAATGAGAATGTTAATGAATCTGGAAAGCCTCTCTAAGGCACAGTGCTGTCATTCCACTTTCCTTGTAAGCATATTAAACTTTAGTGAATGGAGCCAATGTCCTGTTACCAAGAGAAAGACAATCCATGTTGTTAGTTTGACATTAGTCACTTACATACAGCTATATATAGACAGTTTGAAAATGCAATTCTGGTCACTTTCCTTGCTCTGAAAATAACCCAGCACCAAGTGAAGTAATGCTAAATATGGAGGATATATGAAAAATGCCTGTAGACATTAAATGGGATTTCCCAACATATTAGTTAAAGCAACACTAGCTAAATTTCCCAGGTAGATATAGCTATTGAACTACTAATTTATCACATGTAGAGATAACAATGGAATTCTTAATTTGTTTTAAAAGACAAATGTCCCTATGTCGAGATGGCTGCTTTATCACTCTGTCAGTTGTACAAAAATGTATTTTATACAATTTTTTTTACTGAAAGTATTGGATATGCACAATTCTTGAATATGCCTTGACTTTCTGGTAGGGAATACCCTGGAGACATTGCAACACAGATGAAAATGGGTCAAGCAGACACTTTTCAAGCTGTTGCGTACTGGGAATAGTCGATCAAGGTCGTGTGTATAATGAAATACAGCAGAAAAATTCAAGACCAGTCTACATTAATAGGAAGAAAAAGTATGCATTTAAAAAATAAGAAATTCCTTCAGATGTATTGAAGAATAAATATGTAATCACAGAAACATATATCTCTTGCAGGTCATGTACATATGTTGCAATTATTAGATTTGACTAAGTTACTATATAAATACAGGAATGATTGTATTGTCTGCACATGACTTAAACATTTCATTTGAACAACATTCGTAACATGGTTCAAGTGTGATAAATAAAAAGATGAAATTAAAAATAGATGCAAAAACAAAGCTTTCTATTTAACTGTATACAATGATTAGAATGTAACAGTTTTTTATTTTCTTAGAAGTCATGTGGCCTTGAAGAAACCTTAGAGGAAATCTCATCAAAACAAAAACAAACAAACACTATTGCTTGGTTATTATCTGAAATAATTACAGTCCTAAAGTTTGTTTTTACCTGCCTTGTTTTCTCGCTCCACTTTGTTTTCCAAACTAGTTTTATTATAGGACCACTCTGGTCATATTTCTAAAATGTCTCTTTTGAAATGTATTCTGCACTGGAAAATAGCTAACATGTTTTTATAATGTAAAACAATATACAAACTCTAATTTACAACCTTTTGTGTGCCTTTATGCTGTTGTGGGATCTTCCGTTTTGGGTTCGGAAGATCAAATTCTTGAGGTAGGAGGAGACCTTGAATGAGAATATGACAGTAACTAATGCCAATGCTCTCTCGGAACTAACGAGAAGCTCATTAATATCCTTGGTCTCAGGCAGCAGCAAAATGGAAGCCTATAGCAGAAAATTATTCCATATAAAATTTGCAAAATGTAAAGGTTGTAATTAGTTTTTTTGACCATATAGAAAAAATAAATGACCACAGTGGGCCCTTAAGGCATTTTTTTCTCATTTACAAAAGAAATAAAAACTCTCTTGTCAGACAGCCTATTTGAGAGACTGGTTCCTTCAGTTTCAAGCAATGAAATATTTTTCATGGTTACAGTGAAATAGTGAAGAGTTTACCTCTGCGTGGGTAAAACTCAAACATTTAGACTAATTAAATAAAATGTAATTTCAACAAATCCATGTTCTCCACCTTTTACCAAATTCTATTCACTTAGTAATAGTCCCATCTGATATGCTGTTGAACGTTGATGGATTGAAACTGAAGAAACAATTCCTAATTTCTTAGGTTAACAAATTATAATTTAGTAAATTCAAGGAAGAGTGTTCAAGGTCAAGTTTGGAAGCCATATTTGATTCCCACATTTCAAAGCCTGCTTAGAAAATGTAAGTGTTGGCTAGAATATATAAAACAAGTGTGTTATTTGTAACATAAGAAAATTATATATTTGTAGAAACTAGTATAAATATACATTGGGAGGCTCTGTGTCCAGTTTAAGATAATTCCTTGTGATTATATGATTCCTTTAAAAATATTTTTTATTTAGCCCTTCCAGACTGAGACCACTATGTGGAAAAAAGAGAGCTGGGTATAGTGAAGACAGGGAAGTAGGTTCAGAATATGTCCATATTTACGCCAATTTCGTATATACAGTATTATGTAAAGATGTGTTCTGTATCCATAAGGATTTTGTCCAATTTTGAGTGTGTTTTCTCTCTAGTAGATTGGATAGTGTAGCTAATTGTGAAGAGAAGTAACAGTGAAGAAAATTAAAAACAAAAACCCCTTGCAATATAAAATGAAAGATTGAGATTAACTGGCAACTGGAAGGGAGGCAAACATATAGAATTTGAAAGACTATATTCATTTTAAGAATGTTTATGCTTCCTGTCCAAAATATTTGTATTGTTGTCCATTTGTCAACGTTTATGGCGTTATATAGTATAGTGTAGTTATTTGCATAAAATTACAGTAAATTAGCTATGACATTTATAACCAGGTATATCATACAAGGCTTGCTCCAATATAATGTAAAGTCTTTTTTATAACCGCTAGATGCAGTGGCGGAGCTAGTGAATGGAGGGCCCAGTGCAAACATTTTTGCCCAGCCACCTCCCCCAAAGAGAGGGCGGTAGGTCGGAATTTTTTTAAATTATAAATATATTATAAATATATATACACATATATATATATATATATATATATATATATATATATATATATATATATACTGTATATATATTTATCTTAAATATATATATATATATATATATATATATATAAACATTTTAGTGAAGTACTTATACTGTAGGATGCAGAAGAGGAGCCCAGAGGAGGAAAAATTCAATATATTTAGACAGCACTTGGGCCCCTCCAGAGAAGGGCCCCGGTGCCGGTTGCACCGGCGGAACATCTGCCCGTGGCTAGTTGTGAATAATTTAGGGAAATATTTAAGAGACCCATGGTATAGTTTAAAACTGTAGGTAGTAGCAACAAATATATGAATTAAATGTTATGGGAAAAATAGCATTTTCTTATATTAAGCTTAAACAGAAGTTTGCAAATATTTTACTACTAATCAGTGTTTCTCATCCAGCAACCTAGTTAGTATCTTAATTTTTTAAGGGTAATGAATGCCATCAATTGCTAATTATTCCCTGTGATTCTGACTGCATTGATTTCAGTCTAAAGCCATATGACACTGCAAAGAAAGAGCGTGGGAGTAGTGAATACAAATTATATATTAATATAAATCTCTATCGTTTAAGGCTATTGAAAGTATAAAAAATGTATTCAGTCATGAGTAAAAGTATTAAATATAAGCACAGAATATAAGTATAAATGTTCATCATAAATGCAGTGAGAATATATAGAAATAAGCCAAAAGAGGTGATCGAAAATGTAACACTTCAGGAGACAGAAGAAAATGGCATATAACTGAATTTTGAAGATGCTGAGTGTTTTGTTCATGTGAGTGACTAAAATCCAATATAGGAGATTATGATTTCTTTCTATTATGTTCAATTTATTGAATACATTTTTCCAAAGTCAATTTGAAACTAGGAGGCCTTGGCTTTAAGGAAAGAAAGATGATGTGAATGTGTGAAATACTTGTGGACTTGATGAGGATGAGGTGAAAAGCAATTTATCTAAGGTCTTATCAGCAGGACTTCATCATACTGATCTTCAGCGGAAGGATGGACATGCTTGAAATTTTAATAGGAATAGAGTCATGTGCTCTAAGCTATGGATTTTAAACAAAGAAAAAAGAAAACTGTAATGTGCTAAAAAAAATGATGAAAACATAAGACAAAGAAGTAATGTAAACATTTATAAATATATAAATGTAAATGGCCAGAATATATCCAGCACAGAAAGTATATTTGAAAGCTTTATAATGTATCGGATGTACAGAACACAAAAGTATTTTTCCTTTGAGTTAAGAATGATCATTGTATTGCACATTTTATGCCTTACATATGTATTAATTTTTTTGTAATGAAAAGGAAAATGGTTAGAGTGATTATCCCATAATATCAGCTGAGTTGTGAAAGGGTAAAACAATAAATGAGTGAAGCAGGTGAATGACGATGACTGTCAATCTCAGTAGAGTTCAATGTTATCTGAAGTTGAGGAACTCCAAGAACTGTCATTGCATTTTAATTCTTTACTAGAATTGAAAACTTTAGCAAATTGTGATCATAAAGATTTGATATTGAACTTGGCAAGACACTCTGCTCCACCTACTTAATATCTGTTTTAATTATGTGCAAGTTGTGATATTCGAACATGTATTAATAAAGGCATTACATTGGTAATATATTGGGGGCTTTTAAACTCTAACCACTAGTTTTATGTTAATGATAACATAAATTGTAATTTAAAGACTACTTATAGTGGGCACCTAATAAAATACATAGCACTATACATAGCATATGCCGAATACTTTGATAATTTATATGACCACACCAGTTTCGTAGTTTGGCAGAATCAGGAGATTTGTATTAAATGCTTTAATGTAAATAGTGTCACAGTTGGCATTAAGAATGGTTAAATTGGAATATGGATTAGTAACAGAAAAATAAAATGACTGACACCTCTTAATGGGTATATTTCTAAAAGTGGGGATAACTTTTTTTACAATTAATTAATTCATCACCACTTGATAAGTAGGCTGTATAGAAAACATAGGAAATGAAAATATGTTTTGTTCTAACTAAACTGAGCTTAAGTCTGCTTATTCATGCTTATCTCAGCTTTTAACTCATTTGATATATGTATCCTATATATTTAGTTTGACCTCACCCACAAATACCTATATAGAGCATATTTCCAAAATATAAATAAGAAAACAATCAAAATAGGATAATGAAAAGATATCACAGTCAAAAACACAAATCATATAAGGAAATACTTCATGGCCTTAGTATTCATATCATGGAGTAAAACAAGAGAATGGTGACTTGATAGGTACCATCAAATCTATTAAGGGATTTTAAAATGTTCAGGAGGTATGCATCTTTAATAAAAGGAAGAATACTACAGCAAGCAGTAAGTTGTGGAGGGTCATAGATTCAGGGGAAATGTGATCAACCAAATCTTTTTAGAAAGGGTGACTGATAAGTGGAACAGCCTCACAGTTCAAGTGATATGAACAAATACAGTAAAACAATTCAAGAATGGCATATGCTTAAAAGGGAGAGAAGGACATAAACTTCCTCTCTCTCCAGTATGGGCAGCACAAAGGGAGAGCAATAGGAGGAAAGCAACATGGGAACAGAGGGAAGGCAACATGGGGACAACAAGAGACAAGGAGCAACAGACATAAGAGAAGAATATGGGAACAGTATAAGAGAGAGACAGAGAGAGAGAGAGTGAGAGAGAAAAATGATGCTTGAGAAAGGAATTAGTAATTTAGTAATTATTGATCTATATTTATATAGATTAATAATGAGTATTGCAGTATATTGTGAAACCTTATTTATATTGATGAGCTTTTGAGAGGTTTGACTTCTCTTTATCAAATCTCAAGCAATACTGACATGAGATGGAACCCTCAGTTTGAAAGTAAACAACAGATGCAGAGAGTGGAGAGAGCATCTGACATTATCAGGTAAATACACATAGGGGGAAACAACAGAACATAGTGTAGGAAACATATATACACATACTATATACACATATACATCAATATATCGTGACCTGTCCTTTGCGAGCAGGAGAAATGCATGCCGACATATGCGCCCCCCGACAATTGGGTGCCCAACAACAGCGCACTGAACTCAGGAAAGGTGGGCTTAGGGGTATTAGGGTTAGGCTTAGGGGTTTTAGGGTTAGGGTTCGGCTTTTGGGTTTTAGGGTTAGGATTAGGGGTCTTAGGGTTAGGCTTAGGGGTCTAAGGATTAGGGTTAGGCTTAGGGGTCTTAGGGTTAGGGGGTTGAGGGCATTAGGGTACCCCAACATTGTAACCTTGCAGGCTTTTAACAGCGCACATACGATGGCCGATTTTCAACAGAGCGCAATTGACTCTGCGCGATTGCCAGCAAGCAATTGTCCTGTGCACAAAGGACGGGTTGCCTCAATATATACATGGGAAACCAGAGTACTGTAGTCCACAGTGATATCCTTTCTGTTGGACAAACACCTAAGAGTGACAAGCCTGTTATAGTAAAATAAGAAAAATTCACAAGAAATTGTGATAATGTGTTAGAAAATCCAAGTCCATATTAAGTCCTGTATTTTTATTGTTGAAGAATGTGATCATCTTTATTTCAAATGCTTTTCTCTCCTGAATTCCTGAATGATTTAAAAATCTGGCTAAAATGGTGTCCAACTGCTGTACAATAATCATCTTTATTGTACTTTCTTATTGAATGTCTATGTAAATTTATCCTTAAGTGCAGTTTTTGGCTGGTTTCTACAATGTAACGGCCTGTTTCACATAAAGTGCATTATATTATATAAATCACATTGGAGGATGTACATGTATATGATCCTTTGATGTTATGTCTTGTTGTTATGTGTGCCGGTATCATCATTACAAATGTGTTGACATAACTTACAGGCACTTTTGTTACAAAGTTTACTTCCATTTTCTCCTTAGTTGTTCATTGGCCAATCTTCTGCTGACAAGTTTTTGTGTTAGGTTTGGTGGTTGTTTAAATGCAAGGATGGGAGGTTTGTGGAATATATCTTTTAATTGTGCATCTTTGATTAGTAATGGTTGTAAATCTTTGATTCATTTCCATATTATTAGATAAGAATTAGATATGCAGATTACAAGGAGAAAGACACCTACACAGAGCAACATGGCAAATGTCTTACACGTGGAGAAAGAAACACAAAGAGAAAGCAACATGGCAAATATGGCAGACAGGTAGATAAAAAATACAGGAGAAAGAGCAACACGGGATGTGGAAGACATGGTCAGAGACAGACTAAAGTAAATACGAAGACAGTTCAAAAGAAAACAGAGATGATAAAAGCAAACAAAGGACAACAGGAGATGGTGAGACACACAACAAAAGTGCACTTGTGTAGAGATGGAGTAAGGGAAGAAACAAGCAACAGAGAGACAGAGAAAGACAGCCGAGAGAAGTAGCAGTGAGATGTATAGAGAGAGATGTACAGACAGCAACACAGAGATTCAGCATGCAGATAAATGATGGGCACCTGCAGGTCTTTGATAGTTTTATGATATTATGATTTTTTTACTTATACTCCAGTTAATAAAATTTAATTATGTACCCTAATTATTATATTATGTACTTTAAATCTAGTATTTTTTTTTACAGCAACACCGTGTCAAGTGTTCACTTCTCTCTATATTTACAACCACAATTAGATGCAACACTGGCTGCATTTAATGTTTTATAGAATCACAAAATGTTCTAGGAAACTGCAGGTTCTCCCTGCATTGGAAATTAAGCTGGCATGTAAGGGGAAATGTAATGTCTGTTAGGAGTCCTAAACTATCTGCACATATGATTCAAAAGCTAGGAATGTGAAGATATTTGTGTTAAATATTTTGTATATTATTATTTTTAATTCTTCTTTTAAAGCTCCAGCATTTTCATGTGGTTCAGTATGAAAGAGTACAGTAATCTTGAAAGATCTGTGACGGTAACATGTTTATTTTGTTAAATAAAATTGCTAGTATAACAATTACTATAACGCTCAATTTGTAGGATATTATCAAATCTTCAGGATTTCCAATCCACTCAGTACTCTTTTGCATTAACCTGTCTCCATCAGCTGTCTTTCTTCCATGTCTGGTACATATGCTTGAGTGTGTCTTGATATATTGTTGGCGGTTGCCATATCCATGCACTTCTATTTTATGTATATGGCATATGCATCATCTTTGCCATACCAAAGTTTTAATGGTTTATTTGTAATTTCTGTTCTCATACATACTTGCTATTTCCAGCATATGTGTCATGAACAAAGTTTTCTGTGTTCTTTGAAACCAGAGCATTGGTAACATTTTATGTTGGCAATGGCATACTCTTTATAGAGCCAGAGCAAAGTTGGTATATTCTACTGTTATAGCTTATTTGATTATGTTATGTTTTTACATTTGCTGTAAATTTTCCTGCCACTCGGTACCCATGGCGCTCAGATTCAAATCTAGAGTTCAAGTAATGATGTCACAAGTTATGGAGTCATTAGTTCAATAATACTATGCAGTTGGCTATTTTATGTTATGTTCCTACCAAGAATAAACAAATTCACTTCCTAAAAAGCTTCTTGAGTCTGTTAGAGTCATGTCAGACCAGTTTGTCATGTCTTTAAGAGACCCAAGGTGAAATATTCAGAAGGGTTTGTTTATTCCTAGGTGGATTAGCTGCCTAACATCTATAAACAGTGCTAATTTAATATTTTATTTTTAATACAAGTATTATATTATTGCTTGCCATTAAAAATCAGGTTGTTGTACGATTTAGTAGTTGGTGCTTTTTCTGTGAATTCTTCACACTTCAAACAGGTCATAGTAAATAAATAGTAGTTTTGTGTTCATATCCGAATGTCTAAATATAATTTATAAAAATCTTCCAGCATATATAAATGTCCTAAAAATGCAACATTATCACCCAGGGGGTAGGTACTCTAGTGGGAGGAAGTGATCACGGCACACATCAGGGTTAATGGTCATCTGCATGGTTGCCATTCCAATCTGTTATGATTCACCTTTCTATGCTCCATCCTGCATAAATGGCAGATAATTAAAGTCAGCTATTTGTAATATAATATTATCTGTTGCCAAAGTCTATATTTCTCTTTCGTTACTTAGTTAAATTAAATTATGTATATTACCCATCCCCACTAAGGTCCTCTGAAGCTGCAAAAAGGCTCGAAATACTCTTTTTTATTTCTCAGCCTTAAATAAGCCAGATAATCTTACTGAATCTAGTTATACGTTTATTCTAATGTCTTTTTCCTTCTGCTAGGTTCTGTACTTTTAGAAAGATTCTGTACTTGGTGTATTGAAATGTCCAGTTCCTTACACAATGAAATTAACTTTCATAGGAATGGCATGAAAAAAAAAACAAATGTGTTCATCGTTAATCATACTTTATTTGTACATTGTCAAAATTGCCATCTGTCTTAAATTTATTAACATTTTCTAGGACAGTAGTTACAAGGTATGCATGTACAAGTCACACGAGCCATAAATTAAAATGTAAAAAATATTTCCCTACTGGAATCTTGGCTTCATCTCCTTGTGATTATGAATAAAACAATTATTAAAATATTGTAACATAAGGAACTTTTTTGTAACCTTTATGTCTGTGTATTCTGGATGTAAAGGTCATCAATAAATCATCTCATTAAATTACTCATTAGACTGATTGCAAAAAACGTTAAGATCATAATATTCCAAAATGTTTCTGTATTAGGCTCTGAAAATAACTGAGAGGAAACTTTCATCATAAAACAAATGGTTATTATATCAGATAAAATGCATTTGATGGTTCTCTTATAAAAATATGTATATACAATAAGAATTTGTAGCAGGAAAGTTAATCATATTTATTTCAGTGGAATATAGCGGAATCTATTTTTTAAAAATAAATACATTGCCCATTAACTAAAATGCTTTCTCTCTGTAACTCATGTGGCATCAATCCCTTAAGTCATGGTAAAATATAACTACATTAATTCCTTTATAGCATATTTAAATGATTCTGTTAACTTCAACTTGATATTGAAATATACCTTAGTAAGAATATATACAGCAAAAGGCAACTAATCATTCAGACCTTGGACTTCAACTATGTTGCCCCATACTGTCTACAGACCTATTTGTATTGTATTTGCATTGTATCTCGGGGTGTTTGTGCTGTCCTAGGCTGTTCTGGTTTGTGAGCTCCCAGTTACTCTCTTCCTTTCATCTTGCTATATACAAATCATAAATTCACCAAACACCTACAGTATGTATAAAATGATAAGTGTGTATGTATCTAAGTAAGTATACAGAAGTGTCAAGTACACAGACAAAATATTCTCTGTACATAGACATTTGTGTGCCATTTCATGGCATTATATCAGCAACTTCTGGCAAGCTGTTGTCCTCTAAAAATGTGCTGCCTTAGATCTGAGACTAGGCTGAAATGTACCCATGATTGCTTAATAACTTGTATTTCTACTTACTTAAGAAATTGTATATAACTTTGTAATTTGTTAATTGTACCCTCTGTACTTTATTTTACTTTGTAAATAGCACAACAGAAAATGCTAGCTCTTAGTAGTAATAAGAGTACTGCAAATACATTTATTCTACACTTTTCATAAACATTTTATGGAATTGTATTAAAAATATTTGGCTTATTGCTTTATTTTTCCATTACTTATATTGCTCCATATGTGGGCTGCCATTTTGTCCCTGTAAACTCCCTCACTGATACCGTCCTCATTCTTGTTTAGCTGGTGCTTGCAACTGTATATGCACAGATAACAGTGTGGGGCAAAATGGCAGCCCACATATGGAGCAATATAATTGGCAAAATAAAGCAAGTAATCCCAATACTTTTTGTATATTTGACTAAAATGTTTAAAAAAGTGTAGAGGATATTTGTTTTTATTTAATGTAAAAAAATAAATACAAAGTTCATTGGTCCTTTAAATATAATACTCTTACTAGTTGCCTTTTGCTGCAAATCTTGGCCAAGTAAGCCCAACATATTTAATATATTTGACTAAAATGTTGATTCTTTAAAAGGTGGCCACCCAATAATAATAATACGCATGCTCTCTGTGTTGTTACACCCAGTCGGTAAGGAAAATGTGCCTAGCACTAGGGCAAACAGACACATTAAAATGTACTGTGTCCAATTTACAGCTGAAAGCTGCTAAATCTAATCATATAATGTGGATTAGCCCTGGCCATGATAGTTAGCTGTATCAACGAGAGGCTCCCTACATGAAAAATGTTTTATCTTGTTTATTTCTTCTACTTTTTGCTTTACCATGACTAATATAAGTGACACTTGGTGGCGTCATTTGATTAATAGAAAAATAGCCTACAAACTTGGTCTAAATAAGAAAGTGCACACTTTTCACTTCCAACATCACACCTTAGAGAAGAAAATATTTATTTAGATCAGTTACCTTTTTGAATGGTTAACTCAGATATAAAAAATACTGACTTTCAAACAATAGAAATATTAAAGTAAAATACAGAAGAATCACATAAAAGGTTTTCACTCTCAAAGTTTCATGATGACCCTAATAAAATTCAATAATGTATTATATCATGAGCCATGGGCTTATACATTGCAGCAAAACAATACAATTCTGCAACACAGATACTAATTCATTTATAATAAGAAACACCCATGTATATACTTTTTATTAAATATATAAAGTGCTATTTATGTTCGTTTCAGAAAAAGGGTGATGTTGTCACATAGCCTTGAATATCTTTTGTTCTTGCAAAGACATATAAAATCCTGAAAAAGTGAAAGCTAGTTATTTTCCATAGTTATATCTTAAAATATTGTCCTCTAAAGAAATTCTAGCTTTCAGATATTATGGCTCATGAGACCTGAATGAACCAGAAAAAACACAAGCAAAAAATACTTCTAAAATGCTGTATACTTACTAAAATTGTCCCAAATAATGATTCCTCAAACCCCAGACTTCTAAGGCTATCATAAGCCATAAATGTGATCATTGGGTGACAAGTAAGTATTGAGTTTTCATATACAGTACACTCTCAGTTAACCGGAACTCAAGCAACCAGAACTCTCAAGCAATCAGAAAAAAAAATAATACTGTACTTTAAATAAAAAAATAATTTTACAGGATTCAACAAATGCCAGGAGCCAGGTTGTCATGCCACAAAATACTTACTGGCACCTAGATCGCATCCACTATATGTCTCTGCAATTCAATTTTACCTGGTAGCACACAGGCATGAGGGACTGAGCGAGTGCAGTGTTGGCATTACATTCCCCGGGTTCAGCACCACACCCTCCTGCCAAACGTACCTGTTTGTAAGTGAGGAGTGAAAGCTGCTGCTGCTACAACAGCCCTCACTGACAAAATACTTAGCAAAGCATCCTATGTGCAACTAATCTAGGTCTCTTTTAATTGTAACTCTCAAGCAACCAGAAACTAAATTTATCTGGCATTTACTAAACCCCATAGGTGCCGGTTAACCGAGAGTCTACTGTAATATGGTAAATGGCAACATGAACTTCTTTTGGGGCAGTTGTACATGTTTAAAATACTGTTTACTTTTGGACATTAGTTTTAGTTTTCAGATGCTTTTGTTGATTCCATGATTGGAGTGTCATTAAAGAGACATTTTAAAGCTACTCTGTCATCCTAAAGTCAGAATATATTTTGAAAGAGCATGTAAAGAGCATGTTATAGTAATTTGATTCTGAAGTATATCATTTCAGAGATATTCAGCTATATTTGTGTGATGTAATTATTCAAATAAGCAGCTTTTGAGTATTAATTCGGCTATTGTAATGTATTAATTAGTTCCCCAATTTTACCATGCAGTTGACACTCTAACATACACTTATCAAATACTCAAAACTATAAATTAGCATATGGAGAAGCACAGTAACAGAAAGGAGGCTCATAAACAATGCTAACTATCTCAAGAGTTATTTACTAAATGGTTAGTATAATGTATAGTTTAATTGTAATGCTCTTTGACATGAACCAACATTTTGTTGGGGTGGCAGTGTATCACAGTGCCACATAAATTCTTTATTTACTGAATACTGATTTACTAATAATATGAATATAATATTCTGTATTAAAGAAGATTGATCTCCACAGTTTTTGCTTGCCTATTGAATATTTCTTGTGTTTGTGGAATCAGATAAGGTTCATATGTTTAAAATGTTAACAAATACTGTAGTGTACCGGTAATTAAAACACAAAAACTTTAAGAAAAATTAAGAAATACAAAGCAGCATTAAATCTGTGATAGCAGGTATTTCAGTGACCTTTAGATTGTAAGTGCGAGTTTTCAATCTTGCAATGTGTTTTGGGGAAAGCACTATGGACACTGGATTCTAAGCTCAAAGACAGGGCCCTCCGTCTTTTGCAATGTGCTAATATTGTTTTGCCTTGATCACAATGCATGTATAGCGCTACGGAATATGTTGGTGCGTTACAAATAAACTATAATAATAAAAATAATTATGCATATGAGATAAGGTTGCCCATCTATGTTTATCTCCTTAAAGCTGGATTCAGAAATATCGATGTGTACAATAAAGTTCAAACCATTTACATTAAAATAGCTAATAAAATCACCAAAAATCATCTCCTCCGCTGCTTCTTGTACTTGCTCTTTCTCGACTTTTAAGTCGTAACATTTCCATTATACTTTTAGCATAGATGTCTCTTAAGTTAACATTGATATCAGACTCTGCAGTTGTATTCTTCATAAGCTTTTTCAAAGCTTCCCGTTGTCTCAGAGCTGCTTCTTTCATTTTCAAAGTAAAATAGCAAGCTGCAAAACGGTCATTTATGATGGCAATAGGCAGTGCCAAAACTAATATTCCTGACAAGATGCATAAAAAGGCCACAATTTTACCAAATGTGGTTTCTGGTCTGATATCACCATAACCTACAGTTGTCATAGATGTTGTTGCCCACCACCAGGCACATGGCACACTGGTGAATGTAGAATCAGGGACATTAAACTCAACAGCGTATTCTAGAGCAGAGAATATGGAAATACCAACGGAGAGGAACAGAAGCAACAGGCCAACCTCTTCATAGCACTGAGCGATGGTCATTCCCAATGACTTTAAACCTGCAATAGCAAAAAAGAGATTAGGAAATGTCGGTACTGTGTTAGCTAGTAGAATAGAAAAGAGTAACGGTTCTTTTGAGACACTGTTGAGCTTTCGAAGCTCCATGTCTACTTCATCAGACTTAGGTGAACTAACATCGAATAAAAGAGCCATAGTGCTTTGAAAGATTACTTTATTTTGCGCATCAGTTAGCCATTAAAGATATCAACTAAACCACTTTTGATACTTTAACTAGAAGAGTACCAGTACACTTAATAAGTGGTTAGTGTTCATATAATTCCACAAATACGTTGTAGTTCACTCCATTGTCCCTGTTCATGTTTTTCTCTTTCTATGTGAAGGTCTCCATCTAACTTTTCAAAAAGGGGTTCCTCCACAGCTACAAAGCATTTATAAACCATGGCTCTTTGAGTAAAACTTATTTTAATAGAGGAAAACTTGCTCTGGAAAAAAGCAATACATTTAAATTATTGTCTCTTGGATTTCCAAGTTAAGCCTGGTTTATTCTCTTTATTTACCTGTTTGCCCACCAATAATTCTCTCTGTGTTTCTCTATGTATCCCTGCCCATGTCTTTGTACTTCTAGATCTCACTGTCTCTATAACCCTGGACATGCCAACAAATGTTATTTTCTCACATGATGTAAAAACTTTTTATTTGATGGCACTTAACCATAACATTTTCTACATCACACTTTTTCTTTTTTATCGCAAATGAGGAAGATATAGAATGTACATATTTTAAACATTTTGTATCTCATCTATTTCAATTGGTCTTTGATAAGTTTTCACTATACTAAAGTACTAGACGTGCTGCGAGCCTAGCGTCGAGCGCCTATGGTGCTCATCTTAAGGCCGTCCTCAATCTGTTTTAAAGTCCTCCGTGCGTGCCTCTCGATGAGCGCCTGCAACGGCAACTGCGTTACCAACAAACCCACAATTACGACAACTATATATATGATATATACATATTGCTGTTGTTGTTCAGTTGTGTCTAAATCTCTGTGACATTGTGGACCACAGCACATATGGTTATCTTGGCAAATATACTGGAGTTGCCAGTTCCTTCCCAAGTGGACCTTGATTTGCCTTCCCATCTTGGGTGACCCTACATCGTATAGCTCTCAGCTTCATTGAGGTACACAGGTCCCTTCACCAAGACAAGGTAGCAATACATAAGGGGATATATGTATATATATATATATATATATATATAAATATATATATATATATATATATATATATATATATATATAAATTCAAGGATAAATAGATATATTAGATAGATAGAAAGATAATTTTATTTGGGTGTATGTTACTTACTAAAATATAATTTTCATTAGTGATGTCAGAACTAGCTGTAAAACTAGTATATATATATATATATTATATATATATATATATATATTATATATATATATATATAGTAAATAAATAGTACATCTTTGTTCACATTTGAATGTCTAAAACAAGTTCCAAAACCTGCTTCCAGTTCAGAATTCTGAGAAAATCAGTTATTACACTGCATTCTGGGAAGCTAAGCCGGGAAATGCAAATGTGCCCACAAATGCCTCGCTCAGCAATCCATAGTCATTTTCAAACATGGCTTCCTTTAAGCTTATGCCTGCGGTATTATACACCTTTAATGCAAAGCCAAGGTTGGATTTTACACAAACTGAGTATCCAATAAATGTACAGCTGTTTCAAGCTTACTGGTTATCATCAGCGTGGAGCGGGATCTCAGCTTGTGTTGTGGACTTTATGAGAAGGTAGTTCACCACAACAATCATTTATAATATGGTGGGCAAAAGAGCGATAGAAGCCCTCCACCGTACAGTAGTACAGTAAATAAATAGTACATCTGTGTTCACATTTGAATGTCTAAAGCAAGTTAAAAAACCTGCTTCCAGCTCAAAATTCCGAGAAAAAACACTGCATTCTGGGAAGCTGAGCTCGGACAAGCAAATGTACCCACAAATGCATATATGTATACATAATATGTATACTATTATGATGATTAATTGTGCTATGGTTTATAGGTGTGTATAGTTGCATTATCATTAGTGATGTCGCGAACATAAAATTTTCGGTTCGCGAACCGTGAACGCGAACCGCCGCAAATGTTTGCGAACCAGCGAACATCGGCGAACCACCATAGACTTCAATGGGCAGGCGAATTTTAAAACCCACAGGGACTCTTTCTGGCCACAATAGTGGTGGGAAAGTTGTTTCAACGGGACTAACACCTGGACTGTGGCATGCCGGAGGGGGATCCATGGCAAAACTCTCACGGAAAATTACATAGTTGATGCAGAGTCTGGTTTTAAGCCATAAAGGGCATAAATTCCCTAACATTCCTAAATTGTTTGGAATAACGTGCTTTAAAACATCAGGTATGATGTTGTATCGATCAGGTAGTGTAAGGGTTAGGCCCGCTTCACAGTGACAGACCAAACTCCCCATTTAACGCACCGCAAACAACCACAAACAGTCCATTTGCACAACCGCAAACTCCCCATTTGCACAAGGTTGGATACCAAGCTAGCCATGTCCCGTTCCTTGTCCTCACTGATGTCATTGAAGGTCTCTTTCTCCACCCAGCCACGTACAACACCAAGGGTCCCAGAAAGGTGACAACAAGGCCCCTGGGACGCCTGCTGTGTTTGGTCTTCCACCTCCTCAAAGCCACCTTCCTCCTCTGACTCCTCTTCTTCAGACTCCTCTCACTGCGTTGCCTCTCTCTGCATTATTATAAGGTGTGTTAAGTAGTACTACTCTTATCAGTTTAAAACCTGTTACAGCACATATCAGGGGGCGTGTATAAGGCCTGGATTTTTAGAACCGGGAGATGGAAAAAGATGCTTTGTTGGTCGTATCACTTCAATTTTGGGGCACTTTGAGAAATTAGCTTCTAACGCTCAAACATGTCCTTTACAGGCACCTGACTATGGGCAGATGAGCAGGAACTGCTCTCGGCGAGAGACGCAGTGGCGGATGGTTGAGAGGGGGCAAGGAGGACAGCAGTGGTTGATGTGGCTGATGATGCTGGACCAGGAGGAGGATGGCGGCTTTGAGTTTGTGTGCTGCTTGTACTCATGTGTTGGTCTGGAGTCACCCAAACATTAGGTCTCAACCTGTAGAGGATAAGGGAACCAGGCTACTCTAGACCTCATTCATCATTACCGGTTTTGACAGATTGGTACTATGCGTCCAAGCTACTGTGACAACAGATATGAGTGGCACTGTGCACTTGCAGAAGTTGGCAGAGTAGACGCTGTAGGTCTGACACACACGCTTGCAGACAACTAACTGCTATGCAATCTATTACAGTAGAAAAAATGTTTTTTTGTTTTAAATATACACTACTGTTACACCAGATATGAGTGGTGTGTTAAGTAGTACTACTCCTATCAGTTTATTCCCTGTTATGTGCCTTTTTTTGGGTTTGGTTGTTGAAGGCACAGTGCAGCACCAGAGGCCAGAAAAATTAGGCATGTACACATGCCTGAAAAATTAGGTATTGTTGATCTTGCAGCGAGCAGAGAAGAAGGTAGGCCTGATTCAACGCCCCAGCCCGCATACCCACACTCAGAGATTGAGGGGGGGACCTGAGAAGGCCACGGGTCGAAGATATAAAGGGGGGCCATCCCAAATAAGCACACAAGCGGGGACAAAGGTAGTGAAGGGGACATAGAGGCCCATGGACTGACGGTCGCCATCTTGGCAGGAAAAGGCCCCAGCAATTAAGCCAAACTGACCCAGCACAGGCAGCTACTTGAGTCAAACGCTGTACAATTACACCTTAATAAAGCTGAAACATGCAGCAGCAGGGATTCTAAACGGCCACACAGGGACCAGGAGGCTAACAGCCCCCACAGTCTCTGCACCACTCTTTTTAACAGATAACCCAATGGGCTAACCAGGGACCTTGCCCACATAAAAAAACAGAATTTTATTGGAGGAATTATTAGTGTCTTTACCCCACAAGAGAGGACATAATATACGGTATCTTTAGACTACCTGATGGCCAACCTCCTTTAACCTCAATGCTATCCAAGAAACATTTCAAAACTTTATCTGACTGGGGGTCTATAGAGTGACATTAGTACTGACCTTTATATGACTGGGGGGTCTATAGAGGGACATTAGTACTGACCTTTATCTGACTGGGTGTCTATAGAGGGACATTAGTAATGACCTTTATCTTACTGGGTGTCTATAGAGGGACATTAGTACTGACCTTTATCTGACTGGGTGTCTATAGAGGGACATTAGTAATGACCTTTATCTGACTGGGTGTCTATAGAGGGACATTAGTACTGACCTTTATCTGACTGGGTGTCTATAGAGGGACATTAGTACTGACCTTTATATGACTGGGGGTCTATAGAGGGACATTAGTACTGACCTTTATCTGACTGGGTGTCTATAGAGTGACATTAGTACTGACCTTTATATGACTGGGGGTCCATAGGTGACATTAGTACTGACCTTTATCTGACTGGGTGTCTATAGAGGGACATTAGTAATGACCTTTATCTGACTGCGTGTCTATAGAGGGACATTAGTACTGACCTTTATCTGACTGGGTGTCTATAGAGGGACATTAGTAATGACCTTTATCTGACTGGGGGTCTATAGAGGGACATTAGTACTGACCTTTATCTGACTGGTGGTCTATAGAGGGACATTAGTACTGACCTTTATCTGTCTGGGGGTCTATAGGTGACATTAGTCCTGACCTCCTGCTGCAGTATTATTACTCCCAGTACTCCCAGGCTTGCTACTATTAGATATAATAACCTCAGTTTTGTTTCCTTATCTCTTGGTAACATCAAAATATGATTATTAAATATTTCATATTTGTTTGTTTTTTTCTCCCAAAGTGAACCCCTTTGTCTGTGTCCCACAGATGTGGCGTTTCCGCTCTGCGTATGTTGGATTTGCACCGCTCAAAAAGTATGAAAAGAGATCCCCCCCCCCTTGAAGCCCATTAATGACATCATCAGTAAATTGTATGTAACAGATTCCAGTGTTTAGGGTTTATGACCCAATACTGCGATCATATCATTTATGACAAAAATCCGTATTTGTCGTATTATTCAGACGCGCGTGCATCTTTGTGTTACATTTCCTTATACTTTTATTATCTTGATCTTTATATATTTACTAGCGACTTGCCCGTCAAAAAATGGCGGCAATAGGATTGTAAGGCAGGTAATGGTTTGGACGAGACATTCATTTTGTTGGCGGTCGGATATCCTTCGGCGCTCATTGCGAGGCTGTTGGTTGTATTTTTTTTCTGATAGGCGCTTTTGCTGTTATTCTTTTGGTCGGCGGGTGATGTGTTTTTTGCGCTTATTGCAAGGCTTTGTGTGCTATGAGCAGCGTTGGCGCTCGTTGTGAGGCGCGCAGTGAATGGCTTTTATGTTTAATGTGATAATGTTTTTTTTGTGTATATGTATTTTTGTATGCTAATGAAATAATTACTAAATGAATATACTTTACCTATTTGTAAGTAATATATGCAGGAAGCATTGTGCTGAAGAGCTGACAATCTGTTTTCATGTTCCTGCAGCATACAATGTAGGTTTCCAGTGCTGTGGAGCTGCTGTGTAAGTGTCAGCAATGTGTGCAGTGTGTAGTGTAAATAGGCTGCGTGCGGGAGTGGAAGCCGTTAGGGTAGCTGGGTACTTCCGCATTGTGTAAGTTAGTGTTGTAAAATGGCGGGGAATGTGTATGTGGTAAGCGGATGTGGATGATTTAGCGTCCTTGTTAATAGTGTATCTTTACCTCGTACGGCTTTTTAGGAAAATCTTTTTTAGTTAGCTCTTCAGGTTATTGATCACTGGATATATTAATTACAAATAGGTAAAGTATTTTAGTAATTAATTAATTCATTTTTATTTAAAAAAAAATATATAAAAAAAATACGCTTAATAGCATATTTTACACTGCGGTTACTTTACATACATTAACGCTTCGCACTTCCTAATACATTTGTTCATTCACAATAGTTATTATCGTGCATTCATTTAATAAGTATTAATTAGTAATGGAAAATAAAAATGTAGACTTTACACTACACTAAAATGTTTTACTTTTTACTCTGCAGTTATATATCTGGATTACTGCTCATTGGCTGCCAGCGATAGCACTCTCAAAGCAGTTACAAATCTAAATCACTTTATTATGCTCTGAGACCTGAATACATTTTTTAATTTACACTGCACAAAAAAAATTATATATTTAACACTGTACTTATATATCTGTCTTTGCGATGAGCGCCGAAGATTGATCGTTGCAAAGCACGAAACATGAAGGACACGAGGGAAGAGGCTCACAATGAGCGCCGAAGGTCCTCAGAGTACAAAAAGCATCTCATTGTGTGGCAAACAGCATTGCCATGGCTTCAAACTTTTTTATTTATTATTATTGCCCCGTCATTTGTGCCAGGCAAGTCGCTAGTAATATAATATAACATAATGCAATACAATATTATACAGTACACATGGGTGTTGGAACTGGGGGGGGTAAGGGGTAACCCCCCCCCCCCCCAGATTTCTTATCGTATGTATGTATGCGTATAGAAGCTAACAGGGGAGGGGAGAGAGGGGGAGGAAACACAGGGGAGAGGGAGAGGAAGACACAGGAGAGGGGAGAGGGGGAGGAAGACACAGTGGAGAGGGGGAGGACGACACAGGGCAGAGGGGGGAAGAGAAACAGGGTAAGGGAGAGGTGAGGGGAAGAGACACATGGGAGGGGGGAGAGACACAGGAGAGAGTGGGGGGTAAAGACACAGGGGAGAGGGGGGAATAGACTAATGGGAGGGAGTGGTGAGGAGACACCGGGGAGAGGAAAGGGGGTAAAGACACAGAGGAGGGGGGAAGAAACACAGGGGAAGGGAGAGGGGGTAGAGACACAGGGGAGAGGGGTAGAGACACAGGGGAGAAGGGGGAAGAGACACAGATGAGGGGGGAGAGACACAGGGGAGAGGGAAGGGGGGAAAAGACACAGGGGAGTGAGAGGAGGGGGAAAGAAACACGGGAAGGGAGAGGGGGGTAGAGACACAGGGGAGGGGGGGAGTGACACAGGGAAGAGGGAAGGGGGAAAAGACACAGGAGAGTGGGGAAGGAAACACTGGGGAAGGGAGAGGGGGTAGAGACACAGGCAAGAGTGGGAGAGACACAGGGGAGAGGGGGGGGGGGAGAGAGACACATGGGAGGGAGTGGGGGGGGAGACACAGGGGAGAGGGGGGAGGGAGTGGGGGGAGACACAGGGGAGGTCTTCTGCTTTATTATTATTATTATTATTATTACTATATAATGTGTAGATGTACCGGCTGGGCATGCTCTTGTGCATTATTATTATTATTATTATTATTACTATATAATGTGTAGATGTACCGGCTGGGCATGCTCTTCTATATTATTATTATTATTAATATTATAATTATTACTATATAATGTGTAGATGTACCGGCTGGGCATGCTCTTGAGCATTATTATTATTATTGTTATTATTATTATTAGTAGTAGTATATACTGTGTAGATGTACCGGCTGGGCATGCTCTTCTACATTATTATTATTATTATTATTACTATATAATGTGTAGATGTACAGGCTGGGCATGCTCTTGTGCATTATTATTATTATTAGTAGTAGTATTTTACTACTAATAATAATAATAATGCACAAGAGCATACCCAGCTGGTACATCTACACATTAAATAATAATAATAATAATAATAATAATAATAATAATGCATGCCCAGCTGGTACATCTACACATTATATAGTAGTAATAATAATAATAATAATGCACAAGAGTCCTTCAGCACTGCACTGGACACTGAATAAACTTGCCTAGCTATGGTTTTTCCTATTGATGCAGTATCACCTACACTCTACCTCCTCTCAGTAAGACTGCAAGTTAGTTATGATTCCAAAATGGCTGCTGTCCATGAGGAAGAAGGGTGTGGAAGGGAGTGTATGCTGCTGATTGGCTGGAATGTGTCTGCTGTCTGTGACATGCAGGGTCAAAGTTTGCTCAATGATAAAGTATTGGGGGCGGGTCGAATCTCGCATATGTTCGCAGTCCGCCGGCGAACTATTTGCGACATCTCTAATTATCGTGCATTCATTTAATAAGTATTAATTAGTAATGGAAAATAAAAATGTAGACTTTACACTACACTAAAATGTTTTACTTTTTACTCTGCAGTTATATATCTGGATTACTGCTCATTGGCTGCCAGCGATAGCACTCTCAAAGCAGTTACAAATCTAAATCACTGTATTATGCTCTGAGACCTGAATACATTTTTTAATTTACACTGCACAAAAATAATTATATATTTAACACTGTACTTATATATCTGTCTTTGCGATGAGCGCCGAAGATTGATCGTTGCAAAGCACGAAACATGAAGGACACTAGGGAAGAGGCTCACAATGAGCGCCGAAGGTCCTCAGAGTACAAAAAGCATCACATTGTGTGGCAAACAGCATTGCCATGGCTTCAAAATTTATTGCCCCGTCATTTGTGCCAGGCAAGTCGCTAGTGATATAATATAACATAATGCAATACAATATTATTGTGTGTTGGAACTGGGGGGGGGGGATAAGGGGTAACCCCCCCCCCCCAGATTTCTTATTGTATGTATGTATGCGTATAGAAGCTAACAGGGGAGGGGAGAGGGGGAGGAAACACAGGGGAGAGGGAGAGAAAGACACAGGAGAGGGGAGAGGGGGAGGAAGACACAGTGGAGAAGGGGGAGGAAGACACAGGGCAGAGGGGGGAAGAGAAACAGGGTAGGGGAGAGGTGAGGGGAAGAGACACATGGGAGGGGGGGGGGACACAGGAGAGAGTGGGGGGCAGAGACACAGGGGAGAGGGGGGAAGAGACTAATGGGAGGGAGTGGTGAGAAGACACCGGCGAGAGGAAAGGGGGCAAAGACACAGAGGAGGGGGGAAGAAACACAGGGGAAGGGAGAGGGGGGTAGAGACACAGGGGAGAAGGGGGAAGAGGACACAGAGGAGGGGGGAGAGACACAGGGGAGAGGGAAGGGGGGAAAGACACAGGGGAGGGGGGAAAGAAACACGGGAAGGGAGAGGGGGGTTAGAGACACAGGGGAAGGGGGGGAGTGACACAGGGAAGAGGGGAAGGGGAAAAGACACAGGAGAGGGGGGAAAGAAACACTGGGGAAGGGAGAGGGGGTAGAGACATAGGGAAGGGTGGGAGAGACACAGGGGAGAGGGGGGGAGAGAGACACATGGGAGGGAGTGAGGGGGGAGACACAAGGGAGAGGGGGGGAGAGAGACACATGGGAGAGAGTGGGGGGGGAGACACAGGGGAGGTCTTGTGCTTTATTATTATTATTATTATTATTATTACTATATAATGTGTAGATGTACCGGCTGGGCATGCTCTTGTGCATTATTATTATTATTACTATATAATGTGTAGATGTATCGCTGGGCATGATCTTGTGCATTATTATTATTATTATTATTATTATTATTATTATTATTATTATTATTATTACTATATAATATGTACATGTATCAGCTGGGCATGCTCTTGTGCATTATTATTATTATTATTATTATTATTATTAATATTATTATTACTATATAATGTGTAGATGTACCGGATGGGCATGCTCTTGTGCATTATTTTTATTATTATTATTATTACTATATAATGTGTACATGTATCAGCTGGGCATGCTCTTGTGCATTATTATTATTATTATTATTATTATTATTATCACATATATAGTTGTGAGCGTACGAGTTGTTGCGAAAGCTGCGGGCTCGCTACGCGAGTCGCGGCCCTCGCTTCACGAGGGCACTGCCCGAGGGTCTCAGTTGCTGCAAGGAGCGCCGAAGGCGCTCCTTGCCAGCAACTGAGGACCCTCGCAAAGCGAGGGCCTCAGTTGCTGGGCATGGAGCGCCGTAGGCGCTCCATGCCAGCACCTGAGGACCTCGCAAAGCGAGGGCCGCAGTTGCTGGCATGGAGCGCCGAAGGCGCTCCTTGCCAGCAACTGCGACCCTCGCAAACTTCACGTCGCAACCCAAACACTACGGACACACACATTACGACACTCGCAAACAACATACGACACACGTTCAAAAATTGGCCGCCGAACAAAACGAAAACGAGGCTACAGCACTCTAAACTCGCAAAACACCACAAGAAACTCGCAAAACACCACAAAACACCTACGGATATTCCGATACAAACGTATAACACACATTACTCGCCATTTGACGCCAATGCGGAAGTACACGACAACGGTTTCGGCTCGCGCACGCACAGTGTTACACTGCACACATTCAGCACGCTTACACAGCAGATCCACACCACTAATGCTGCAGCAACATCAAAACACATTCACAGCTCTTCCACACAGTGCTTTAAAATAAGGTAAAGTATATTCATTTATTAATGTATTATATATTTCATTATTACACACTAAACAGCATTAGCTACCTTACAATTTCATTGCCGTCATTTTTTGACGGGCAATTCGCTAGTTACTATATAATGTGTAGATGTAACGGCTGGGCATGCTCTTGTGTATTATTATTATTATTATTATTATTACTATATAATGTGTAGATGTACTGGCTGGGCATGCTCTTGCGCATTATTATTATTAGTAGTAGTATTTTACTAATAATAATAATAATAATAATAATAATGCACAAGAGCATGCCCAGCTGGTACATCTACACATTATATAATAATAATAATAATAATAATAATAATAATAATAATAATAATAATGCACAAGAGCATGCCCAGCTGGTACATCTACACATTATATAGTAGTAATAATAATAATAATAATAATAATAATAATAATAATAATAATAATAATAATAATAATAATAATAATGCACAAGAGTCCTTCAGCACTGCACTGGACACTGAATAAACTTGCCTAGCTATGGTTTTCCCAATTGATGCAGTATCACCTACACTCTCCCTCCTCTCAGTAAGACTGCAAGTTAGTTATGATTCCAAAATGGCTGCTGTCCTTTAGATGGAAGGCTCTGGAAGGGAGTGTATGCTGCTGATTGGCTGGAATGTGTCTGCTGACTGTGACATGCAGGGTCAAAGTTTGCTCAATGATAAAGTATTGGGGGCGGGTCAAATATTGCATATGTTCGCAGTTCGCCGCTAACGCGAACATGCTATGTTTGCCGGGAACAGTCCGCCGGCGAACTATTCGCGACATCTCTAATTATCATCTGTATTTAATACATAAAATAATGTTTGATAAATAGCAGTATTTAGCATTTTCTGTTTGGCTGCCTGACTCTTCACAATTCTCATACAAACCAAATAGATGGTGAACTGATTCTAACTCCTCATCAATTTCTCATTATTTGTGTTGTCCCTAGTATAAACAGACTACTGACAATCAGCCACATTAAATTTGAAGACGGTAAGTGCAACGTGAGACCCGCAACGGCTGCAGTCTTGAAATTTGGCCTAGTTACAGAGCTATTAAATTAGAACATGCTGCGAGTTACGAGCTTGAGAGGCAAACCCGTAAACCATTTGTTGAACGTTGGATGCAAGTGATCAATTAGTCAAATCCATAGTTATGGGTTTAGATGGAGCCAATGGCAAATGAGATCGTCATAATTACGTCACTGAAAAATGGAGGTGGGATTTCAAAGTCTTACGGTTTTTAATTACGAGTTACGGTTGGATCCACATTCCAGATATAATGCAATATTATTAAAGCCGTAAATATGATATTCTATTACATGTGAGTTACATTATATGTATTAACACATTGATTGCCGGGATCGATATAAAACGGAAGTCAAACATGAAATAAAGTATTTTTTCAGGGCGATTTGCGAGCTTGAGAATGTTGTGCTAAGACCTAACATTACTTTCCCTGTTAATAAAAGTACCGTAGTGTGTGTATATGTGCATTTAAAGTGCTACGGATTGGACTGTACCCCCCTTGCGAGTCCTCTCTATCACTTGTTGGCTTCTTGGCTACATTTGCGTGTTATGGGGTTGAAGGCAAGTGAAATTGTTGCAAGTTAATAGCATGATTGGAATTGTAGCGGTTACGGGCTTGAGAGAATAAAGGATTTGCTGCCGCAAAGATCCACATTCCCCATCGCGTTGTTTTTTTCCGCTTCAAACCCGCAGAGGCTTGATTTGCAGGGCTAATTTAATAGCCGTAAGTCTTACTGGCTACGTTACGGGCTACGGTTTTACACGTAGGGGTATTTAATGAGGCAGAATGCAAGTACAATAATAGGTGCTAGTTATTAGTCAGGAATAAGATGCTAGTAACTAGTTACTTAAATCCTATTATAGGGCCTCATTCAAATGCCATTGGGCCAGTTGAATAGGGCTCTATATAAGCACAAAGCATATTTTTTACAAAAGTTTTTAGTTAGTGAAGACCTTGCTTTTGGATAGAAGTTCACTAACTAAAAACTTCTGTAAAAAATATATGCTGTGTGCTTATATAGAGGCCTATTCAATTGGCCAAATCGCATTTGAATGAGGCCCATAGTTTTTTTCTTATATTTTTTGTCTTATTCAATATCAATCATCAGATAATACAACTGCTGGTTCCTGAATTCATTTAAATATTTACAAAAGTAATTTAAATTTGAAGACACAACCAGAGTAATACTTGAAATAAGTTGCACGCAACTGTGTCACCTACCAAAGGTAAACCATTCCACAACATCTCTTCTTGCTAGAGTTAAATAATTCTTTCATTTGACACTTGCTTCGCTCCAGTCTTTGTATTTTTACAGTAATCCTTCTTTACAGTTCTCATTGTCATGCCATGTAAAGCAATATCAATCACAATGGGTAATGAATGGTACAAACTGAAGTATAGTAATCCTTCTGTCAGCAATGCTGTGCTCTCTAATCTTACTGAAACTAGGTTTACTTCATAAGGCAAAAAAGTCCATGCACCATAACTGAAAATTCAGTATTGAGTTCAGTTTTAATGAGTTAATCATCAGACAGTGAGCAGGCAGCAAACTGTAAAACACCATATTGCAGTTACTGTATAACATCTTATTGCAGCGCTGTCAGCAGCTTTGTCATTTCACACTGCCATGTAGTGCTGCCTCCTGCACTGTGAATTGCAATATGGAGTTTCACAGTCACGCATTCTGAAAGGTGAGATGAGAAAATAAGGCAAGCATATGGAAGTTCCAAAACAGTAAATAAATATAATCAAACTAATAGGATACTCATTATGCAAAATATATCCTATCTATGTATTATTTGCCACTAGTGATGTCGCGAACATAACATTTTCGGTTTGTGAACCGCGAACGCGAACTGCCGCAAATGTTTGCGAACCGGCGAACCCGGCGAACCGCCATAGACTTCAATGGGCAGGCGGATTTTAAAACCCACAGGGACTCTTTCTGGCCACAATAGTGATGGAAAAGTTGTTTTAAGGGGACTAACACCTGGACTGTGGCATGCCGGAGGGGGATCCATGTCAAAACTCCCACGGAAAATAACATAGTTGATGCAGAGTCTGGTTTTAATCCATAAAGGCCATAAATAACCTAACATCCCCCTCCATCATTGTCCCCCCCTGTATCTCTTTACCCCCTCCCTCATCATCCTCCCCTGTGTCTCTTTCCCCCCTTCCTCATCACCCTCCCCTGTGTCTCATCCCCCCTCCCTCATCATCCTCCCACCTCCCTCATCATCCTCTCCTGTATCTGTTTACCCCCTCCCTCATCATACTCCCCTGTGTCTCTTCCTCCCTCCATCATCATCCTCCTCTGTGTCTCTTTCCCCCCTCCCTCATCATCCTTCCCTGTGTCTCTTTCCCCCCTCCCTCATCATCCTCCCCTGTGACTCCTTTCCCCCTCCCTCATCATCTTCCCCTGTGTCTCTTCCTCCCCTCCCTCATCATCCTGCCCTGTGTCTCTTTACCCCCTTCCTCATCACCCTCCCCTGTATCTCTTTACCCCTCCCTCATCATCCTCCCCTGTATCTCTTTCCCCCCTCCCTCATCATCCTCCCCTGTGTTTCTTTCCCCCCTCCCTCATCATTCTCCCCTGTGTCTCTTTTCCCCCTCCCTCATCATCTTCCCCTGTGTGTCTTACCCCCCTTCCTCATCATCCTCCCCTGTGTCTCTTTCCCCCCTTCCTCATCACCCTCCCCTGTATCTCTTTATCCCTCCCTCATCATCCTCCCCTGTATCTCTTTACCCCCTCCCTCATCATCCTCCCCTGTGTCTCTTCCCCCCTCCATCATCATCCTCCCACCTCCCTCATCATCCTCCCCTGTATCTCTTTACCCCCTCCCTCATCATCCTCCCCTGTATCTCTTTACCCCCTCCCTCTTCATCCTCCCCTGTGTCTCTTCCCCCCTCCCTCATCATCCTCCCCTGTGTCTCTTTCCCCCCTTCCTCATCACCCTCCCCTGTGTCTCATCCCCCTTCCCTCATCATCCTCCCACCTCCCTCATCATCCTCCCCTGTATCTCTTCCCCCTTCCCTCATCATCCTCCCCTTTGTCTCTTTCCCCCCTCCCTCATCATCTTCCCCTGTGTCTCTTCCCCCCCTCCCTCATCATCCTCCCCTGTATCTCTTTACCCCCCTGCCTCATCATCCTCCCCTGTGTCTCTTCCCCCCTCCATCATCATCCTCCCCTGTGTCTCATCCCCCCTCCCTCATCCTCCCACCTCCCTCATCATCCTCCCCTGTATCTCTTTACACCCTCCCTCATCATCCTCCCCTGTGTCTCTTTGCCCCCTTCCTCATCACCCTCCCCTGTGTCTCATCCCCCCTCCCTCATCATCCTCCCACCTTCCTCATCATCCTCCCCTGTATCTCTTTACCCCCTCCCTCATCATCCTCCCCTGTGTCATTTCCCCCCCTCCCTCATCATCCTCCCCTGTGTCTGTTTCCCCCCTCCCTCATCATCCTCCCCTGTGTCTCTTCCCCCCTCCCTCATCATCCTCCCCCTTCCTTGATGATAAGGGGAGAGAAGAGACACAGGGATAAGTGTGAGGGGTGTTAGGGTAAGGGGTGTTAGGGATAAGGGTGAGGGGGTTAGGTGTTAGGGTGAGGGGTGTTAGGGATAAGTGTGAGGGGTGTTAGGGTTAGGGGTGTTAGGGATAAGTGTGAGGGGTGTTAGGGTGAGGGGTGTTAGGGATAAGTGTGAGGGGTGTTAGGGTGAGGGGTGTTAGGGATAAGTGTAAGGCGTGTTAGGGTTAGGTGTTAGGGATAAGTGTGAGGGATGTTAGGGTTACGTTGAGGCGTGTTAGGGATAAGTGTGAGGGGTGTTAGGGTGAGGGGTATTAGGGATAAGTGTGAGGGGTGTTAGGGTTAGGGTGAGGTGTGTTAGGGATAAGTGTGAGGGGTGTTAGGGTTAGGTGTTAGGTTGATGAGTGTTATGGATAAGTGTGAGGGGTGTTAGGGTTGGGTGCTAAGGTGAGGGGAGGATGATGATAAGGGGGGGAAGAGACACAGGGGTGTCCTTGCAGCAGAGATCAAAAGAGTCCTTCAGGACTGTATTGCACACTGTGTACAGTAGCCTAGCTATGGTTTTCCCTATTGATGCAGTATCACCTACACTCAGCCTCCTCTCAACTGCAAGTTAGTTATGATTCCAAAATGGCTGCTGTCCATGAGTTAGAAGGCTCTGGAAGGGAGTGTATGCTGCTGATTGGCTGGAATGTGTCTGCTGACTGTGACATGCAGAATATAGGGGGCGGTAGAATATCGCATATGTTCGCAGTTCGCCGCGAACGCGAACATGCTATGTTCGCCGGGAACAGTCCGCCGGCGAACTATTCGGGACATCTCTATTTGCCACTATAGTATCAAAATAAGTATCCTGCAGCAATCATTTATATTAAATGTAATAAGTTTAATTAAAGTAAAACATTATGAAATATACAGGCAGACTAAGGTCCTCATTCAAATGCGATTTGGCCAGTTGAATAGGGCTCTATATAAGCACATATCATATTTTTTTACAGAAATATTTAGTTGGTGAACTTCTATGCAAAAGCAAGGGGCCTCATTCAATTGTGATTTGGCTAATTGAATAGGGCTCTATATAAGCACAAAGCATATTTTTTTTCAGAAGTTTTTAGTTAGTGAAGGTCTTCACTAACTAAAAACTTTTGTAAAGAAATATGCTTTGTGCTTATAGAGAGCCCTATTCAATTGGTCAAATTGCATTTGAATTAGGCCCTTGGTCTTCACTAACTAAAACCTTCTGTAAAACATATGCTATGTGCTTATATAGAGCCCTATTCATTTAGCCAAATCGCATTTGAATGAGGCCCTAAATCTTAATGTCACTGGCCCTCATTCAATTGCAATTTGACCAATTGAATAGGGCTCTAAATAAGCACATAACATATTTTTTAAAAGAAGTTTTTCGTTAGTAAACATCTATCCAAAAGCAAGGTTTTCACTAACGAAAAACTTCTTTAAAAAATATATGTTACTAGCGACTTGCCCGTCAAAAAATGACGGCAATGTGATGTATATGTTTGTCAAGTTGTTTAGTTATTAACATATATTTTTGACCCTTGTAAGTATTTTAATATGAACGTGTATTTTTGTAAAATGTTGATGTAATGGTTTTTTCAAATGTAATTAGTATCTGAAGAATTGTTAACTTTAATATACATTGAATGAATAGGAAAGCAAAAAGTAAAAACCCTTCTTTAAACGTCGCGAATTTTAACATGAAGTTTAAACTATATGTAAGCAATAACCATCAAAGTATATATTTTTAAACTTGAACTTTATTTTTGATGTAAGTTTAGATATTAACAAAACATTGGTATAATTTTGAACATTATAAACAGGAACATAGTGAATACATTTTGTAACCTAATTTTTTATTAAAAGTATTAACATTTGAATGTAAAAACAATTGACATTTAAATTAATCAGTATTAAAATTCAATTTCTATCCCAATAATTGTTAACTTGAATATACATTGAATGTAGAGGAAGGCATACAGTAAAACTCTTCTTAAAACGTACTTAATTAAAGTAATTTATTACTGAGCACATAAACTGGCGATAAACATTAATGTAGGTAGTAATCTTAAGATAACAGACAATATTTACATTGTGACTTAAAAGGTGCTTGACCTCTTAACATTCACTTTGTAATCTGTTGAATGAAATAACTTGAAAATATATTTTTTAAACTTGTAACATTAGAAACATTAACATAGTGACTTAACATTTTAACATAATTTTTACGAACAATGCAAGGCAAGTATTTTGTGAGGCAAATCATTCATAAACATGACTTCCATTAATTATGACTGAATTAAACAACCAATTGTTATGTATTTTGCAATGCTTTAAAAAAATCTTGGCATCGTTAATTTGTATCCTTCAAAGTTATAGTACTTCATAGTAGACAATGTTTTTAGTAAAAATACGTCCATCTTCTAATAAATCACCTTGACTTTCATTGTTTTCAATGTAAACTTTAATAGCCTGTGGATTTTTGCACCGTGACAACGCAACGTACAATTGACCATGTGCAAAAACTGGTTCTTCCAAGAAAATACCCACAGATTTGAAAGTTTGACCTTGTGATTTATTAATGGTCATGGCAAATGCCATAATAATGGGAAATTGTCTTCTTTGAAGTATAAAAGGGAGACTACTTTCACTTGGTGCTAAATCTATTCTTGGTATGAAAACTCTCTCTCCTTTATGGGTCCCAGTTAAAATTTCAGCATCTATAAAATGGTCCTTTAATTGTTGAACAATTAATCTTGTGCCATTGCATAGGCCTTTTTTGGGGTTCATATTTCGCAGTAACATGATAATTGCACCTTTCTTTAGCTGCAAAATATGTGGTGGCATTCCAGAAGGAGTTAAAGAGTTTATGAATTCAGTCGAAAAGTTAGCCTGACTTTCATTGTCATCAGCATGTACAGAATCAGCACTGTGATAATTTCTTTGTGGTGCATACATTTTTTTTAAGATTTCATTATTGAGGATTAATGCATCTTTATTTTTACACGTCAGTATGACTTGGTTGGCAAGCTCGGAATATTCTTCGTTATTTATGCTCCCTTCAAATATAGCCGATATAATATCTTGTTGACAAATCATATGAGGTGGGATCTCTACAGTGTCATCAGGTAAATGTAGTATTTTTTCTGTTCTGCCTTCTCCAATTTTAATAAGCCAATCATTGAAATCAGTTTGGCCTTCTGATCTCATATTTTGTTGCAGTTGAAGATGGGTAAAATGTTTCCATACTATACTTGACTTTATACATGTTTCGATAATGTCAGTTCGATTTCCATGTACAACGACAGGTAATGTTTGTCTGAAATCGCCACCCAACAACATTACCTTTCCACCAAATGGAAAAGTATTCTCCATGACTTCACGAAGCAAACGGTCAATACATTGGAGGGCATAGCATGACATCATTGTGGCCTCATCTATTATAATTAATTTACATTTCTTCAATTTCTTTGCTTGTAAGGATGTCATGCGAATATCTGACACAGAATTTTCTAAAATAGGCACTGGCAGTTTAAATCCACTATGAACAGTTCTTCCACCCTCTAATAAAAGTGCAGCAATTCCAGTAGTGGCAAACGCCATTGCTATTTTTCCTTGTGCTCGTACTGAACTCATTAATAAATTGTACAAATATGTTTTTCCTGATCCGCCAGGTCCATCAAGATAGAAATAACGCTCTGTCACCATGTCATCATCTATAGCATTTTTAATGGCATGAAATGCTTGCAATTGTAGTGTATTTAAAGTTGCAAGTCTTTCTTCTGTTCTTTCTGCTTGTAGTTGAATGTCATAGTCTTCAAAGTTAATGTCATCTATAAGACCTGGATCAGGCAAATTAAAACTTGCACAACTTAATCCATGAGTTAAAAAGACTTCTTGGATTTCCATTAACGCTTTTAAGTGTGCAATGGGTTCATTGTATCGTCGCATAAAGTCTTCAGCCATATTACTTTTAAAAGTCTCCCACAAAGCTAATGCATTTGGAGCATTTGAGAAGATACAAATAAAAGCAAATTGTTCTCTCATCTGTCGTGGCATTTGACATTGTGCTGCTTCTTCTAAACATCTTTCCCACTCTGTATCATCAGCGAGTAAGTTTCTATGTCTTGCAGCTAAATGGAAGGATTCATATACAATGTCATTAACAGTTCTTAAGTGTTCAAAACTTTGTGCTCCAGGAACATTTAAAAGTAATATCCGTAAGCAAAAACGTTCCACATCTCTTGGACTGACTGTGTAAATTCTTGGAATAATTTTATTGCCTCTGGTTTTTCTTGGTCTCCATAATCCATTCACAAAAACATAGTGATATGGAATTTCAATATATAAGTATTGTGTTGCTTCAGCATCAGTGGAATTTAATGCAAACCATGCAGTTAGTGTAGTGTGACGATCTTCACTTTGGGCCAATGCATTCATTTCATTTCCAGCATGGAAATAGACTAAATGTCGTTGTGGCAAATGTACTGCTAACCTATATACTGCATGTGATCTATCATGCATTTCAAATTTTAAAAGCCGCCACATAGCTTCTGGCGCACTGACATAGCGAGCATCTACATGAGATGCAAGTTCATCATGTACTAACTCACTACTTTCAGGGTTGTCTGCACTTTTGACGACTACAGTAGCTGCATCGTAACCTTTGTAAATATATTTGTAGACATATTTAATGGATTTGATGGAAGTGCAGGCTTCTACGTTGATGTGGGCGTTGTACTTCATGAGTAAATGTGGATTGTAGGGTACTACATATCTATTGTCCACTTTTTTTCCACGAATAATGGCACTATCTCCTTCTCTTCTTTTATAAAGTGGATATCCATCACAATTGGCATAGGTTTTGTCTCTATAATCTTTTGGAAATTCTTTGGAACATTTATTATTTTCCATACATGGTGATTGTGGATTAAGGTCACCACAGGGTCCATGAATCATGCGATGAGTAACAATCTCAAATAGTCTACCATATAGTTCTGGATCTGGTAGTTCAGCAACAATGACTGCATCCACTTTGTCTGAAGTATCTAATTTATCTTTTTCTTGAAGTATTATTAGAAGATGTGCATGTGGAAGGCCTCTTTTTTGAAATTCAATGGTATATACATAAGCAAGACATTTGCCAAATAACTGATTTATAGTGAAGTCACGTATTAATTCATTTAATTTAATCTTAAAAACTCTGGCTACTAAATCTGGTCGATCTGAAGCAGTTTGTCCAAGAAGTAGATTTAGTGTAATTTCTGGCCATTGTGGATTACATGTAAATGTCACAAATAGATCGGGTTTGCCAAATTTTGTCACAATAGCCATAGCATCATTGTATCTTTCTCTCATATTCCGAGGAGATCCTTGAAAGGAAGATGGTAAAATGATGGCTTTGCCAGCTGTCATGTCTCTGCTTGTAGCCACGTCAGCAACATAGTCCATGAGTCCAGAATATTGTTCTACACGGAGTTTATCTTGTTGATATTTGATAAAGTTTAAATTATTTGCCTCAACTTGCAAATATGAATCAATAATCCATTGTTGTGTTAGTTTCCCACCACATAAAATTGGATTAAATACATTGCGAATGGCAATTTGAGCTACTTTAAATTCAAGCATAGAAACATTATTTCGGATTCTGGCTTTAGCATTTGGGTAACTGGGAAGAGTTAATTTTGGTTGCCAACCTGCTTCTCCGTGTGGGAAAAAGATGGGATATGTCATTGGATCTAAATTTGGACTTAAGATACTCATATTAATAAACGGTTGGTCCTCATTTCTAGGATATATTTGAATGTCTCTTTGAAATGGTGGTTCTCCTTCATCATTCTGAAACACCATTGCAACCTCATTTGTTGTTGGCAAGTTATAACGACGTTTATCAGTATGTCTGTCTCTTTTAAGCACCATATTAACCTTCGGCATTGGTAATTGATCTGTTTGTGAATGAAGTAGTTGTTCATTTTCTACTTCTGCCAATTTTTTATAAGCTTTACTGTAGGGATTGTTGTCCATAATGTTATTTAGCTCTATGAAAACAGTGGGTAAGCATTTTTTATTTTCTTCCATCTGCATACGTTGGTCAACAGCTTCCATTGTATCTAGGACATATAGTTGAGCGAATTTTCTTTTATTTCCTTCCTCTGGATGTAAATGGGAAGTGCGATGATAAATTTGTCCTTGGACTTTAAAACAGTAAGGACCATGTCCTGGTACATTAGCAGCTAATGTTGCCCCCATGGATGCAAAGGATATGGCACTATTGTAGGATCTTATGTTTGTCTTAAAATTTTTGTAGTTTGGAAAAGTAGGTTCAGTCATAATATTTTGTAAATAAATTGGAAATTCTTTCCTTTCTGGAAGTTTGAACTTGCCTTTTTGACAACAACTAATAAATTGTCCATCTCTGGGTCTCTCCTGTTTAAAATAATAAGCCTCACAAAACTGACATTGAGTAGTCATGTCCCCACAACTATGAACCTCTACTGCTAAAGACTTGAGTAGAGGACAATTTGCAAAGCATATAGGATTTTGACTTTCATATTCATCAGGTGAAATGTCATATAATGTTTCAACAACAGGTTCTAAATGTTTTGTTTTTTTGGTTGCTTTTCTTGGTATATGTTGTATTGTTTGAGGTAAAATGTCATGTAATGTTTCATGAAACGGTTCTAAATGCTTTATTTTCTTTGTTGCTTTTTTTGGTATCTCTTGTATTTTTTCTGGTAAAATGTCATCTGATGTTTGAGCAACAGGTTGTAAATGCTTTATTTTCTTTGTTGTTTTTTTTTACATATCTTTAATTTCTGCAAGTGACAGTCTTTTGCTTGCAATTCTTTTGCGTTCTTTTTCTCGTCGAATTTCCTTCTTCTCCGGTGTCTGCTGGCTGTCTGCTCTCTGTCGTCGTTCTCTAGCTTGGCGTCTTTTCTTTTCTTGTTTACTCTCGTTATCAGCCATGTTAATCTGTAAAAATAAAATAATGTACCATTAGTTTATTTTGAGATGTTAAGTTGTTTTTCATGACAAATAGTTATCAATAGTGTGTTAACATTTTATACTTAATCAATTTCAATGCGGTCAATTGAATAAAAGTCTAAATAAGGCCATCAGATAATTATTTAAAGAAATTTTTATTTATTAAACATGTATCCAAAAGCAAGTGTTTCAGTAACTAAAAAGGTATTTTAAAAAAGATGTTATGTCCTTATTTACAGCACTATTCAATTTGTCAAATGGCAATTAAATTAGGGTTTAGGACTGGAATGTTACAATGACAAATTGTATAGATTCTGTGTTTTTAGACTTTTTTGGACTATGCCAATTTATTTTTTAAGTTTACATTGAAGTTTGTATTTAGTGTTAAAGATTATTGGCCCTAAAAGACAAATAAGAGATAGATGATAGATATTACTTTTTATACTGTACCTTGGTTGAAGTTTGATTTCAAGCAAAATTCTTTGTTGGTCCTGTGTTGAAAGCCTTCGTCCGATGGTCTGGTCCTGTGTTGAAAGTCCTCGTCCGATGGTGTAGTCCTCTGTTGAAAGTCCTCGTCCTCTGGTGTGGTCCTTAGTTCCAACTCCTGTTCCGATGTTCTTGACGCAGTATCTGTTATAAACTAAAAATGAAAATGTTATGTTATTTGAATGTCTTTGTATTAATGAAAAAATGGCATTATTTCTGTGTTTTTCTACAATCCTTTTTGGTGCGCCACAATTTTGGTATGCTTCTGTAGGCTATTTTCTAAGGCTTATAGGTGGTTAAACATTAAAGAAGAATATTAATTAATTTTTCTCTTTTTTTACTTGTTATACTGTACCTTGGTTGAAGTTTGATTTGAAGCAGAATCTTTGTTGGTCCTGTGTTGAAAGCCTTCGTCTGATGGTCTGGTCCTGTGTTGAAAGTCCTCGTCCAATCGTCTGGTCCTCTGTTGAAAGTCCTCGTCCGATGGTGTAGTCCTCTGTTGAAAGTCCTCGTCCAATGGTCTGGTCCTCTGTTGAAAGTCCTCGTCCGCTGGTGTGGTCCTCAGTTGAAACTCCTGTTCCGATGTTCTTGACGCAGTATCTGATATAAAATAAAAATGAAAATGTAATTTTATTTGAATGTATTTGTATGAACTAAAAAATGACATTATTTCTTTGTTTTTCTACAATCCCGTTTGGTGTCCACCACTTTTGGTATGCTTATTTAGGCCTTTTTCTAAGGCTTATAGATTGTTAAACATAAAATAAGTATCTAAATGTACTTTGGTATGTGTTTGTGTGAGTTTTCATACAATCCTGTTTGGTGCGCACCACTGTTGGTATGCTTATTTAGGCTTCTTTCTAAGGCTTATAGGTTGTTAAACATAAAATAAGAATGTAAATGTAGTTTGCTATGTGTTTGTGTGAGTTTTCATACAATCCTGTTTGGTGCGCACCACTGTTGGTATGCTTATTAATGTTGTTTTGTAATGCTTATAGGTTGTTAAACATAAAATAAGAATGTAAATGTAGTTTGCTATGTGTTTGTGTGAGTTTTCATACAATCCTGTTTGATGCGCACCGCTGATGGTATGCTTATTAATGTTGTTTTGTAATGCTAATAGGTTGTTAAACATAAAATAAGAATCTAAATGTAGTTTGCTATGTGTTTGTGTGAGTTTTCATACAATCCTGTTTGGTGCGCACCACTGTTGGTATGCTTATTTAGGCTTCTTTCTAAGGCTTATAGGTTGTTAAACATAAAATAAGAATCTAAATGTAGTTTGCTATGTGTTTGTGTGAGTTTTCATACAATCCTGTTTGATGCGCACCACTGTTGGTATGCTTATTAATGTAGTTTTGTAATTCTAATAGGTTGTTAAACTTAAAATAAGAATCTAAATGTAGTTTGCTATGTGTTTGTGTGAGTTTTCATACAATCCTTTTGGTGGGCACCAATGTTGGTATGCTTATTTAGGCTTCTTTCTAAGGCTTATAGGTTGTTAAACATTAAAATAAGAATTTAAATGTAGTTTGCTATGTGTTTGTGTGAGTTTTCGTACAATCCTGTTTGATGGGCACCACTTTTGTTATACTTATGTAGTGTTTTTTCTAATGGTTATAGGTTGTTAAACAAAAAGAATATAAATTTAGTTTGCTATGTGTTTGTTACAATCCTGTTTTGTGTGTACCAGTTTGTGTGTACCATATGTTGCATCCTTTGGCCCTCATTCAATTGCAGTTTGGCCAATTCAATAGGGTTCTAAATGTGCTTATTTGGAGCCCTATTGAATTGTCCAAAATATCAATTGAATGAGGGCCTTTGTTTGCTGGATTTGTTATATTGTGAGGGCCTCATTGAATTTGGTTTTTCAATAGGGCTCTATATAAGCACAGAGCATATTTTTGAACAGAAGTTTTTAGTGAAATTGAGCCAAATGTGCTTATATAGAGCCCTATTGAAATGGGCAAATCACATTTGAATGAGGCCCTCGGCCATTAAACATATTTAGGTCCTGAATCAATTGCGTTTTGACCAATTGAATAGGGCTCTATATAAGCACATAAAATATTTTTTGACAGAAGTTTTTAGTTAGTGAAGACCTTGATTGTGGTTAGAAGTTCAGTAACTAAAAATGTCTGTCTAAAAAATCTATTATGTGCTTATATAAAGCCCTATTCAATTAGCCAACTCACAATTGAATAAGGCTCATGGTTCGGTTCTTTTTTATACTTAATACTGTACCTTGATTGAAGTGTGGAATGACAGAGGGTCCCCTCCTGCCAATCTTAATCCGCCGGTCTTCTTGTAGTGTCTGTTTGAAAAATAAAGTGAAATAGTGAATTATATAATTTTTTATTTCTATTTAACAAACCATGGCCTTTTCAGCATTTAAAGTATTTTTGTATCTTACCTCTTCTTCTTTGTTGGTGTTCTTTAAAAGGGATTGTGCTTCACAGTGCACGGTGCAAATTGTTGAGAGACGCTGTTGATGCAGAGTCTGTTTGAATATTAAAAAAAGTAGAAAGATTGAGTTTTAGGTGATCTATTAAATTGCAGTAAATTAATTTCATTGAAATATACTTCTGTAATTAATTTGAATTAACATTATTTTTTGGTGGGGTCTACACACATATGTCACATACATGAAGCACATTTCCATAGTTGAAAGTAATTTTTTTGTGTGCGTGTGACATATCACTATACATGAATCATATTTTAATTGTTAAATTAACCTTATTTTTATTGTTATGTCACATACATGAAGCACATTTCCATAGTTGAAAGTAATTTTTTTGTGTGCGTGTGACATATCACTATACATGAATCATATTGTAATTGTTAAATTAACCTTATTTTTATTTTTGGCCAACATACATAAATGTGTGTGTGACATGTGACTATAGATGATACACATATATGTGCGTGTCACTTATCAGTATACATGACTCATATTTTAATAGTATTTTAATAGTCCCAACTTATTTTTTTGTAATGTAATTTAAATGTAGTTGTTTAATTAGTTTGTTGCAGGGGCAATACACATAAATGTGAGTGTGACATGTCACTATACATTATACACATAAATGTGCGTGTCACATGTCAGTATACATTATACACATAAATGTGCGTGTCACATGTCACTATACATTATACACATAAATGTGCGTGTCACATGTCAGTATACATTATACACATAAATGTGCGTGTCACTTGTCAGTATACATTATACGCATATATGTGCGTGTCACATGTCAGTATACATTATACGCATATATGTGCGTGTCACTTGTCAGTATACATTATACGCATATATGTGCGTGTCAGTATACATAAACCTCTTTGTCTTCTTTAATTTTTTTTTTTGATGTCCTGTCTTGATAATAAAATAAGTAATATTTTATAGCTTACCTCTCAGTTGTAATTTGCACAATGTAAAGTAGTAAATTAGGAAAGAATTATCTTCTCAAGTTTTAGCAGCAGTTATGTCTGAAGTCACTCTGTTCATCACCTGAGGAGAAATGTATTTTTCTCTGTGAAATAGGCAGTATTTATAAACTTGTAGAACATTCTGGAAAGTTAGACCGTTAGAACGCAATACGCATGCGCTATTTGCGTTCCAGCTTACAATTTGCGTTCCATCCGCCATTTTGTGCGTAGTAGTGGTTAAAATGGTGTTTAATATGAGTGTGATCCGTTCCGCATAGTATGTGTTTCATTATTGCGAGTAAGTGTAGTGTAGTTACGTCTGGAGCCTCGTTTTCGTTTTGTTCGGCGGCCATTTTTTCTCTCGCTTAGCCGATTTTCGGTCGTTTAAACTCTTTGTTTTGACTTAAATGGACGTGTAAATGAACTTTTGGAGGTGCCGGATGCCCCCCCGTGCTGTAAGTAAGCTTTTTATGTGTTTGTTGTGTTTATTTCTTGTGTTTGTGATGTTTTGATGCGCGGTGGTTGGAATGGGTCTTTCGCGGCCGTATTTTTTTCCGATGCGGCCGTATTTTGTTGCGATGTTGCCGTATTTTTTTTGCGATATACGCAGTTAGCTTTTACGTGTACGACGCAGTGTATTTGTTTCTAAGTCGTGCGTATGTGTGTTAAGAGCGTGTGAGGGGCCTTTTTTACTGTTTTTTTGTTAAGTCTTGCGTCTGTGTGTCTGGGTGTAAGCGGGTGTCAGGGGCCTTTGAGTCTTTTTTTGTTATGAAGTTGTGTGTGTGTGTATGTGTGTGTTAACACAGCCGATGTTGGGATGCTCCCACCACCGCAAATGCGGACCCTCGCTTCGCGAGGATCCGCATTTGCGGGGACGTTGTTGGGTTTTTGTTGGCTGGGCGGTTGGGTTTATTTTGTTAAAAAGTCGTGTGTGTGTATGTGTGTGTTAACACAGCCGACGTTGAGCCTCCACCACCGCAAATGCGGGCCCTCGCTTCGCGAGGACCCGCATTTGCGGGGAACTGCGTCCCTCGCTTCGCGAGGGACGCAGTTCTTGCGGGCTCGCTACGCGAGCCCGCAAGCGTGAGCAACGACTCGTACGCTCACAACTATATATGTGATGTGCTTATTTGGAGCCCTATTCAATTGGCCAAATCGCAATTGAATGAGGACCACTCAATCTGCATTTGGTTACTGGAATAAGGGCCCCATTCAATTGTGATTTGGCCAATTGAATAGGGCTCTATATAAGCACAGAGCATTTTTTTTTTTTACAGAAGTCTTTAGTTAGTGAACTCCTATCCAAAAGCAAGGTCTACACTAACTAAAAACTTCTGTAAAATAAATATGCTCTGTGCTTATATAGAGCCCGCTGTATTAAACCGCTTTGGCCAAAGATAGGGTTGGATTATACAGATTAATATATATATATATATATATATATATATATACAGATGAATAATTAGATTATTGCAGTATATGATGTTTCAGCATTCAGTTGTGTCTGACACTCCGTGACCCTATGGATGTCAGCACGACAGGCACATCTGGTGTCTGGTTGTGCTTATCTATAAGATACAGGCATGGGTTGCAGGTTCCTTCTCCAGTAGACCATGATTTGTCTGACCTCTCTCGTATGACCTGCCCATCTTGGGTGACCATACAGGGTATATCTCACAGCTTCATTTATTTACTCAAGACCCTTCACCATGGATAATATATGTGCAAATAAAGTATCCATTTGTACATAGCTATGGATATTTGTTTGAATATCTGTATGGTCCCACTACTTGTTGATACCTTGCATTACCCTTAATAAATACAGTTGGTGTAAGTGCTGAGGAGGGGGATATACCGTATTCAATAAGCTATGGGGGAAATTGTCATCTTACCCCTTCACACCTCATCACAGCCCCTGATAGCTTTGTAAATGTCCCTCCTTGTCATAGCTTAGTAAATACCCCACAGATTGATGCATTTTGGGATTTTTCTTTGTGTGTGAATGTAGGGAATCTGGAATGCCTATGTCTCGTCTATGAGGACTTTGTTGAATAATTAAATTGTATCACCTGCTATGCACAATGGCGCAGATTAACTAAATGTCACATTGGCTGAAAACTGATTTGCTGAAAGAACCTGTGATGACTATTTCCCCCAATGGCAATGGACACTGCAGCATTCAGAGACTAGCTTTGTAGCAAAGCTTAGTGAACATGGGATATATATTTTTATAACTGCACATACAATATCTCTTAAGATATATATATGCTTTCAATGATAAATAAGAAACTACAGACATGTAATGGGATACACTTCATCAATAATTATTATGCAGAGAATCTTCATAACCCAAGCTATGCTGTAATTCATATACTTTGCAATTTCATTCATGCTTTGTTGAATATTTATAAATATGTAATTACTTTGGGCTGTTACACTAAGGCCCTGCTCTTCTGGCAAGCTGCAGAAATTTTAATAACCATAGATTGTAATCACATGGAAGGTTAAATGAGATACATCTGTAGTTAATTGTTAATAATACACTGTTATATTAAAGTTACAAAAACCTAGCATGTTAGAAATTGAATTGAATTTCATTATTTCCCTTTCGGCGACATGAAGAGAATTATATATATTGCACAAAATGAACAAATGTATTATTTTGATGTTAGCTAATACCACAAGATAATGTTCTTTAACACATATCGAAAATGTAAAAATACTTTTTAAAAATAAAAAAATTATGCATATGTATTTGTCATGTAGATTGTAATACCTTGTAATTTAAATGACCACTGTAATAGTCACTTTACTTTTAAAAAGGGAGGATTGTTGTAAAAAAAGTGATCTTTGGCGATGTTTACAATGAAAATTGAATGCTTTGCCACCTCTTTCTATATTCAGGAAGCAGAGTTCATTACCCCAGTCTCATCAACAAGCTGCTGAGACATGGTATATATATATATATATATATATATATATATATATATATATAGGCTGTGATGGAAGAAGCAGTAGGGAGTATTTTTAGAGTGAATCTTTTCAAGCGCTTGTTAATTCAATAATGTTTAAATATGTACGTAAATATTTTTTTTCTAAACATTTAGATGTATTCAATTGTCTCTAACCCATAATTACAGGCTCACAGCTTGCACAGGCAAACCATGACCTTGTAAGTAGGATTTCAGGGGGCATGATAATGTGATCTGGCAATAATTAAGCAACGCCGTAAGTTACTTTTTAGACAGAGCCAATAGTAAATGAGACCGTCATCATGAGGTCTGTAAAAAATGGAGGTAACAATTAACCTGCAATTGTAGGCTAAGCAGTAATACACTCAAATGAGTAATGTTTGCTTATCGGGTTGTAATCAAGCAATCTTGAAATACATTAAATCATCTAAGTCCCTTGATTTCCGGGATTGATATAACACGAAAATAAAAGTTAAAAAAACACAATTTTTACTGCAGATTTGCGAGCTTGAGACTGTTGAACAATTGATTCTAATGCCTTTCATTGCTTTCCCAGTATTTTAAAGTACAGCAGTGTGTGTTTATTTGCTGCTGCAGTTATAGAAACAGGTGTTTAACCCACTTGCGAGTCCTATCTAGTACTCATATAATTTTTTGATACATGTGCTTTTCACGGGTGTGAAAGCAAATGCGGGCTTGTTGAGTTTTTGTACTTGAATACTGATTTTGCGTCTTCAGCACTGGTAATATTTACAAGCTTGAAAAATCAATGGAGGAGATAGGATGTAGTTACATTTTTGACAACCGCAGTGCTTTTGAGCCTGTAACTTGCAATTGGAATGCATTTAGCAAAATGTAGCTAATTGAATATCAGTAAAATTTTTGTGCTACATTATGGGTTAAAGTAATTGCAATTTGGGCAATTGAATAGGGCGCTCTATATGTTTGGAGATTTGATATTTTCCCTGGTGCTTAACACTTAATTATTTACAAAAGTTTTTTGTGGTAGGGAAAATATTAAACTTTATTTATTTTATACAAAGACAGCAGCAACCTAAAAACATATCCTAAAAAAACTCTAAGAACAACAAAGGATATAGAGCCTCATTCAATTGAGGCATTGTAAGTTACCTAATGTAGGACCTACATTTGTGGGCCTGCTGCAGGCTGAAGTTGCGATGCTATTCAATTGGCTGTATCCACAAGTTAGGCGCCAGTCGCAAAAATCGGAAACCATTGCCGTCGGACGTAGCATTTGCGGGCTAGAACATGTTAACAGAGCAAGCCCGTAACTCCTGATGCAGAAACAGCCAATGGAAACAGATCATCATCATGACCAACCTCCAAGCCGTAACTTGTAAGTCTTCAACCTTCAAGGCGGTAGAACTTTGAAAAATGGAGGCTTGAAGGTTGAAGTCTGTAGGACTTCACATTGATTGCCGTGATCGATATAACACGAAAATTTTACATGAAATAAAGTATTGGAGAATGTTTTGCTATTAATTGTAAGACCTAATGTCACTTTAACTCTTCATAAAAGTACTCTATTGCTTTTTAATTTACTTTTAAAGTGCCCCGATTTGTAAGTAAGCCCTTTGTGAGACCTCCCTGGTACCATTCATTGTGGTTAGATATTTGCCATTTGCGGGTTTGACGGAGTGGTTAACAAGGGGGAATCTGAGCAATTGAATAGCGATTTGCGATTATAGTGTTCGGCCGTGAGAGATCAAAGGCTTGGAGGGCATTAACTTACGATTTTACAAATCGCAATGGATCGCAATGAATCTCAGTTCGGAGCCAGTAACATGATTAGAGCCCGCAAACGAAAGCCAATTGAATAGTAAAATAACTTGCGACCTCCATTGCGAGCCCCGGATCTCCGAAACCTTTTCTTTTGGATTCTCAGTGTATTGATACTATTGACCCAGAAAGGATTTTTCTTATTAATCCAACTTATCTATTTACAAGATGTCACAATGTCTCAAAATAAATAATTGGATTGATTATCTTCTTCTATTGCTAGATATATGAATGTTCACTCAGCTCTTAAATGTATAGACTCTGCGTATTCTCTCTAAATCATAGATGAACATTACCAGTCAATAGAGAACTATGTGCTGTAGTAACTGCAAAGTAGAGCTACTTCTGGTTCAGCAGGTGCAAAGCACCGTGCCCACAGCAGGATGGGGCCTCTACTATCTGCACTCCTAATTTATTTGAGATGGGTGATAATAATTTTTTATGGAAAGGTGATTTAATCATCCCATTGGTGATCTGATCAACTACATAAAATATTGACCCCTTGTAGGATGTATAGAGATCCACAAGAGGTGCCGTAATTATTTGGCATTCAAGGCCCTCCATTCACTAGCTCCACCACTACTACAAAGGTAAATTTAGTACTACTAAAAAAAATGGTTTTAAATGGATCAGGTATTATATTATTGCAGATATATTTTGGGTAATATTTATACATGTATGGTTTAAATAATAATTATATATTTTTAATTATTTTCCTAGATTTAATATACATTACTCTGTAAAAACAGAGGAAGAAGGTACACAGCCTCCTCTGGTGAAGGTTTAATTAAGATTACACTGTGAAATAAAAATGGTACTGATATAAATCAGCCTTTCACAGCCAGGGGTGGAGCAAATACAGATAATGTGACAGGAAAGATTTCTCATCAAAGAAACTTGTTAATGTTCTGTTTAAAAAAACTTCTCACAACAGCCTGAAAGTGTACTGAACATGCAATGCAACCCATCACTTATGGTAGCAAAGCTGGGCCATGCCATTTCATAGTGCTAAATAATTTCCATTTTTCACTTCCTGTGCTAATTGAATTAAAGCTGGAGGCACCTTTCCCCCCTCTCTCACTCTACAGAAGACTATGTTATAAGTGGTTTACTAGGGCCTTGGAGAACCACTTGAATACTGCTGATTGCTTGTACAGACCTCCTACTGAGTTACCTTGCCTGCTTTATAATTACATGGCACTTTGTTAATTAGAAATATAATCTATGAATTTATAAATGATAAACTGCTGTATTTTCATATATACAAATAGCTCTTGATTTACAATGGTTCATTTTATAATGATTAACAACGACAATAGTTTTAAAACCAGAATGACAAAAATGTAAAAAAAAAATAAAAAAAAATTGTACAACTATATATATACTAGCGACTTACCCGTCAAAAATGACGGCAATAAAAACTGAAGCCTGGCAATGCTGTTTGCCACACAATGTAAGCCTCTCCCCCTCTACTTTACTGGCCTTGTGAGCTCATTGCGAGTCTCTCCCCCTGTCTACTTCCTCCCTCGTGTCTTATTTCCCCCCTCCTCTGCCTCCCTTGTGTCTCCTCTCCCCCTGGCCTGTGTCTCTTTCCCCCTCCCTCTGTGTCTGTTCCCTCCTTCCTCATGTCTCCATTTCCCTCCCTTGTGTATCTTCCCCCCTGCACTCTCTCCCCTATGTCTCTTCCCCTCCTCTCACTCCCCTGTGTCTCTTCCCCCTCCTCTTTCTGTGCCTCTTCCTCCCTTTCTCTTTCTTCCCCCCTCTCCCTCTGTGTCTCTTCCCCCCTCACCCTCTGTGTCTCTCCCCACTCTGTGTCTTCCACCCCTCTCGCTCTGTGCCTCTTCCCCCGCCTCTCTCTGTGTCTCTCGCCACTGTGTCTCTCCACCACTTCCTCTGTGTCTCCCCCCTCTGTGCCTCTTTCCCCCTCTCTCTGTACCTCTTCACACCTTTCCCTCTTCCCCCCTCACCCTCTGTATCTCTCCCCCCTGTGTCTCTTCCCCCTCTCCCTCTGTGCCTGTTCCCCCCTGGCCTGTGTCTCTTTTCTCCTTCCCCCTGTGTCTGTTCCCCCTTCCTCGTGTCTTTTCCCCCCCCATTTCCCTCCCATGTGTATCTTCCCCCTGTTCTCCCTCCCCTGTGTTTATTCCCCCTGTTCTCCCTCCCCTGTGTTTCTTCCCCCTGTTCTCTCTCCCCTGTGTTTCTTCCCCCTCCTCTCACTCCCCTGTGTCTCCCCCCCTCCTCTACCTCCCCTGTGTCTCTTCCCCCTCCTCTCCCTCCCCTGTGTCTTTTCCCCCCTTCCTCTCCCTCCCCTGTGTCTCTTTCCCACCTCTCCCTCCCATGTCTCTTTCCACCTCCCCTGTGTCTCTTTCCCCATGTCTATTTCCCCCCTCCCTCTGGGTCTCTTCCCCCCTCCCTCTGTGTCTCTTCCCCCCTCCCTCTGTGCCTCTTCCCCCTCTCTCTGTCTCTCCCCCCCTCACCCTCTGTGTCTCTCCCCCTGTGTCTCTTCCCCCCTCTCCCTCTTCCCCCTCTCCCTCTGTGTCTCTCCCCCCTCTGTGTCTCTTCCACCCTCTCCCTCTGTGCCTCTTCCCCCTCTCCCTCTGTGCCTTTTCCGCCTCTCCCTCTGTGCCTCTTCCCCCTCTCCTCTGTGCCTCTTCCCCCTCTCCCTCTGTGTCTCTTCCCCACTCTCACTCTGTCTCTTCCCAACTCTCCCTCTGTGTCTCTCCCCCCTCTGTGTCTCTTCCACCCTCTCCCTCTGTGCCTCTTCCCACTCTCCCTCTGTGCCTCTTCCCCACTCTCCCTCTGTGCATCTTCTCACGCGCGCTGTGCGTAGTTCACGATGCGCTTTGCACATGCGCTTGCGAGCGATCCGATCGCTTTTGCGATCGGATCATTGTCAAACTGCGATTCGTCGCAAGCGTGTGACAATTATAATATGTGATATATTGGGTATGATATGAAGACTCAGCACAACCAATCATAGACGAGGGCAATACCTATCTATCATCTAGGGGCCCTTTTCTATTAGAAGCCCGCAAATGCCTCAAACTCACAAATTTTTATTAATTAGTGCCAATAAGTAATATTTGACAACTGGGCATGCAATCAAGGCATCTATCAGTCTATAAAATGCATTAGATCATCTTTTCAAGTCCACGTGGGTTTCATGATATGTATTAACCCCTTATCACTCAAAAATAACTTTTACAAATAATATTTTTTAATTACATATTTGTGGGCTTGAGACTGTTCTGCAATTAATTCTAATGTATTTCCATACCTCCCCATGCTTTTAAAGTATAGTATTGTGTTTTTAATTGCTGCTACAGCTATAATACGTGTTTGAAAAGGCTCTTGCAAGTCATATTTAGTACTTTATTTGCGATCTAGAGCTACGGGTCTAAAAAAATATTGATTTTGTGTAACTTTAATTAGTTCACATTTTTTTACAAGAAATATTCCAGGGTGTGCTCCATATAGTCAATATAAATGTCTATATAGAATTCATAATTTCAGAATAAAGTGAAAAACTAATTATAGAAAATCCCACCTAGTTTGTGCAAAAATACTCATCACAAAAAAATAAAGGAAAATTGTAAATATATATACAATTACCCAATCAATGGTAACATAGCCATAAGGAACCAGGTATATCTACTGTAGGTAAGTAAATTGAAATATGCTGTGGGTTAGCAACTCATATTATACTAGCTTTTCAAGGGACAGTCCCTAATCTGCTTTGTGATGGAGTTTGGACTGGGACCCTTCACTTGCCCCCTGTTCCTGCCTATATGCGCTTGTCTCTACTATTTATAAAAGCTGGTATAACGGACAATATTAGTATGAAAGGTACATCTATTAGTATATTCTAAAATTAGCTGTGCTATGAATAAGATAGCTAATCAAATTAAGTGACTAGTGCATGTACTAGAATAAAGCTTTCTATAATCAAAACATTTTTTTGTATACAAATATTCTATATGTGCAAATTCATGCAATATATATATACATTCCTAGATAGTGCAATATATAATTATAAGTGCAAAAAGCGACAACTTCCTATTAATAATATCAACTGTGTACATACACAGATCCATAAATCATATAATAAATCATATAATATTTTATAGAGTTCATAAGCAGTATCAATATGTCAGTTCATCAATATATGTGCACAGCTTATAGCATACATGAAAAGTAGTGTTTAAGATAAATGAGGTGACAAAAATGAATTTAGCCTTTAAATAATAATAATAAACCCCAATTGTTCCAATCAATATAGATAGATATGATCATTGTGGTTCCATGGCTTCCGGGTGTCAGAGTATTGGCTTGTTTTCTCCTGCCCGTCTAGTGACGTCATCCAAGAGCGACGCGGAAGCGGCCGATGTGTACATTTCACATAGTGGCTTTCTCTCAGGCCGCCTTTAATTAGTTACAGCTTAAAATATTCGAGCTGCGCTAAAACCAATGGAGTTCTAAGCTAGAATTTCCATCTTTGCTGGCCTGTAATGATTGTGGGCAAGTAACTCGTAATCAGATTGCAAGTAGGTAATAGAATATGTGACAATACTGTATTAAGAGGGATTTTAAGTGAGTGTAATTTTTGGAATTGCCCAATAGAATAGGGCCCTAAGTCAATCAGGGATGAGGTTAGTGGAGAGGTGGTGAACACTCAATTCACTTGATGGTTTTCCTTTGTTGAGCCACTATTCAACAGTGTAAATTTGTGAGTTTTAATTAAACATTTCTGAATAAAATAATAAATTAAGAACTACCATGTCTAGTAAGAGAATTGCAGTTAAGAAAAAGATGGTTGAGAGCAAACGTTTTTCGGTTGCAAGGGATGATTAATGCAATTTAAATCTGGAAGTGCCACAGAGTGAAATTTAGTGACAAGGCTACAAGTGCAGATGATGAGGCAAAGTATCAAGACTTTGTAGAGAAGGGTAATTATCCTCCCAATCTATTTCTTGATGCCTTTGTGTAAAAGGATCAAAACAGGGGCCTTACGTTGGCACGTACAAAAACTTTCAGACTAGAGTTGGAACATATCAAAGGAAATGTACAAGTTTGATTAATGTATATTGTATTACATTTATTTGATTTATATTCAGAAAAAAAAAAATGTTTTTATTCACTTCTTTGGACCATAGACATTGAACCCCTGTTCTATAGTTATCTAAGTTTTTGGCCAAACCCATATTTGCTTTTGTAATCTTGCAACACGTTTCTTAGAGGATTTGAGTATTACCCTGGAACCCTCTACATTTGGCACTTCATAAACCTCATCACTTCACTCAAGGACAATTACAGTGCCTTGCAAAAATATTCACCCCCCTTGACTTTTTACCTGTTTTGTAACATTACAGCCTTAAGTTCAATGTTTTGTTAATCTGAATTTTATGTGATGGATAAGAACACAATAGTCTAAGTTGGCAAAGTGAAATGAGAAAAATATATACATAAAACTATTTTTTAGAAATATAAAACAGAAAATTGGCATGTGCTTATGTATTCACCCCCTTTGTTATGAAGCCCATAAAAAGCTCTGGTGCAACCAATTACCTTCAGAAGTCACATACTTAGTGAATGATGTCCACCTGTGTGCAATCTAAGTGTCACATGATCTGTCATTACATATACACACCTTTTTTGAAAGACTACAGAGGCTGCAACACCTAAGCAAGAGGCACCAATACCCAAACACTGCCATAAAGACCAAGGAACTCTCCAAACAAGTAAGGGACAATGTTGTTGAGAAGTACAAGTCAGGGTTTGATTATAAAAAAAATATCCAAATCTTTGATGATCCCCAGGAGCACCATCAAATCTACCATAACCAAATAAAAAATGAACATGGCACCACAGCAAATCTGCCTAGAGATGGCTGCCCACCAATACTCACGGACTGGGCAAGGAGGGCATTTATCAGAGAGGCAGCACAGAGACCTAAGCTAACCCTGGAGGAGCTGCAGAGTTCCACAGCAGAGACTGGAGTATCTGACATAGGATGACAATGAGCCATATGCTCCATAAAGTTGCCAGAAGAAAGCCGTTCCTTTCAGCAAAAAACAAAATGGCACAGTTTGAGTTTGCGAAAGAGCATGTGGGATACCCCCAAAATGTCTGGAGTAAGATGCTCTGGTCTAATGAGACTAAAATTTAACTTTTCGGCCATCAAAGAAAACGCTATGTCTGGCACAAACCCAACATATCACATCACCCAAAGAACACCATCCCCACAGTGAAACATGATGGTGACAGCATCATGCTGTGGAGATGTTTTTCAGCAACCTGGACTGGGAAACTGGTCAGAGTTGAGGGAAAGATGGATGGTGCTATATACAGGGATATTCTTGTGCAAAACCTGTACCACTCCGTGCGTGATTTGAATCTAGGACGGAGGTTCACCTTCCAGCAGGATAATGACCCCAAACACACTGCTAAAGCAACACTTGAGTGGTTTAAGGGGAAACATGTAAATGTGTTGGAATGGCCTAGTCAAAGCACAGACCTCAATCCAATAGAAATTCTGTGGTCAGACTTAAAGATTGCTGCTCACAAGCGCAAACCATCCAACTTGAAGGAGCTGGAGAAGTTTTACAAGGAGGAATGGGCAAAAATCCCAGTGGTAAGATGTGGCAAGTTCCTAGAGACTTATCCAAAGCGACTTGGAGCTGTGATTGCTGCAAAAGGTGTCTCTACAAAGTATTGACTTTAGGGGGGGGGGAATAGTTATGCACATTGACTTTTTCTGTTATTTTGTCCTATTTGTTTTTTGCATCACAATAAAAATAAAATAATCTTCCAAGTTGTGGGCATGTTCTGTAAATTAAATGATGCAAATCCTCAAACCAATCATCAAAATCCATAATAATTCCAGGTTGTGAGGCAACAGAACACGAAAAATGCCAAGGGGGGTGAATACTTTGGCAAGGCACTGTATATCAGCGTTTATTCAGTAACTACTTTTATTTATTTATTACTTACAAATGATTGTTATAAAAGAACATTTTACACAATATATTTATTAATCTTTATTTACACATACACTATATATATATATATATATATATATATATATATATATATATATAAGCCATGGCAATGCTATTTGCCACACAATGTAAATGTTTTTGTACTGTGAGGACCTTTGGTGCTCATTTCGAGCCTCTCCTCTGGTGTACTTTTGCTCTTCTGAGCAGCCTCTGTGCTCATCACAAAGACAGATACATATGACTATAATTTTGTAAATAATAATCAATTAATTAGTCAATTAATTAATATACTTTACCTAATTGTAATTAATTTTTCCATCAATCAATAGGCTGAAGAGCTAACAATCTTTTTTCATTTTCCCGCAGCATATGATGTCCAGTTGGACTGTTGCTGGCCTTTTTTTATGAATGTCCCAACTGTGCACCAGAAGAAGGCTGCGTGCACAAGGGCAAACCGTTGGTTTATTTGTGTAAAGCGCTACTGTAGATGCGTAATGTTGTGATGTGCAAGTTCTGAGTGTAAGCAGCGTCGTTTATGTATGTGCTACGTGGTTCTCAAGTATTTGGTGTCCTTTGTAATAGTGTATTTTGTACCTCGTATGTTCCTGTGTGAAAGTGATATGCGGTTGGCTGTGTGTTGCGCAGTCCAGGGTCGTGTAGACTTGTCTTGTAATTTTTCTAAGCGGCTTGAATTATTAAATTGGGAATTGGGCAATTGAATATGGCTCTATATAAGTACATAAGATATTTTTTTACAGAAGTATTTGGTTAGTAAACTTCTATGCAAAAGCAAGGCCTTCATTAACTAAAAACTTATTTTTTAAAAAGAGCCCTATTCAATTGGGCAAATGGCAATTTAATAAGTCAGGCAATGAGCGTCTTTGGTGCTGTGCGTATTAGTGCCTTAACGGCTCGCCTCGCTACATGAGGCTCGCAGGCGATGAGCGCCTTCATTGTTCATCGCCTAAGTCTTATGGCTATTAAATTGGCCTTGCGAGGCAAGAAATCCCTATGGGAAGTGAGAATTCAACTTCAGCACCAGCAAATCCTTTGTTCTTTCAAGCCTGTTACTGTTATGTTTCCAATCATGCTATAAAATTGCAACTAAGTCACTAGCGTTCATGCCTGTAACCCGCAAATGGAGCCACAAAGCCAACGAGTGCTAGAGAGGATCCGCAAGGGGGTAAAGCTCAATCTGTAGCACATAGACACACACTAAGGTACTTTTTTTAACAGGGAAAGTGATGTTAGGTCTTAGAATTAATAGCACAACATTCTCAAGCTCGCAAATTGCCCAACAAAATTTGGTATTTCATGTTTTATTTCCGTGTTATATCGATCCCGGCAATCAATGTGTTAATACATATAATGGAACTCGCATACAATAGAATATCAAATTTACACCTTTAACAATATTGCATTATATCTGGAATGTGAGTCCGATCGTAATTCGTAATTGAACCCCGTAAGACTTTGAAATCCAACCTCCATTTTTCAGTGACGTAATTATGAGGATCTCATTTGCCATTGGCTCCATCTGAACCCGTAACTACGGGTTTGACTAATTGATCACGGTCACGGCTGCGCATCCGACATTCAACAAATGGTTTACGTGTTTGCGTCTCAAGCCCATAACTCGCAGCATGTTCTAATTTAATAGCTCCGTAACAGAGCCAAATTTTGAGCCCGCAGCCGTTACGGGTCTCACGTTGCTCATACGGGTTTGGAATTTAATGTGGCTATATATCAGTCATATTTGTGTTATATACTCAGTGTATCCCTTGTAATCAGCGCTGCGGAGTATTTTGGAGCTTTATAAATAAATCATTATATTAACAGGCCACATGAGTGAGTTCCTGTAACTATATAAATATAACCTTCCGTCTAATATCACATCTCTACGTGCATTTATGTGCTAATTAATTGCAAGAAAAGACATTTCGCATTATCACTTAAAGGGTATGATCACACTAGGGATAAGAATACTTTATTTCTTTATGTAAGCTACTCAGTTCCTATATAAGGTTTCACATTTTCAAATCACATTTCAGTTTTAACCAGTTTAGAACAAAAATTAAAATATTCCAAAAATATATTTGACTCAAGTAAATTTCTCATACACTAAACTAAATATACAAACATTGTAGAAACACTGTTGGGAAAATCTTAAATTGCATTAATTGATTTTTGTAATTCTTTTTTTTAGCTTTTAATTTTATAAAACTGCCATTAATTTAAACCATTGGATGCTCAGGTTCATGAGATATAACATGCTCAATGGACACAAGCGCCTATTTCTACTAAAGTAGCTATAGGAATGACAAATATTTAATTATTTAGTACTTATATTCTAGCTACCATATTCCTGGAATAAAAAAAAAAAAGTTGTGCTTTAATTAATTGGTACTAAGCCAATGTATGTGCACAAAAATACAAATATATTAGTGAGATGCGGTAAAATCAGCTATTTCTGCATATTCTAAAAGGCAAGTTTCCAGTTATCTCTGGGATTTGATGTTGATAAGGATATATCTCACAAGCAGAATAACCTATATATAGACTCGTTTCAGTTCTAATTGCTGGCACTGATGTTAAACTATACAAAAAAAATAGCTATTATAACCTCATTATACAGAAAATGCAGCCAGCGTATGCTAAGGGTTTATAGGTTAAGGCAATTAAGTTCAATATAGCCCACTTATTTTTAGCATATGTGTACTGGTTATACAGCAGTAATTTATATAAATATACACATATCAGAATAGTTTTCTAATATAGAGTCCTTCATTGTGATGATGGACCTGGTAGCCCAAATGGAGAATGAGTACCTCATCAAAAACAAAAATGACATGAAATATTTAGAATATATAATGACATTATATAATAACAGTAGGGGGCCTTTACTAAGTATCTCTAGTGCATCTCATGTTATTTCCAGATTTACTATATATTATTTCTTATTGGGAAAAACAGCTCTTCTCATGTTATTTCAGCTCTTCTCACCTCTTCTGAGACAAGAAAGTGCTTAGTAAATCCCCCCCCCCTTGTGTCACAGACTGGAAAATCTGTCAAGGAAGTGTAAACTAGACATATAAGTGTGACTAAATATGAATGCTTCTACTCTTGACAAGTGATGCACTAGTAGGTAGTGTCAGCACTATTCTGCATGATGTGTAAACTAAGTTTTAGAAATATACAAAATTAGTATATGCACAATTCTCCATACAGACATGTTTTTTTGTAGAATTAGTAATTACAGGCTTCTGTCTTCCTTTCGAACTTGAGTATATGGGACATGGTGCAGGATGGAAAAAGGGGATTTTATTTTAAAGGGCCATTGTAGTAGCCATATAATAGGGATTCATTTTGTACTCATGTTCAAGCTTGCAAATGCTACATACGATGGCATCGTTTACGAATTTCACTATCTGCCCCTAACTTGTGGTCTTGCCGAACTGAATAGCACCATAACTATAGCTCGCTGCGGGCCCGCAGGAGGCTGTCAGACATACACCTATATCCCGGAACTTGTGGCTCTATGTTATTAGGATAGCGTGAAATAAAACGTCATAAGGGATTCTCTCCTCCCCCTGGAATCCCATATGGGTGGAAAGCAACAGTTTTGTTAAGGCACTAAACTTTTATTATAAGATTTTATTTCAGTAACTAAATAAACATATGAAATTGTATTGTATAAGCACCTTTCCTTCAAAACATTTAGGAGGCTAATGAGGATGTGGGGATTCCCCTGAAAAGAGAACAAGATGGTAATTCTTTGTAAAAAATATGTAAGAGCAAATAAAGAACACAGTGTCTATCCTAATTAAAAAACAATTATAATTTAAAAACAAAACATTAATTTCCCATAAGTAAATCCTAAGAGATATCTGATTTTGTCATGACCATTACATATAAATCATGCAAGTGATGCTTCTGATACATACTGTATTTATCGGCGTATAACCCGCACTTTTTCTCACTGGAAATAGGGGGCAAATGATGTGTGCGTGTTATACCCGGTATATGCGGTATATGCTAATGGCGTGGCGCGCATATGACGTCACGCCATTAGCATATACCGGGTGCCGGCACCCGGTATATGCTAATGACGTGGCGTGCATGTGACGTCACATGCGTGCCGGGTCAAGAAGAAGGAGCAGAGGCAGGAGCAGAAGCAGGTAAGTGAGGGGAGAGGGGGAGGGGGAGATATTTAGGGGGGTTTAGGTTGAGGAGGGGGTTGAGGATGAGGAGGGAGGTTGAGGATGAGGGGGGAAGTTGAGGATGAGGGGGGAGGTTGAGGATGAGGGGGGTTGAGGATGAGAAGGGGAGGTTGAGGATGAGGAGGGGGGTTGAGGTTGAGGAGGGGTGTTGAGGAAGGGGTTGAGGATAGGGGGGTTTAGGTTGAGGAGGGGGGTTGAGGAGGGAGGATGAGGAGGGGGGTTGAGGATAGGGGGGTTTAGGTTGAGGGGGGTTGAGGAGGGAGGATGAGGAGGGGGGTTGAGGAGGGGGTTGAGGATAGGGGGGTTGAGGAAGGAGGATGGGGGGTTGAGGAGGGGGTTTGAGGAGGGAGGTTGAGGAGGGGGTAGAGGATGAGGAGGGAGGTGAGGAAGGGGGTTGAGGATGAGGAGGGGGGTTGAGGAGGGGGTTGAGGATAGGGGGGTGAGGAAGGAGGATGAGGATGGGGGGTTGAGGAGGGGGTTTGAGGAGAGAGGTAGAGGAGGGGGTTGAGGATGAGGAGGGAGGTTGAGAATGAGGAGGGGGTTGAGGATAGGGGGGTTGATGAAGAAGGATGGGGATGGGGTTGAGGAGGAGGGTTGAGGAGGGGGTTGAGGATGGGGGGTTGAGGAGGGAGGATGAGGAGGGAAGTTGAGGAGGGGGTTGAGGATGAGGAGGGAGGTTGAGGATGAGGAGGGAGGTTGAGGAGGGGGGTTGAGGATAGGGGGGTTTAGGAATGAGAATGGGGGATTGAGGAGGGGGTTTGAGGAGGGAGGTTGAGGAGGGGGTTGAGGATGAGGAGGGGGGTTGAGGAGGGGGGATGAGCAGGGAGGTTGAGGATGATGAGGGGGGTTGAGGAGGGGGGTTGAGGATAGGGGGTTGAGGAAGGAGGATGAGGATGGGGGGTTGAGGAGGGGGTTTGAGGAGAGGGTTGAGGATGGGGGGGTTGAGGAGGGAGGTTGAGGAGGGGGTTGAGGATGATGAGGGAGGTTGAGGATGAGGAGGGAGGTTGAGGAGGGGGGTTGAGGAGGGGGTTGAGGATGGGGGGGTTGAAGAGGGGGTTGAGGAGGAGCAGCGATTTCTGAGTAAACTTTTGTAAAAACATAATATCCAAGTTTCTTTGTTAAAACAGTTGCTTTTACTGTCATTTTACGTTATTTACCTTATAAGTGTTAATAATATTAATAAAAAAAAGTTCTGAGCTACCCTTATTTTGCTTCAAAGTTCTTTATTTGAAATTTAAGATTTTTTTACTGAAATTTCCTTCTTAAAATGAGGTGCGGGTTATACGCTGGTGCGTGTTATACGCCGATAAATACGGTAAATATAATTTATTATTGTCCATATATTTATTTGTACTGCTACGCTTGTATAAACTTGGAGAAATTGACAAAAAAAATCAAAGATGAAATTTTACATTAATAAATACAAGCTTTTAGCCTGTCAAGTAAATAATAAAGTCCCTTCAGAAAAATGTTAGGACCAGACACTGAGGAGAGCTCATCACAAGTTACTTCTACAGGTTAAAAGATTTCTTTGGTCAGTTTTTTTTTTATATGATCTTTTGAATGGCAAAACCTGACAATGAGTTAAATGTGTTTGGAAAATAAAAAAACAACAACAGTGTTGATTCTATGATTCTCTTTCAATATTGGATTATTTAGTGCATATTTCCATCTTCTTTACTGGAGCTGCTTGTCCCAGCTTCTGTCTCAACGGGGTATGCCCTTGTAAACTAAGGAATGCACCTTCTTTTGTATCCACAATCCCATTATTAAAAGATACAACATTCCTGTGTATTTAAAGTCTCAGACCATCTGAGGAAGTAGATTACTGGAAATGAATAGAGTCTGCATTTTTTCCCCCATGCTTAAAACACGTGCAGTTCTTCAACATTTACATTTTTGATCACTGTAGTTCTTTAAAAACTATTATTGTGCATTAAACCGTTTGCCCAAAGCAAATTTTCAAATGAATATACTGTAATTCTAGGACTTCAGAGGCTCTTTAAGCCATTGTTTTCCGAATCTAATTCAGTCATGGCTCACTTTCTGAACAAATCCCTGGACTGTAAAATAAATCCTACATTGTATTACAAAAAGAACTTCCTAGAATTTAAATCCAACCGCCAGGTCTCTATAAAGAGCCCAAATGACCTCACAGAAAATACCCAGGATGTCTCGTTATGTCCTTTCCAAAGACCTTGCAACATTTTCAACTGGGAGAAACATTTATAGATAATTTCTAGTGATGGGTAGACCAACGAAAAACTATTTCAGTGAAAATAAACATTTAATTTTTAATGGCTGAGTAGCATTAGATTGCAAGCTGGCAAGGCCATAGAGCCTTCCTCAATATCATGTAGACCCTTATCTATCAGCCTAGAAAGCAACACAGAGATAAAATAACAACATGACTGTACAAAACTGTATTCCCTGTAGTGATGCTGTGAATTTGTAAATCTGTACAAGGACCACTGTATATTAGGAAAAGCCATGAATGTTTGTGAAGTTGGTAACAAACTAATAACATTTCCAGCTTTGTAAGCCATGAACATAAATCCATTTTTTTTAGATGAAAATCAAAAATTTTCAAGATTATTGTGAAACTGAATTTAGAAATGCACAGGCACAACAAAAGGACATTTCATTTTAGTTATTTGCTGCATGGATATTATGAATGGGTTAAATATTGAGTTATATTTGTTATGACTCCTTCTGGATCGCTACATTTGTTATGGTGATGGGGCTTGTGTATCTCAATGAAGCTGTGAGCTATACGATGTAGGGTCACCCAAGATGGGCAGTGTCTTGGACCCATTTCCAGGGCCTGGATCCTGGTGCATTGAGCCACCATAGAGGACAGACTGCACCATTGGAAAATACATAGAAGAACTACATTGGCACATTGGAAATGTGGGCAGGTGGGTGGTGGGGTGAATAGCCCCAAGACATAGTGCCATAGTGTACCACCATGCTTCATGTGGTCTTATAGCATATGTCTCTGCCTTATCCTGTATACTGTATGTAATTCCCCATTTAATATTAGTTTATTCTGTGGTGTGTTTAAACTGTGACTGAGTGGTCATGATGGGATTTAAACAGGGTGTGCTGAGTCTACAGTGATCAGATTCCTCTATTGTACTGTTATTTGTTCTGGTCCATTGTTAACAAATAAAGTTAATCCCATCTGATTTGTGCTAGAGACGGCAGGATGTGTATTGGAGATTAAGCCTATTACTCTCAGGAAACTACTGTTACATCCATGTGGATTGTATCTCTTGTGATTGTCTGCCATCATTTACCTGTTTTTACCCTTTTCTAATATAATACATGCTGCTTATATCAAAAACACACATTGCATTGAGTCATTCTATGCACATACAGATTTATTTAATTAAAAAATAAAACTTGTTTCCCACCCCAAGAGCTGCCTACATAGGCACAGTGAACCTCCCAATAGAAACACTACATTTGGTTAACCATTTACTAACCTTCAATCAAGCATTGCATACGCTGCTGATTCTCCTCTATGAGATGCATTTATAATCCAGGAAATTTAGATATGTCTTTAATCAATTTATTTGGTTTCCAATCAAAATAGTGTTAGCTTAATTTACAGGACCTTCCTAAAATAATAGGACAATATACTGTATTTTGTAGCCTATTGATCACATAAAATGTTATGGATATTTTCAAAAACAACTGTCAAATACTAATCACAACAAAACTGTTTATTAATTGGTAAACATGCTTCATTTGTTCATTTACACAGTAAATAAAACTCTGCACCCATGAAACCTAAAATTTGCATAAAGAGAGATTACAGATTTTATAAAGACTTGATGAGCACAGACTTCTCATTATCTAATCTTCTCTAAATAAGCTTTTGACTAGAGCTGTTAATTGTCAGTTGTGCCTAAAATGTGATCACAAGTTTTAAATTACAGTTTGACATAGTGTAATGAATAAATAAGCAGATGAAAACAAAAATAGTAAATGCTGTTTGGTTCAAAAAGAAACTGCAAATTCATTCATGCCTGCTTTATAGTCCTTCCTTTTGGTGGAGTGCTAAAAGTGTATAGACATAAAATATGCATAAAAAATACCACTTATAAATATGGGCACTAAAAGAAAAATGGGTCATACAAAACATAACATTTTTATACACCTGAAAATGGTTAGCATGTATACCTTGAAAACACATTCATTTTGAAATAAGCAAACTTGATAATCATTTTAGGAAGCTTAAATTCCAAAATAATGTATGGGATCTTTCCTGTTGGGTGGTCGCTGCACCGTTCCAGATACAGTAGGGTTGCGAGTAGCATGCCACCAGGCTGCTGCACTTTTCTGTGCTGCGGCTACTCAGCAGAACTAATATAAAAACCCCATCTTTAGCCCTAACTCTAACTCCAACCCTAAATCCAACCCTAACCCCAAGCCTAACCCTAAAACCTAACTGTACCCTAACCCTAACATGTATCCCCTAACCCTAACCTGTATCCCCTAACCCAAAATCCAACCCTAACCCTAAAACCTAACTGTAACCCTAACTTGTATCCCCTAACCCATATCCCCTAAGCCTAAATTCAACCCTAACCACAAGCCTAACCATAAAACCTATCTGTAACCCTAACCTGTATCCCCTAACCCAAAATCCAACTCTAACCCCAAGCTTAACCCTAACCCTACAACTATTCTCCCTATGCATGCCCCGATACAGGGAGCACACTGCAAAAACTGTAGGAGCGCACTTCAGCGATACGAGCAGCACCACGCATTACCGCATTCCGATCACTATGTGGTGCCTAGTGAGCGTGCTAACAGCACATGCGGCCAACCAATAGGAAAGGTCCAGTTTATGATATGAAGAAATAATATGATGATATAATAATACAACAAATAAAACATATACAGTATAAAATATAATTTCTTATATAAAAATAATTTCATCACTTTATTTTGTAAGCATAAGTGGTAATATTTATGCAGATTATTCTCCATTGTGTTAATAAAATAAAACATTTTGGAGTAATGAAAGTAAAATGTTTTAATTGGGGCAGTCAGGATTTTGTACTCAAACATAGAAAAATATATTTGAAGGCAAATAGGAACTAATACTTTCATCTACTCCTATTCTATCCACCCAAAAGATAAGGCTGGATGTCCACTATAATGCCCTAAAAAGTGGAACTAATTATTTTAATGATGCATTGATTAATGTAATTACCTTTCAATTATTTAAAAAAATCAATATTAAACATTAAAATTATGATTAAATATTAGAGAATCAGCCTCCAGTTGAGCTGTTTGTCCCCACTCTTAAAAGTTTATTAAGGACAGTCTACCAGGAAGATCCTTTTCTGGGTCGCTACCTTGTCATGGGGCTTGTGTACTTCAATGAAGCTGTGAGCTAAACCATGTAGATAGCAGATAAGTAAGACAAAATCAGGTCCACTGGAGAAAGAACTGGCAACCTACTCCAGTGTCTTTGCCAAGAAAACCTTGTGGATAACCACAATAAGACACAAGATGTGCCTGATGTGCTGCAGTCCATAGGGTCACAGAGAGTCGGATATGATTGAACAACAACAGAGACAGGTCTAAATTTTGATTATACAAGTGGCAAGACAAATATTTATAAGCTGCCCCTCAGCATGAGAGAAAGGGAAACCACTTTAACACAGCAAGTCTCCAGCCAATGACAAATGCCTGCTAGCCAAATTCATCTTCACATTTATAGTAGATAAAGTTCACCAGCAGCTGAGTCTAATTTATTTGGAAGTTGATGTAGTATTGAATATTGTTTTTTTTATATTTGAATATTAATTTTATTAGTTGAACTCTTTTACTCAAAAGATTGCTGAAATTAAACCAGTTAATTTCTATTTCTTAATTGTATCTTCAAGCAATAACAATTTCACAATGAATTGTATATAGAATGCTATTTTGGGATCTTTCCTGTTCGCTGGCTGCAAGCAGTGGCGGCCATCGGCCACTAGGTGGCACGGCCGAGATGGTAGTAAATTTCTTGGCAGTGTAAAGCTTATAATCTGCCAGTACCCTAACCCTAACACCTTACACTAACCTTAACTCCTAATTCTAACACCTAAACCTAACACTAAAAACTAAGAAATTCACTGAAAAAGCATCCGTGCCACCTAGTGGCCAACAAGAAAGGTTTGTGTTTTGAAATAAATAGCAAGAAAGTGCACAGTTATCATGGTGATTTTGAATCTCTAAGTTTAATACATTACCTGTTGAATGTCTGCCCAGCTTCAGCATCCTCAAAGATCTCATGAGCCGCAGTATCTGAACAATCCTTCCCACATTCTCAAGCTCAGTGCTCTCCCCATATAAGATTTCCACAATGAGTGTTATATAAAAGGGCAGCACAGCAATGATGTCTATGATATTTGTAATACTCCTTAAGAACTTGCACTTATGTTTCACACAAAAAAACCTAAGGGTCAGCTCTACTGTAAACCAGGCAATGCAGATATATTCTAGAACATTCAACAAAGGAGTATCTATGGAATTGACTTCAGATGAAATCAGTGCCATATTTGCTATGGAGATCACCACAAAAGTCATGGAGATGGTACCAAAAGTTTTGGCGGCCATGGAGGAGCCTGGTTTTTCTAGGATATCCCATAGCTTCTGTCTCACGTTTTGGAAGAGCACACCAGAAAAATCCTCTTCTTCGGCTTCTACATCCTCTTCATCTTTCTTAATGTCAAATGTCTCAGTTTTAAGCTTTTTCCTGAAGTATCTGTCTCTGCAGCAGAGGTCAATGCTTAACTCATCAATACCCCAGTACTCTATCTCCTGTAGAAAGGACACCGCACACAGCTGATCCATGACATGCAACCTCCCCGTTTTATAATAATTCATGATGTACTCAAACATCTGTGAGCTGCGGTCAAAGAAATACTCATTATCCAACAAGTTTGCATCATCGCACAGATCATACACCTCATCACCCCCAGAGATTGCTAATCGGCCCAGACGTGTCTGTGGGTGGCTGGACAAAGTTTGCTGTGATAGGATGAAGCGACTGCCCCCAACATTGATAATCAAATGATCCCGGGGTGCTGGGGGGGAGTAATTGCTGCAAAACACACTGGAATCCAAAGACAGGGCAGAGTCTGAGTCTCCTTCACTCAGCTTCTCACAGGGAGGGAAGGACATAGGAATCTTCATGGTAGTGTTGCTGCCACATTGGGGAGACATCCGGAGACTACCTTCATTGGCTGTGATAAATAAAGATGCAAGGGCATGGATAGTAATTGTAGTCAGTATATCACTGCTTTTATCAGCAAGGCAACTTTTAATTATTTGTGCTTTGTTACTTACGCAAGGTGTACTGCTTGCAGACTGAGCTATGCATAATATATTAATTAACAATTAACATAGTGAGGGGTGGTACCAACTTATCCTTACGTACAAAAAGGTATCTAATGTCCCCCGCTATCGTCTGTATCAATAGCAATTATTAATAATGAAAAACACAATACCTTGCTTTAATATTGTTGAGGGAAACATTTCTGCTTAGCTGTAGAGGCTTTAGACTGTAACTTTTTCCTTGTGGTTCAGCGTCTTCTCTCCTTTTTTCTGGTTAGTATGAGGAGAAAAGTTCCATAAAAGAAGCAGGATGAGGACTCAGAATACATCGCACTGCATGCTGGCTTTAATATAACATTTGATTGGTCCTTGTGATTTCAGCACCACCTTGGTAGACAGCGCTCTGTGCACAGCAAAAGTACTGTACTGCATTACAAAAAGCTATCCTTATAGAGTTCATGTGAATGTCTTCTATAGAAAGAGTCAATATCCTCAGCAATTTCTGCATCTCTGCCTCTCGGGCTTCAATATTCACCACGCCTCTATCTCTTTCACAGTGTCTCTCCCCTTTTTTTACTTAAGGTGGATTACTATAACGGATAGTTTTTTGCTAGGCAAATCCTTTTTTTGTAACCGTAGGGCCCTATTCAGTTTCCCATTGCGTAAGGTTCCACTATCAAAAATTGGTAACTTTTCCTAACTATTTAATTCACCCGGCTGTTCATAATTGCGAGTGAGCAAAATGTAATGAATATGGACAAGCCAGACTTGTAAATTACGACAAGCTTTCCCATTGATTTTTTGACATCAGTAATATTTTGAGTGACCCTTTCTTAGTTTTACACCAAATTGGTATTCAATTGAGACTGTACTGAGCACTCGCAAATTACTTATGACTCGTCATATCGAAAATCTGAAGGACAAATTACAGGTACTAAACAGCACCTGCAAATGGTTTTAAAACTATTGCTGAGAGCTGGAGCAGCATATAAAGAGACGGCAAACAACAAAAAAAACATTAAAAAGCATGGACGTTAATGAGAATTTGCTGCTTAACATTGCTATGTGGAATTTAAAAATATGATATTTTTATTATTATGCTTGTGTCATTATACAACATCCAGTGTAACACAGAACCAGTACTCAAGAGGTTAATATATATCAGGAAACATACATGGACTAGAAACAGATGCTCTGATGCATTCCCTATTGAAGGGCTAGCCCTGTCAGCAGATGTACTTATATGCTTACAAAATGCTTTCTCACATTTATAGGTGCTTCATTGTTCTTATAAATAATATCATGGCGTTCTCTTTTTCTGTTGGTTCCTAGAGTGGTGTCTCATTAGTTATTTAAGTAAAGGGCTTGGTGTAATATTCAGAGTAAACATGTAATTCTACAATAACTATGTAACTGAGAAGAGGCTGTTTTCTTGGCCATCGATACTAGTCGAATGCTATGCCCCACTATAACTCTGTTTTTTCCTCAGGGAACCCCTTTTAATGTTCTGAATGCTGCAACAGCTTAAAACGATGACACATCAGCAGAAAAGAGGGGAACAAAAGTGCCAGTCCGGACGAAGAAAGAGTCACAAAAAACACCAATTCCTACACCAATTCCTACCTTAAAGGCATACCTAAGTTTGCTGGATTATGAGAGCATCTGATAATGGAAAACCAGTAGTGTATGAAAAAATACCAAAATAAACATTTAAACACTTACCTTCAAATTAGCAAGATATCTTGTAATTTCTGACATACTGAGAATTCATTTGAAAAATAGTTTTGGGCAATCAGGAGGAAGCATAGGCTGAAACATTTAGGGTTGCTGTCTGTGGTGCAAAGCAGCCTGGGAAATGTAGACAGACTCATATAAAAATAAATAGTACTTTCTAACATGTGCCAATCTGTGCAGCACATTCACAGTAGAATACACCTGCAGCTTGTCTGTCCCCTCCATCACTGCTGCTGGGGTTTACATTTTCCACAAGGAGACAGGAAGAGAGACATAAGCTGTGACCCTGGCAACCATGGGACTGGCAGCATTTCCTCCTGGAAGTCACAACCTGTACCCAGTTGCTGTGCAACCTATACCCACTGTAATGTAACCCATAGGGTGTGCAATTCCAGATAGCAGTAACCAGCATATAAATATGTAGGTACAACTTTTCTATATAATACATATTTTTCTAATCAGTTGTTTTTAGGAAACCTTTGAAACCCAGGAAACTTCTGTATACCTTTAATGAATCAGATTGAAGGTATAGAACATTTTCATGTTCCTGTGTTTCTCATTATGTGGTTGTTTATTGTCTAATAAAATCTACATTAATTGTATTTGTATGTAATTTTTTGCAGACAATGAGCAAGCGCAAGAAGATCAGGCCAAAATGAAGCAGATGCTGGACCGCTTGGAAAAAGGAGAACACCAAGTGGACATTGGAGCAGATTTAAGTTGCCAACCTCCACAATCTGCATCATCCTGAAAAATAAGGAGAATTTCAAATCTTCAGAAATCACCAGCACTACATCTTCTTTCAAGAAGATTACCCCATCCACATACTATGCCCTGGAGGAAATGGAGAAGCTACTTCCCATATAGCTACATAGTAATTGAGGTTGAAAAAATACTTTTAGTCCATCAATTTCAACCTTTTTAGATATCCTCGGATTTGTAATATACGGATTCATTGTTAATTATTAATTGATCCAGAGGAATGTGAATAGAAAAAAAACTCCACTGAAACTTTGGCAATTGTTTTAAAAGGAAAAAAAAATATTTCCTGACCCCAGATACGGGAGATCGGATCCCTCCCTGGATCAATACTCCCTCTCTAATTAGCCAGGATAACCCTGAATTCCCTTTTTATTTAAAAATATATCCAATTTATTTTTAAAGTTATCTATAGAATCCACTGTCACCACCTCCTTTGGTAAGGATTTATTAACACTTACTTTTTCTAACCTCATTTGGATTTCTTCCTGCGTTAACCCATTTTTGGTGTAGGTAGCGTAGCCCCATTATGCTGCAGTGTCCCAACCACTGATACCTCCCTTGTGTATACCGAAGAAAATAACCTATTTAGCTCATCTGCCTTTTCCTGGTCACTAATTGTCAGATGGCCTGTGTCACCTTGTAATCTACCTATAGCTTCCTTCCTGGCCTTCTTCCCATTAATATACTTAAAAAATAATTTAGGGTTAGTCTTACTCTCCTTTGCAACTAACTTTCATTTTCCATTTTAGCCAGTCTAATAGCCCTTTTGCAAGCCTTGTTGAATTCCTTGTACTCACGAAAAGCAGTCTCTGTTCCCTCTTTTTTTTGTATAATTTAAATGCTTGTTTTTTACTCTGTATCTTCATCTTTAAATCATTGTTAAGCCATGTGGGATGGGGTTTACTCCTTCTACTTTTATTTCCACAAGGCATATGGTGATACAGTACCTATATATATATATATATATATATATATATTTATATTTAGTAAGGATTTGAACGTTGTCCATTTATGTTCAGTATTTTTACCCATCAATTCTTTGTCCCAGTGGATGCTTTGTATTGCTGCCCTTAGACAATTTAAATCTTCTCTTTTAAAATTGTGAATTTTTGTTGGCCCCTTACAGTTCTGTTTTTTTACTTTAAATCTCAAATTAAACTGTTGTGATTACTGTTTCCATCTGTATCGATGACTAAATAGAGAGCAACATGACTCTCAGCCAGGCCATCATCATGGAGAAGTCTAGAAGCATCTATGGTCATATTCAAAGCCAAACACCAGATGTGACTGAAAGTTTCTCAGACAGCAGAGGTTGGTTTGAAAGCTTCAAGAAGAGAAACAACCCATATAACATACAAAATCATGGGAGAAGTGGCAAGTGCTGACACCGAAGCTGCCTTTCCATTCACTTTGAATGACATTATAGAAAGAGGTAGTTATCCTCCAGAACTAGTATTTAACATTGACGAGATTGGACTATTCTGGAAGCAAATGACAAGGAACACCTTCATATCACATGAGCAGAAGCCAGCATCGGGGTTCAATGCAGCCAAAAGCCATCTAACCCTTTTTCTGGGTTGATTTCAAGATTAAGCCATTGCTGGTGTACCATTTAAACCCAGAGCTATGAAGGGAATTCCAAAATCTACTTTGCCGGTCCTTTGACAATTCAACCGTAAAACTTGGATCACCATGGGCATCTTCAAAAACTGGTTCAGCGAACATTTCTGTCCATCAGTTCAAAGCTACGCCAAGCATAAAGGAATTGAGTCCAAATCCATCCTGTTGATGGACAATGCTCCAAACCGCCCTACTAATAGAGCTGTGTGAATGTGGAACAAGAACAGCCCATGATTATGAAGATAGTAGACCTGGTCAATAAGGCTAGACTGGGAGATGCACATGCCAGGACATTGAAGGGTTGGTGCAAGCTTCAGATGAGAGACAAATGAGGACCTGCAACAACTGGCAGAACAGGGTATTCAGGAAGCCCAGGAAAGCAGTGACTCTGACACTGAGGAACCAAAAGAAGTTTCAACCAAGTTCCTCACCAAGAGTTTTCAGTCCATCCATGACCTTCTGGATGATTTATAGCCAATGATCTGGACAGAGTCAGGAGCATAAATGTAAGACACAGCATTCTTGTGGCAGTGTCTTGCTATCAGCATCTGCTGGATGGCGGAAGAAAGCAAAGACAGATGCCCCTGGACCAGTTTGTGTCCAATAAAGTCAGAATGGAGGATGAGCCTGAAGCTTCCACTAAGTGGAATGTTTAGTGTATGTGTGCTGTTTCTTTTCTTTTTTTAAAACAGTTCTTTTTGTGTTGTTATGTTTGCAGTTTCTTAAAAGTTAATTAGCCTCAGCCTGCTGTCTGTGTTCATTTAGCTCACAGTGGGCAGTGAGAGAAACCCTCCACCATTTACAGTATAGCAAGAGATAGCAAGCATAGAGATATATAAATTAGCTCACAATATGAAACACTAGTTAAATCCAACAGTCATTTTAAACTTGGTCCCTTAATAGCACATGCCCGCTGTTATAATATTACTTTTGAGCACAGCATAGCATGAACCAGGTAGCCTGCCCACAAGCAGTACTGTTTACATTTTTTGGGGATCTCATCAGTGTGGGTATTTTTCTTAACTCATGCTGTGGATTTATTTGCCTATTAATTTTGCTTATGTGAGAGAAGGATATTTGCATGCCTAAAAAATGACTTTTCGATTTTAAGAGTGTACATATTATTTTTGAAATAATATTTCCATCATAAATGCAAACAAATGATAGTACATAAACATAAACGATAACAGTACAAAATAGTTAAATGATGCTATGCATTACATGGCAAAATGGTATTAACTTATAAAGTCACACCTCAATCTTTATACCTTACTGTTAACCTTAAAAGGGGAAGATTGTTATGAAAATATTGTTAAATCAAATTATACTCTGCTCAAGGTTTCCAGATACTGTTTTAATACTGTGAAATACTGTTTCTCCATAAAAATAATTTTTCTCCATTCTGAATACTCACCTATTTTTTTTTTCCAGTAGATTGGTGTTTGCTTTTGTTGTAAGCCATTACAACAGTTCTAGTCATTTGTATAATTCGTTTATGTACACCTTTATAGCCCAAAGCAATCACGTAACATTTTATGACAATGTACTTTTATATTCACATGTAAATAAATTAATACTGTACGTTGATCCTTTTTTAATCAGGAGCAGGTTATTTGGAGCTGCCTTTGGTTAATACTCAAGCAAAGTTTTTTTTTCCCCGACAATTACCAGTTGTCGAATTATTAAGTTGTGCTAATTTTCAATTTATCGAAAGGAGCATTGAACTTTCCATATGGACTGGAAATAATAGGCAGTATATATCTGTTTTCTTTCTGTTGGGGGAAATTTTATTCCTGCTTTTTGTTCAGGTCTTTCATTAGTTTTGGAATATTTCATGAACACAGACTAGAAAGTCATATTACAAATGTACTAACCTACACAATAATTGTCTTCCTCCTTACAGAGCAAAGATTCACTGCCTCCTTATAAAGTTGGGGTTTGATTGTCTGTTTTTTACAGAAATGGAGATTAACCACCTGCTTCTAGAGTTTAAGGATTGAATACCTCCTTACAGAGGTTGATAAACGTCTTGCAAAAGTAAGGATTTAATGACTTAGGGACTTAACTACCTCTTGAAGCAGCAGGGACAAGAGAGCTTTCAAGGGGCATTTGTGGTACTTGTATAGGAGTGCACTAAAGAACAAGGCTTCAGATTGCTTTTATGCTTGGATCTGTACATGATGAGTATGGTTAGGTTTGTATTGAGGTTGTAAGACTCTTAAACTAAAATCTCCATCTTCCCTTATGGAACACTACCTGTAATGGTCACAAGGTCAAGGGTATTAAAGGATGCTTTAAAAAAATTTAGTACTTTGAAGACATGTTTGAGGATATATTACAGTTTGCTACTTTGTCATGGTAAAGGGGCTTGTGTACTTCAATGAAGCTGTGAGCTGAACCCAAGATGTGCAGGTCACTGGAGAAGGAACTAAAACCCACTCCAGTATCTTTGAGACGAAAACCCTATGGATTTACACAACCAGACACAAGATGTGCTTGGCATGCTGCTACAATAGGATGAGGGGTAGTCGGACACCACTGATTGACTAAACAACAACAACATATTATAGACACAGTTCTGCGACCATTATTTCTGTGAATTAACTTTTGTTTGCATACATTTCTTATGAATTAATGTTGACAGCATTGTTGTGCAACATGCAGTGATTTTCATGATGGTTTGCATTTTTTGCTTTATTTTAAATTCCGAAATACAAAATATGGTCATTTTCATCTGATACCTAATTGAGATTACGTTTATCTCCCATCATATAAACATTTTATGTAAGTAATAAAAAAAATCAAGGAAATGTACTTTTTCCTGCAATAAGCATTATATGTTGTCCATACTGCATACAGAAAAGTTGCTTTAAGGCCCAGATTTATCAAAGGGCAAATGTATTTTAAAGTATTGATTCACCTGAATACTCCCCTAGCCTTCAGCATTGAAAATGGCAAATGTATCAAATGGCGCATATAAATTCATCAGTAGCGAATGTATTTGTATATAAGTGGTGTATTGCCTTTTGTAATGGATGGATTATGTTGTAATGGTCTTAAAAAGGGAAGTATTACATAATAGAAAAGGGCCATTTTACAAACATATATGTAAAAGTGTATGCAACGTATGTATATAAGTAAAAGTGTATATCATTTTTTTAAATATATTTGTAGTAAATAAATGGAAGTTAATTTGATAATAATAATAATACTTATTTGATAACAGTATATACAGTTGTGCTCAAAAGTTTGCATACCCTGGCAGAAATTATGAAATTTTGGCATTTCTTTCAAAAATATTACTGCTCATGCAAAAATAATGCAGGATAGAGATCATATGAAGCCATTTATTATCACATAGTTGTTTGTCTACTTTTTAAATCATAATAATAATAAAAATCACAAATGGCCCTGATCAAAAATTTACATACCCTTGAATGTTTGTCCTTGTTACAGACAAACAAGGTGACACACAAAGGTTAAAATGTCCATTTAAGGTTAATTTCTCACAGCTGTGGCTTTTTAAATTGCATGTATAAATAGTTAATGAGTTTGTTTGCTCTCATGTAGATGCACTGAGCAGGCTAGATACTGAGCCATGGGGAGCAGAAAAGAACTGTCAAAAGATCTGCGTAACAAGGTAATGGAACTTCATAAAGATGGAAAAGGATATAAAAATATATCCAAAGCCAAATTCAGCGATATCTTGATTCCAAGCCATGGTCAAGCAGAAAGAAAGATTTCAGCCACAACTGCCAGAAGAATTGTTCGGAATACAAGGAAATCCCAAAGGTAACCTCAGGAGAAATACAGGCTGCTCTGGAAAAAGACGGTGTGATTGTTTCAAGGAGCACAATACGACAATACTTGAAGAAAAATGAGCTGCATCATCGAGTTGCCAGAAAGAAGCCTTTACTGTGCCAATGCCACAAAAAAGCCTCACAGCTTCTGGCACACTGTAATTTCGAGTGACAGGACCAAAATAGAACTTTATGGTCACAACCGTAAGCGATATGTTTGGAGAGGGATCAACAAAGCCTATAGTGATAAGAATACCATCCCCACTGTAAAGCATAGTGGTGGCTCACTGATGTTTTCGGGGTGTGTGACATGGGGGAACATTTTTAAAATTGATGGCACGATGAATGCAGCATGTTATCAGAAAATACTGGCAGACAATTTGCATTCTTCTGCACGAACGCTGAGCATGGGACACTCTTGGACATTCCAGCATGACAATAACCCTAAGAACAAGACCAAGTTGACCCTCCAGTGGTTACAGCAGAAAAAGGGGGAGGTTGTGGAGTGGCCATCACAGTCTCCTCATCAAGCCACTCTGGGTGATCTTAAATGTGCGGTTCATGCAAGACGACCAAAGACTATGCATGACCTGGAGGCACTTTGCCAAGACGAATGGGCAGCTATACCACCTGCAAGAATTTGGGGCCTCATAGACAACTATTACAAAAGACTGCATGCTGTCATTGATGCTGAAGGGGGCAATACACAGTATTAAGAACTAAGGGTATGCAAACTTTTGAACAGGGTCATTTTATTTTTTCTTTGTTGCCATGTATTGTCTTGATTGAGCTATTCTGATATAACCTGCTCACTCATGTTTTCTTTAAAAATGGTACATATATTACCAATTCGCCAAGAGTATGCAAACTTTTGAGCACAGCTGAGTGTCAACTGTTGAGTACAATTGAGTGTCAAAGCAATTTCTGCTAATCAAGAATACCAAATTTGACGAGTTCTGAGCCAGACGAGTACCAAGGTACCACTATATGTATATATATATATATATATATATCATATTTTTCCATGTATAAGACCATTGTATACACGGAATGTTGCAATTAAATACCCTAGTCGGGTACTGTAATGCTGTATCTGGCCACTAGTTTTAAGGCAGGAGAAAAGACACACATTTGAAAATGCATTTGGTTCCAATTAGATTGCATTACACTGCAAGTGTGCAAAAAAAATGTTATTTTATAAGTTTTTATGTGTTACACAAATATTCAAGGGAACTTTCTGTCATTAATTTTTTATTGATTTCCATTCCAGCTCAATATCCTTGTGATCACATCACTTATTACTCAGTCGCGATGTGCAATTGCATTTTTCCAGTTTAACATAGGGATCACAAAGGTATTTGAGCTGGAATGGAAATCAGTGAAAATCATGACAGAAAGTGCCCTTAAATATATGTGTAACACAATAAAAACTTATAAAATACACTTTTTTAAGCTCACAAGCAGTGTAATGCAATATAGTTGGAAACCATTAAATTTCCAATACGTCTTTTCTCCCGACTTTAAGCTCCATCTAGTGGCCAGATGCAGCATTACAACGTTATGCACATCGTGAATGAGCTGATCAGCTTGTGTATGGCATGTGTGTGATGCTTGTGTGCATATAAATGTGTATTTTATAGGTTTTTATTGTGTTACACATATATTTAACGACACTTTTTGTCATGATTTTCACTGATTTCCATTCCAGCTCAATGTCTTTGTGATCCTGTGTTAAACTGGAAAAATGCAATTTGCACATTGCGACTGAGTAATAAATTATGTGATTACAAAGATATTGAGCTGGAATGGAAATCGGTGAAAATCATGACACTCTTGCATATAGAGTGACATATTAAATGTTGTAATGGATGGCATATTCTGATATGCTGTATGATAAATAGTTACATAGTTACATAATAATCAAGGTTGATAAAAAACTTTAGTCCATCAAGTTCAACCTTTTTAGATCTCCTCTGATATACAATATGCAGATTAATTGTTAATTAATCCAGAGGAAGGCAAACAGAAAAAGAACCCAGTAAACTTTGCCAATTGTCTCAAAAGGGGAAACAAAATAAAATAAATAAAAATTCCTTCTTAACCCCAGATACTGGCAATTGGATTCCTCCCTGGATAAATGCTCTCTCTCTAATTATCCAGGATAACCCTTAATACCCTTTTTATTTAAAAATATATCCAATCCCTTTTTAAAGTTATCAATCGAATTCACTCTTACCACCTACTTTGGTAGAGAATTCCACAGATTAACCACCCTTACTGTGAAGAACCCTTTTGTTTTTTTAAGGTGGAATCTTTTTACTTCTAACCTCAAAGAATGTGCTCTTGTCAGTTGAAAATCTTGTGGTGTAAAAAAGTTCACTTGACAAAGCCTTATATTGAACCTGGATATATTTATAGGTAATCATATCCCAGATGACTTTTTTCTAGAAAAAATATGTTTAATTTGGTTGTCATTCTTCATAATTTCCCCCCTCCATTCCCCATTAGTTTTGTTTACGTTCTCTGTACTTTTTCCAGCTTTAAAATATCCTTTTTATGAAAAGTGGTGCCCAAAATTGTACTCCATATTTCAAACGAGGGCATACTAGAGATTTGTACAGTGACAGAATTATATTTGCTTCCCTTGTTTCTATACCCTTCTTAATACATGCTAATATTTTACTTGCCTTTGCAGCTGCTGCTTGGCATTGAGCAATGTTACCTAGGTGGTTGTCCACAAGTACTCCCAAATCCCTTTCAATATCCGATACCCCTAGATTCGCTCTATTATTATTATTATTATTATTATTATTATTATTACTGTTTATTTATAACGAGCCAACATATTCCGTAGCGCTGTACATAAGATATGTTTAAGAGAAAGATACATACAAATTACACATAGCAGAGCAAGGAAGGCCCTGTCTTTGAGCCTCAAATCCATAGTGTCCATGGTGCTTACCCCAAAGCACCTTGTGGGATTGAAACTCGCAGACTTACAACCTAAAGGTATTGTGTGCGGAAAAGGAGGGAGAGAGAGGTGAGAGTGTGTTATGGTGGAAGGTGATACGCGTCTTTAAAGAGATGTGTTTTTAGAGAGGTTTTGAATGTTTTGAGGCAGGAGGATAATCTGGTGGAGCGAGGCAAGGAGAATACAGGCAGCATGAGAAAAGTCCTGAAGGAGAGAGTGAGATGAGGTGGCAAGAGTTGTGAAAAGTAGAAGGTCATTAGCAGAACGAAGAGGGCGGGTGGGGGAGTATTTGGAGATGAGACCAGAAATGTAGGGTGGTGCGCTATTGTTGAAAGCTTTGAAAGTTAGGGTCATGATTTAAAATTTTATTCTGGAGGCTAAGGGAAACCAGTGGAGTGATTGACAGAGAGGTGATGCTGACACTGAACGTTGTGTATGAGTCTAGCAGAGGCATTCATAATGGATTTAAGTGGAGATAGTCGGGTGGTGGGTAGGCCAACAAGAAGTGAGTTGCAGTAGTCGAGTCGAGAGATGATGAGAGAGTGTATTAGGATTTTAGTTGTGTCTTGTGTAAGATAATGTCGAATTCTGTTTTTTAGATGGAGAAGACAAGATTTAGTTAGTGATTGTACAGTATGTGAGGGATGAAAGACAGAGCGGGTCCAGTAGAACCCCAAGACAACGGGCTTGTGAGATGGGTGTGATGATGTCATTGTTAAAAGAAAGAGAGATGAGAGGAATTGACACTGTGGTAGAGGGAGGGAAGATAAGGAGTTCATTCTCAGACATGTTAAGTTTGAGATGGTGGGTGGACATTCAAGACGATATGCTAGAGAGGCAGTTGGAGACATGTGTTAGAAGTGAGTGGGATAGATCTGGTGCTGAGAGGTAGATTTGGGTGTCATCTGCATAGAGATGATACTGCAGCCCAAATTAGTTTATAAGGGTACCAAGTGAGTATGTGTAAATGGAGAAGAGGAGGGGGCCTAGGACTGATCCTTGGGGTACGCCAACAGACAGGGGGTAAGGAGAAGAAGAGGTGTCAGAGAAGGAGATACTGAATGACCAATTGTTCGACCAAGTGGATGGTCAACTGTGTCAAAGGCAGAAGAGAGATCTAGAAGAAGGAGAATAGCAAAGTTACCTTTTGACTTGGCAGTAAGCAGGTCATTGGTGACTTTAAGATTATAAATTGCATGGCTATTTTTCCCTACCAAATGCATAACTTTACATTTATTCATATTAAATCTCATCTGTCATTTACTCACCCATTTCTCTAATTTATGCAAATCCCTTTGGATGGAAAGTACATCATTTGTACAACTTGTGTGTCATTAGCAAAAATGGAGACAACACTTTCCAGTCCTACTTCTAAGTCATTAAAAAGGAGAGGACCTAATACTGAACCATGTGAGAACCCCACTTGCCACATTAGTCTGATCTAAGTATGTTTCTGATGATATATTATTAATCTTGCAATAATTTGAATCCATTGATGAGTATTGACTACCACTTGGAAAAGGATGGGTTCCTGAAAAAAGTATGAGTTATCACTTTATACAACATTTTATTTATGATCTTAGGGATGTATCTATGTGTTGGCTGGAGTAAAAAAGGATAGCTTCATTAAGAATGTGCCAAGCCTTAAGTATCTACTCTCACTACATTCAAACTATTCTAGAAACTACCTAACTCTAGAAAAAAGTTTGTTGAGTGTGTTTATGATTGTGTCATTAGGAGAAACAATACATAATTAATATTTCAACATGGACCCAATATTTAGGTCATATAAAGTTATAACTATTACGTTTTATAGGCTTTATTATGAACCACAATATGACTACACAGTATTTTGTGTTAGAACAGCTTTTGTTACAAATGTAGGTAATAGCTTATTCATTGCCTCTGTATAAATATTTAATGATATACAAATTAATATTACTACTAGATAAAAAGTCAGCACTCACCATACATATAATACTGCAGACATGGAGAAAGTTTATTCTTATAGCACTCAAAAGACTAGAAAATTGGACTTAGGGGAGTTCATGGAATAGATCTTGAAGTACTCAGCACAAAACCATAGCATGTAACTTTTATTGTAGAAATTAAAAAAAGATGAACCATTTAAAAATAAAACCAAGTTGCTAGAAAGACTAGTATAATTTTCCCTTGGTAATGAATCATAATAAGCTTAGTCCTGGTAGACAATTTGAGTTTGTCCCTTACCTCTGCAGTGGCTAAGTAAAAATAAAACGTATGGGCCCTATTCTATTAGAAGCCTTTAAGTGACTCTAACCCGTAATTTTGTCTGCCAGTGTTTTTTCTCTAAATGTTTAGATGTATTCTATTGACTCAAGCTCGCAATTTACAGCCTCCACACATAAACCCTGCCTTTTTAAGCAGGGGTGTGATCATATGATCTGGCAATATTTAAGCAAGCTTGAAATATACTTCTTAGACACATGGAAGTTAGATGTAATCTGCAATCGGAGGCTACAAATTAATGAGAGCCAATAAGTAATATTTGCCAATCGGCAGCAATCAAGCACTCTAGCATAAAATGCATTAGAGCATCTGTTCTAGTCCATGATATGCATTAACCCCTTGAGTCCCGTGATATATATTACTCAGAAATAACAGTTATAAATAATATTCTTTAATTGCATATTTGTGGGTTTGAGACTGTTTTGCAATTAATTTGATTGTGTTTCCATGACTTTCCATGCATTTAAAGTACAGTAGTGTGTGTTTAATTGCTGCTACAGCTATAATAAGTGTTTGAAAAAGCCCTTGCAAGTCTTATTTAGTACTCATAATATTTTTGACAGAAATTGATACTTTTTCGAGTTGTGAGTCAGAGTTCATTCGCGAGCTAGACCTACGGGTCTAAAAGAACATCAATTTTGTGTAACTTTAATATTAGAGCTGTTAAAAAATCAATGGAGTTGTAATCCCTAAGTTGCATACTTGGCAGGGACATAGTGATTGTGGGAGGGTAACTCGTAATCGAAATGTGAGTAGCTAATAGAATATGGGGCAATTTTAAGCATAAATGAGGGTAAAAGATGCATGGTGGGCAATAATTGAACTAACAGACTGCATCTCCAGAAAGTGGTTGTGTCAGTTGGGCACAATAGGTTGCACTTTTTGTTCATGATTAGAGTCCAGGGAATATGCTTCTTTAAAAAAAAATTGTTTTAGTAAGCATTTGAAACAATATATACTCTGACAGAGCAAGGTAAGGAGCTCCACAGAGTTCTTGAGAAAAGTCCAGTAGATGGGAGTGATTGGAGATTACAAGACAAGGGTTATTTGCTTAGTGAAGTGTGTTGGGTGAGTGTTATTAAAGGCTTACCGTACTTTCAATGTTAGAGTCATTTTACTTCCTCTATAGTTAGATTTTTTTTTCTATGACTTTTGATATAAAGGAGTTGACTGTAAAAGTTGAGTGAAGAACCTGGAGGTGCATCGGCCACAGACAAGTCATGGACTGGTATTTTGAGAGACTGATTACATGAAAATATTGCACACGCTAACAAACTGCATGTCCTTTAGCAAATTAAAACAATTGTAAGATGAAAAATTATTATTGTTTTACTATTATAAAGACAAAATAAATGGATATTTTCTATAGTTCAACCAGATTTGTTATTTACATATATCAGCTTTGCATTTAAATGTAATAATTTCTGCCCATTTTAGGAGCATCTTTGTTAATGAAAACTTCTGCATCATTTCAATTTGACATGCCTGCAAAAAAACAACACATTAGTCCTACTTGTAAAATATACTCTTTGAAAAGTTACTTCTGATAATGTGCAAACATTTTTTTTTGAAAAAAACATACAGCTTTTAATGTATTACATTTTCATTTAAAATGATGCTGCAGTAGAATTTACAATTTTGGTTTCTGTTATATGATTTTTTCAGGTGAAATAGAAATTTATATTGACATGACTGATGAAAAGCATATTAATTTGTTAAAAACACACATAGCTATAAACAAAATGAAAACCGCAGTAAACAATAATGTGGTGGTGTATTTAGATTTTGTGCTCCCCTAGTCCTACCAAGGTCAAATATCCTTCCCCTGGGGTATATGAATTTCATATATATGTATATATGTACACATGCATATACAGTATATATAGTACATACAAGATCTCTCTCTCTCTCTCTCTCTCTCTCTCTCTCAGGGGCAAGGAAAGGGAGAGATGGGAGTGGGGATAGCAAATCTCACTTATAAATATTTAAATCATGTTTTACCTATTTATTTATTTTTATTCAAATGACCATATAGGCAACATGTCATTACAGTAGTGCTCTAAATCATCAGTTGTTGCAATTTATGTACTGTGCAGCAACTAACGTAATCCACCTTCAGTGAACAAAGGGGAGAGGCTGTGAGAGAGAGGGGGGCTTTGGGAGCTTTGCTGGCTTGAGAGAGAGAGAGAGAGGGATACAGAATGTATTTGTGATGAAGAATCTGTAACTAAAGTTCTCATTCTGTCTTTAAAACAGATTAGCAAAAGGGTCACTTTTCCTTGTGATGCAATGTCTTTTCTTCTTGGTGGTACTGACTGCTTCTTTAAATGTAACACTAGATGAGTCCTTGAGCTTTCAGCACCATTGTGTAGACAGCTCAGGTTATGTTCTGTACTATATAACAAAAGTATGTTGTACAATGGTTTACCTTGTACATTGTTACATGACTACACAGTAAGTCTCGAAGTCTTATTTAAAGGGAGAGACTGCAGTCCGATGCATGTTTAAACATTAAACTATTGTTTTATATCAAAAACAGTACACAATATTGACATCAACGGGACTACTTGGGGAGAGTGATTTGTCCTGCTACAGAGTGGTAGGAACTCTTGTACATTCACATGACTGTACGCTATTACAATCTCCTGTAAACCGACTAGCCAAGCAAACACATGTACATGGCTAAATGAATGCCAGTCATGGTTTGCTCCCAAATTTGTTTCAAATACATTAATCTGGATTATTTCTGTGTTGCTTTAATCTTTTATATTAAAAATCTTAAAATAATTTTCAAGTAACAAAAGTAAATGTATAAAACAGGCTCTTTTCAATTCATGATGGAAAATGTGAAATGATCTTCTCCTGCTAAGATGGTCACTGAAGCTGCCTATATTTACATAAGATGTCATTACAGTTTCATTCAGGACTCCTTTAGCAGCTAGGGGACAAGCTAGCTAATACAATCCCACAATTGACAGTAGATATGATTCCAGAATTCCAGAGGATAGCAAGAATAGACAAGGAGACATTCTACAATGAGCAATGTGAATATATATTAGATGATAAAAGATTAAGAAAGTCAAGATATTTCTTCAGGAAGATGAGGATCTCAAGTGAACCAATTCATGATAAAAAATATTAGGGACTTAACAGAAGCAGATCAGATAAAAAAAGAGGTGGCAGGAATGAAGAAGATCTATATGGGAAAAATCATCACAGCATTATTAACCTCAATTGTTTGCCCAATAAGCTGGAGCCAGACATCTTGGAGAGTGAAGTTAAATATGCGCTAGGAAGCATTGCTGATAACAAGACTGCAGGAGTTGATGGCATCCCTGCTAAACTGTTCAAAATCCTAGAAGATGATGCTGTGAAAGTGCTGTGAAAGTGTAAAACAAATAGTGGCCAGTAGACTGGAAAAGGTCAATCTACATCCCAATCACAAAAAAGGCAGTACCAAAAACTGCTCCAGTTATCAAATAATTGCACTAATTTCACATGCCAGCAAGGAAATGCTTAAGACCCTGATTATATATGGACTCCTTCTCCATTTCCCTTTACCCCTTCCCCCTTATCCTCCTCCCTTCCCCCTTTCGCTTTTCCTCCTGTTTCCCCGTCCCCCCTTATTCTCCTACTCCCTTTCCCCCTTCTCCTCCTCCCTTCCCCCTTCTTCTCCTCCCTCTTTTCCCTTCTCTCTTCTCCTCCTCCCTTCCCCCTTTATCCTCCTCCACCTCCCGTTTCCCCCCTTATCCTCCTCCCTTTCCCTCCTTCCCCTTCCCCCTACGTCTTATCCTCCTCCTTCTCCATTTCCCCCTTTCCATTCACCTCCCTTTCCACTTTCCCCTCTCCCCTTACTATGATTTGATGATCTGATGATGATCCTTCCCCTGCAGCACGACTTCTGGCTGTGACAGTGACGTGACGTCACATGCACGTTACTTCATTAGCATATGCCTGTCCCGGTCACAGCCAGATGAGGTGCTGAAGGGGAACGATCATCATCAGCTTATTGGATCATAGTAAGCAAAGAGGGAAATGGGAGGTGAATGGAGAGGGGGAAAGTGAGGAGGAGGATAAGTGGGGAAGGAGGGAGGAGGAGGGGAAGGAAGATAAGGAGGAGGATAAGGAGGAAATGGAGGAGTAGGAGTGGTGTGCTGAGGGGGCTCAGGCAAATTTGGCAGCACTGGCCCCTTCCAGATCTGCCCTTCACACCCATGGTGGATCGGGGGTTACCACTAGGAGGGTTAAGCAAGCCCGTAATTTACTTCTTATATACATTTATAAAATATACACTGAAATGTTTTCTATATTCTGGACTATCCCCCACCCTAGCCCCCGCAGAGCACCATTACCCCTTCACCCCCTCTGCTCCTCTCTTTTCCCCTTATCCACCTCCTCCTCCCTTTCCCCCCTTCCCCTTATCCTCCTTCCTCATCCCCTTCCCCTTATCCTTCTCCTCCTCCCTTTCCCTCTTCCCCCTTCTCCTCCTCCTCCTCCCTTTCCCCCTTCTCCTCCTCCCTTTTCCCCCTCCCCCTTCTCCTCCTCCCTTCCCCCTCTGACTTTATCCTCCTTCTCCTCTCTTCCCCTTCCCCCTTCTCCTCCTCTTTTTCCCCTCCCCTTATTCTCCTCCTCCTCCCTTTCCCCCTTCCCCCTTTTCCTCCTCCTGCTCCCTTTCCCCTCTTATCCTCCTTCTCCTCCCTTTCCCCTTCCCCCTTATCCTCCTCCCTTTGAGCCCCCTTGCCCTTATCCACCTCCCTTTCCCATTTATTCTCCTCCTCCTCCTCCCTTTCCTTTCCCCCTTATCCTCCTCCTCCTCCCTTTCCCCCTTTCCCCTTATCCTCCTCCCTTTCCCCCCTTCCCCCTTTTCCTCCTCCCTTTCCCCCCTTCCCCCTTTTCCTCCTCCATTTCCCCTTTATCCTCCTCTCTTTCCCCCTTATCATCCTCCTCTCTTTCCCCCCGTTATCATCCTCCTCCCTTTCCCCCTTCCCCCTCCTCCTCCTCCCTTTCACCCTACCTAGCATATGCCGGGACCAGTTCAGCTAGAAGAGGAGCTGCAGGGCAACAATCATCATCAGCTCATCAGATAATAGTAAGAAGAGAGGGAAAAGGCAAGTGAATGGAGAGGGGGAAAGTGAGGAGGAGGATAAGTGGGGAAGGAGGGAGGAGGAGGGGTATGGGGAAGGAGGATAAGGAGGAGGATAAGGAGGAAAGGGAGGAGGAGGAGTGGTGTGCTGAGGGGGCCCAGGCAAATTTAACAGATCCTCCCCTGCACTCCCTGCACTTCCAGCGTGGCTCAGGGTTACCTCTATGAGAGTTAAGCAAGCCTGTAATTTACTTCTTAGACACAGTCAATAGTAAATGAGTCCATCATCATAACGTCAGAAAAACATGGAAGTTAGAAGTAACCTGTAATGGGAGGCTACAAATTAATGAGAGCCTTTAAGTTATATTTCCTTGCAATTGAGCAATCTAGCACTCTATATAATGCATTATATCATCTGGTTTAGTCCATGTGGGTTTCATGATATGTATTAACCCCTTGAGTCCCAGGATCAATATTACTCGGACATAACAGTTAAAAAATAATATTGTTTAATTCTATATTTGTGTGTTTAAGAATGTCCTGCAATTAATTCTGTATTTTATGCTGTCCCATGCTTTTAAAGTACAATATTGTGTGTTTAATTGCTGTTACAGCTCTAATAAGTGTTTGAAAAAGTCCTATTTAGTACTTGTAATATTTTTGACAGAAACTTGATACTTTTTCTAGTTGCGGGTCAGACTTAATTTTAGAGCTAGACCTATGGGTCTAATAGAATATCGATTTTGTGTAACTTTAATTAATTAGCGCTTATAATGTTCGAGCTGTGCTAAAAACAATGTAGTTCTAAGCTTAAATTTGTGTCTTTGGCTGGCCCATAGTGATTGTGGATGGGTAACTCATAATAGGACTGCGAGTAGCTAATAGAATATGTGGCAATTTTAAGAGTGGGTTTAAGTGTGTATAAATTTATGATTTGGTCAATAGAATAGGGCACTATATGTTTACTCACTGAAACATTCCAAATAGTCTGCCCCTGTAATCAAGCACACCCTGTTTCCATTTGTTCTAGAGATAGAGGAGCTCTTTTAGCTACCCGCAAACGATCTGCGGGTTACAAGCTTAAAATCCCAGTGGTTGTCAAAATCGTAACTTCCAACCCAGCTAAGCCTTTGATCTTTTAAGCCAATAAATGTTACAATCGCAAATAGCTATTTAATTGCTACAATTCCTCAAGCACGCAATTGCCTTCAAAACCATAAATGGCTTGCAAGGGGGTTAAACACCTGAGTGTAGCACTGTAAATGCAAAGAAAAAATCAATACCACACTGTAAATAACGGGGAAAGTGATGAAAGACATTAGAATTAATTGCACAACAGTCTCAAACATGCAAATCTGCAATCAAAATTCATTTTGTAAACACCTAATTTCTTTGTTATATCAATCTCGGGAATCCATAAGTTAATACATTTCAGGCCACCCACATGAACTATAACATTTCCTTTATTAATTTATATTATTTTGTACATTGCCGGATTGCGAGTCCTATCGCGTATTGGACTTATAAAAGCTAATTGATTGACGTTTAACCTCCATGTTTTACTGTAGCCATGATGACGGTCTCATTTACTATTGGCTGTTTCTAAATCGGTAGTCACGACCTCGCTTAATTGATCATGATCATGCTCTGAAATGCTACATATGAGTGCATGGTTTACTATTTTTAGCCACTTAGCTGCGCGCTTGATCCATTGAATCGCTCTGTAACTGTTGCAAATTTCAAGGCCTGCAATTGAATAGGGGCCTTATAATATCAACTAGAACATTAACTGCGTCCAAGGTCCTTTTCTCAGGAGACAAACCATGTTAACAAACAAAGCCTTAGCTGTTAACTCTTTGGTTTCAATGCCCTTGTGGTGTAAATTGTTTATTGAATTGTTATAATTAATTTTGTGATTATCTGTACTGTTATTGACTTTAACTTGAACTAACCAAATAATACAACGTGAGAAGAAACTCTAGAAAGTTATTGTAAATTCAGAATGCATTGTTTGATTTCCATGCTTCTCAACTCACAACTTGCTATGATAAAGGGGTGTTATCTTGAAAGCTTGCAATCCAGTCCCATTAAAAGGTATCATCACAACTAAAATTATTGTCTGTTGTTCTATGGCAATATGGTTCTACACCATAACTAAGCAAACATGGCCTATACAAATTATTATCCCTTAACAAAACAACTTTAACATAATAATAATAATAATAATAATAATAATAATAATAATAATAATAATAATAATAATAATAATAATATCATCATAATCATCATCAAAATAATAATAATAATTATACCTTACACTAATCTTCTAAAAGAGATCAAATTGCATTTTTTTTTATATTTAAAGGAATTTGCTTAATTTATAGGACCACTGTTATCCTATATTTGCAGTATGATACACTGATAAAGAGCATTTTCTCCTCTACGACCTTGTCTATAGACGAGACTCAATTTCCAAGGGTCCTTCCAGTCTTACAAGACATACAATTATCTCTTTTATAGAAGAGCATAGAGATTGGCACAGCTACAGTTCAACTGAACTGATTTCAGTATCTAAGTTTACCCACTTCAAAAGCCTGATAAGTTCCCAGAGCAGAAAACACCATATATATAAAATAAAACAACACAACATATAAATGAATGTCTTATAATAATTTTTTTTTTTTATATTTGAAAACATTTGCCCTTTACAAATGTGAGACATTCAGTAAAGTTCATTGGCAATTTAGGTTGAGTTACAGTATAAGCAAACACTACACTCTGTTGCATTTTGCTTTAAATTCAATATATTTTAAAATTGTTCTTTTAAATGTATTATAAAAAGTGTCCACATAAAAAAAAAATATTTCAAAAGCATAAAAGTCTTCAATTAAAAGTACTGTATCAATAGCTGATAATTGAAATCTGCAAGTATAAAATTCAGTTTGGGTTCTGCATTTCCTATTTTCCATATTCACAATGTATATTTGTATCAAGAATTCCCTTTTGAAATAACTTTATATATTAGACATTTGCAGTGCTGTATTAGTAAATGCTAACGGATCAATATTTGCAGGTAAAATGCCACAGGGATACTTCTAATGCGTGCTAATGTTCATTTCCCCAAAAAAGTAATTACTTTCCAACATTATTTAAAGTATGGAAAATCAACTGTCTGAAATGTGCATACAAAACAGGTGATTATATCACCTGGGCACTTTCCAACTAAAATCACTTTGAGATCAGTGAAAAAAATGTTTCCTTCTGTTGATGGTTACACAAAGAAAGAAGGAGGTAAGGTGCAGAGGTAATGCCGCTGTCTATAGATAATATGATTTAAAAGGACACAGCACAGGTCTCAAATGTAAAACTACATTAATAACAAATCATTTTGCACTGTGTATATTTTACATAAAACCTATCATATATTATGTTTTGATGAAAACATATCAAGAGAGATTACATTATCAAGATTTATAGATGACAAAGACGTTAACTGACCGGGTTTCAGGATAATTATTACGTTTCAGAATTCGGAAATGTTTAGCCTACTCAAGACAGTACAAACCTCTGAAAAGGCACAGCCAGTCTCTGAAGTATATGTTTCTACTAAAGGACCACTGAAGTCCCATATTCACAGTATAATATTTGAATAAATAGAGAGAACTGATAAAGGGCAAATTCTAGTGACCCTTAGAAATTTGTATAAACAGACAATAACTTCTTACACCAACAGCTGTGGACTATCAGCCTCATTCAATTGCTGCGATTTTGAGATCCGGGCTCGCAAATGGAGGTCGTAAGCTACTTTGCTATTCAATTGCCTTCCGTTTGCGGGCTCCGATCGGGTTACTTGCTACGAGCTGCGATTCATTGAGATTCTTAAAATCGCAAGTTACTTCGCTCCAAACCTTTGATCTTTCATGGCCGCAAGAGTTGCGGCCGCTAAAATCACAAATCAATATTCAATTGCTCCGATGTCCCCTCCATCAAGCCCACAAATGGCAATTAATCGAACCACAGGTTACTGGGACCAAGGAGGTCTCGCAAAGGGCTTACTTACAAATCGGAGCACTTTAAAATCAAATATTAATTCAATCCAGCACTGTAAATGATGGGGAATACAATGGGTGACATAAGAATTAAAAGTACAACATTCTCAATCTCGCACATCGCCAAAATTCCATACTTTATTTCATGTTTATTTTTCCTCCAAAGTCCTACGGGCTTCAACCTCCAAGCCTGTAGGACTTTGGAATCCAACCTCTATTTTTTTCAAAGTCCAATGGGCTTGAATAATGAGTTACGGGCTTGGAGGTCATTTCAAAGCTCTTTATAGTTATAAAAATGGTACATCGTTGTTTTAATTTGTAAAATATATTTACAGGGGAAAAAACATAATACAGAGCATAAGGTGAGGTTTAAGTTTGTTGCTAAAATGGCGCAATGTGTAAGGGACATGGTCAGGATCATGGACTCAATAAATCAAGCTGGTGAAGTATACTGGCAGTAAATGAGAAATCTTAATTTGCTAGATGAGACTGACAGATAATTAATTTATAGAACAATGATCTAATCCCCATATGAGTGCCATGTATTTGTGGCTTCTTTATTGACCCAAAATAACAAAGTCAGAGGTGCTCATCAGAGAACGAACCAACCTTAATAGGTTAGTTCTATAGCCATAATAAGCCACTCTGAGAGCAACCTCTTTTAGCTCACTTGTGCCCTTCACAGGGAGAAATATCAGGTAGTATATCAGTCTGGTCCCACTCAAAAGAGTGACCCAGCCCCGACATACCAGGCAATTCTACACTGAACAGGAGAAACAGCAACCCACAGACGCGTTTCGGCCTTTACGAGCCTCGTCTGTGAAGTGCAGCTGAACTCCCTAAGGCACAGTGAGAAAGGGGTCCACGTCTGGAACCCCTATTACCCTTAGGGAGACTAAACCCTAAAGGTAATTTGCATATACAAAATAACTTTTTTTTCTTTATTGACCCCAAGGGATGACAAGAGTAGTTGAAAGAAGTCCCCAAATTATTTTGCCCTTGGGGACCTCAATTCACTAGCTCCGCCCTTCGTCTAATTATCCCCAAAATGAAAGGCAAGCCCAGAATCTCTATGTAGTTATCTTTTAGCATAGGATCATATTCCCAATGTATACAAGTAAAGTGGCATTGATCTCCCACTGATCTGAGTAGGAGGCTTAAATATTTGAAAAATAAGCTTTGCTATGTCAGAATGTGGCCCTTCTAAGCAGTGTCAGATAGGTGCATGGAAATAATTGTTCTGTAATAGCACAAGAGACTTAAATGATCACTGAGTGTTATGTATGAATACCTTGTCTTGATAAAGGAGGTTATGAATAAACTGATGCAATGTTAAATTTATATATACTTTATATGGCAAAACATTTAAGATAAAGTACGCAACAAAGACTCCAAATAACTTTTCACAAATGTAAATGGAAGCATTTATACAGTGTGTTCCTAACAATCTCTGATGAGATTGATGTACACAAAGCAATGAGTAATAATATATTTTTCAAGGTTGATAAATCAGGATGAATCATGATGTTACTTTGTTTGCTCACACTTGACGTCAGCTTATATTGATGATAACAAATGAATGCAACGCATGTACTGTTTAAAGGACTCATGTATAATGGATATGCAGCAACAAAGAATGGTATGGCTTTAGAAAACAAATACAAATAAAATGTCTTTTTTATGAAGTGGTGCCCAAAATTGTACTCCATATTCCAAATGAGGGCGTACTAGGGCTTTGTATAGTGGCAGAATTATATTTGCTTCCCTTGCTTCTATACCCTTCTTAATACATGCTAATATTTTACTTGCCTTTACCAGCTGCTGCTTGGCTTTGAGCGCTGTTATCTAGGTGGTTGTCCACTAGTACTCCCAAATCCCTTTCAATATCTGATACCCCTAGATTTGCTTCATTAAGATTATAGATTGCATGGCTATTTTTCCTTCCCAAATGCATAAGCTTGCATTTATTTGTATTACATCTCATCTGCCATTTAGCTGCCCATTTCTCTAACTTATGCAAATCCCTTTGTAGGGAAAGTACATCATTATCTGATTTTATTACCTTGCACAACTTAGTTTCATCAGCAAAAATGGAGACACTACTTTCGAGTCCTACTTCTATGTCATTAATAAATATGTTAAAAAGGAGAGGACCGAATACTGAACCTTGAGGAACCCCACTTATCACATTAGACCAATCGGAGTATGTTCCATTCACAACAACCCTTTGCTTCCTGTCTTTTAGACAGCTCTCGATCCATGAGCAGATATTTACTGCAATTCCTGTATCCCTTAGTTTGCTCACTAGTCTTCCATGTGGCACTGTATCAAATGCCTTTGAAAAATCTAAGAAGACTACATCCACTGAGTTGCCCTGATCCAAGTTCCTACTAACCTCCTCATAAAAACTAATTAGATTGGTCTGACACGATCTATCCTTCATAAATCCGTGTTGACTGCTACCTATGATCTTGTTCAAATAGACATATTCTTGTATTCTGTCCCTTATTAACCCTTCTAAAAGCTTCCCAACTACAGATGTGAGGCTCACTGGTCTATAATTCCTTGCTCTAGATCCCTTCTTAAATATAGGTATCACCTCTGCTTTTCTCCAGTCATCCTGTAGAGACCCTGTGGTGAGTGAGTCTTGAAAGATTAGATATAACGGTTTGGCTATTACAGAACCCAGCTCCCTCAGTACTCTTGGATGTATTCCATCAGGACCTGGGGCTTTATTAACATTTATTTTCTCCAATCTCTTTTGGATATAAAATAGCAGTGATAGGAAAAATAACAACATTTTATTGATTACAGCTGGGAACAACAGAGAATTAAAAACAATTACACTTTTTTTACTTTTAAATATTTAAGACAGTAAAAGTAAGATAAAACTGAAGACTGCACATGTGTACATATACATTGGTACTGGATAGGATGACTGCCCTGCTGTTGTGAGATTTTACAGCCTAAGTGCTAATAGGGTTGATAGAGGCATGAGATGAAGGGACTGGTTATTGGGATAGATGTTATATGGAGAAGGGTGGAGAGAACCAGAATACATAGCTTTGTTTAAGGTTAATAGTGCAAATAACAAGGTAAATGGTATACTTCTCTCAATAGGTAGGGTTTCAGAGTATATTTGAATATCTGAATACTAGAACAGAGTCTAATGAAGCAAGGATAGTGGGGCTGCTCTTGAGAAATCCTGCAGATGGGCATGGAAGGAGGTAATGATTGGAGCTGAGAGGTGCAGATCATGGTCAGAGCAGAGAGGGTAAGTTGGAGTGTATTTGGAGACAACAGTTGAGGCATAGGGTGATGCAGTACAGTTCAGGGCTTTGTAAGTTAGGATTTTTGCTTTTCAAATAGAAAGACTGGTGTAGGAACCGGCAAAGGGAAGAAGCAGATGAACATTGGGTGAAGTGGATGAGCCTGGTAGAAGTATTTGACATATATTGAAGTGGGTGTAGGAGGTTGAGTGGGAGGCCATTTAAGATAAAGTTGCAGTAGCCAAGCCAGGGTATGATAATAATGTTGATTGGGGTCTTTCTCGTGTTTTGTATGAGGAAGGACATTTTATATTTTGCAGGTGAGGATGTCAGAATTTGGTGAATGATGAGATGTGGGGTTTAAAGATGAGTCCAGTGTGACCCATATACTAATGGACTTGGGATGAGTTTAGAGTTGTCTAAAAATGGATATTTCAGGTGTAGAGGTGGAAAAGAATAGAGGAATAACAAATAACTCTGTCTTGGAGATGGGTTCATTTTTAGCTGGTGGGAGGTCATTCTGGAGGAAATGTTAGAAAGACATAATGTTACATGGGATTCTAGGAATATGATAAACAGGTTTGGTTATCATCTTCATAAAGATGGTACTTGAACCAACAGTACATAACTAGTTTGCCAAGAGAGGGAGTGTAGATTGAGAAAAACATGGTACCCTAATAGACAGTGGTAATGAAGTAGAAGAAGGGTGACAGTTGAAGACACATAAAGAGTGGTTGGGGACAGAAGACAGAGTGAAGAGGGTCAAGTAAGGAATTGTGGGATAGCAAGTTAGTAAGGTATTTGTAGACTAAGAGCCCAACTGCTTCAGTTCCCCAAGTCCGCAAATGTTTTCACACCCATGAATGTCAAAAAAAGGAGAAAATCCTACGATTGCTAGAGAGGACTTGCAAGGGGGTAAAATACCTATTCGAGCACTGTAAATGCAAATAAAAAAAAAAACAATACTGCACTGTAAATAACGGGAAAGTGATGAAATACAATAGAATTAACTGCACAACAGTCTCAAGCCTGCAAATCGTCAGGAAATGAAATTTATTTTTATGTTTAATTTTGGGGTTAAATCAATCTCGGGTATCAATGAGTTAATACATATCAGGCCACCCACATGGACTAGAACAGTATTGGCATTCATTTATTTAATTCTATATTTTGCGGTTTTGCGAGTCTGATCACATATTGGACCCCCAAACCTAATTGATTGAGATGTAGCATCCGTGTTTTACTGTCGTAATGATGGCGGTCTCATTTTCTGTTGGCTGATTCTAAATGGGAGGCTATAAACCAGTGCATGGTTTACAGAGTTGGCTTTGGGCCAGTAACTTGCGGGCTTGAGCAATTGAATAGCTCTGGAATCGGATACGAACGGGAGCCCGCAACGCACCCGCAGACATACAGCCTACATCGCTTTAGTTGCGGGCTTGCAATTGAATCAGACCCTAACTGTTTCAGCAGTTTGAAAGCTGTTGGGATAGGGAGGTAAGGCTATATACTTAGATGAGAATGATCAAGAAAAGGCTTCTTTAAAGTTGAAGAAATATAGGTTGAATGGATCGGTAAGGGAGGGGACAAGATATGAAGAAATAGGGTAGTGAGCAGCGGTTTAGGAGCCAAAATAATGCTGGAGGGTATACAGCTCATTGTATACACAAAACACAAAAAAGTTTCTATACATATAAAAGTGAAACATTTTTTTTTGGGGGGGGGGGGTTATCCTTCTCACCGCTCTCAATTCCTGCACCCATGGTATTGAGATGAGAGGAATACAGGAATTTTGAAACTTCATCCTGTGTAGTGTAAAGCAATCTTAGTGAGTCTGTGGGAGTGGAGAGTAGCGAAGGTAATGTGTCACTAAGGGTGATGCCTAAATATTTTGTTTCAGATTATGCCTAGTTTGTTTAAGAAGTAGTTGGTTAGGTCTTGGTCTTTGAAACTGATCAATGGAAGATCTATTGAGGGTATGAGGATAGAGTTGAAACTGGAAAAGTGGTGTTTTTGATTGGATGAAGGTGATTCAATGAGCGCAAAGAAATAAGTGCTTTGATGTTCTGAAAAGTACATTTGAGGGAGATAATTCCCACACCATGTCCTTTTCTGTCGCCAGCTCAATGATTATGGCTGAAGTACTGTCCACTATATGATAGGGCAGCAGGGGAGAGAAGAGTGAAGTGTATCTTTCAGCTCCCCTTACTTGTACCTACTCCACAACAGCTAATTACCGGACAATGTGAGCAAAATGTGGGAATTATAGTGGATGCTATACGATCCCTTCCAACTCTCCCACAAAAGCTACTTTTGTCAGTAGTTGTAGTCAGCAGTAACCAATGTTGCTTATTAATAAATGTGTGTACATTCAGATATTTGCACCAACACAATTACTACTCCTCTCCATTTACTACATGTTCCTCCTTGTTTGCATGTTTAAGTATAGAAACATTGACACTACTTATTTTTTACCACCATAGTACTAATTTTCCTTTTATATGTATATGTTGAAAAATTTGCAAATTATTTACCATACGTGTTTAGTTTTATGGGCAATTCTAATAGAATTTGTAAGCTTTCTCTTTTTAAGCTCTAACTTTAGTTACATTCTATAACTTCCTTCAAAAGTAATTAAGTTTGGGAAAAAGCCATAAAACCACAGTTAAGGCTTTGGCTCGGGAATTGAATCGCAATCTGAAAGGTGAGAGAAATCTGTCATATTGTGTTTTTATAGGTGTCAGTTTAGGAGAACATACTGCTTGATGAAAACAGAACTGGGCACGTTAACCTCAGTTGCAGTTGCTTTTTTTTACTGTGTGTGTGAGATGAATGCTATCCAAGAGAAAATAAATATCATGGCTAAATGGTCACTGCTAATTGGGAAAAAATCAAAATGGAAAGTATGTGACAAATTAACAACCATAGCAGCTGTGTAAGCTATCGATTTAACAGCATTTTTAGATAAAATATTTATTTTTGTAGATATTGCTTGTGCCTGAAGGATGCCTACTTTGGTTGTGTCTGCCACACTTCTATTACCACACTTCCTAATATCCTGGAGACTATTAGCCCTATTAAATTCCAGCCTCGTAGGTAAGAGTCTTCTACTTAAACCCTACATGCTGCAAATTTATAAAAGTTACGACGCTATTTAATTAGCCCTGCTGCGAGCAACGTGTGAGCTACGCAGCAGGGCCGTCTGTATAAACACAGAGAAAATCTACATCAGGAGTGACAGCCTGCGAGATGATCTTGCAGGCTCCCACAACTCATCAATTGTTGCGGGGGTCCTAAACAGGACCTCCGCGGCAGTCCCACATATAAGCCCTGCACATAGGGGGTACTCCAACTACCCTCCCGGGACCTAAAATTAACCCCCCTCTATGCGGGGGGTCCCCATTGGGACCCCCAAAGTGACCCCACATTAACGACTTGTTGCAGTGGTCCATAGGGATAGATCAGGCCCCCGCTGCATTTAAAACTTTTAAATTCTCTGCCGCGGCTCCTTAATGAGCCCGGGGCACACTATTAGCAATCCCGGCCATGGCACCTAAAATTAACCCACTCTATGCTGGGGGTCCACATTGGGACCCCCGAAGTGTCCCCACATTAAAACCTTGCTGCAGGGGTCCATAGGGAGCCCCGCAGGCTAAGTCACAAAAAATAAAAAAAGAAACATAACAGAAAATAAATAAAAAATAGATTACACCCCCCCACTACAGAAAAAAAAATTACACACCTGAAAAGGAAATACATACAGAATACATACAATACAAATAAAATACAATACCCCCTATCTATCTAACATACAATCAATCATATGTAATATACAATAAATCTTATCTATCTAAAATACATCCCCCAATCTATCTAATATACAATAAATCCTATCTATCTAAAATACATCCCCAATCTATCTAATATACAATAAATCCTATCTATCTAAAATACATACCCCTATCTAACATACAATAAATAATGTATAATATATAATAAATCCTATCTATCTAAAATACATACCCCTATCTAGTATACAATAAATGCTATTTTCATACACAAACCCTAATTCTAACCTAAAATAAAATAATTAAGACCACTTACCTTTGCAGATGTCCCTTCAGATCACCAACCTAGGGGAAAAAAACTAAACAAATTAGTACAACACATTTACATACAATAAATACACATTATAAACATTCTAAATATTCTACTCACCTTTCCAGCATGTCCCCGTCCGTCTTCTTTTCTTCTCCGGTGCAGCCCCTGTTAAAAAAAACATTACATTAGTACAACATACATATAAACATAAAACAAAATAAACTGAATATACATTGTACTTACCTCCTCGCAATGTCCCCAGACTCCTCCTCTTCTGCCCCGGCTGGGCCCTGGAACAATCCGCGCTCTAAAAAAAGCTGATAATGTTGTTAGTTTTTTGCATCCTTTATAAAAGCATTTTTTTCCTTTTCTACAGTGGCCCTTTAAAAGTCCACGGTAGCCACATACCCTTTTGTAGTATGACAATTGATAATGAGCAGTTTTTAGAGAGTGAAAAAAATAACCTTTTATTATTGTTTTTATCTTTTACATGGAAATATTTGTGTTTTCTATTGTTCTACTTCCACATACAGAAGGTGACTTAGAATGGAGAGGAAGCTTCTTTCTGCACAATAAAAGTATGACCGCTAAAAGTGACGGGTTTTTCATTAGAACTGGTTTTTCATATGGGCAGCAGCATGCCAGGTTCATCTGTCAGCCACTGTCCCTCTGAGCTCCCTCAAGTTCATGTTCATTGCTTCAGTGACCTCATCTATCCATCTGCATCTCTGGCAATACCTTCAAGTTTTCCCAGCATCAGAGTATTCTCTACAGAATCCTATCTACTCATAATATGGCCCAAATATTTGAGCTTTAGCCTCATGATCCAACTTTCCAGGGAGAAATGTGCTTGATTTCCTGTAGTATAGATGTATTGGATCTTCTTGCAGTCCAAGGGACTCTAAGCAGTTTTCTCCAACACCACAATTCGAAGGCGTCAATTCTACATCGCTCAGCCTTTATTTCATAGTTACATAGTTACATAGTAATTGAAGTTGAAAAACGACTTTCAGTTCATCAAGTTCAACCTTTTAAGATCTCCTGTGTTCTGCAATATGCGGATTAGTTGTTAATAATTGATACAGAGGAAGGCAAACAGAAAAAAAAAACAAAGTGAAACTTAGCCAATCGTCTCAAAGGGGGACATTTTTTTTATTCCTTCCTGACCCCAGATACTGGCGATCAGATTCCTCCCTGGATCAATACTCTCTCTCTAATTATCCAGGATAACCGTGAATGCCCTTTTTAATTACAAATAAATCCAGTCCCCTTTTAAAGTTATCTATTGAATCCGCTGTCACCACCTCCTTTGGTGGAGAATTTTACAGATTAATCACCCTTACTGTGAAGAACCCTTTTCTTTCTTTAAGGTGACATCTTTTTACTTCTAACCTCAAAGGATGTCCTCTCACATCCATATTCTACTATTGGGAATGCCATAGTTCTATCTATGTGGATCTTTGCCTCTTAATATATTGTCTAGGCTTGCTATAGTTCCCTCCTTATTAGAGTAGTATCATCCACGTATCTGAGGTTGTTGAAGTTGAAAAACTGGGTGACAATATACAACCTTATTGCACTCTTTTCCCTGTCTTGCACCATTTTGTTGTTCTATGTTCAGTTCTGACTTACCACATTTTGTTATGATCCACACATTTAAAGAATAGAATAGTCTATACAGTAGAAGTACTTTTTTTCTCTTTCTCTATTATCCAGCTGACATTAGCAATTTGATCCCCTGTGCCTCTTCCTCTGCTGAACCTGACTTGCACATCTGGAAGTTCCCGTCCATATATTCTTGAAGTCAAGCTTGTAGGATCTTAAGCATGACCTTGCTGGCATGTAATTGTTTGATAATTGGCACACTCTTTGGCATTGCCTTTATTTGGTATCGTGGTATAGATTGATCTTTTCCAGTCTACTGGCCACTGTTGATTTTTCCACAAAAAAGTAAGCCTTTCACAGCATCTTCTTGTAGGGTTTTGAATAGTTCAGCTGAGATTTAATGAACTCCTGCAGTCTTTTTATTAGCAAGCCTTCCCAGGGCCCATCTCTCTTCACTCTCCAATATGTCTGGCTCCAGCTCTTTAGACAAACCAAGGTAATAAATGTTGTTTAGATCCTTCTTGTATAGATCTTTGGTGTTCTCTTGTCACCTCTTCTCTATATGATGTTCCTCTGTGAAGTTCCTACCATTTTTGTTTTATCACATCCACTTTGGCATGAAAGGTTCCTTTGAGATCCCCAATTTTCTTGAGGAGATCTCTTGACTTTCCCATTCTGTTATCTCCTTCTATCTATTTACATTACTCAATAAATAATGTGTCCTTGTCTCTTCTTGCTATTCTCTGGAATTCTGTTGGAAAAATCTTTTCCTATCACCCCTACCCTTTGCTTCCCTTCTATCATATGCTACCTTAAAAGCGTTATCAGACATCCAATTGCCTTCTTAGTTTTCTTTCTTTTGGTGATATTCTTTGGTGCTGTTTTCTGGATGTCAGTCCAAAGTTCTTCAGGTATTCTATCTTCTATGCCTAGACCATAAAATCTATTCTTTATCTCCACTGCATAATTCACAGGGGATATTATTATTTCAAATTTGCTTGGTCTGATGATTTTTCCTCTTTTCTTCAGTAGAATTAGACAACTTCAACCTTGTCATGGTTGTAGCATAGACCTGGATCACTGTGATGTTAAATGGCCTGCCTTGAATTCAAATTTAAATAATTCTGTAATTTATTGGGCCACTCAACTCCATTTATTCTGTGGGATTCTTGACCACAGTAGAAGATCAGGTGGTTGTCTGACATGAAATGTCCCATTCTGGTCCATTTGAGTACACTACTTCCCAGGATATTAGAGTTTAACCTTGTCATTTCATGTTTGACCACATACAGTTTCCGTGGTTCATAGTTCTAACATTTCATCTTCCTATGCTGAATTGGTCTTTAAGCAGCAGACTTTCTTTTCCCCTCCAGGCACACCCTCTGCTGGGTGTCCTCTCGGCCTTGGCCCAAATGCTTAATTAGATCTGGTACTACTTATCCTTGCCCTCTGCTCTTAATACTAGTTTTGCACCTTATGTACTTCACCATCTGTTTGTCCCCCTTTTCTCTCTGTCTTTTTCGCTTTTTTATCTTGTCTAAAAACTATCTCACACAAAGCTTTTAAATAGCCAGCATTGTTGCCAAAGCTATATCTCCAACTCTGTGTATGTATTTTTATTTCAACAGCTTAGGTTTAAAGGGACACACAGTATATAACTGCTGAAGAACAAAGCAACTTTTTTAATAGAGAAGAATGGATCATTTTACCAAGTCCACAGTATAGTTTATATTGTGGGATAATAAAATGCAGGGGTTTACTGTGGGACAGTTAAACGGTCAGCGTAAGCACTTTTCATGGTAAAACTATTTTTAGTTGACTAGTAATTTCCATTAAACATACACATGCAAACAGCAGCTGTAATAACACAGTTTACCTCATTAATCGCTGCTGCTTTACCCCTCCCTATCTCTCTCGCTGCTGAAAAGCAAAACAACTTTTCAACTGAGATAACATTAATTAGGATTGATGGCTTACCTGAAGAATGCTCTGTAGGTAAAGGTGCTTTATTTACAATGCCAGAACCCCTGAATCTCCACAGGGAACATGTTTCAGGTTACTCACCCTGTCATTCATTTTGTTTCTCCTGTTCAGGATGAATTGCCTGGTATTTTGCGACTGGATCGCTCTTCTGATTGGGACCAGACTGATATTCTACGGGATATTTCTCCCTGTAAAGAGCACAAGTGAGCTAAAAGAGGCTGCTCTCTGAGTAGGTAACCAGACCTATAGAAAAAAAAAAACACTGAGGTATTTTTTTAGTTCTCAGATGAGCACCTCTACTCTTTTTGCATAAATTATGCATGTTGGCTAAAGCTTTGCTCTAATGCTGTTTGCACATGTATTTTAATGTTACAGGCATATCTAAGCTTCCTGGATTATGAATGCATCTGATAGATGAGAATCAGTAGTATATGCAAACATGTTTTGCATGAAACAATCCCAAAATAAACATTTGAAAACTTACCTTGTAGTTAGCCAAATGTCTTGTAATTTTAGACAGTTGAAAAAATTAGAGTAAACACCCCCTACAAACCCAGGCTAAATTAGCATAAAACTCCTAATTCATTTTGGCCAATCAGGAGGAAGCAAAGGCTGAAACATTTGTATCAAACTCTTGGGTTCCTGATGATGCTGTTAATGTAGTGTGGCACCATGTTAGAAGGTGCTATGTATTTTCATATAAGAGTCTCTCTGTGCAGCACATTCACACTTAATTACCATTGATGCAGGTTGTCCATTCACTGCATCAACTACTGCATCAACTACTACTGCTGGTGTTTTTTTCCCTTCCTCTCTCTATTTGGCAGAGCTAAGCAGCAGCTGAGCCTACTTGTGTCATTACCACACAGGAAGCAGCTGGGCGGGTCACATCCCAGCAGTCACTTTGGGGCTGACATCAGTGCTCTCCTATTTGTTGAGGAAGACACAGCAGGCGCATAATGGGTTAAAATTGGTCCCCAAATCCTCCATGCTGATTGGTGGGTACCAGGTGCCTGTGTAGACTCCCCTGGGGGTGTCAACATAATGATTAGAGGGATTTTTAGATGTGAATAAAAATAAAATGTTTTATGAAATGTGTTCCATATATCAAGGATGATTTTTGTCTAAGGAGTGCAGAAATGTATTAAACCAGCTAACTTAGATATGCCTTTGAATAATGGTGATCTAAAACATAGATTTAACATGAAAATAGCTTACACTGGCCCTTTAAACAAATAATCCATTAATGAAGCTAACGTGATCAGGCCCAGAGCTGATGTGATAATTTGTGGATAGGGGCATATAACAGTGGTTTGAGGAAACACAATAATACCTATTTTAATACCTAACATCACTTTCCATTTAATTCAAAATACATTTTTGTGTTTATATTTGCATTTGCAGTGCTACCCCCTTGTACTCTCTAGTACCCGTAGGCTTTTTGTTTCTATTTGCCATTTACGGGTTTGAATGCCAGTTTGTCATTGTGGATTCGTAGCAATTTAATAGCGATTTGCAAATGCGGGTATTTACGGGCTTGACAGATTAAAGGCTTAGGAGCAACAGAGTTCCAATTTTAGGAATTTAATAGGGCTGTATATCTCATTACATTACTTCTCATTACACCCTTTTAGTTTGGTCCCCATTCAGTACTTGAGCTGCCTGTCCCATTTCTGCTCCAGAGAGCCCTGCACCATATCTGTTAGGCGAAGTGACTCTGCATCATGGTCTTATGGAGCCCTCAAAAGAGTAAGGAGGAGGCCCAGGGGGCCAAGAAATAAATAAAAAAAATGAAATATAGGATAAAAAAGTGCACTGCTGTGAGCCACCCCCAACAGTAATGAGGCATTGCACCTGCTGTACCAGTGGTAGCTCCGCCTCTGCATTGCATAATATAGCAACAGTATTATTATTATTGTTTATTTGTAACACGCCAACATATTCAGTAGCTCTACACAAGGGTTAAGTGCCATTGATAGTAGTCTGGAGACTTCGTCTTCTGTTACAGGGGCAAAGCAGTGCAAAGTGTCTGCGGGATTGGAGAAGGGAGAAGGGTGGATGTTGTCAGTTAGTTGAGAGGAGGAAGTGTGTGCGCCAGGAAGAGAGGTGAATTTGTTGGGAATGTTGTCAATTTTATGCTTAAAATGGCTGGAAAAGTTTTCAGCCTTAAGACAGGAAGGGACGGGAGGGGGTGGTTAGCCAGAGGAGAGTGTTGAAAGTGGCGAGCAGACGTTTGGGGTTGGAGAACAGAGTTGATATTAATGATATGAAGTGGTGTTTGGCAATATTGAGGGCAGAGAAGTAGGAGCGCAACATAAACTTGTAGTGTAGGAAATCTGCTGAAGTGCGTGATTTTCTCCATAGTCGTTCAGCAGTAGTAGAGAGAATAATATAATATAATATACAGAGTTTGCTTTACCATATCTATGATATACAGAGCCTGATATTAATGTGCAGAAGAGGACCTTGTAAAGTACAGTGGATTGTGTGATGTGCATAGCTTGATATAGACTACAATTGTAGTGAAATGCATATACTTATGAGTAAACTGTTTTTTTCTTCCTGTTATGTGACTTTTGGGCCCTGACCATGAAAACATAATAGCAGTGCCAGGGATGTTTGTATTTTATTATGACGAGGAGCAAGATTTTCAGTTGGCATCAAAGTTCTATGTGAAATCTTAACAAATTATGTTATAAGGGGATGTGGAAGAAAAGTGGCAGCATCATTCAAAAAATAAAAATAGTAGATGAACTACAAATTTAAAGCGCTACACAGGCCAACCTGTTTTCAGAAAATAAAATAAGAATAGTGTAGTATTTAAAGTATTATCTGAACTTTTGCTTCTGTGGAAACTCTTATTTTTGTTTGTGCTGGGCTGCTTCTATGGGGCCCCATTCAAATGCGAGTTGACCAATTGAATAGGGCTCTATGTAAGCACATAGCATATTTTTTTACAGAAGTTTTTAGTTAGTAAAGGCCTTACATTTGGATAGAAGTTCACTATCTAAAAACTTCTGAAAAAAATATGCTATGTGCTTATATAGAGCCCTAATAAATTGTCCAAATCACATTTGAATGAGGCCGTGGATAAGAGAAAGCATTGAATCAGAGAATTTTGGAAGCGCTACAATGTGGCAATATAATATGACACTGACACTTAATTAGTTTAACATTTGTTTATAAGGATACATCCACCCCACTCACAATCTGATCATGTTATATGGGGATATGGGCACCTCTAGTTATCCTGGCCACCAAGTGGGTTGTTATCGGTTTTATATTTTAGAATTAATATTCTTTTTATCTGAATACAAATAATAATAATTAGCATCCATTGGAATTCAGTGGTTTTAAGAAAGGAATGAATGAATCAACACTCAGAAGCTTACCCGTCCTTTCCCAGGGCTCTCCCTCACAGCAACATTATTACTTCCCTCTTCCAGCTTGTATCACACATATGTGCTTGGCACAGCAGGGCCAAATGAATGTGTTGAAAGCTGAGCACAAGATTTAAGGTTATGTCTATATTTTTTCATTATAATCTTTTTTTCATTAGTTATGGGAAGCAAAATGAGGTATACAAGATACTGCAATGAGAATCTTGGATTCACAGCCCAGACTTAATTTAATGCTTTTCCTGCAAAATTGTTTTCAATGTTAATCATTATTCATGGATCTGGATTATCCACATACACCAGGTATTTTTCAATGGAAATATATTTTAGTTCAACCTAGTTTGTTCTTCAGCAACTTCTAATAGTTCTGTGCCACATATTTGGGAATTGTTTCTATTTTTGTGTATTCTATATAAAAAGGTCTGTGTATTAGCATGTTGCTGATTTGCTGCTGAGACAGTCTGTCTTTGGTTAGTACAACTAGTACTATAGAACCATAGGGCCCTATACTATTTGCCAATTCGTAAATGTATACACCCTTAATATTGCCACATATTATATTAGCTGCTCGCAATCCAATTACGAGTTATCCACCCACAATCACTACAAGCCAGCTAAAGATGCAAATGTGGCTTTATAACTCCATTGGTTTTAGCACAGCTCAAATATTACAAGTTCTAACTAATTAAAGTTACACAAAATCAATATCCTATTAGACCTGTAGCGTTAGCTCTCAAATAAAGTTTATCCTGTAATTGAAAAATGTATCACCTTTCTGTACTAAATAGTTCTCATAAGTTCTTTTTTCAAACACTTATTAAAACTGTAACAGCAGTTAAACACACAATGCAGTACTTTAAAAGCATGAGAAGGCATGGAAAGAAATTAAAATTAGTTGCACAACAGTCTCAAACCCATAAATATGCAATTAAAAAATATTATTTTTAAAAGTTATTTCTGACTAATATCGATCCTAGGACTCAAGGGGTAATACATATCATGAAACTAAAACAGAGAATCTAATGCTTTTTTTAGATTGCTTGTTGGCAAGCTTGGTCGGCAAATATTACTTATTAGCATGAATTAATTCTTAACCTCTGATTGCAGATTACGTGTAACTTCCATGTTTTACTGACATCATGATGACGGACTCATTTAGTATTCGCTGTGTCTAAGAAGTAAATTATGGGCTTGATTAAATATTGTCAGATCATATGATCACACCCCCTGAAATCCTACTTAAGAAGTCAGGATTTATGAGTTCAGCCTTGAGGTCGGAATTTGCTAGCTGGAATACATCTAAACATTTATAAAAAAAACACCTGCAGCCAAATGTTTGAGTTTGAGGCATTTGCAGGCTTCTAATAGAATGTTGCTCATAGTATGCATAAGACACTGGTGGCAGACCTTTGATGGGATTGTTTTAAATATGCAAATAAACAGTTATTGTAAAATTAAAAACAGGGATATTTCCATATACTTGTGTTTTCAAAAAAATATTCTAAACCCAGTATTGTTTCAGATCACTAACAAATGTTTATTATATATGTGACTGATATAATTTTTAGCTGAAGACTTACATAAATATGATCTTCCTATGCTATATGTCTTATTGTGACATTGTCACAGATTTGTTGTAAGATCACAGATTTGTTGTAATGTTTATTTTTATTTTTTTGTGATTTCTTATTCATTGGATCATTTCCTGAAACTTTATCAGAATTGTTTTTGATCTAAAAAAGGGTTACATCTCTAAATAAAAGACTTGTCACTTAAACTTAATGTCCAAAAATGGTATAACTAACTATACACTGCAATAATCCTGCTCTATATACTGTCTTAAACTAAATTCCTTTGATAAGAGTGCCACCTGCTGCCAACAGTGTGTATTACTGTTATTTTCTTCGATTTTTCAAAATACCCAAATTATTTGCAAAACATTACACAAACTATATAAATTTAAAAGTAAAATAATAAATAGCACCTTAAATTAAATTAATAATCAAAACTAAATAAAAAATAATAATTATTTAATATGTTAACCTAATTGTGAAAATAAATAACTACTAATAAACGTGTAAAATGTTTGCCTAAGAGAAAACAAGCCACTGCGTCTTTGCTTTCTTACAATTTCAAAACTTTTTTGTTTATGTATCATAATTAATTTTTCTTTATCTCTAGTTGTACAATCCCCAAAAATATTTTGAAGATAACTTTATAGAATTCTGCGACTTTTGGGCAAGTCCACAAAATGCAGAAGAAAGGCTCTTTTCCTCCACAATTTCTCCAGCATAAATTGTTCTCTCCTAAATTCTTATTAAATACTTTATTTTGAGTTATATAGCATCTAAATACAATCTTGTAATAATTTTCTTTGTTACATGTACTGAACTTTCATATCACAGTTTCGAAGTCTTTAGCAAAATATTTACTCCACAATTTTTTGTCTTGCACCAATTCTTTGCTTTTATCAGTTAGGGTTTAATGATAGATGCCACAGGGGTCTAGTGAGGATCTCAGTGATATGGTGATTAATATTACGGGCCTAGCACTGCCTAGCACAGTCCCTATCACTATCCCTAAAAAAACAATTAGAGACAAAAATCACATTAAAAAATAATAAAATAAAATAAAATAAATAACAAAGACACGCCGGATCCCTCACCCATGTGGGTTCATAGGGATGCATGGTTGTAGTTCAGAGGAAAACCATGGAGTTAATGGATCCCCCACTCTACAGCACAAGGAGTGGAGATAAGGGGTTCCATGGCTACCCAGGCTCATAGGGGAAGCAGGTATTGAGGGGGGATCCTGTGGATACCTGGTATCATAGGTGGTAGCAGTAGGAATAATTAACCCCTAAATTGTGTCAAATTTGAGTGATCAAGCCTCAAATCCAACACAATCTAGGTATCAGCTTCTTCATAGTGTCAGGTTTGATGCATCCAGGCTTCTCTGAGGCATTCTTGTGCTTTATGTGGGGTTGAAGTTACTCATATGTGTTTTTTAATTTGGCACTTTGATACTTCTGCTTAAAAATTTGTAAGATCAGATAAAGTTATGGGAGCAACGTGATACCACTTTCAAAAATAGTTTTGAGACAGGCACTCATAGTTTAAGATAGAGCAGTCGGATGGCATTTCTAAGAGTTTATACAGTGTTACCTTGGTTTTCTTCCTTAATACATTCTGGATGTCAGAATGAATTCCAAATAGCTGGAGTTTCAAACAAGCATTTCCCATAGGAATTAATGTAAATGGAAATAATCTAAAACTAAACAGATATACATAAAATACAATAATTACATCAAATAACATAAAATGTAACTTCACTTTAACTGTACTGAGAGGACTTGAGGGCCCAATGGGATGGTGGCGATGTAAAGGAGGAGAAGGAGGAGATAGGTTATTGCTTGCTTATAGGCACAGGCTACAGCTTGGTTCTTTCATAACATGAAATTACTGATGCACAGAAAATGTTCTATGTTTTGATGGGGCAATGGGTACGTTTTGATAATTCTGATTAAGAACAGAAAATAAATTCTATAAGAATTACAGTATATCCTGCACTCTAACTAAATTTTAAAATGCTACTCTTATTATATTGGCTAAAAAAGTTTTTTGGACAAATAGGAAAACTGACATAATATTCCCAAACAATTTGTTAGGAAGAGATGATCCAATTCAAAGAAAGATTGTTTGGCATTTGTACATTATTTTTTAAAATATATGAGCAACCAAGGGATAGTGACATGAGTCACACAAAAGGGTATCTTCCTACCCATGGTTGTTTAATCTAATCTTTTCCCTCTTTCAAAAAAACATTTTTAGCCAATATAATAAAAGTAAAATTAAAAAATGTAGTTAGAGTGCAGGATATACTGTCATCCTTGTAACATTTATTTTGTATTATAAATACAGTTATTTTCTTGTAAGCACAGGCTGCACATTGGCTTTTATAGGGACGAGCTGCAGATTGGCTTTTACAGGCAGAGGATGATCATTGGCTCTTACAGACACGTGGCTACAGATTGGCTCTTGCAGACACAGGCTGCAGATTGGCACTTATAGGGAGAGGCTGTATTTGGGCTCTTACAAACACAGGCTGCAGATTGACACAGACACAGGCTGCACTTTGGCTCCTACACAGGCTGCACTTTGGCTCCTACACAGGCTGCACTTTGGCTCCTACACAGGCTGCACTTTGGCTCCTACACAGGCAGCACTTGGACTCTTACAGAGACAGGCTGCAGATTGGCTCTTAAAGGCAGAGGCTGCACATTGGCTCTTACAGTCAGAAGCTGCCCTTGGGCTCTTACAGACACAGGCTGTAGATTGGAACTTACAGACACGTCCTGCACACTAGCTCTTATATGGAGAGGCTGCATTTGGGCTCTTACAGACACAGGCTGCACTTTGGCTCTTACAGACACAGGATGCACATTGGCACCTTCAGACCCAGGATGCACACTGGCTCTTACAGACACAGGATGCACACTGGCTCTTACAGACACAGACACTAGCACTTATAGGGAGAGGCTGCATTTGGGCTCTTACAGACACAGGCTACACTTTGGCTCTTACAGACACAGGATGCACATTGGCACCTTCAGACCCAGGATGCACACTGGCTCTTACAGACACAGAATGCACACTGGCTCTTACAGACACAGGTTACACTTGGGCTCTTACAGAGAAAGGAAGCACTTTGGCTCTTACAGATACAGGACGCACATTGGCTCTTACAGGGCCAGGATGCACTTGGGCGCTTGCACAACCAGGATGCACTTGGGCTGTTACAGACTCAGGCTGCACTTGGTCTGGTACAGACAGGGACTGCACTTTGACTCTTACAGACACAGGCTGCAGATTGGCACTTACAGACACAAGCTGCACTTTGGCTCTTACACAGGCTGCACTTGGGCTCTTACAAACACAGACTGCACATTAACCCTTACAGACAAAGGTAGCAGAGTGGCTCTTACAGACACAGGCTGCAGATGGGCCCTTACAGGCAGAGGCTGCACTTGGGCTCTTACAGATACAGGCTGCAGTTTGGCTCTTAAAGGCAGAGGCCGCACATTGGCTTTTACAGGCAGAACCTGCCCTTGGGCACTTACAGACACAGGTTGCACTTGAGCTCTTACAGACAAAGGATGCACTTTGGCTCTTACAGATACAGGATGCACATTGGCTCTTACAGGCCCAGGATGCACTTGGGCGCTTGCATAGACAGGATGCACTTTGGCACATTCAACAGACACAGGGCCACATTCAATTCCAAGCCTGTAACTCATTTGCAGACAGCCGCATGTCTGTGATGTGAGTTGCGGGTCCCGTTGGTGTCTGTTTGTGAGACTATTCAATTGTTCAACCTTGCAAGTTGTGGGCTTGAAGCAAAAACCGTAAACCATGCACTGTTTCAGAGCAGTTGAGGGCGGGAACATGATCAATTAAGCAAGCCCGTAACCTCCCATTTCGAATCAGCCAATAGAAAGTGAGACTGTCATACTTACGGCATTAAAATATGGAGGTTACATGTCAATCAATTAGGTTCGGGGGTCCGAGTTACGATCAGACTCAGAATTATTGAAATGAATGCCAATACTATTCTAGTCCATATGGGTGGCCTGATATGTATTAACTCATTGATACCCAAGATCGTTTTAACCCCGAAATGACACATAAAAATAACATTTATTTCCTGCCGTTATTTACAGTGCAGTATTGATCTTATATTTGCATTTACAGTGCTACAAATTCATGTTTAACCCCTTTGCTGGTCCTCTCTTGCACATGTAGTATTTTCTCCTCCATTTGCGGTTTACAGGTGTTGAGCAATTGAATAGCGAGTTGCGAGTTTAGCCTTGTGAAAGTGAAAGATCAACGGCTCTAAGTTATGAGTTTGATGGACGCAATATTATTTTCAAGCCTGTAACTTGTAAACCAATCAGAGCCCGCAAAAAGATGCCAATTGAATAGCAAATTTGCCTACGACTACACTTACGGGCTCCCGGATCTCAAACTTGGCCAATTGAATGTGGTCCACAGGCTGCAGATTGGCACTTACAGGGACAGGCTGGACTTGCATTCTTACAGACACAGGCTGCACTTGGGCTCTTGCAGGCATAGGATGCACTTGGGCTCTTGCACCGACAGGATGCGAGGTGTTGCGAGTGCGTAGACAATTAATCATTCCCACACATCGACTACCGAGCAAGCAGCGAGTTCCAAGCAACTTTTCCCCCTGTGAGATACATCGAGTACCAGAAAAGACGAAAACCGAAACCAACGGAAACCAAGGTACCACTGAATTTACATGTATGATGTGAGAGCTCAATAGTGTTTTACAGACTTTTTGTTATGGGTGCCTTGGAATATAGTCCTTTGAGTGAAAAATCATTTACAGTGCATTAATTATTATTATTATTATTATTATTATTATTATTATTATGTTTTTTTTCAGAAAAGTGTCAAACATTTTCCAAGTAATGTAAATACATGCTAATATAGCAATACTTAGAAGAAACAGACTGATATGGTTTTAAGGATCCTGCATGCATCCTCATCCTCCTTGTGTAACAGAGCAGACATGTATATATAACAAACTGCTAGAATAAATAATAATATGTAATTAAGATCCACAATGATTTCACATCCAAAAGAGAGTACATGTATTGGTGTGCACACTGTGGCATATGTGCATACAGACTCTGAACAACTTCATGTGCGTGTCATGTACTAGCCTGGACCATGTCTCATAAGCATGTTAACACCCATTGCTGAGCATTGGTCACAGATTGATCAGTCTCACACACTGCACAGCAGATTCAGATGAGCACGTGTCCTAATGAACTGCAAGTGGCACACCGCACCAGCTTTATATATATATATATATATACTAGCAACTTGCCCGTCAAAAATGATGGGGCAATAAAATTTGAAGCCATGGCAATGCTGTTTGCCACACAATGTAAAGCTTTTGCTCCTCTGAGGACCTTCGTCACTCATTGTGAGCCTCTCCCCTTGTGTACTTTTGCTCCTCTGTGCACCTTTGGCGCTCATTGCAAGGCTCTCTCCTCGTGTCCTTCAAGTTTTGTGGTTTGCAATGATCATCTTCGACGCTCATCTCAAAGACAGTGTTAAATATAAAAGTTTTTGAGTGCAGAGTAAGTTAGAATTTTTTTTCAGGTCTCACAGCATAATAAAGTGATTTAAATATGTAACTGCTTTGAGAGTGCTATCGCTGGCAGCCAATGAGTAGTAATCCAGATATATACGTGCAGTGTAAAAAGTAAAAAAAAATTGTGTGCTGGAAATTATACATTTTTATTTTTCATTACTAATTAATACTTATTAAATTAATGTACGGTAATAATTAATTAGGAATGAATAAATTATGTATTCATAAAGTAACGGCAGTGTAAAATACGCTATTTAGTTTATTTTTATTTTTATATGTATATATTTTTTAATAATGATTAATTAATTAATTACTTAATAAATTTATATACTTTACCTATTTCTAATAATATATCCAGCAATCAATATCCTGAAGAGCTAACAATGTCTTTTCATTTTTCTGCAGCATACAATGTACAGTTGGATTGTTTCTGTCCTGAGGAGAAAGTGTCAGCAATGTGCAAAGTGTGCAGTATAAATAGGGTGTGTGCGCGAGGCCAAACCGTTTGTTTAGCAACATTTTAGATTCGGAATGTTATTAGTTGTAAGTTAGTGTTGTAAAATAGCAGCTATTGTCTATGTGTTACGCGGCTCGTGAGCATTTTCCGTCCTTTGTAATGGTGTATTTAGTACCTCGTACGTTCGTGGGTAAAAGTGGTATGCGGCTGGTGGTGTTTTTCGCGTTTCGGAGTCGTGTAGCCTTGTTTTCATTTTTTTTATCGCTTAGTCAAATTTCTCGCTTGGCAAATTCGGCTTAAATTCATGTGCAACCTCACTCCCAGACGTCCTGGCTGTCCCCCCATGCTGTTTGTGAGATTTTTTTTGTGTTTTATTTATTTTTTGTTTTGTTTTTCTTGGTTTTCAATTTGCGCGGTTCGCCCGTTAACTTCGTATTTTTCCGACCTCGTAATTTTTTTTTCTAAGTTCGATTCCTCACAATTTTATTTTTCTAAGTCTTGCATTTCTCCAGCCTCCTACACTCTAGCCTTTTGTTCCACAGGCTCCACCACCACCGCAGGCAGAGCCTACAGCCTCCTCATCTCACCCCTTACCGCCAACGACAGCTGCTACACAGCCACCACAGTTGGATGCACCCCTCAATCCAACACCTCCTGGCCGTGGTAGAGGGAGGAAGGGCGTGGTTCCAGAAAGTGTGGGCCCAGTGCTCAGAAAGAAGGCATGTTTCTCAACCTCCTCTTTCTATCATATATTCTGCTAATCAATTTCAGATTATTCCTTAATATCTGACAACACACTGTGTGTGGAATAGACCTGTATGACATTATCCATGATTATGCTCATCTGTTTCATTGAGCAAATATAGACACATTAATGGTTTCACCAATTAAATGGAGTGATTTCTGATGATTCCTTTTCTCACCAGATTCCGGTTGCAGAGGTGTAGTGACTACATGTGACCCTGGTAGGTGCTATGCATCATGCTTATTCTAGACTATGACATTACTCCCTGTTGGTATCCCCTTTTTACCACAAGCCTCTTGCTCTCCCGGGATTCCTAGCTTAAAAAAATAGACTGGCTACTAGGGGTAACCACCTGGGACAAGACAGGAAAGGGAACTTAGACATACAAAAAAGGCAAAAATGGGTTCGTGCATACCTTGTGTACTCACTCACAGGGGCTTCTCCCCTTCACTGCCTAGGGGCTCCAAAAAAGTAGATACAGCCCTGGGTACAGGAGGGTGAGAAATGCAGTGTGCGTGTTAAGGAGGCATGTAACACTTTTCCAATAATAACAATATAACAAAAATAGTCATAATAGCATTATATATCATATAATAATACTATATATCACATATAATAAACATAAAGGGTTGATACACATACAAATGTCCAATTAGTGATTTTGTGGAGTATCAACATCCCCCTGACAGGTGATATTGGAGTGGGTTGCCAGTTCCTTCTCTAGTGGACTGTGATTTGTCTTATGCTCTTATGATTATGCTTATCTGTTTCATTGAGCAAATATAGACACATTAATGGTTTCACCAATTAAATGGAGTGATTTCTGATGATTCCTTTTCTCACCAGATTCCGGTTGCAGAGGTGTAGTGACTACATGTGACCCTGGTAGGTGCTATGCATCATGCTTATTCTAGACTATGACATTACTCCCTGTTGGTATCCCCTTTTTACCACAAGCCTCTTGCTCTCCCGGGATTCCTAGCTTAAAAAAATAGACTGGCTACTAGGGGTAACCACCTGGGACAAGACAGGAAAGGGAACTTAGACATACAAAAAAGGCAAAAATGGGTTCGTGCATACCTTGTGTACTCACTCACAGGGGCTTCTCCCCTTCACTGCCTAGGGGCTCCAAAAAAGTAGATACAGCCCTGGGTACAGGAGGGTGAGAAATGCAGTGTGCGTGTTAAGGAGGCATGTAACACTTTTCCAATAATAACAATATAACAAAAATAGTCATAATAGCATTATATATCATATAATAATACTATATATCACATATAATAAACATAAAGGGTTGATACACATACAAATGTCCAATTAGTGATTTTGTGGAGTATCAACATCCCCCTGACAGGTGATATTGGAGTGGGTTGCCAGTTCCTTCTCTAGTGGACTGTGATTTGTCTTATCTCTCTGCTATCACCTTCCCACCTACAGGGGCTCTACATGGTATAGCTCACAGCTTCTTTCAGGAACACAAGACCCTTCACCATCACCACTTAGCAATCCACAAGTAAACCAGTGGAACATACAACACACTGATGTAGATTGATGAACAGCAAAACATAATGGGAGGTCAGCAAATGTAAATAGGAATACATCTTGGCACATGGCCACCAGCAATGGCATGGATAGGTGAAGATTATCCATGATGGAGGTGAGTTGGCTGTCACTCCACGTGCCTCTGTGCAGCCTCCATGTGTTTTTGCGTCACTTCCTGATGGGCTAGAATATATTAGTGTGGTGTATATTCCCCTAGTCTCCTCGTGGATTGTTAAGTGGTGGTGGTAAATGGGCTTGTGTGCCTGAATGAAGCTGTGAGTGAGCTATACCATGTAGGCCAGTGTAGGTGGGCAGGTGATAGCAGAGAGGTCAGACAAATCACAGTCCACTAGAGAAGGAACTGGCAACCCACTCCAGTATCTTTGGCATGCAAATCTTGTGGATACACACAGATAGAGACATTAGTAGGTGTGCTGCAGGCCATGGGGTCACAGAGAGTTGGACACAAGTGAGGGACTGTACAACCATATCTGAAATGTTTCCCTGGTATTTAATATATGCCATGTGTAATTTGGCCACTATTTGTTGTCCCAATGTAGATGTGATGAGTGAAATGTATATAAGATGATCTTTGTATTTGTAGGGTCCAAATTAGAGCCTCTGTGAGTGTGATTGGGTTAATGTGTTGCAATTTAAAGAGTTACTGTGGCTTTTCATATTGGCATATGCATGCCCATTACAACCTATGTGGAAAATACATTTTATTTTTTGCATTATTTGATATTTGGGAGATGTTGTGCATGTAATTGTAATGCATTCCATTGCTTTCCCCATGTTTTAAAGTGTATTGGGTAAGTGCATTTATATTGTCATTTGCAGTGTTACAAACTATTCTGTAAACCCTTTGCGGGTTCGATTTGGAACCTGTAAGCTTTGGGCCGCCATTAGGAGTTTGCAGGCTTCAGGAGGTTGTAAGTTCCGATTTTAACCATCGCCATTTTTTCAAGGCCGTAACTCGTAAGCCGTTTGAGAGCTTGCAAAAAGACGCCAATTGAACAGCAAATTAACTTGCGACCTCACTTCCGGTCTACCAGATCATCCGAAACCTCAACTGAATATGGCTCTTACTGTGGGAGTTTGATAAGCAGGAAGAACATTCAATTGTTTGTATACTTGTTATTTCTGTAATTAATGCTGAAAATGCACTACTTTTTATTATAACATCTATATTTATATCAAGTTAATTACTTTAAATAGACTTAACTATTACCTTGAGCACCATAAGCATTCTCTTTCTTTTCTTGATGAAGTAAGTATATTACATATGACATTATTACAATTTGTTTTACAGCATTAGTTCTGAGTAATCCAGTAAGGTCAATAATGGGTCTTGAATTATTGATATATACTTTATTTTGTTACCATGGACAGTCCCACCACATGTACGTATGCATAGTGGGCTTATGCTGAGAGGCAGCAACCATGAAATAGATTTACATGGGTAGGTTTCCTGGCTTGTGTATAATCCACTCTGAGCTTTGCAAAAAAGCTGTGTAATACAGTGGGCATATGCTTAAAGGAAGCCATTTTTAAAATGGTTATGGATTGCAAGAGCAGAAGTCTTTGTGGGTACATTTACCTGTCCCTGCTCAGGTTCCCAGAATGGAGTGTAAGCAGGGGCGTAGATATAGGTGGTGCAAGTGGTGCACTGCACAAGGGCCTTTACCTCTAGCGTTATTTGGATCTTGCAGGAACTTCAGAGAGGAATAAGAGAGAGAGAAAGAAAGTGGCAAGAAAAGCAGTTGAAATGTACTCCCACCAAATCTCGGACAAACATTGGTGAACAGTAGATTGGCCAATGAATAACAAAGAAAATGTCACAAAACCTTGCAATAAAAAAATGTGTAAATTGTGACACAGCCATACACAGCAACAAGACCTATAACATCAGAGAGTCATATTCTTGTACGTCATCCACTGTAGTCTACATGATACAATGTACTGTTTGTGCTAGAGGCTGCTGCATTGGGGAAATCAGTCAGAAATTACATATGAGGATGAATCTACGCAGACATTCCATCAATAAGCACAATGAGGACAGTTACTGTACTCCAGTCAGGCACCATTTCACCCAAAAGAATCACTCCATGATCTAAATCTAAAATTCAAAATACTCCAAGCTTTTATTAAAAGCACTAAGGAAAGAAAGCGATTTTAAATTATTTTTGATTAATTATTATTATTATTATTATTCATTTGATTATGCTCTTTAACAGTAATAACTCAGACCTTAATGTAATTATGGAATTTTTATCTCATTACCAAAATTTCTTGTAACCTCTAACATTCATGATTATAGATATGTAAATATATACTAGCGACTTGCCCATCAAAAATTACGGCAATAAAATTTGAAGCCTGGCAATGCTGTTTGCAACACAATGCAAGCCTCTTCCCCCTCTACTTTTCGAGCCTCACGATGAGTGGCTTTGGCCCTCATTTCAAGCCCCAAGAGGAGCAGCTTCGCAAGGAGCGGTGTCGGCCATCCCGAAACTTTCGTGGCTGGCAATAAGCGCCAAAGGCGCTCATAGCCAGCCTCTCCCTCCTCTACTTTCCGGGCCTCAAAATGATCGTCTTCGGTGCTCATAGTGAGCCCCGCAATGAGCGGCTCTGACGCTCAATGAAGGCTTCGGCCAACACGCAACTTTTGGGCCTTTGAGCGCCTTTGGCTTTTTTTCCACCACTTATCTCCCTCCCCTGTGTCACTTTCCCCCCTCTCTCACACCTGTGTCTTTCCCCCCACCACTCGTCCCCTGTGTCTCTTTCCACTCCATCCCCTGTGTCTCTTTCCACCCTCTCCAACCCTCCCTCCCCTTTGTCTTTTTCCTTCCTCTCCCTACTTTTTACGGCCGCCATTTTGTTTTGCGCTTAGTAATTTTCAGACCTCTCAAAAAGACCAATTTAAATATCAAATTAGCTTGCAACCTCACTTGCAAGCTCCCTGCCTCCCCCCCGTGCGGTGTATGAGGTTGTAGTTTTTTATTTTTTTATTAATTGAGTCTTTTGTCAGTCTTCCAATGGCTTCTGAGTTACATGCTTGAAAAAAATGGAGGCTTTTAAAGATGTAATTTGTTTTAAAGCCTGTAAGTCCTAAGCCATTTTGAGTCTCTCCCCCCTCAAGCCAGTCACGTACGGGCCTTCGGCGCTCATTGCAGCCCCATCAAGCCAGTCACTTACGGACCTTCGGAGCTCATTGCAGCCCCTGCCAAACCCATAACTTTTGGGCCTTGTGATGTGCGCCTTTGGCGCTCATTGCGCATGCACAAGCCCATAATTTTTAACATTGTGTGACCAACATTCGTAAGTATGAAAACTATGTATCTGCTTTCTTTCTGTGTTTGGTTACAGCTTTATGGTTGTAAAACTATTTACAACCCCAATTTACTTACTCTGGTCTGCACTACTACATACTTTCGCAGTTGGCTGAACAGAACATTATTTATGATCCTGGAATTTTTTGCTTCATTTTGGAATCAATAATTAGTATTGCCTCTTACTCGACAAAGAGCGGTCCGCTCCTGTAAGCTTGTCAGGAAAACTATGATTATGACTGTCTAATAAAAATGGTATCACTATATACTGCAATACTCTGATTATTCATCTAGATTACTGGACATTCTAGGCTACCTCAATCTTTATATATATACTAGGAACTTGCCCGTCAAAAATAATGAGATTACAATTGTTACATAGTTACTTAGGGCCTCATTCTATTATCGGCCGTAAATCGGCCGTAAGGCTGCGATTCCTTGCAGGGGTTCTGTTAACTCGCGATTCTATTATACGGCCCCGCAAGGATCTCCCCTTACGGCCGGCCGCATATCTTGAAACCGGCCGTAAGCTGTGAAATCTAAAAACTCAAATTAAATAAATTCAAGCCTGCACTGTACAGCTCTGTAAATGCTAGGGATCATATTGGGTGACATGAGGATTAAAAGTAACCTACTCCCAAGCTTGCACATCAGCCCAAATCCGAGTTCAAATTAACTGTTTATTTTCCGGCTGCGGCGTGGGTGTGTCTGAGGTGCTCCAAGCCCTATGGACTTTTTACATGTATATTTTACATATATTAAAAAAAAATTATTTTACGGATTTGAGTATAGGGTAATTATGTGCTATTTTTGCTAACACCGAATATCACTTTATAGACTCCGCAAAGTGCAGGATGGCTTTATTTGAACTATTTTATGTGCTTAATTGGTGCTAGCGGGACCTGTTTGCTGCAAGTAAGCTGCGGCTCGTTTTTAGCCTTGCAGACAGGGTTCCCGGAGCAATTGAATAGCAACCAGGCTTTTCTTACAGCCGATTTCCTTGCGGCCGTTTTAGATCAAAGACTTTCCTCCGGCGCGATCGGCCGCAAGAGATAGCAAGGCACCGGCTGCAAGCCTGCCGGAATCCCCGGCCGGAGGGGAATAGAATAGCCGGAAAGCTTGCGGCCGGTCCTTGCGGCCCCGCAGCGGCTGCGGCCAATAATAGAATGAGGCCCATAGTAATTAAGGTTAAAAAAAGATTTTTAGTCCATCAAGTTCAACCTTTTAAGATCTCTTCTGATCTGTAATATGCGGCTTAGTTATTAATGAATTAGTTGTTAATTAATTGTTAATTGATTATTAATCCACTATTTATTTATTTTTAATTATTAATTAATCCAGACAAAGGCAAACAGAAAAAAAACTCAAGTGAAACTTAGCCAATCGTCTCAAAGGGGGGAAAAAATTAATTCCTTCCTGACCCCAGATACTGGCGATCGGATTTCTCCCTGGATCAATACTCTCTCTCTAATTATCTAGGATAACCCTGAATTCTCTTTTTAATTAGAAATAAATCCAGTCCCCTTTTAAAGTTATCTACCAAATCCGCTGTCGCCACCTCCTCTTGTAGAGAATTCCACAGAATAACCACCATTACTGTGAAAAACCCTTCTCTTTCTTTAAGGTGAAGACTTTTGACTTCTAACCTCAAGGGATGTCCTCTTGTCAGTTGAAAACCTCTTGGCACAAAAAGCTCCCTTGACAAATCTTTATACTGACCCTGGATGTATTTATATAAGGTAATCATAGCTCCTTTCTAGAGAAAATAAGCTTAATTTGGTTAGTCTTTCTTCATAACTTAGCCACTCCATTCCCCGTATTAGTTTTGTTGCCCTCCTCTGTACATTTTCCAGCTCTAAAATGTCCTTTTTATGAAGTGGTGCCCAATATTGTACTCCATATTCCAAATGAGGGTGTACTAGAGATTTGTATAGTGGTAGAATTATATTTGCTTCCCTTGGTTCTATACCCTTCTTAATACTATATTTTACTTGCCTTTGCAGCTGATGCTTGGTTTTGAGCACTATTACCTAGGTGGTTGTCCACAAGCACTTCCAAATCCCTTTCAATATCTGATACACCAAGATTTGCTCCATTAAGATTATAGATTGCATGGCTATTTTTCCTTTCCAAATGCATAACCTTGCATTTATCTGTATTAAATCTCATCTGCCATTTAGCCGCCCATTTCTCTAATTTATGCAAATCCCTTTGTAGGATAAGTACATCATTATCTGATTTTATTACCTTGCACAACTTAGTGTCATCAGCAAAAATGGAGACACTGCTTTCGAGTCCTACTTCTATATCATTAATAAATATGTTAAAAAGGAGAGGACCTAATACTGAACCTTGAGGAACCCCACTTATCACATTAGACCAATCGGAGTATTTTCCATTCACAACAACCCTTTGCTTCCTGTCTTTTAGATATAGAAAGGAATGAGCAGATATTTACTGCAATTCCTGTATCCCTTAGTTTGCTCACTAGTCTTCCATGTGGCACTGTATCAAATGCCTTTGAAAAATCTAAAAAGACTACATCCACTGAGTTGCCCTGATCCAAGTTCCTACTAACCTCCTCATAAAAACTAATTAGATTGGTCTGACACGACCTATCCTTCATAAATCCGTGTTGACTGCTACCTACGATCTTGTTCAAATAGACATATTCTTGAATTCTGTCCCTTATTAACCCTTCTAAAAGCTTCCCAACTACAGATGTGAGGCTCACTGGTCTATAATTCCCCGGATTTGCTCTAGATCCCTTCTTAAATACAGGTATCACCTCTACTTTTCTCCAGTCATCCGGTAGAGACCCTGTAGTGATTGAGTCTTGAAAGATTATATATAATGGTTTGGCTATTACAGAACCCAGCTCCCTCTATACCCTTGGATGTATTCCATCAGGACCTGGGGCTTTATTAACATTTATTTTCTCCAACCACTTTTGGATTTCTTCCTGCGTTAACTAATTATTTAGTGAAGGTAGTGTAGCCCCATTATGTTGCGGTGTCCCAACCACTGGTATCTCCCTTGTGTATACCGACGAAAATAACCTATTTAGCTCATCTGCCTTTTCCTGGTCACTAATTATCTGATGGCCTGTGTCACATTGTAATGTTCCTATAGCTTCCTTCCTGGGCCTCTTCCCATTAATATATTTAATAAATATTTTAGGGTTAGTCTTACTTTCCATTGCAACTGACTTCTCATTTTCTATTTAAGCCAGTCTAATAGCCCTTTTGCAAGCCTTGTTGATTTCCTTATAGTCACATAAAGCTGCCTCTGTTCCCTCCTTCTTGTATAATTTAAACGCATGTTTCTTTATCCTCATCATGATCTTTAAGTCATTGTTAAGCCACATGGGATATGATTTACTCCTATTCATTTTATTTCCACATGGTACATGCCGATGAGTATGTTTATTTAGTAAGGATTTGAATGTTGTCCATTTATTTTCAGTATTTTTCCCTGTAAGTTCTTTGTCCCAATCTATATGTAGTATTGCTGCCCGTAGCCCATTAAAGTTAGCCCTTTTAAAATTTAGAGTTTTTGTTGGCCCCTTACAACTCTGTTTTTTTGTATTCAATCTCAAATGATACTGTGTTGTGATCACTGTTCCCCAAGGGTTCCCCTATTTTAACATTTGATATTACTGTATATACTCGAGTATAGGCCGAGTTTTTCAGCCCTTTTTTTAAGGCAAAAAAGGGCCCCCTCGGCTTTCGGCTTATACTTGAGTCACTCTCCCTCTGTGTGTCTCTAACCCCCCCCCCGGTGTGTCTCTAACCCCCCCCCCCCTGTGTGTCTCTAACCCCCCCGTGTGTCTCTGTGTCTCTAACCCCCCCGCGTGTCTCTGTGTCTCTAACCCCCCGTGTGTCTCTCTACCCCCTGTGTCTCTTTCCCTCCCCCCCGTGTCTCTTTACCTCCCCCCTCCTCAGCATAAACCCCCCTCCTCCACCTAAACCCCCCTAAATACCTACCCCCTCTCCCCTCACTTACCTGCTTGTGCTCCGGCCTCCGCTCCTTGACCCGGCGCCGTCGCGCATGTGACGTCACATGCGCGCCGGCGCCGGGTCAAGGAGCGGAGGCCGGAGCACAAGCAGGTAAGTGAGGGGAGAGGTATTTAGGGGGGTTTAGGTGGAGGAGGGGGGTTGAGGGAGGTTGAGAGGGGTTGAGGGAGGTTGAGGGGGGAGGTTGAGGGGGGTTGAGGAGGTAGGTTGGGGTTGACGGGGGTTGAGGGGGGTTGAGGTTGAGGAGGGAGGTTGAGGATGAGGATGGAGGGGATGTAGAGGAAAGTTGAGGAGGGGGTTGAGGATGGGGGGTTGAGGAGGGGGTTGTAGATGAGGAGGAGGTTGAGGAGGGGTTTGAGGATGAGGAGGGAGGTTGAGGATGAGGAGGAGGGGTTGAGGAGGGAGGTTGAGGATAAGGGGTTGAGGAGAGAGGATGAGGATGGGGGGGTTGAGGACGGGGGGGGTTGAGGATGAGGAGGGAGGTTGGGGATGAGAAGGAAGGGTTGAGAAGGGAGGTTGAGGATGGGAAGGAAAGGTTGAGGAGGGAGATGAGAAGGAAGGGTTGAGGAGGGAGGTTGAGGATGGATTTATTTCTAATTAAAAAGAGAATTCAGGGTTATCCTAGATAATTAGAGAGAGAGTATTGATCCAGGGAGAAATCCGATCGCCAGTATCTGGGGTCAGGAAGGAATTAATTTTTCCCCCCCTTTGAGACGATTGGCTAAGTTTCACTTGAAGTTTTTTTCTGTTTGCCTTTGTCTGGATTAATTAATAATTAATATTTCTAGTTCGTCCATTTTCCCAGGCAAACTTCTTGCGTTAGCAAGCATACACTTTATGTTGCTATGGCTCTGCTGTTGTGAAGTGCTTGCCACTGTATTTGAGGCCCCTATTAATAACTCCCTACTGTCTATTGTATCCCTCCCCCCTTCTCCTCCCCATGGGTAACTAATGCATCCCTTTCCCTCTCTACCCTATTTACCCCAAATACTTCTATATAGTCCCTCCCCCACCTACAAGTTTAAAAACTCCCCCAGCCATTCTACCATCCTATCCCATAGCACAAAAGCTCCCTCATCACTAAGGTGCAATCCATCCCTGCTATAGAGATTGTACCCAAGTGAGAAGTCAGCCCAGTGCTCTAAAAACCAAAAACCCTCTGCACTGCACCACTTTTTTAGCCAACCATTAACCTCCCTAAGCTCCTTCTGCCTCCCTGGGCTAGCATGTGGCACTGGTAGTATCTCAGAAAATACTACCTTGGAGGTCCTTGGTTTAAACTTATTCCCTAGTTCTCTAAAATCATTCTTTAGGACGCTCCATCTTCCACTAACTTTGTCATTGGTACCAATGTGTACCAAGACCGAAGGTTCATTACCAGCCCCTCCCAATAATTTATCCACCCGATCCACAACATGCCGAACCCGAGCACCAGGGAGACAGCAAACTGTTCGATTGCTGGGATCTGGGTGACAAATTACCCTGTCTACCTTCCTAATAATAGAGTCCCCTACCACCAGAACATGTCTGTTGCTCTGCCTATTCTGACCTCCCTCTCCTCCAGTAGAACTGTTCTCCTGGCTGTTAGAGGGAACAGCTCTATCTGGCATTGCCATTCCTGAATGGACATCCCCAACAGTTTCACTCAATCTGGCAAATCTGTTGGTGTTTGCCAACTCGGAACTGGCCTGCCTCCTCCTGTTCCCCCTGATTCCCCATCTAACTGTAACCCAGCTACCTCCCTGGACATCCTCACTAGTCCCAGCACCTCCCTCCATACTAGGCCATCTAAACTGTGCTCCGTGAGCACCACCTCCCTTTCCAGTGAAGCAGTATCACTAAGTGCTACAATTCTCCTCTCCAGATCTTCAATTTGAGCTTCCAGGGAGGCAACATGCTCACACCTGTCACAGAGGTATGGACCCTGCATCATCTGTTCCAGTAGTGCATTCATTTTGGCAGGATGTACACCGAGTGAGGTTGCCACTGGACTGACTCATGATTATCAGTTACAAAAATACAGTGAGAAAACAAATCAATCTATTTGTATAAGGATTGCTTTTCTACACCTTAATCCAAACAAAACAGAAAAAATATATATACATTTGTTTTCAGTTTTTTCTTATAATACCCCTTTTCTTTGGATTTCCTCCTTTTATTTAATCTCCTACACACTAACTTCACTTACATTAGAAATGATTGCATGCTCCTAAGCTCGCTCTTCCCTTGTTAAAAAAAGACCCCGCCTACTCACCTGTACAATGATAAATGAGCACAGGACAGAAAACACTGCATTGCCTCACAGAACTGATTCAGCAGAACACGACAAAATGCACACAGATATAACTTACACAGGCCAAGCCACACCCATTCTCACCTGTATCACTGATTACTGCAACAGGACAGAAAACTCTGCACTGATTTACAGAGCTGATTCATAAAATAATGATGTACTTTCCCTCCAAAGGGATTTGCATAAATTAGGGAAATGGGCATCTAAATGGCAGATGAGATTTATTACGAATAAATGTAAAGTTATGCGTTTGGAAAGGAGAAATTGGCAAGCAATTTATAACCCAAGTGGACCAAATCTACGGGTATCAGATATAGAGAGGAATTTGGGAGTGCCTGTGTACAACCGCTTACATAGCACTGCTCAATGACAAGCAGTATCTGCAAATGCAGGTAAAATATTTAACAAATGTATTAATGACTTAGAAGTAGGACTGGAAAGTATAGTTTACAGTTTTGCTAATGAAACTAAGTTGTGCAGGGTAATGATGTACTCTGATGTACTTTTCCTCCAAAGGGATTTGCATAAATTAGAGAAATGGGCATCTAAATGGCAGATGAGATTTATTACGAATACATGTAAAGTTATGCATTTGGGAAGGAAAAATTGTCAAGCATCTGCAAATGCAAGTAAAATATTAGCATTTATTAAGAAGGACATAGAAGCAAGGGAAGAAAATATAATTCTGCCACTATAGAAATTCCTAGTAGGCCCTCCTTTAGAATATGGGGTACAATTTTGGACACCACTTCATAAAAAAGACATTTTAGACCTGGAAAAAGTACAGAGAAGGTCTACAAAACTAATTGATGGGACTAAGCTATGAAGAAAGACCAAATTAAACTTATTTTCTCTAGAAAAAAAGGCATCTAAGACAGAATATGATTACCTTATATAAATATATACAGGCTCAATATAATGCTTTGTTAAGTGAAATTGTGGTGCCAAGATATTTTCAACTAACAAGGGGATATCTCTGGAGGTTAGAAGGAAACAGAAAGAAAAGGGTTTGTCACAGTAAGGGTGGTTAAACTGTGGAATACTCTACTAAAGGAGGATTGGATATATTTTTTAATAAAAAAGGGATTCAGGGTTATTCTCGATAACTAGATAGGGAGTATTGATACAGGGAAGAATTCAGTATCTGGGGTCAGGAAGGATTTTTTTCCCCATTAGAGATAATTGGATAAGAATCAGTTGGGTTTTTTCTGTTTGCCTTCCTCTGGATCAATTATCAATTAACAATTAATCCTCTTATTACAAAGATCAGAGGTGATCTAAAAATGGTTAAACTTGATGGGCTAAATGTCTTTTTTCAACCTCAATTACTATGTAAGGGATAAGCAGAGAAATATTTGGTTATAACCAGTAAGGAGTAAACATAGAGAAAAGGGAGAATGTCCATACTGGGGTTTAATAGACATGGAGAAGTCAAACAGAATTTACTGTAAATAGAGAAACATTACTAGTGTTTCTTCCAGTACTACTGCAATTTGCTTGTTGAATCTGGCACACGTGACTGTTATGTATGGAGTAGCAACTTGCCCGTCAAAAATGACGGCAATAAAATGTGAAGGCTGGAAATGCTGTTTGCCGCACAATGCAAGGGTCTCTCCATCTAACTTGCAGGCATCGCGATGAGCTCCTTCGGCGCTCATTGCGAGCCTCTCCCCCTTCTACTTTACGGGCCTCATGATGAGCGCCTTTGGCGCTCATCGCAAGCCCTGCAATGAGCGCTCATTGCAGACAAACCCACCACTCTTTGCAAGCCTCTCCCCACTCTCTGACTCTGTGTCTGTTTCACCCCTCTCCCTTCCATGTGTCTTTCCCCTCTCTCCCTCCCCCTTCCTTCCCTGTTCCCCCCCTTATTTCACCCCATGTGTCTCTCCCCCCTCTCTCACCCCTGTGTCTCTTTCCACTCTCTCTCCCCTCTCCCACCCTGTGTCTTTCTCCTCTCTGTCCCTGATCAAGTTTTACATGTCTCCTGTTGAACGCCTATCTATCCTTTTTTAGTGTTGCGTGCCTCGTGCTGTGCACTGTTGCTTTTATTTTCCAAGTTTTGCGTTTCTCATGAGCGACGTTGCTTGTTTTTTCAAAGTAATGCATGGCTGGCGATGTTTGGCTAAGTGTTACGTGCTCCGGCCTTGTTTTGAAAGCATTTACTTTTTTACAGTCGCTAATTTTTTCCTTGCATAGCCGATTTTCGGTCTTAGGAAAACGGCAATTAAATCTCCAATTAGCTTTCAACCTCACTCACAGGCTCCCTGGCTCTCCCTCTGAGCTATGTGTGAGGTTTCTAAGTAAAAGAGGGGGTCTTACATGTTACGTGCTTGAAAACATACAGGCAGTTATATTCATAATTTTTTTTCAAAGTCTTGCGTGCTTCGCAATCATTGTTAAAGTCCGACAGCCTTCTGCGCTGATCGCGGGCATCGGCATGTGCGGCTGCAATCTCTTTTCATACTCCATCGGTGGAGCATCCTCGGGCAAATTAGAGCTATGAGGGGACAGAGGACCCTGAAAGGCTACAATTGCGAGGCCTGCAAAGTCATAAGAGCCTACGGCATGCGCATCCCCCGTAACTTTTTTAATATGGCATGACGGACAAACTCACAATACGACAACTATTTTATGTGATTAAAGTATATGAGTATTGGATTATTAAAGTGACCCTTTAACAACTGATTTGGGAGTTTCCCAATATGCTTATGATATAAGACGTCCTAAAGATTACATAGTATAACATTAATTCCTCATTTGATATGTTCTAATGCTATGCTACCTAAGCCATAGTTTTGTGCTGTGAACTAATTTTCAGGTGATACAAAATTTACTGGAAATGGATAGTTCCTGTTTTTCTGAAGTGAGCTCATATAACATATACATAAAGTGTTTGTGTGCCTCTAGTTTCATGTTCACAGAGATTTATTCCTATGGATGTGCATGATTATTACAGCCAAATTATTTGTAGTGAAGATATGATAATATCTTGATTTTTTTTTTAATATTTATTTTTCTTATATTTTGTTCACACAAAGTTCACCTAAAGTCTACCGGTTGCATTGAATCAACAGGCCATTAAAACAACAGGAGATTTACAGTATTTATTTTCCGTCAGCCTAGTGTTAGTACAACACTGCTGGCGGCTACTAATAAAAGCAGTAGAAATAATTCAGGAGAGATTTTTATTAACAAACAAGTCTGTGTTGGAGCAGTGCTGGTTGACTGAAGTCAATAGTCTAATAAAATGTAGGGAAATATATTTGTAATGTGGGTCACTGGCAACAGTGTGAAAGGGCAAATTCAGAAAGATTTATTTCGTATCAGGGCAAAAGGAATTACATGCCTTAGCGCAGTGGTTGCTCCATGTGTATCAATATACCACAAATATATGCAAAAATAGAAAAATTTGCAATGAGAATATGTTTTTATGATTTTTATGATGCTACCATATCATTTAAGAAAAGCTAAAGGAAAAAACAAATAAAACAAAAGAAAATATAAAAGCCATAATGAAAGAACAAAATGGAAAGCTTAAAAGAAATAGAACTATTATCAAAATAATAGCAAAAATTAGTTCAAAGCTGAAATATTTCAAATGTAATGCTAAAGAAATATAACAATGCAAAATGCAGACTCATTGCCTTAATGCTAGCATGTCAGAATTGTGCAATATCTTTAACGTTATGGGATATGAAAAAGGTTTTGTAAATGGTTATACTGGGGGCAATTTGATGGTAAAGAGTTAGGTATTTCAAGTAGAGATGTAGTCCTTGAGAATCCTCATCTCTGCTCCTCACTAAGACCTAGGACACTAGCCCACACCTAATGCAATTCCATATCCTCTCTGTTTGTTTTATCATCCCCACCCCCACCTACCATTGCCCCGATCATCCCACCACTCTACCTACACTCTTCAAAATATATTCACATTGTTTAACAACTTCCTTTTCCCATACTCAGACACTCTTCAATCAATGAGGAAGTTATGGTTGGGGTTGAGTGTGTTCACATTAGTTAGTGGAGGATGTTGCTATGGAGACTTCTATTTTTCGTATTAGTAGTATCTTGGGAAGGTCCGGAGCATGGGTTAGAGGAAACAATTAGCAATCAGTGTATTAGCAACGCTAAAGAGATTAGCAAAAGGTATACATTATTTGAAAGCTTGGGTGAAGAGAAGTGTCTTCAGTCACTTATGGAAAATGTCCTATTAGGGGCTTTCTGACAAAGCGTGGTAGTAAAATGCTATAAAAAGCCCAAGCTAAACAGAAGACGTATTATGACTAAACTGCGCAAGGTCGGAAATTTCAGCCGGGAGATTGCGTGATGGTGTTAGTTCCTACAGCCGAGAGTAAACTACTGGCTCAATGGCAAGGGCCGTATATTATAGAAGCACAGGGTGACGTAAACTATAAAATAAGACAACCTGATCGCTGGAAACAGGAACAAATATACCACATAAACTTGTTGAAGCCATGGCGTGACAGGGAAGTCTCAGTGAATTTTGCCTCTCCGGTTTCCAGTTTGGAGGAACCAATACACGAGATACAGATATCTGCAGAGTTGTACCCACAGCAGAGAACCGAAATGCTGCAGATGATCTACCAAAACCACAACGTCTTTTTTGCACTTCCAGGGCGAACAACGGAAATCAGTCACTACATTACTACTGTGCCTGGTATGAAAGTACAAATCAGACCATATCGGATCTGGGAAGCAAAGAGGGCAGAAGTACGGGAGGAAGTGAAGAGCATGTTAAAAGCTGGAATCAGGAATCCTCTAGTGACTGGTGTAGCCCCATAGTCCTCATACCCAAGCCCGATGGCACCACACGGTTTTGCAGTGATTTTCAGAAGCTAAACGCCATATATCCCAGTTGAACCACTTCCGCGGATTGACGAATTGGTGGATAACCTAGGAAAAGCCTGTTTCCTCTCAATGTTGGACCTTACCAAGGGTTATTGGCAGGTTCCATTGTCCCAATCCTCCAAAGGGTCTTTTTCACTATAATGTAATGCCGTTTGGGTTACATGGGGCCCCAGCCACCAATTTACCAATTTATGACCTCACGAGACTACGCAGCCGCATACCTGGATGATATCGTTGTGTATACCCCTGACTAGGATACGCATGTGGAGAAGCTGGAGAGAGCCTTAGAAAGCCTCAGGAAAGCTGGTCTAATTGTAAAGCCTGCCAAGTGTAACCTGGGACAGATAGAGGTGAAATATTTGGGGTACGTAGTAGGTTGTGGATTAGTCCGACCTCAATTACAAAAAGTCGAGGCCATACAGGCATGGCCAAAACCCCTAAGGAGGAGACAGATACGAGCTTTCCTGGGCTTGGTGGGCTACTACTGACGATTCATTCAAGATTTCGCTACAATAGCAGCCCCATTACCTGAGTTGACCAAGTAGAGAGCTCCAGACATGGTCAAATGGAATCCGGAAGCAGACTCATCCTTTGAAGCCCTGCGGTTAGCCTTGTGCCGTGAACCGGTGTTGGTGGCTCCTGTTTTCGACAAGCCGTTTCTTCTACAGACAAACGCCTCTGAGGTTGGGCTTGGGGCAGTGTTGTCATAAGTACAACAGGGAAATGAACACCCGGTGCTTTAAGTCGGAAACTGTTACCCAGGGAAAGGTACTCGATGGTAGCGAAGTAATGTTTGGCCATTAAATGGGCAGTGGATGCCCCGTTACAGTGGATGCACCGCAACAAGGGAGCCAATGCCAGAGTGATGAGGTGCTTCCTATCTCCAGCCCTTCTGTTTTGATGTAGTTCACAGACGAGGGAGTCTCCAGGGTAATGCGGATGCCATTTCCTGGTTCCACTGCCTCTCGGCGGACGCTCAACCCCCGGGTTTTGAGCGGAGGGGTGGGTGTCATAAGTAGTTATCGCAGTCTAGTTGTGATGAAATAGAAAGTAAGAAGCAAAGTTGTGTAGTCATATGGGGTTATCAGGCTATGGTCATCGGAACATTTCATTTTATCACCTGAGCCTCATTCAATTGCAAGCCCGCAGATTGCGTTGCACAGGCTTGAAATTTGCTACAATTACAGAGCGATTCAATTGAGCAAGCCAAAACTTACCGGGCTGAAATTTGAAAACATAAGCCATGCAATCGTATGTAGCATTTCAGAGCGTGAACATGATCAATTAAGCAAGGCCACAACTACCCATTTAGAAACAGCCAATAGAAAATAAGACCGTCAGTAAAACATGGAGGTTGCATGTCAATCAATTTGCGTTTAAGGGTCCGATATGAGATAAGACTCGCAATCCTGCAAAGTACAAAATTTTTAAAATGAAGGAAGGAAACTTTTTAGTCCATGTGGGTGGCTTGATATGTATTAACTCATTGATTCCCAAGATTGATAGAACACAGATATTACACATAAAAAAAAAAAATTGATGGAAGTTTTAAGAGCTTGAGGCTGTTTTGCAATTAATTCTGATGTCTTTCATTGCTTTTCCCATCTTTTAAAGTGCAATATTGTTTTTTTTTGTTGCATTTACAGTGCTAGGGACAGGGGTTAGTACTCGCAAGGGGGTTTATCTGGTACCACGTAGGATTTTCTTCTACATTTGACATTTACGGGTATGAAAAAATCTGCTGGCTTGAGGAATTGCAGCAATTGAATAGCAATTTGTGATTGTAAGTCTTGCCGGCTTGAAGGATCAAAGGCTCAGATGGGTTATAAGCTAAGATCTTGACAACTGCAGGGATTTTCAGGCTGTAACCCATAGATCGTTTGCGGCTCGCCAATTGAATAGCAAATTTGTTTACGGGCTCCATTACGGGCTCCCGTAAACAACCATAGCTCTAAACTGGTATTTTAGTGTCAGACCACAATCTGCAAGATTGCACACTTACTCATATTTCAACAACTATGAGTCTTCAAAATTGAAGGCCCACTCCTGTTTAAACCATGGAAGCTGTTGTCATGCAGTAGAGATGACAAGAACTACTTACATTTTTTCTGGTTTTGGCCTCAGTAGCCAGTTGCTCCTTATACAATCGTAGAGCTCTTCTGGACATCTTGAAACAAAGGTTGGAATGTCTGATACTGTGGCGAAGAACATATAGTCATGAATTATTGGCATAGCTGTGACACTTTAGGAAGGCATTGGGACGCCACATGAAGGTACATGTGTTTAAAGGAGCATTGTCGGGCATTTGTCTATCAGTTCCAGCAAGACTTGTACCTAAAGCCAGATACTGTGGACTTAAAGTTCCTAGGACTACCAGACACAGTAGTTAACCCTATTGAATGCAAAGCAGCTGGAGCAAATGGAAACAGTCCAGAGTCAGTCAGGGAACAATTGAGGGTATTTAATCCAGCCTCTCCTTGAGTTATTTGCCAATCCATGGTGCCTGCATATTCCTACCTGTAAGACCCAGAGGAGTCAAGAAGCATTGGGCTGGAGCAAGTCCCTCTACCCTTGCTATTAGAAAGTAATTTCAAACAGAAACAATGGATATTTCTTCTCTTTGTCTTTTCCTAAGCCCCAACCACAATGGATCATAGATTTCATAATTTTACAGGTGAAATTCAAGGCACATTGTGACTACACTTTCTATAACCTTTCCCATTTTCTATAAACTTTCCTATTTTAAACAGACCTATAGTTCACTGTGCAGTTTGCATCTAAAGATATTTTTAGAAGTTGTTTGACAATTTCATCCTTAAGCTGGTCCGAAAATTTGCCACTGTGCAGTGAACTACTTTGGAGAACCCTAGGCAAGTTTTATCTTTAACACATTTGAGACCTCCTCCATAGCCATTCAATAAGGTGTATTTTCTTTTGAATTCCTACAGTTATATGGGGAAATGTAGCCCATTGCAGTAGTCACAGATTTATTGTAATAGTGTACAAAAGCAAAGGGATCTTAACAGACATTAAGGGCCTCATTAAAATCTCTCTCGTAGTTCTCTCGGTGATTGCAAAAGGCAGTTTTTTCCTGTTTGCGAGGGCCGAATCTCTCGCAGCCTGCTTTGCGATATGACTACGAAAAATGGCAGAGAATAGGCTCCGAGAGAGCTACGTAGTCACACTCAGCCATAAGTCTACGAACGATTCTCGCATCTCGGAAGAATCCCTAGGGATCCTAAAGCCTCTACGTCCTGCCTCGGAGCAGCACGAGACAGCAGTGTAAGGCTCCCCCCTGTAACCTATACACATCCCCATGCTGCAGGGGTCTCTATTGAGACATTAACCCCTTGCAGCAGGGGTCCCCGATCGGCACCGCTGCATTTCAAAGTTTTAAATTCCCAGCCGCGGCTCCTGAAAGGGCCCGCAGCACACTATTAGCCAATCCTGGCCGCGGCAAAATTTTTTTAAGCCCCCTCTATGCTGGGGGTCCCCATCGGGACCCCCGCAGCCTCCCCACATTAAACCCCTGCAGCAGGGGTCCCAGATCGGCACCGATCGTGACCCTGTTGCATTTAAATTTTTTAATTTCCCGCCTCGCGACCTTTCCCGACCGTAAAGGTCCTGAAAGGACTCGCACTAAAAAATATTAACCCCAGGCAACTATAATTAACCCTATAATTCATGGGGGTTAATACAGACCCCCATAAAGCCTTAATCAATCCTATAATTCATGGGGGTCAATACAGACCCCCATAAGCACTTAATTAACCCTCTAACTCATGGGGCTCAAAACAGACCCCCATAAGCCAATAATTAACCCTATAATTCATGGGGGTCAATACAGACCCCCATAAGGTCTTAATTAACCCTATATTTCATGAGGGTCAATACAGACCCCCATAAGCACTTACTTAACCCTATAACTCATGGGGGTCAATACAGACCCCCATAAACCAATAATTAACCCTATAATTCATGGGGGTCAATACAGACCCCCATAAGCCAATAATTAACCCTATAACTCATGGGGGTCAATACAGACCCCTATAAGGCCTTAATAAACCCTATGATTCATGGGGGTCAATACAGACCCCCGTAAGCCAATAATTAACCCTATAATTCATGGGGTCAATACAGACCCCCATAAGGCCATAATTAACCCTATAACTCATGGGGGTCAATACAGACCCCCATAAGCCTCTATTTAACCCCATCAGTCCCATAAGGTATAATATGATGCCTATGGGGCTGTTAAAACCCTAACATTAACCACATAAGTGCCATGACGGTCCACAAGGACCACATGACACTAACTACAAACACTACACTATAACCCCCAATAAACCATTTAATCTAAACTTACCCCCCTCTACACTAATCTATTAACACTTACACTACCTACCTATACTACCTACCCCCTAATAAACCTCCCCACCATTCTAATTACAAAAAATAAAAAACCTACCTTACAGAAAATAAAAAAACCTAAGCCACACAAAAATAAAAAAAACTACAGTACAGACAATAAAAAAAACCTACAGTACAGAAAATAAAAAAACCTACAGTACAGAAAATAAAAGAATGCATTACAACCCCCCCCCCCCACTACAGAAAAAAAAAATTACACACCTGAAAAGGAAAGACAGACATACACAATACAATACATACATACATACATACAATACATTACATACAATAAAATACATATAACACATTACATATAATACATTACATACAATACAAATCAAATACCCCCTATCTATCTAACATACAATCTATTTAATATAAAAGAAATCATAACTATATCAAATACATCCCCCTATCTGTCTATTATACAATAAATCCTAACTACATACACAGACCCTAATTGTAAGCTAAAATAAAATAATTAAGACCACTTACCTTTAAGATGTCCCTTCAGATCACTAACCTAGGCTTAAAACAAAACAAAACAATTGGTACAAAACATTAACATAAAATAAAGAAACATTATATACATTCTAAATATTCTACTCACCTTTCCAGCATGTCCGGTCATTGTTCAGTTCTTCCGGCGCGGCCCTGTTAAAAAAACACAATATATTAATACAATATAGAAACACCAAATAAAATAAACATATAAACATATAAATATACATTCAACTTACCTCGCCGCGATGTCCCCGGCCTCCTCCCCTTCAGCCCTGGCTGGGCCCTGCAACCATCCGCGGTCTAAACAAAAAATCTAACAGAGGTCTGCACTCGCAGACCTCCCCGACGCTAATGAGCCTCCCGTAGCCTTCTCCGGGAGGAAATTGGCAATGGCGGCTTGTGATTGGCTGAAAAAGCTGTCTATCAATTTCAGCCAATCAGAAGTTGTCAATGTGTGAGGTTTAGGGTTTTAACAGCCCCATAGGTGTCATAATATACCCTTATGGGACTGATGGGGTTAAATAGAGGCTTATGGGGTCTGTATTGACCCCCATGAGTTATAGGGTTAATTATTGGCTTATGGGGGTCTGTATTGACCCCCATGAATTATAGGGTTAATTAAGGCCTTATCGGGGTCTGTATTTACCCCCATGAATTATAGGGTTAATTATTGGCTTATTGCAGTCTGCATTGACCCCCATGACTTATAGGGTTAATTAAGGCCTTATGGGGGTCTGTATTGACCCCCATGAGTTATGTGGTTAATTAAGGCCTTATGAGGGTCTGTATTGACCTCATGAATTATAGGGTTAATTATTGTCTTATGGGGGTCTGTATTGACCCTCATGAGTTATAGGGTTAATTACTGGCTTATGGGGGTTTGTATTGACCCCCATGAATTACAGGGTTCATTATTGGCTTATGGGGGTCTGTATTGACCCTCATGAGTTATAGGGTTAATTACTGGCTTATGGGGGTCTGTATTGACCCACATGAGTTATAGGGTTAATTAAGGCCTTATGGGGGTCTGTATTGCGCCCCATGAGTTATGTGGTTAATTAAGGCCTTATGGGGGTCTGTATTGACCCCCATGAATTATAGGGTTAATTATTGGCTTATGGGAGTCTGTATTGACCCCCCATGAATTATAGGGTTAATTACTGGCTTATGGGGGTCTGTATTGACCCCCATGAGTTATAGGGTTATTTAAGGCCTTATGGGGGTCTGTATTGACCCCCATGAGTTATGTGGTTAATTAAGGCCTTATGGGGGTCTGTATTGACCTCATGAATTATAGGGTTAATTATTGTCTTATGGGGGTCTGTATTGACCCCAATGAATTATAGGGTTAATTACTGGCTTATGGGGGTTTGTATTGACCCCCATGAATTACAGGGTTCATTATTGGCTTATGGGGGTCTGTATTGACCCTCATGAATTATAGGGTTAATTAAGGACTTATGGGGGTCTGTATTGAGCCCCATGAGTTATGTGGTTAATTAAGGCCTTATGGGGGTCTGTATTGACCCCCATGAATTATAGGGTTAATTATTGGCTTATGGGGGTCTGTATTGACCCCCATGAATTATAGGGTTAATTAAGGCCTTATGGGGGTCTGTATTGACCATCATGTATTATAGGGTTAATTATAGTTGCCTGGGGTTAATATTTTTTAGTGCGAGTCCTTTCAGGACCTTTTACGGTCCTTTAAAGACTTGCGAGGCAGGAAATTTAAACATTGAAATGCAATGGGGTCACGATCGGATACCCCGCTGCAGGGGGTTAACGTGGGGGGGCTCCCTATGGATCTCTGCAGCAAGGGCTTAATGTGGGGACACTTCGGGGGGCCCGATGGGGACCCCCAGCATTAAGGGGGTTAATTGTTGGTGCCGCGGCTGGGATTAGTAATAGTGTGCCGCGTGCCATTTAAGGAGCCTCAGCGGGGAATTTAAAAGTATTAAATGCATCAGGGGCCTGATCGGTGCCGATCGGGGACCCCGCTGCAAGGGGTTAATGTGTGGGGGCTGCGGGGGTCCCTATGTACCCCTGCAGCAAGGTGTTAATGTGAGGACACTTCGGGGGTCCCGATGGGGACCCACGCATAGAGGGGGGTTCATTTTAGGTGCCGTGGGGGTAGTTGGAGACCCCCCCATGGCAGGTATTATACTGCCACGGACGTCCTGTTTAGGACCCCTGCACTACTGGTTGAGGTGCGGGAGCCTGCGATATCATCTTGCAGGCTGTCACTCTTCATATACATTTTCGCAGTGTTGATACGTATGGCCCTGCTGCGTAGCTCATACGTTGCTCGCAGCAGGGCGAATGTAATAGCATTGTAACTTTGAGAAATTTTGAAGTACATAGGGCTTAAGTAGAAGCCTCTTATTTACGAGGCTGAAATTTAATAGGGCCCCAAGTCATTAAGTCATTAAGTCAGAGATCACTTTTCTTTCTTAGACCATGGGATCTTGAATGATAGTGCTGATATTGCAGACCTAATTAAATTATGATCAGACTAGATGACAAGTTGTAGTGCATGACACTTCCAAACTAGCATGCAAAGCAAGTACAAGAGTATAGGTGTAATCTCTGATTGTATACCTAAGGCTCAGGCCATCCATTGAACAGGTGAGGTCTTACTCAAATTGTGAAAGATTGTCTTTGATCCAGGGGTTGAAGTCTCCCAGGGTAAGACACTTGGAGTGATCCAGAATGAAAGCTTCACACAATTTCCATCTCCAGGTGGCTAATAATTTAAAAGGACTCTGTAACCATGACCTACTGTACTGCAGGCAGCAATGCGCCCAAACAACTAAATTACACCTACAGAGAGAGTTCTCAAATTCAAGAATGTATTGAAGCTTCTCCTTCTCCTGCTGTGTCATGGACAGCAAAGAACTGAGTATTGTAGTTGTACAACAGCTTCTAAAATGTATGCTGAGTTTTCATCTAGCCATGTCTCTGTGATACATGGAAGGATGATTTAAGTAGGTATGTGATGATGTTTTTCTTATTTTTATGGACCTGGCATTATATAGTAGACTGGGAAACTTCCTCATATCCGTGAACTGTTCCACAAAATAACACACTTATACTTTCTTACTATTTTTATACTCTAGAACTAAGACTCCAGCTCCTCTAGCCTTTAGGTGGATTGGCCTCTGGGATGTATTGATGGTACAAAAACATGTTAACTGGCTTACTACACACTAAATCTAGAGGAAATATGCATTTACCACAGTTTTAAAAATTACAGCCTTCATGTTATTAACCCCAGGAACTACTGGACCTTTGGACTTGGTGACTGCACCATTTCTATATTTTCACCTGAGTCCAAAGTGTTCTGGGTCAATGTTATAATTTGTCAAGATATTTTATGTGTATCATGTGCTTCATAGTGTATATATTGCAAAGAGCCAATACAAATATTTTAAGGGTAGTATCACTTTAAGGGTGACCAGTAGCCACTTTCAGTAGCCAATGCCAATACCCAATTTGCTCTCAGCCCCAGGGCTGGGTTAGGTTTCTGGGTGAATTGGAACTTGCGGAAGCAAGTAGATCAGACTCCTGTGTTAACTTACATATAAGTGTATGACTTGTGTCGGTCTGTTTGCAACTGCGATTTACTTCTAAAAAGCAACAGTGTTTCTTTGCTGTGTGCACTGATAATTATTCAGGTGAGTAGTCATAATCTCATTTAAACAGGGGAAGGAGCAAACGTGTGAGCTTATGAACAGTTCTAGTAAAAGTGCAGTTATAAAATAAGTGTAGGAGTGTAAATAAAAGCAGGGAGTTCAAAGGAAATGGGTTAAATTGTAGTCCAGAATAGGGAAGAAAGCCGAAGGAAGGGTGGAAAGGGAAAAGGAAAAACAAGATAATTTTTTTAAGGTACAGGAAAACAAGCTTTATACTAATATATTGATTTGTTTTCTCACTTTATTTGTGTAAACCATAATTATGAGTCAGGACATTGGTACCTCACTCAGTGTACATCCTGCCAAATGCATGCACTGCTGGAATAGCTGATCCAGGATCCATACATCTGTGACAGGTGTGAGCAGGTTGCCTCTCTTGAAGCCAAAGTTGAGAGAACTGGAGCGGAGAATCGCAACACTTCATATTGCTACACTGGAAAGGTAGCTTGGCCTAGCATGGTGGGTGGAGTTGGGGCTAGCGAGGGTGTCCAGGGAGGTAACTGGGTTACAGTTACAAGGGGAAGCAGAGGGAACAGGAGGAGGAGGAAGGCCCCTTCTGAGTTGTCAAGGAGCTATAAATTTGCCAAATTGGGTGCAACTGTTGGGATTGTCCATTCAGGAATGGCAATGCCAGAGAGAGCTGTTCCCGCTAACAGCCAGGAGAAAAGTTCTACTGCAAGAGAAGGTGGACAGCATAGGCAGAGCAACAGACAGGTTTTGGTGGTAGGGGACTCTATTATTAGGAAGGTAGACAGGGTGAATTGTCACCCAGATCCCAGCAATGGAAGATATAGAATCAAATGTTGAAATAGGGGAACCTTTGGGAAGCAGTGATCACAACACAGCCTTGTTTAAGTTTGAATTAAAAACAAAGCTATAAGGACCAACAAATTATTTTTAAAAGGGCAGATTTTAACAGTCTAAGGGCAGCAATACAAAGTATTGACTTAGACAAAGAACTGACAGGTAAAAATACAATTCAAATCCTTACTAAATATACATACTTATCACAGTATGGTCATGCAATTTGATATGACACAAATATTACAATGTATAGATTTGATCAATTATCAATGATGAAAACTTCAATGATGAATTTACAGACAAGTATACACTTTATTGCAGAACATGTTTTATTGGGACAATAGTAAAATCAAGAATAAACAATTGGATGTAACTACTTGTAAGCTTTGATGTTTAGATATATCACAATATTAAATGTATATTATGTTTATTACAATCTCTAGTGAATGATTGGATAACAATTTGTTTTAACACATTTTACATTTTGTTAGCTCAATATCGAAATGAATAAGAAGTATATAAAATCTTATTGAACTTGGATTAGAAATCTATCTTAAAACATTCTAGATTTTGGTAGTTCAATATAGGAATACTACAATCCTTAAATTATTGAATAACAATTTTAAAATTTTCTATATTTTTTTATGTATTTTACAATGTAGAAATCAATAAGCAGTGTATAAAATCTTATCAAGCTTGGATAAACAATATGTTTGCTTAGGTAAATACAGAAATGATACTGTAAGTTGTGTATAAAGTCTTACCACACTTGGATAAATGATCCAATGACTATTTTATACAGTATGCTTTGTATTCATACAGCAAGTTACTCTATGAAAGCAGTAAATAGCAAAATCAGGTATAACAACCTATAGGGCAGCCAGAATATAGACATATATACTGAAGCAATTATAAAACTACTTAGGTAATAATGAATCTATATGGCAAGCTGATTGACCTTTGTATTTGGGCACTGAATTATTTGATAAAGGGTTTTATAACAGAACTAGTAACTTGCTTTTCAAAAATGACGGGATTATATTTGAAGTGTTTCTACCCCCCTCCCTTGTGTCTCATCCCTCCCTGTATCTCTTCCCCCTCTCGCTCCCCTGTGTTTCTTTCTTCCCTATATTTCCCCTGTGTTTCTTTCTCCTCCGTGTCTCTTCCTCCCCTTGCCACATGTGTCTCCTTCCGTGTCTCTTCCTCCCCTGAGTCTCCTCCCTCCTCCTCTCCCTCCAATGTATCTCTTCCCACCTCTCCCTCCACTGTGTCATTTGCCCCTCCTCCTGTGTCTCTTTCTACCACTCCCTCCCCTGCCTCCTCTGTGTCTCTTCCCCCACCTCCCTCCGCTGTGTCTCTTTCACCCTCTCCCATCTCCAGAATCTCTTTCCCTCTCTCCCTACCCATATCTCTCTTTCCCCTCTCCTTGCCCTGTGTCTCTTTACCCCTCACCCTCCCCTGTGTCTCTCTCCCCCTCCCCTGTGTCTCTTCCCCCTCATCCTCCACTGTGTCTCCTGCCCCCCTCACACCACTGTGTTTCTTCCCCACTTCTCTTGTGGTGATATGTGGTGAGAAATGCTAAATCGTTTTTTTTTTGTATAGGTGTCTCTAATAATTGGTTTTGTAACAGAGTTAAATGGTTATATTATTTAATGAAGTCAATCAGTCTTTTTTAGGGAAACTGAGCACAGTCAGGAACAAATTGATTAACACCTACAGTCTGGAATGCAGGTGTTAATTAGTCTTTGTTGTGTGACCATTTCAGAAATGTAACAGATTGATATCTCCAGTACAAAATATAAAGTAAAACAATTTTCTATGTTACCAAGTATAGGATTTCATAGTAACAATCTGTCTCAATAAAGGACCCCTTCTTAAGATAGTATGAAGTAGTCCTTTTTGGTTATTTTCTTTGTAGGAAAGATAGAAATTGGATATAGACAGATATATAAAAATATCTTCGATAAAATATAAGGGGGGAATAAGTTTATGCCACAGAGTGACAGACAGAAAATAGCCTAGAGAAATTACAGTCAGAAAAGCCCTGATTGCTCTCTCTGCATATTAGATAAACCCTTTCATCATCATCATCACAGTATATGCATGATTATAATGTGTCAATAAACAGGCTGTGTAAATATGTTTATCTCGGCTGGGGAGCAGTCTGGTTTCATTTATTAAAGTGAATTTATTATGGAATATATGTGACCTTTACGCCAATTATTTCTGCCAAACATTTTTATCTTAGAATACACCATTGTATACCAATCTAACACTAGGTCCTACCTGGTAGAACTGTTATCTCAGAAATGTATTTTGTAAGGGGGGAAAATGGTTAACCCTTCACCTTTTAAAAGAGTACACCATAAGTACCTGTATGGGTTCTCTAATAGCCAAACCATTATAAGCAAAAAGACTTGCTAACCACAGAGTCTCTACCAGATGACTGGAGAATTGCAGATGTGATACCTATATTTTAGAAGGAAGCATTTGGCGCTCATTGCGAGCCTCTTCCCCCTCTACCTCTCCCCCTCTACTTTACTGGCCTTGCCATGAGTGTTTTCGGTGCTCATAACGGGCCTCGCTTTTGGAGCTCATTGTGAGCTTCTCCCCCCCTCTACTTTACTGGCCTTGCGATGAGCGCCTTTGGTGCTCATTGCAAGCCTCTCCCCCCCTCTACCTCTCCCCCCTCTTCTTTACTGGCCTTGCGATGAGCGCCTTTGGCGCTCATCACAGGTCTCGCAATGAGTGCCTTCATCGCTCATTGCGAGCGTCCACCCCCCCTCTACTTCCTCCCCTGTGTCTCTTCCCCCCTCCCCCTCCTCTCCCTCCCCTGTGTCTCTTCCCCCTTCCTCCCTTGTGTTTACATCCCCCATCTCCCTCCCCTGGTTGGGTAGAATAACTACAAGAGGATCAGTCAGTAAAGAGAACAGGAACAGAGTGGGGAGTGTTTTAGATAATTGAGATAATTGTCATATCATAACAATAAGTCTCAATAGGCTTGGGGGTGGTCAGAATGGATGTTCATAGCAGCCTGCAGCACTGATTGGTTGATGCTTCAAGCTGCCAGTAAGGAAAAAGTATACAATTTCCTTGCATAGTGAGTTTTCACCCAGGTTGAGTGTTACAGCCTGACACTCACACTGTAATATGATCATATAGCTGCAGCACTAGGGAGAGACACCAGGGAAGGCACAGAAATGGTTAATTTAAAGTGATAGATGGATATTTTTCATAAAATCCTATGAAAGAAGACAGGAAAGCTGATATACAGATATAATTAAAATGTATTATCTATATAAATTTAAAATACAATATTAAAGTGATTTATAATCACCTGCCCATTTGCCCCTATGCACCAGCTGCCCCTGCTTTTGATAAAGTGCCACATAGAAGATGATTGTGCAAACTAAGGGATATGGATTTGCAGTAAATAGCAGCTCCTGTAATGAGAGCTGGCTAAAAGATTGGAAGCAAAGGGTTGTTGTAATTGGAACATACTCAGATTGGACTAATGTTGTACGTGGGGTTCCTAGTATTAGGTACTCTCCTTTTTAACATGTTTAATAATGACTTAGAAGTAGGACTGGAATGTATTTTCTCAATTTTTGCTGATGACACTTAGCTGTGCACTGCAATTAAATGAGAAAATGATTTACGTTCCCTTGAAAGTGATTTGGATAAATTTGAAAAATGGGCATCTAAATGGCAGATGCCATTTAATACAAATACTGTAAATGTAAAAGATATGCATTTGGGAAGAAACAAAACCATGCAATTTTAATGAAGCAAATCTAGGGGTATCAGATATGGAAGGGGATTTGGGAGTGCTTGTAGACAACCACCTTCATCACAGTGCTCAATGCAAAGCAGCATCTGTAAAGGCAAGACAAATATTTGCATGTATTAAGAAGTGTATAGACGCCAGGGAAGCAAATATAATTCTGCCACTTTACAAATCCCTAGTATGCCCTCATTTGGAATATGGAGTAAAAATGTTGGGCACCATTTCATAAAAAGGACATTTTTAAACTGGAAAAGTAAAGAGAAGGACAACAAAACGATCAAGGTGAATGGAGGGCTAAGCTATGAACACATACTAACCATCTAGGATGGATATGATTATCCTATATAAATATATCCATGGTCAATATAAAGCATTGTCAAGTGAACTTTTGTGCCAAGAGGTTTCCAACTGACAAGAAGACATATTTTTAAATTAGAAGGAAAAAGATTCCACTGAAAATAAAGAAAAGGGTTCTTCACAGTAAGGGTGGTTAGTGAGGTAGGGTAAGGTGGTGACAGCGGATTTGATAGATAACTCTAAAAAGGTATTGGATATATTTTTGAATAAAAAGGGCATTAAGGGTAATCCTGGATAACTGGAGAAGGAATATTTTCCAGGGAAGAATCCAATTGCCAGTATTTGGGGTCAGGAAAGGAAAATGGATGTTTTTTTGTTTGCCTTCATCAGTATCGATGATCACCTAACAATTAATACACATTGAGAGGTTCAACTTGATGGATTAAAAATCTTTTTTCAACCTCAATTACTTTGTAACTATGTAATTCACGGATCTGATTAAGTCATCAAGTACAGTTAACTAGGCTGTAAGACAGTAATTGAAACACTTTCTTTCAATAGACAAAAGTGGTGTCAAGTGCTACCCCTTTGATCCTTTGGTTATGCACTAACTGGTAAATACTTGTCCCAGCTGAGGGGAAAACCTGGGGTGTCCCCTCGATCTCCTGGGGTAGCTGACACCTGTCCAGTGATTTGGAGGCCAAGGGGGGAGTGTTATGGGTGCCACCAACCTGGGCACATGAAGAAAGATTGTCCTAACATGCCCCGGAGGGTAGTGAGTACAGCTGCTAGACCTGTGCATTATTTAGGAGAGTGGGAACTGGCTGCAGGGCACTCCATTGCAGTCCAGTTAGGGCCAGAAGTAGAAGACATCTACATCGACATACATGCTATCCAGCAGGTCCTTGAGCACATTAAGGGACCACACTTTTAGCCAGTTTGGGTGCAGGGTGCAAAGTCTCTGGGTTTAGGGATACCGGAGCTGTGATTACTGTAATCCACACAGACTTAGTACCCCATACTGCACTGCTGCCTAAGCAGATGTGGGTCATAGTGGCTGGGGGAGATACATTTGCCATCCCAGTTGCCTGCTTGCATCTGGATTGGGGCACCAGCAAGGGGATCCGGGAGCTGAGTGTGATGAAAGGCCTGCCTGCAGATGTGCTGTTGGAAAATGATTTGGGGCCCATGGAGAGTCAATATGTGCATCCAGTGACCTGAGCAGCATTGGCCAACACAGAATCAAGGGATCAGATGGAAGGTCAGTCCTTTGCCTTCTGGTGAATAAGGGGTCAGTTGGGCCAGTGTGAAGGAAGTAAAGTTAGAACTTAGAAAGGATGGGACCTTGGTTGGAGCTAGACAGAGGGCTGAGCAGCAGGAGCAAGGTCCTGGGGGGATAGGTATGTGTGGGACAAGGAGTAATTGTACAGGGTCCCTGCAGACAAAGTAGAAGGGAGAGGAAAGGAGCCCAGTAGACAGATGGTGATACCGCAGAAGTATAGGGGGAAAACTGTTATCTCTAGCCCATGCAGTACCATTACCTGGCCATTTAGGGATTAAGAAAACACTCCACCATCTAACCAGGGTATTTTATTGGCCTGGGGTAAACCGAGACATCACTAATTATTGTAATTTTTGTGATGCCTGTCAAAGGTTTGGACAGCCTGAGAAGGGGATGCAAATCCCTGCCAGAAATAGATACCCCATTCCAGAGTGTAGCTATAGATATTGTGGGACCATTGACCATTGACCATTGACCATTACAGAGCAGGAGAAGGATTGGGAACGGTTACTACCCTATCTTCTCTTTGCATATAGAGAAGTGCCACAGGTGTCCATAGGGTTTTCTCCCTTTGAACTCCTGTATGGCAGACACATTAGAGGTCCTTCATATGTAGTCAGAAAAGCCTGGGAGGGGGAATATGGTGCCACCAGGTTCCAGTGACCTCATATGTCTTCGCTTTTAGGGAAAGATTGGCCATGCTGACTGGGCTGTGAGGGAGCATATGCAGAAGGCTCAGGCTAAGGATAAGAAGTACTATGATAGAGGTACCCGAGAGATGGAGGTGGGTATGAATGTGTTAATGTCAGTTGCCCATCCTCAAGACAAGCTCCAAGCGGTGTGGGAGAGTCTCTACCCCATCAGTAATAAAATTGAACTATTGAGCATCCCCAGTATTATTGGTGCCCAAGAAAGATGGAACAACTTGTTTCTATGTGAATTATTGCAAGCTAAATGACAAAACTAAAACAGATGATTCCATATTCCACGCATGGATGAGTTGTTGGACCGTCTGGGTACAGCTAAGCACCTAACCACTCTGCATCTCTCCAAGGGGTACTGTCAAATTCCCCTTGAAGAGACAGCAAGGATAAGTCTGTATTTACCTTAAATTGGTAAAGGCCAAATGGAGTGATAATGTATTTTGGAATGGAAATATACAATTTCCAGAGATTAGTAGACTGATTGTTCCAGGGTGACCAGGGATTCACCCAGGCATACTTGGATGATATAGCCATCTATAGGCACACTTGGGAGGAGCAACTACAACATATTCAAGCTATTATGGGCACAATTAGGAAAGCTAAGCTTACTATTCGCCCTGGGAAGTGTCAGTGGGCCACAGCAGAGGTGCACTATCTGGGTCACTGGAAGGGCAGTGGGCAGATCAGACTCAAACCAGCCAAGATAGAGGGGATAACTGCTTGGCCCATTCCTCAAACTAAAAAGCAGGTGATGGCTTTCCTAAGCACCACTGGGTATTAGGTGTAAGTATCAATCTTTGAATTAATCCTAATTCTAAGGGATTATATGCTGTTCCTGAGATTCTGGTGTGTCGAAGCAAGCTCCTGGGCGTGGTGCCTGTGTTTGGTCCACCTTCTGCTATCAGAGGTGTACAAGGACCGCTCCATTCTACTGGATAAGTTTGAACCAAGTTCTTACTAAGTCCAGTTGAAGTAACAGATTGTGACAGAAGTCCTGGCCAGTCACCAAAAGTGAATACGGCCATGAGCCACCTCAATCTCCTAGCCGACTCCTCTCCAATTGAGTAAAGGTGCCTCTATCCAAGAGGAGTTCGGCTAGGGAACTGATATTCAAACACTATGTTCTCTCCACAGTCACTGGGCACAAGAGACATCTCCTCCCTTCTTACAGGACAACATAGGCACATTAACCAGTACATTACCCTCTCTTGGGTTCCCAGGGATCTAAACCTGTCTACCCCAGATCAATGGATGCCCACTCATGTTAGACCCAGACCCATCACCCACACACTCTGTCTATAGTGTTACAATACTCTAGCATACCCCTTATGTGCCCAGACACTGAGTGGAGGTCTCTGACATTTGAAGCCATAGAATCATCAACACTTAGATGGGAGAATAGACAGGCCCTTGGTGGAAGTCTTAGCCCACGTGGGGCAATTAGACACTAAAGGTGTTAAATTGTATTTGTTTAGGGAAAACAATCCTTTGTTGTATTGAATGAAACAATGTATAAAAAGGTGTACCAACTAATAAAGAGTATGCTCTGTTTGCAACACATATATATGGTGAGTTTCAATTAGAGGGAAAGATCTATTTTTTTTTCTATCAGCAAATTATACTTGTCTTGGAACCCAGTTGTGTTGATCCCCCTGGCCACCGGTCCTTGGGACTGGTGTGATCCACCCAGGATGATTGGGATTTTGAGGGTGGCCATTGCCCTGGCTGCTTGGAGACTACTGTCGGGACTGCCTCCTGGGAATTTGTGGTGTGGGACTGGGCTAAGTCTGTTTATAGATATTGAATGTTATATTAAGTTAATTGCCATATGTATGTTAATTACTATATGTTATGTTATGCTGTGTTATGTTATATTATGTTGATTTCTGTATGTTTAACTGTATCCAGTGTATAAGGAGTTACCTGGCAGTTAGAATATTGAGATAGCCAGTAACTGACAGTTGGGAGAGGGATAACATCAGTTAGTCATGTAATAGTGTCTCTGAGGTAAAGTCTTTGCTGAACACAGTCTGTGATGTCTCTGACAGGAGGAAAGGAAAGTAACAGCTTTAAGTGACTCTGAGAAGCTTAATATATATACATAATAATATATATGGAAGATTTATATGTACCAGCATCCATAGTAAAGATAGGATTAATATATACAGTATATGGGAAAAGATATCTGAAAGATACATATGTGTCAGAGAAAATGGCTGCCCTGATCCTGTACAATTATTAAAGTGTGTATATGCTCCTTATCAACAGGGAGGAAACCAAATTGTGTGTAGGCTCCTAATCAAATGGGAGGAACGCTATCGAGAAGATATATGTATATGTCACCATTATTATAGACGATAATAATGAAGTTTATGTTATTATGCCTTGTAGGTGAAACCTTGTTAATAGTACTTTATATGAAATCTAGAAGACACACAAACTGTATCAGTTCAAGTTTAAGTATACATCTATGTTACCTGTTATGAAGTTTACACAACAATAAAAGCAGTTCCTGAGTTTTATAATGCTGAGCCTGAGTTCATATTCTTAAATTCTGCATAAAAAATAAGGGCATTTTAAGAGACATCAGCTGTATTTGTGAAGAGATCAAAGGAACCTGGTGGATCTGCTGGGTAGGTTTGGCCATAACAACCTTATCAAGCCCGACTGAAGAAGAAGCAGATCGTAACACCAGTAACTTGGCCTGAGAATCAGTAACTTGGCCTGAGAATCTGTAACTTGTCCTAGAATCCTGCCAAGTCATCCTTTTTGCGGGGAGATAAAATAGAGTAATCCTTTGGCAAGATCGATCTAGCAACTTTGTCAAGCCCAGTGAACAGTGGTTTGTTACACCTCATTTTTATTTCTTTAGAGTGAAATAAGAAACCATCAAAAACTATAAAATTTCATAACATCTCAGATGTTGGGTTATAGAGCCAGGTGCAAAATATTGAAAGCCATTGTCCACAAAAAAAAAGTATGACATGTTTAATTTGTCAAGACACTTATCTATTGTGTTTGACTCAGTATTAGTATTTCTCTTGCAGAATACAGCAAAATAGTCTTCACACTAAAATGGAACTAAATAAACATAATGAATAAATAAAATTAAAATATTTACCCAAGTCACTGACAAATAATAATTAACAATTTTTTCACATTTATTTTTAAAGGAACACTGTTTGGTAAAGCATTTCTTATGTTTGTGAACTAAGCAATAAAACAACATTAGCAGGTATGCAAGATAGAAACAAAAGCATTTTTAGAAATAAATCTTATATTTAGATGACTCTGATTATGTCATGGGGATTCCATCTTAAGCTGCTACTCTTTTTGAACCTTGAGGGGGCCTTAATCTACAATTGATTTCTATTGTCAAGTGTGCTTTTTGGAGAGGACATTTTTAACACAAGTGAATATAGATCTTATCGGAATTCATAGTTCCTAATATTCAGTCAGAAATTTAATACCTTTAGGGATAAGGCTCAAATGCCCATAAACACTGAATACAACACTGAATACAACAATTAAAAATAAATGGCTGTAAATAATTACATTATGAAACAATTTAAAATCAAAAAGAAAATTCTTAAAATATTCTTCAATTTATTAAAAACACAGAGAAAACAATATATCTTTCAAATAACATTTTCTCTCTTAATTTAAGGTTCCTCAGGGAAATGTCCCAAAAGTTTAAAATGTTTTCCTGTCACTATGCCTCATAATTTTATCCCAAAAAGGATGGAATAAAACAGAAAAACAATGAAGTTGGCCTCGTTGAGCCTTAGGCAAATCTACAGTGGGGAAAAAAGTATTTGATCCCCTGCTGATTTTGAACGTTTATCCACTGACAAAGAAATGCTCAGTGTCTAAAATTTTTATGGTAGTTGTATTTTAACAGTGAGAGTCATGAATTGATTTGCAGGTCAGTGAGGGAAAAAAGTATTTGGTCCCCTATCAACCAGAAAGATTTCTATCTCCCAGGTGTCTTTTATACAGGTAAAGAGCTGAGATTAGGAGCACTCTCTTAAAGGGAATGCTTCTATTCTCAGCTTGTGACCTGTACAAAAGACACCTGTCCACAGAAGCAATCAATCAATGAGATTCCAAACTCTCTACCATGGCCAAGACCAAAGAGCTGTCCAAGGACATGTCAGGGACAATATTGTAGACCCACACAAAGCTGGAATGGGCTACAAGACCATCGCCAAGCAGCTTGGTGAGAATGTGACAACAGTTGGTGCGATTTTTCGCAAATGGAAGAAACACAAAATAACTGCCAGTCTCCCTCGGTCTGATGCTCCATGCAAGATCTTACCTCATGGAGTTTCAATGATCATGAGAACGGTGAGGAATCAGCCCAGAACTACACAGGAGGATCTTGTTAATGATCTCAAATCAGCTGGGACCATAGTCACCAAGAAAACAATTGGTAACAAACTACGCCGTGAAGGACTGAAATCGGTGGCCATGTACCCTAAAATCTTGGGTAAGAACCTCCTTCCCTCAGCCAGGGCATTGAAAATGGGTCGTGGATGGGTATTCCAGAATGACAGTGACCAAAAACACACAGCCATGGCAACAAAGGAGTGGCTCAAGAAGAAGCACATTAAGTTCCTGGAGTGGCGTAGCCAGTCTCCAGACCCTGATCCCATAGAATATCTGTGGAGGGAGCTGAAGGTTTGAGTTGCCAAACATCAGCCTCAAAACCTTAATGACTTGGAATGGATCTGCAAAGAGGAGTGGGACAAAATCCCTCTTGAGATGTGTGCAAACCTGGTGGCCAAATACAAGAAACGTCTCACCTCTGTGATTGCCAAAAGGGGTTTTGCCAACAAGTACTAAGACGAAGGGGTCAAATACTTATTTCCCTTATTGACCTGCAAATCAATTTATAACTTTTGTGACATGCGTTCTTCTTGCTTGTTTTTTGTTTTTGTTATTCTGTCTCTCACTGTTAAAATACACCTACCATTAAAATTATAGATTGATCATTTCTTTGTCAGTGGCGAAATGTTCAAAATCAGCAGGGGATCAAATAATGTTTTCCCCACTGCATTTTACTGTTTTGTTTGGATTTGCCAGAATCTTGTGAAACCATTCTTCACCGTACTTCAACCATGGATGTCCATTCCCTACTAAAGCACACACTTTGGTTTAAATTTTGCATCTCAGTCAAATACAAGCATCTTCTGTGTGCATTATGATTACAGTGCCTTGCAAAAGTATCCACCCTCCTTGGCATTTTTCGTGTTTTGTTGCCTCACAACCTGTAATTAACATGGATTGTTTGAGGATTTGCATCATTTAATTTACAGAACATGTCTACAACTTTTGAAGATGTTTTTATTTATTAATTGTGAAGTAAGCAACAAATAGGACAAAATAACAGAAAAAGTCAATGTGCATAACTATTCACCCCCCTAAAGTCAATACTTTCTGAAGCCACTTTTTGCGGCAATCACAGCTCCAAGTCGCATTGGATAAGTCTCTATGAGCTTGCCACATCTTACCACTGGGATTTTTGCCCATTCCTCCTTGCAAAACTGCTCCAGCACCTTCAAGTTGGATGGTTTGTGCTTGTGAACAGCAACCTTTAAGTCTGACCATGTGCCATTTTGTTTTTTGCTGAAAGTAATGGCTTTCTTCTGGCAACTAAAGCCCAACTCAATGGAGCGTACAGCTTATTGTCGTCCTATGTACAGATAATCCAGTCTTTGCTGTGGTACTCTGCAGCTCCTCCAGGGTTACCTTAGGTCTCTGTGCTGTCTCTCTGATTAATGCCCTCCTTGCCCGGTCCGTGAGTTTTGGTGGGCAGGTTTGCTGTTGTGCCATGTTCTTTCCATTTGGTTATGATAGATTTGGGATATTTTTTTTATAACCTAACCCTGACTCGTACTTCTCAACAACATTGTCCCTTACTTGTTTGGAGAGTTCCTTGGTCTTCGTGGAAGTGTTTGGTTAGTTGTGTCTCTTGCTTAGGTGTTGTAGCCTCTGGGGCCTTTCAAAATCGGTGTGTATATGTAATGACAGATCATGTGGCACTTAGATTGCACACAGGTGGACATCATTTCACTAATTATGTGACTTCTGAAGGTAATTGGTTGCACAAGAGCTTTTTATGGGCTTCATAACAAAGGGGGTGAATACAAACGCACATGCCAATTTTCTGTTTTCTATTTCTAAAAAATAGTTTTATGTATATATTTTTCTAATTTCACTTCACCAACTTCGACTATTGTTTTCAGATCCATCATATAGAATTCAGATTAACAAAACATTGAATTTAAGGCTGTAATTTAACAAAATGGGTTAAAAAGTCAATGGGGGTGAATACTTTTGCAAGGCATTGTATCTCTTCTCTCCAAACCACAAAATTATTTAATTATTTTTAAACTTCTGTAAAAAAAATATGCTAGATGATTATATAGACCCTATTCAATTGGCCAAATCGCAATTTAATAAGGCTAACTAACTAAATCCTTCCTCAGATACCTGAGGTAAGCCCATCCTTATTGAACTATGCAAACTTCTGTCCACATCCTACAATGAATGTCTTTTCAGAATGCATCTAAATTTCTCTAAACATTCAAAACTCTCAATAACACTTTTTTTTTTTTTTCTACATATGTCTCTTAAATACTCCCTCAACTGTTGCATTCACATGTCACATAATCTTTTCCTTTCATTGTATCTTGTTAGTTGGTCCTAATCACAGGACTTTTTTTATGCTCCTAGTCTAGCTAAACTCTGCTCTGCTCTGCGAATGCTCTAACTTTTCTATCAGTATAATTAAATATGTGTTATCATAAGTCTTATTTTTTATGTATTTACCCATACACTACAGAAAATGTTTGAGCTTTATAAATGAATAATATTAATACTAATAACTATTTTTTTTGTTTTTCATCTTAATATCCTGTTTCTCATTGAATATATTCATTGATGCATACAATAAAATCAAACATAGTTTCAGTAAACTTTTTACAGTGGATGTTGCAAGCATGATTTATAGTACAATTATATCAACCTGCATTTAATGTTAGGGAAAATCAATAATACTAACCAGCACATATAGTAGAGACAGAATAATGCAGACAATCCAGATTGTGTAATATATGGACATAAATGTTAAATCCCTGTCCATATATGACAATCTTTTGGATGTAAATGGAAAAAAAAAACACATATATGGATAATATAGTTCGAACAAAGGTCTGTTAGTGACTGATGCCATAATATATTGACAAGTCAAGGAAAAATGAAATGCTCTGCTTATGTGAGCGCAGCAATGAATGATGGAAATCCATCTGTTGGTCAATAATCCCCAGATTAATTTCCCCAGGTGATCCTCCATTCAGTTTATATCTATTTCACATAAAGATAAGACTGTGGAGAAACAAACAAAGTGCAGTTTTCAAAAAATCTTACCCAAAAAGGATACTGCTTGTAGTTAAAATATTGGTGGAGGCATAAGATACTCTTTTTATATTTAATTAATTTTTTTAAATAATACATATTTATTAAGAAATACTGTACATTTGGTACTTTATGTTTAGCAATGTAGGACTAATGAAAAATTAGACAATCTACAAGACTCCTCAATGGACAAAGCAACCAAGCAATAAGACAACTGCTTCCCAAATGACAAATACATATACATTTTTAAATTTAATTAAGGTATATTTTTTACTTTGTAAAACATTTCAGACAGTCTGAAGTATAGTTATCTAAAATAATGCTTGGAACCTCATTGTCTCTGTAATGTGGGCATAAATACCTTATATCATAATTCTATAGACTCTATTATATGGTGAACTCTCAGTTAATCAGCACACATGGGGATTGGTAGATGCTGGATAAATGTAGTTTCTGGTTGCTTGAGACTTACTATTAAAAGACACCTAGATTAGCTGCACATAGGAAGCTCTGCTAAGTATCTTTGGCAGTAAAGGCTGTTCTAGCAGCAGCAGCAGCAGCTTTCACTCCTCAGTTACACACAGGTACTTTCAGGCTGGAGGGGGCCTTGCTGAACCCAGGGAATGTAATGCCAATACTGCCCTGGCTCAGTCACTCATGCCTGTCTGCTTCCAGATAACATTGAATTGCAGAGACATACAGTGGACGAAATCTAGGTGCCTGTAAGCATTTCGTGGCATGACAACCTGGCTCCTGCGGGGCCCTAACATTTGTCATTTTTATTTAAAGTACAGTATACAATTTTGTTCTGGTTGCTTGAGAGGTCTTGTTGCTTGAGTTCTGGTTAACAGAGAGTCTACTGTATCTTGATGAGATCATTTGAAATTGCTCTTTTAAGTGGTTTGATGTTCCCATTAATTGGAGAAGTCAAAAATTTATTGGGGCAGCATAAAAATATCCAGGAGGCCTCTAGGAGAATCTGTAAAACTGCAAGTGATGGGAGCCATCTATTCATAGCATAGACTGCCCTGCAACTAAAACTGTTTATACTTATTATGAATCGTGAGTCATACAGATTGGTAGAAATGGTGTTAATGCTTATGTTTCTGTTGGAAATGGAACAACTTTGTAGGGCCCTCTGAATGCTCCTGATGAGGTTAAACATATGCAGTTTGAAGCTTATCAATTTTTTTTTATTGTGGATTGGAATGACATCTGGTGGCTTTACTGAAACCCAACAGTAGATTCCTAATGTAAAATGTTAAACCATAACCACTAATTTATTTTAGAAAAAAGAAAGAAAATGTAAATGCTTTCACTGTACAAAAGACAAGCATTGATATAACCTATTAGATAGCATGCAAAATAGCCAGATGCTACACAGGTATATCCAGCATACACAAAAAAGGGTTACACCTTTCAATATAACTGGGTTTGATCAAAGTTTGTGGGTGCATTCATTATTTATTACCACCAACAAAAACAGACTATTAATAATTAAAGGGATATGAAAAGAATGTTTGCATCAGAATAAGGATATATGATAACCAGTGGTGGAGTTAGAGAATGGAGGGCCCCGGTGCCAGAAAATATTTTGGGCACCCCCACATTTTTTTGTGCTGGGCCCCCGTCAACCTCTGGCCCCCTCCCATGCTAACTCATTCTATATATTTATTTACACACATACATACACATATATATTTATATATATATAGTATATACAATATATATACATACACAAATATAAAGATATATTTAATATATATATATATATATATATATATATATATATAATATATAATATATATAAAGCATACACACAAATAATATTTAGTATTCTCTCACTCTTTATATATAACATAACTCCAACCTAGGCTTTGCTTTAAAGCTGTGTAATACACCAGGCATAAGCTTAAAGGAAGCCATGTTTCATAATGGCTATGGATTTAAGAGCGAGGCATTTGTGGGCACATTTGCAGGTCCCAGCTCAGCTTCCCAGAATGCAGTATAATAACAGTTTTTCCCAGAATTCTGAGGTTTTTTAACTTGTTTTAGACAGTCAAATGTGAACACAGATGTACTATTTATTTACTATATATACACACACATATATATATATATATATATATATATATATATATATATATAAAATATATAATATACATCTATATATAATAATATAATATACATCTATCATTATGTATATGTTTTTTATATATATATATATATATATATATATATATAAATTATAATAAATAATATACTCTCTCTTTATATATAAACTAGCTACTTTGCCGTCAAAAATGACGGGATTAAAATTGTAAGGCTTGTAATGCTGTTTGCCACACAAGGTGAGGCTTTTGCTCCTCTGAGCACCTTCAGTGCTCACCATGAGCCCCGCTCTGAACGCCTTCGCGAGGTCGCAACTGCTTTACCAACATCGCAAACGTTACATACACTGACAGCTATATATGTGATATATATATATATATATATATATATATTTGTGAGTATAATCACATATATAGTTGTGAGCATGCAGGTTGTTGCTAACGCTGAACGCGCTTCTTGCGCTGGTAGAGATGAGCGATATAGGTTCTCGCCCCTACGACCTCGTACGACTTAGGCAGTGAGTGCCAAAGGCACTGATTGCGCTGGTGGAGATGAGTGCCGTAGGTGTTCATCCCTACGACCCCGCACGACTTAGGCAGTGAGCGTCGAAGGCGCTCACTGCGATGGTGGAGATGAGCGCCGTAGGCTCTCATCCCTACGACCCGTGGGACTACAGATCAACAGAAATCTCAATTAGACAATTCATAATGCAAGACCTGTAGCACTTTGAAAAAATCCTGTGAAAAAATTACAGCCCGTAACACTTTACAAAAAAGAAAGCGGGACTTAGAAAAAAAAAAAAAATACGACCCGCGGCACTTTAAATAAAAAAAATAAGAGGTCCAAAAAATATGAAGTTAATAGCCGAACACAAAGAAAAGAAAAAAAAAGAAAAAAAAAAAACATCACACACAGCACAAGGGGACTGTCAGGATGTCTGGGAGTGAGGTTGCACGGCAATTTAAACAGAGGCTACACGACCCTTAACCACGCAAAACACAGCTAGGCACATAAGACTTTTACCCAGGAACGTACAAGGTATAAAATACACTATAGGAAAGACGGAAAATGCTCCAGACCCGCGTAACACTTAGACAATCGCAGCCATTTCAACTAATAACATTACCATTCTAAAATGGCGCTTTACACAACTAAACAAATGGTTTGCCCTCAAGCATGCAGCCTATTTATACTGCACACGTGCCACATTGCTGACACTTTGACCTCAGGTCAGCAACGGTTCAAATGTACATTATATTCTGCAGGAAAATCAAAACAGATTTTTAGCTCTTCAGGATATTGATTGCTGGATATAATAATTAGAAATAGGTATATTAATTTATTATTTAATTAATTAATTATTCTTAAAAAAATATTTATATAAAAAAAAGAGCAGGGGAGAGGCTCGCAATGAGCACCGAAGGGCTTGCAATTAGCTCCGAAGGTGCTCAGACGACCAAAAGTACACGAGAGGTGTTCAGCGCGGGGCTCAAAGTGAGTGCTGAGGGTGCTCAGAGGAGCAAAAGTACACAAGGACAGAGGGTCACAATGAGGCTCCATAGAGCCTCACCAGCTTCAGCCTTCCTCCCCTGCCAGCAAATCTACACTCTAGTGAGGCAAGTGATGTAATTCTGGATTCCCGTCCAGTACGCACAGGCAGGGCAGGAAGTGCTTTAGCTGGCGAGTCTCAGGGGATGCTCAGGGAACGCTCTGGGGGGCAGGAAAGGCCGGGGTCATGGATGTTAGGAGAGAGGAGGGGCAAGAAACAAAAAAAAAAAACATTTTCACAGCACTGCCCCCCCCCCCCACCCTCAAGAGCGTAGGGCCTCGGTGCATTGGTAGTTCAGCCCTAATGATAATGTGTCACAGAGTATTCTTTTTTTTTTTTTTTTTTCAAACAAAGGTCTTAGACGACAAAAACCTAATCCTCTGGCAGCTAATGAGATCTACAGATGTATTTATATTCTCTGCATCCCTGTTAGTTTGAATTACATTTAAACAGGTTTTCATTTATTTTTATGCAAAAACAACTTCTGAAATATTTAAAAATGTTCTCTTTTAAATGCTAGAAAAACAGCTGTGTTTCATGTCCCTATAGAGATATGGAAAACACATATTTGTTTATAATACATGTAAAGGACTACCATGGTCATATTCTTAAGATTTACTAGTTTGAAAATCATTTCTCAAAAATAAACATGTTTTTAGAATGTAAAATAAATAATACAGCCTTTATTATCTTTTATATTTAGTAATGCTGGTCTGTAATGTGCCATTTTAGATTCAGCAGATCAACTTCCTGAGGAGGAGGAGGAGACTCAAATAAAGAAAATGTTTATGTCTGCATTATGGGAAAGTAACCATTACAGAACTAAAGGGATGTTCACCCACCAGTAAAATTAATGGGCAGCAGTAGAAAATAAAACAAAATTGAATCCTGCAGCTATGAGTCATTGAATATTAAGAATGGAAAACCCCACGGGTGCACGGATTTAAGGGTGGGGTTTGACCTGGCTTGGAATTAGGAGGACTTAATTTAAATGATTTATTCTTAATTTTGCTATTAGGGAGGGGTTTATTATATAATGGTTATGTAACAGAGGGCTAGTTTATATATACTACTTCACTCCTCCCCTAGTCAGCTGGGTCCAGATATCAGATTGCATATCACCCATCATTCAGGCAAATCATATAGCGATTGCTTCATCATTTATCTGGTCCATACCTGATTTGGCTACCTACTTTCCTGCTATTATGGCATCTCCATTTTTGGATGGGCTTTTAGCACAGCTGAGGCAACAGAACCTGGCTAGGGGCTCTTGATAGCTGGCTACCACTGTTGAACAAGCTAGGGATTCTGCCCAAGGGGCTTCTCCCCCTTCCTCTTGCTTACACTCCCCACTCCCCATGCCCCGAGTTTCCAGCCATCCACGACACTCACCCCCATTCAGACATTTATGCCCTTCTCATGTTCCCATTTCTGCCCCACTTGACATCCCAAGATGCCCCCATTGTGTTGCTAGGACCCCTGAGCACATGTCACCCCATTTCCAGAGCCATAAGCGATAGCACCAGTCGCAATATGGGTTGGGTAGCTCCTGCTCATTCCCAGGTGAGGGATTTACAAAGTAGTAAGCATTACTTGGAAGCAAGTCCTTGTTAGTTTTTTGTAGGGGCATTCTATTCCTGGAGTTCATCCATTTTATTAACACCTAGTAGATATTCCTGATTGGTTTGGTGTATTGCTTACTGTATTTAAATAGCTGTTGCAATAAATATCTTTAACTCCTGATTCACATAACTCCTGTTTTGTTTTATGGTGAAATGGTTAACTACTGCTGTTCTAATTGCAATTTTATCATCCCGCAGGCACACTACCTCAGACTGCATGGATTTTAGGCCACTCTTACGTGTATCAGGTACGTAGAATTGCAGCAGAGAAAGATGGCAATATGCAGCTTGGCTTCAGCAAAACCGAGATGCTGTTGAAATGGTTTGGCATACGTGGTATGAGGTGGTAGTGTGTCATTAGGGAGGTTGTGCAGTATGCCCAGTTAGCGGGTCCCCCAGACATCTTGATTATTCATGCAGCGGGTAATGATCTAGGGTTCATGCAGTTAAAAGCATTAATTACCTGCATGAAATGAGATGTGGATAGATTGCATCAGCTGTTCCCTAATCTGTATATTATACGGTCCGAGATAGTACACCTTAAATGGCATTTCCACATTCAACCTGCAATAATAACTAAATACAGGAAGAAGGTAAATAAGACAATGTCTAGCCACGTTAGGAAAATGAGTGGTAAGTCACTCCGTCATACTGACCTAGAGGGGACTAATGTGTTACCATTTTATGGAAAGGATGAGGTACATATTAATAAATATGGGTCTAATCATTTAGTAGTAATTGACCTGTTAGATGGCAGGGAGTGCCTTAGTTTTACATTTCTGCACTTCCCTTTGGGTTCCAGTTAGGCACAGCTCTATGTTAGATGGTTAGGAGCACTTTTAGTTTAATTGGGCTTCCCGGACACTTCGTCCGATAGAAGGCAAGAAGCATACTTACACTTCATTATACTCTTCCCTGGGGGATAGTTTCTCTGTGTCCCATAATTGGCATGGAACACATTTAGCCTTAATTGTGTGCTTCCAAAGAAATACGCTTCCTGGGGGGGAAAGTTTGTGTGTCCCATATAAGGCATAGAGCACACTTAGTCTTAATTGTGTGCTTCCAGTGGACTATGTGGTCCCATGGATGGTATAGTGCTCATTAATTGTGATAAATGGCATGGTGCGTGCTTAGCCGTAATTGCTCGCTTCCTGTACAATTTCAAGGGTCTCATAGATGGTAAGGAGTGTACTTAGCCATAAGAGTATGCTTCCTAATTGTAGATGGCTAGGAGCGCATTTATCTAGAGGAGTGAGGTGCATTTCCTGTTAGGGGGGCAGGCGCATGGTGTTTGGTGCACCTGGTGTTTGGTGCACCTGGGGTTACTTGCCCACAGATGGTTAGTGAGCTGCGGGGTGCGTTCATTTTGTTATACTCCTAGGGCATGGGGTCCCCTCAAGCCTTTATGTGTGGGTGGGCAGGCAGGAATTCCTTGTAATTTTATGTGTGTTATTGTTATAGAGCTGTGGCCTTTATTGTTTTATTTATGCATGAGGGTATCCGTATTGACAATGCACGGGTCAAAGATTGGGATTCCTTTCTGTAATTGTGATACAAAATGTACACTTACTTCTAAGAAGCCACCAGAATATTATTATTATTATTATTAATATTATTATTATTATATTCCTTTAGTTGTAATTCTCCAACATATTCTGTAGCATAATGCAGGGATAAGATACAAACAATAAAGAATATTAACATATAACAAAAGAATGGAAAGCCCTGTGTTTATGTTTAAAATCTAATGCAGAATTTTCCTCAAAGTAATTTACAATATTGAAAACTCTTCAACTTACAATCTAAAGGGAGTGGGAAACCAGGACAAAAGTGTATATTCCAAGAAGTGAGTAAAGTTTACTTGGGTACAAAAAATGTGCAAAGTTAGAAAGAAGTTACATTTAGTAAGAGAGGGAAGGCATTTGATAGAAAGGCATTTTGAGGAGAATGACTCTAGTATGCACTTTATTATCTTCTCCTAGTGGTCAGATAACACTATCTGCTAATGGGAGGGCCCAGTGATTGACTGGTCAATAAATCAATGTGAGCTTTTACTTCACAATAATGTATTTTATTTATGTATAGCATGCATAGAGGTTTATGTCATCATTTGGCAAATTATTTTAGCTCGGTGAGCCAGTTGCTATTAATTAAGAAATTTCTACTACCGGAGATCATAAACTGATTGGGTCTCACTTATACTGATATTGCTGGTAGATACCCTTCATTATGTCTAATGATTTACTTTATATATCATACGTCATGTGTGATGTGAATGAATGACCAGAGTGAGGTTAATAGCTCAAATGGAGCTTTTACTTTACAATAAAGCATTTAATTTACTTTCAGTAAGAAAGGATAGTTGTGTCATCAGTTGATACACTATGCTATGTAGGGGGAAGAATTATGTCAATTAATTTGTCTTCAGATACTTGATACCTAAGGAAATATTGCTACCGGGATTTTTTTTTACTATTTTTTTTTTATTTTCATGTTGCTCAGTAGGCTCTTTAAGATATTAATTCCTGAGGCATTTAGTTCTTTAAGATGTAACTGTCATTTTATTGTTCATTTGTCCTCTATCAAACACAATGATCTATCGATCTAATTTACAAAATTGTTGTTTAGCATGATGAGTTCTATGGAATTATCCGTGAGGATCATCTATGGTAAGGGACTTATTTTGTCAACTACATCGCACGTAGTTAATTCCAAAATAACATATTAATAAGGAATCCCTTCTATGTAGTATAGGTATATATAGTTTACCTTGTTCTAATTAATATATGCAACAATCAATAACCTGACGCGGTAACAATCTCTTTTTATTGTCCTGCATCATATAATGTCAAGTTGGATTGTTGCTGGCCTTTGGAGATAGTTTTATGATTGTCCCAACTGTGCATTAGAAATAAGCTGCGTGCGCGAGGGCAAACCGTTGGTTTATTTGTGTAAAGCGCTACTTTAGATGCATAATGTTGTTAGTTGCAAGTTAGGGTTGTAAAATTGCGCTGTTTGTCTATGTGCTACGTGGTTCGCGAGCGTTTGCTGTCCTTTGTAATAATGTATTTTGTACCTCGTACGTTCTTGGGTGAAAGTGGTACACGGTTAGCAGTGATTTTCGCGGTCCAGAGTTGTGTAGCCTCATTTTCATTTTGTTTGGTCGACATTTTTTTTTCTTGCTTAGCCAATTTTCGAGTGACGAAATTTGGCAAAATTGACTTAGATTAGAGTTCCACCTCACTCCCAGACGTCCTGGCTGTTCCCCCATGCTGTGTGTGATGTTTTTGTTGTATTTTTTTTTTGCGGGTATTTTGTGTGTTCTTCGTGTTTTTTGCTTTGCGCGGTTCAGTCGTTAAGTTTGTATTTTTTCTAAGTCCCCCATCTTGTATCTTTTTTTTCTAAATCCCGCATTCGTCAAATGCTTGCAGCCTAAGGCGTTCCTGCGCTTCCTAAGTATTTGGAGGCTAAGTCTTGCGTGTTTGCAGGAGGCTTGCAGGAGCGCTTTTGGCGCTCCTTTCTGGCTAAGTTCTGCGTGTTTCATTGCCTCCAATGCTCGCTTTGCAAGGCTCGCAGGCAATGAGCGCCTTTGGCGCTCATCGCCCAAGTGCTGCGAGTTTTAGTGCGTTAACGGCTCGTCTTGCTACGCGTAAGTCGTATGCACCACACAAAGCGTGACAATGTCTCATAGTTCGACAATTATAACATGTGATGTATTTGCATTTAAACCTTTTAGACCAATATGGTCCTTGCTGGACATCATACTATGCTGCAGGAGGTATTTTCATTATAACATTAATTCACTTGAAATTATCTGCCAAGCATTGTGGCTGGTAGTACACAATTTATTCATATGAGACAACATATTGTTGAAAGAGGAAAGTGTCACATTTTGTGTGTATATATGTAAGTACATATTTTAGTTGCTATAATATCATTATCTTATTGGAACTAAGTGTTTCTTTTATTTTGTGTTATTCTTTGCTATATGAAGCATTTTGTACAGTACTTACATTATTTAGATAGTTTGCAAAATCTTTGTATTCTGTTTCTTAATTGGATTAGTCTAATTCTATCATTATAATATACCTGATGTACTTTGTAATTATTGTGTTTATTGTTTATTGGACTATACAGTAATGCCAATATTGACAATGAGTAATCCGGCTATCTCTCCTCCATTTTAATTGCTGTCATCTAAATTCAGGTCTAAACTCCGGTCAGCATATCGGGTGAGTTATACTTTATATATTTTAAAAAAATCTAACAAGCAATCTGTTTAAGGGATTTAGCTTAAGTTTTTATACATTGCATTTATTTACTATGTTATTAATCTTCCTATCTACTATATTACAGTCACAGACAAATTTTAATATAAATCTCTATGTCAGTACTATGTTCCTTGTAATTTGTCGTTCTAGGAGAGATGAATGTAGACTGGCATTTAATGTACTAGGATCATATCAGTGTGACAGTTTGCGTGTGCTTCAGTTTCTTAAGTATAAAGCATAATTTCATCATATGTTTTATCCAATAACAGACAAATGTGTTAATATGACTGACTATAAAAATCTTACGGGGGACAGGAAATAGTTCCCCTGATGATGTCAGCACACGTGACGAAAAGCGCATCCGGGTTTTATTCCTGTACAGGTAAGCGTCAATGTCCATTGAGTATTAGCTTAGCTAGTTTATTAGGGACCAAGTCATCATTTGGGACATGCCAGTATGAGGTACCCCTTGAGGTCCTAGCAAGCTTATCTTGAGCCTTATCTTGAGGGGTCGTGGTCTGTGAGGGTCTAGAGAAAAGAAAACAAGGTAAATGGAACTGATAAAATGGCAGTTGAAGAGTGAGATTCTACGGGGTGGATTGGATGTGACCCAATGGTATTTGCAGAGCCTCTTGCAGAAGTGACTGCTTCAGTCCTGATGGTAGATAGAACTGGCAAAATGTCAGTATTAGGGCCCTATTAAATTGTCAAAATCGCAATTACTGAATCCTGTAATGTAGCCCACAAAAGTTACTAATATTCAATTGGCCTCCTCTAGCTACCCACAAACTATTTGTGAGATACAGGCTGAAAAGTCCTGCATAACTCTGACCCATCTAAACCTTTGATTTTTTTAAGCCTGCAAATGTTAAAATCGCTAAAATAGCAAATCACAATTTAATTGCAACAATTCACAAGACCTTAATTGCCTTCAAACATGTAAATGACAAATGTCTAAAAAAATTCTATGAGGACTAGAGAGGACTCTCAAGGTGGCTAAGCACCTGTTCTTAACACTATAAAAGCCAATAAAACACACAATACTGGACTTAAAATATGGGGAAAATGATAAAAAAAATCTCAAGCGCACAAATCTGCATTCATTTTTTTTACGTTTAATTTCCGTGTTTTAAATCAATGGATTGCGAGCCCAAACGCATATCGGACATCTAAACACTAATTGATTGACGTTTAAACGCCATGTTATACTGATGTCATGATGACGTTCTCATTTACTATTGGCTGTTTCTAAATTGTTACTTATGGGCTTGCTTAATTGATCATGATCATTCCCTGAAATGCTACGTATGCTTACATGTTTTAAGGATTTGGCTTTCGGCCATGTACTTGCGGACTTGTTCAATTAAATCAATCTGTAACTGTTGCAATTTTCTGGAATTTAATAGGAGCTTGAGACACTTGTTTTGAAGTCACTGGGCGATATGTTAGGGAGAAAACAGGAATAAAGGAGAGACTGTTATTCTGAGGTGTTCTTAGAAGTAGGCTGTTATCACAATTATACTAAAGGGGTAAAGGTAATTTAATTAATCTAGTGTGAAGGAGTGTCCCCAGAGGTCGGTGCACAACTGTGTACTGCCTTTAAAACACAGAAGCAGAGAGATAAATGTGGCCCCAAATTAGGCACTGCTGAATGAGCAGTAAATGCACAGGCTCTGTGAGGAAGCCTAAAGGGCAGTCTGTGTGAGAGCTGCCAGAGATTTACCCAGAGAGGCTGCTGGAACTGTATAGGAGCTGCAGGTTTTCAGAAGCTGGAGCGGACATCCAGAGAGGGACTAAAGTGTGGAAGCTGATTAGCAAGACCACAGACTGGGAATCATGGACTTCAGAGTATAAGGCTAGTAAACTAAATATAAAGTAAATTGAACTGTTTACTTCTATTTAGGCAGCATCCAGAGTAGCTGGATAAAAGCTCTAATAGTGAAGGGACTACTGAAGCAGTTAGTGCTCTGACCGAGCTAGGACTGTTTATGTTGTGCTTTTGTTTTTGGTTTGTTATATATTGTAAAACTATCAAATATAGATTGAAAATCCTCCTGTCTACCATCTTCAAAGACCATGCTCTACTATCCCAACAACATTTTGTATATCTCTGTTGCTTCCCTAGCAAGATGGCAATCATTTTTGGATCCCCACAGATCTGCTACTGGTTGTTAATAGAGTACCAAAGGTGTCTGATGGTTATGTAAGACACTTTCATGTAAGCAGCATGTCCTACAGGAATGTATGTTAGCTCATTCCCATTATGCAATAATACTTCTTTTAAACCTAACTATAAAGAGTCAATGGAGAGTCTCCACTCTTCTAGTTTTAATTAAACCCTAGATCGCATTGCAGAAGACATGGTCAGTGTCCATAGTGAAGAATTGCGAAAAGCCCTTCTAATGGTCACATTATACTGAAATATTCACATTCTCATCAAGCAGTTGTATTCTGGAGTACAAAATGTATGTCATATTTTCTTGACAAATCAGGTTGCTCAAGTGATTCTGTGTAAACCTGTGTGCCTCCGCAGAGTGTTTTGATGTTCAGGGTTTAAGTGATATATCTCTGTCATGATCTGATTTTTCATCTTTGGATTCACGTGAATATTCTACTAAAAGCTCAGGAATAGGAAGTCCTTATCCATGAGTTTCTGGGCGAATTGCAGACAGTAAATCAGGGTAGTTGACAGGCCATGTTTTCTTCTTGGATATTCACTGCTGAATGGGTGACACCATACAAATATTGCAGTCTAAAACAAAATTGGCTCTCTCCATATCATAGGTACAAAAAAGGCATATAGCAAACCTTTTTGATTTAAACGGTTCTGGAGGGTATTGCAACAAAAATGTGGAGCTCAGTTTTAATCTGGGTCTTACGTCTTGCACTCAAAATAACAGTGATAAGCTATCCTAATAAATAAAGTAATACAACATTTCTGTGAAGAAAATGTCCCTTCACGACACACATAACAAATATTATCTGCACTATTTAGGTCGTTTCACAGCATTCTGAAATAACAGACAATTACTGACACAAAAAATGCACACGTAGCACTCAACAACTTATCTCTGACTGATTCATAGGAAAGGAAGTAGGTATATCTCAGAACACGCACACAATTTTTACAGGGCTGCCACACTATCCACAACATTTAACAAAATTCCCTATATATAGTGAAACTTACTGTATCATAAAAACTAGAGGTAAAATAATCTTTAACTGTCATATTCTTATGACAGCAAGACTGGTCAAAATTGACTGAATTCATCACCAAAACATTTAAACTGCTGACCAGCGACTTCAGTTCTCAAATCTTAAATCTTTATCATTTTAATAATGGTCAGTGCTACTTTAAAACACATAAAATAGATGCTATGCCTATACTATTGCAATATAATACACAACCCAGCCAACAAAAACAATTATAAATAAATAAACTGAAGTGTCTCTGAAGTGGTCATTTTGTACTGTAATCTAAAAGTGATGAACATTCATCACAAAGATGTGTTATGTCCTGAAATGAAGTATTATTTTATAGTGTTCATTGATGTTTTACAAGATAGGAAAATGTTTTGTTCAGCCAAGTGAGGTTTATAATTGCTTATCTTACAAACTGATAAGCAGCAGATTGAATTCTCTTTAGAAAATAAATCAACTGTTCCAGTGTTTCTAAAGTAAGTGTGACGGTGGAGGAACTTTTTGTTCTTCTTATTAAACTTTTTCAGAGAGAGGTATTTTAATATTTTATCACAATTTTTCTCCATCATTGATAAAAATGTTACATTATTAAATCAACATTTATATGACCTCTTGCTGGGCACTTTCTGTGTATTACTTCACAGTAAAAAAGTCAATAGCAAGAAGTTCTATGGTCATAAAATAATCAATTTCTGCATTTCAAAACTGTCTAAAGTGTGGAAATGTTGAAATATATCATTCCAAATGGTATAAATTGCATCCACAGCATAGCAACTGTAGGAAATGTGACATTTCAAATTTTGTCTTATGCTGAAACTATTATGGGCATATTTTAACAAGACCTTTTCTAGTACTGACTGTTATATTTCTAAATATATGATGATACCAAGAGGAGATATTGCTCCAGATTCACTTGAAGGAATACTGTTGTTATATTTATAGTACACTCTTGTATGTAACATGCATTTTTTGGGGTTCATGAGGAATTCCTAAAGGAATACTGCAAGCCACACTTGTTCAGGAATGTATTATCAGCACATTGTTCTATTCTTTTGAGTATATTTATATACATGTGTGTGTAGATATATTGTTAAAAGTACTATAAAAAATACTATATATATACTATTTTATTCTACTTTCATTTCCTATTGAGAATTATCTTCAGCCTGACATACTGAAGTTCTCCATTTCATGGCTCCCGTAAGAAAAACCCAAGTGAAGTTTAATTGTAAATAACTACTGACCTATCACATCACACGCATAAATCTAACCTCCGAAGAACCCGATGCGAGTGTCTGAAATGCCAAACATATCTTAAGCCACAAGTGCCTGTCCCATAACTATTTTATAAATTGTTATGGCCGAAATAAAAATAAAAAGACAAGTGCTAAATTCAACCCTCATAAAGACACAAAAGTGCCTCCAAGATACTTTGATGCCTCAAATTTAACTCCATGTAGAAGCTAAAGCCTTAAATGTGTCTGATTTAAGGGTTGATTGCACAAACACAACACAATAAATAGTTTAATAATGCCTACAACTACACCCTATTAGCCCTGGTATCCCCCGGGATTTCCCCATCAATACCAGAGGGCTATTGGGCCCCTTCCCCTCACCTCTTGTGCTGTGGCGTCTATTAACTCCATGGAGGTCCCTATCTAGCCCCATGGTACTGAATATTAACTCCTATTCCACAGGACTGGGAACTACCATGTTCAAACTGGGTTCCACAGAGCCATAGGCTCAATATATAAAATTTTCAATGTCCATTGGATAATAAGGACAGCAAGAGTGTTCCAGAAAAAAAAAACATCTTTTGTTTCATAGACTACTCTAAAGGCTTTAACTCGGTGGATCGCTACAAAATGTGGCAAGTTCTTAAAGAGATGGTAGTACCAGATCATCTCATCTGCCTCCTGAGAAATGTGTATGTAGACCAAGAAGCAATGGTCAGAACTAAACATGGAACAACCAAATGGTTTAACATTGGGAAAGAAGTGCGGCAAGGTTGTATATTTATTCATTTTATATGCAAAATATGTCATGCCTAAGGCTGGGTTGGACAAATCCAAAGAATCAATATTGCTGAAAAGAATATGAAAATGAAGAAAAGTGAGGAGGAAGTAAAGGGCCTATCGATGAGGGGGAAAAAAGAGAGTGCAAAAGCTGGCCTGTTGCTGAACATTAAAAAGACAAAGGCAAAACGCAATCTCAGTTCCTAGCAAATAGATGAGGAAGAAGTAGCCATAAAATGAAAAGACCTTTGCTTCTGAGGAGGAAACCTATGGATTGACTAGACAAGCTATTAAGTAGCAGAGATATTACACTATCAACAAAGTCTAGACAAGCTATTAAGAAGTAAAAATATTACACTATCAACAAATGTCTGCATAGTTAAAACTATAGTATTCACAGTAGTAACATATGTGAGAACTAGACCATATAAAAAGTCTGAAAGCCATAGAATTGACTCTTTTGGATTGTGGTATTGGAGAAAAAAAACCTTAGAATTCCTTGGACTGCAAGAAGATCCAGTCAATCAACACTACAGAAATTAAGCCAAACTGTTTAAACTTTTCACTGGGAAGTATAATCATGAGGCTAAAGTTAAAATAGTTTGTCCAAGACAGGATTCCCTAGAGAGGACTCTGATTCTGGGAAACATTGAAGGCACATAAAGAAGGGGATGGCAGAGATGTATAAATTAGATACCGTATATACTCGAGTATAAGCCGACCCGAGTATAAGCCGAGGCACCAATTTTACCACAAAATACTGGGTAAAATGAGTGACTCGAGTATAAGCCGAGGGTGGGAAATGTGCTGCCTCCTGTGTCCCTCTTGTGCCCTCTGTGTCCCCCTCTCTCTCCGTGTCTCTTCTCCCCTCTCCCTTCCCTGTGTCTCTTCCAAACTCTCCCTTCTTTGTGTCTCTTCCCCCCTCCCTTATCAACCTCCTCAATCCCACTCCTCAACCTCCCTCCTCATCCTTAACCTCCCTCCTCATCCTTAACCTCCCTCCTCATCCTCAACCTCCCTCCTCAGCCTCAACCCCCTCCTCAACCTCCCTCCTCAACCCCCCCATCCTCAACCCCCCCATCCTCAACCCCCCATCCCCAACCCCCCATCCCCAACCCCCCTCCTCAACCTCAACCCCCCTCCTCAACCCCTCATCCTCAACCTCCCTCCTCATTCTCAACCTCCCTCCTCAACCCCCCATCCTCAACCCCTTCCTCAACCTCCCTCCTCAACCCCACATCCTCAACCGCCTCCTCAAGCCCCCTATCCTCATCCTCCCTCCTCAACCCCCATCCTCAACATTCTCCTCAACCTCAACCCTCCTCAACCTCAACCCTCCTCAACCTCAACCCCCCCTCAACCTCAACCCCCCCTCAACCCCAACCCCCCTCCTCAACCTCCCTCCTCAAACCCCCCATGCTCAACCCCCCCATCCTCATCCTCTCTCCTCAACCCCCCATCCTCAACCCCTCCTCCTCATCCTCAACCTCCCTCCTCATCCTCAACCTCCATCTTCAACCTCCCTCCTCATCCTCAACCTCCATCCTCAACCTCCCTCCTCAACACCCATCCTAAAGCCCCTCCTCAACCCCTTCATCCTCAACCTCCCTCCTCAACCTCAACCCCCGTCCCCCCTCAAACCAACCAACCTCCTCAAACTCAGCTTATACTCGAGTATATACGGTAATTGAAGTAATGAGCATGAGTTTGACGGAGCTCAGAGGACCCATGACTGATAGATATGCCTGACTTGCTGTGGTCACGGAGAATCGAAAATGACTGAATGACTAAGCAACAACAGACCACAGGAGTTATGAAACCCTGTGGCACCTTAAATCTTATCATAATGGTCTGTAAAAAAAACTGCAGTGACTACCATTGATGTCCTTTTCCTCAATTTTGAGCCATTAAAAAAGCATGCATCCATATTACTAGAACACATTGATTTTCTTTTTGTTTGATTGAAGACTCTAATTTCTCATTTGTAGCCCATGAAAAGTGCATCCTCTTGTCTTATATCCTATTTTTATGGCTTTTGACTGGCTGTTAAAACTTACTCACTTAATTACTCCCTCCCCATTTCTGGTTAAACATCTAAATAATCAGAAAGCATGGATTAAAATCTGTGCATTCGATTGGTTAACCTTTAACCAAATATAAGGCTTTATATGGCTCTATTTACCCCTATTCTGAAATATAAGCCAATCAGAACAGGGATTTATTCTAGTATTACCTTTCTCTGATTGGCTATAGAAACAGACAATCAGAGAAAATAATGTTTGCTAATATTCTCTTCTCCCCTTGGCTGTGTCTTCACGTTTGCTTCTCTGTCTGTTCTAGTGTTCCAAACCTTCTAGGACTGAGGTCTCGAGATTCCTGCTGTGCCAGTTGTTGCCAATTACAATCTCACCTATTGACTCATGAGTAATTTCCTATTTTTCTTCACAGCTCCAGTGATTGCTCGGTTATGTTCTGCTGTACCAGTCTCTTTGTTGCCTTACCTTGCCAGTAAGTCACCTTCTCCTTGACCCTGGTATTTTGTTACCCCTCGTTCTGCCTATCTACCAGATTCAGCTATATCCCAGATGCAAACAGTTCCTTGGACCCAACTTGTCACTCAAGCTCGCTATTTGCCTAAATTAGTAAACTCTGCCCGCACTAGGAAGTTTTTGGGGGACATGATTATATGACGCTCTGAAAAATTCAACAAGTCCATAATTTGCGAGTGCATGAGAGTCCTAGGAACCAATAGGGAGCCTAAAGCACTAATCAACTCAGCGGGTCACACATAACTCACAAACATAGGTTAATACCTACACATAGCTATAAATAGAGTTAGTCCACAGCACATATACACCCCCATACCCCTACACATATGATAATACACATAATACACACATTCTTGTTTTACTTCAAATAAATATATACATACATTTTATATTCAGTTATCCTTATATAATTTATCATATCTGTAAGAGAGGAGAGATGGAGAATGGGGGGAACACTGGTGTTGGAGGAGGAGGGGGGAGAAGAGAGGAGGGGAGGGGAGTAAAGTAGAGTAACATCTGTGTTGGAGAGTAGGAGAGGGAGATGTATGGATACAGGGAGCAGTGAAGAGAAAGCGAGAGGAAGGAGGTGTAGCAGTGAAGAGAGAGGGAGAGGGAGGGGTAGCAGCTCAGGGAGAGGAATAGAATAGCATGATTGGGGAGTGATGTGCCCCTAGATGCAGGCACACAAAGAGCATTGTCAGGGGGTCAGCTGTCAGGGACCAAGGGCCTGTTTCCAGGGATGAAGGTAGTGATGGGGAGAGACATGTCCAAAGGAAATATGAGGGAGGACAGGATCCCGAGGCACAGTTGGGAGGGCAAGAGGCTGTGGCAAAGTACAGGGCCATTAATTATACCCCAGAGGAGATGAGAGCCCTCCTCCATGCCCCCTACACTATAATTCATGGGGTGAGGGAAGTGAGGCCTAGCCGGAAGGCACAGGCTTGGAGTGAGGTTCCTGCAACTGTCTCTGCGTTAGGCTTTGCTAACAGGGATGTAAAGGTGTGTCAAGCACAGGTATTATGACAGCCGGGTCAAAGTCAAGAAGAAGATGGTGGAGGAGGCCAGAGCAGCCCGAGCACCAAGTGGTGGCCCTCCATTTAGCATTAAATATACTGATTGGGAGAGGACATTGAGGGACAGGATTGAACCAAAGGCAGTTGTGGAACCTGCAGGCCTGGTGGACTTGCATGAGGACAGCACCATGCAATGTGAGTATCATATACACCATCATATCCTCACATGCACAAATATTACAATTATCAAACTGCGATTTGTCGTCACGCTTGCTCACCTCATGAAGTGAGGCAACCCATTGAGGCATTGAAGCCTTCCGAGCTCGCAGGACTTAGGCAATGAGTGATGAAGGCACTCATTGCCCTGTGAGCCTCGCAAAGCGAGGCGAGCAGTTGAGGCATTGAAGCACGCGTGACTTAAGCTGAAATGAGCGCTTAAGGCACTCCTGCGAGCCTCGCGAAGCAAGGCGAGCAGTTGAAGCATTGAAGCACGCAGGACTGAAATGAGTGCCAAAGGCACTCTAGGTGAGCAGTTGAGGCACACAGGACTTAGGCTGCAAGCAGTTGAGGAATGCGGGACTTACTTACAGCCCAATTAAATTCCAGCCTCGTAGATACAAGGTTTGTACTTAAGCCCTACGTTCAAATTCAGAAAAGTTATGACGCTAATAAATTAGCCCTGCTGCCAGCAACGTATGAGGTATGCAGCAGGGCCGCCCATGTCAAACACGAAAAAACTGTTTATGAGGAGTGACAGCCTGCGAGATGATCTCAAAAGGCTCCCACACCACATCACTTCCAGCGGGGATCCTGAACAGGACCTCCGCGGCAGTCCTACATACAAGCCCTGCCATGGGGGGTACTCCAAGTACCCCCAGCACCTAAAATTAACCCCCCTCTATGCTGGAGGTCCCCATCGGGACCCCCAAAGTGACACCATTTTAATCACTTGCTGCAGGGGTCCATAGGGACCCCTGCAGCCCCCCCCAGACTAAGCCCTTGCAGCGGGGATCCCCAATCGGCATAGATCAGCCCCCCGCTGCATTTAAAGGATTCATATTTCCCTCAACGGCTCCTTAAAGGGCCCGCGGCACACCATTAGCCAATCCCGGTCGGGGCACCTAAAATGAACCCCCCTCTATGCTGGGCGTCCCCATCGGGACCACCAAAGTGTCCCCACATTAACCCCTATAGTGACACAGCTGCATTTAAAAATTCAAATTTTCCGCCTTGCGGGTCCCTATAGGACCGTAAAGGGATGGGGTTAGATGGAGGCTTATGGGGTCTGTATAGACCCCCATAAGTGATGGTATTAAATAGGGCTAAGTGGGGTTAAATAGGCCCACTTAGGGTTAGATTGGCCCAGTAAGGGTTATTAGGTCCAGATAGGGTTAGATAGGGTTTAGTATGGGTTAATGTGGTATAGTTAGGGTTAATAGTGTAGTGTAGTGCTTAGATTTTGTCATGAGGGTCCTGGAGGACCCTCATGGCACTTGTAGGGTTAACATAGGGGTTAATAGTGTCCTTTAGGGGTCTATATAGACCCCTATTGGACTGAGGGTAGTCATTTTAGTCTCATGGGGCTCTATGAGTTATAGGGTTAATTAAGTGCTCATGGGGCTCTGTTTAGAGCCCCATGAGGGATGTGGTTAATTTTAGGGGGGGGGGGTGTTTAGGGAGCAGGGGGGAAGCATCAGACGGTGGTGTCGGGCTGCTCCGATTTAGCACATATAGGCTTTAGGATACCTTGCAAGCACCTTTTTGTGCCCATAGGGATTCTTCCGAGATGCGAGGTTCACCCCATAGATTTATGGCTGCGTGTTACTCCGTAGCACTCCCGGAGCCTATTCTCGGCCGTTTTTGGGTCTCATCTCACAAAGGAGGCTGCAAGGAACATATTGAGGAATCAGTCCTCGCAAACTGCGAAAAACTGTCTTCTGCGAGGACCGAGGGAACTATGAGGGATAATTTAATGAGGCTGTTAGGCTGCAAGCAGTTGAGGAACACAGGACTTAGATAAAAAAATCTGACCTTGGAATCCAACCTCAGAAAAATATAAAGGTAACAGCCGAACCGCGGAAATCGAAAAATACAAAAAACTAAAACAATAATAAAAAATAAATTAAAACACACTCATACACAGCACAGGAGGAGAGCCAGGAAGCTTGGAAGTGAGGTTGCAATCGATTTTGAGCCTTATTTGCTGTGTTTCGTCAATCGAAAATCGGCTAAGCGAGAAAAAAAATGTCGGACGAAAATCATAAAGAAAATTGAAACTGGATGAAAACCAGGCTGTGCAAAGCCAGGCACGCGGGACTTAGAAATAGACAACGGCAAAGACACTAACCCTTACACCAGCAAAACGCCAGGCACGCAGGACTTTGAAAAAAATAGACACGGCAGTCGGTGCGCGCCACACAAACATAGAGGAGAAACACACAAGGAAGGGACAGAGGGGAGATGCTGGAAAGAGACACATGGCATTCCCAAGCACAAAACTTGCAAGTTAATGAACCCTGCAATGAGCGGCCTGTACAGTAGGCGGGAGGAAAGGTTCACAATAAGAACTGAAGGCACTCAGAGAAGCAAAAGCCTCAAATTGTGTGGCAAACAGCATTGCCTGAGTTACAATTTTATTGCCGTCATTTTTTGACGGGCAATTCGCTAGTAAAATATAAATGCTGTACAAATATGAAAGGGATATGCTCCCTGGTTTTGAGTGTGAATAGATGTATAAGCAATCACTAAGGAAGCAGACATATCTATCACAAGTGTGCTGAATAAAATGTATCTCTGATACCTGCAGTTAACCCTGAGTAGCAGTCACTAAATAGATTCATATGATTTACCATACCATTGAGAGTATATGTATGGGTGTGCTCACTGCAGCATATGCAGATACAGACTCTGTAGGACTGGACCATATCTTATCAGCATGTTAACTATTGCTGAGAAATGGTCACAGATCAGTCTGTTTCACACACTGCACAGCAGATACAGCAGAGCATGTGTACTTATGAGCTGCAGAGGGCAGATCGTAGCAGGATTACATAATTTGACATGAGCCATGATCAACAAAGCCCATTAAACAGAGCAATATTCATCTGTGTGATACAGTCTTACACATCTCTGGTCCTCAGGGCCCACTAACAGTTCACATTGTAGGTATATCCTGCTTGTGCACAGGTGAGCTAATCAAAGGCTCAGTAATACTGTTTAACCACCTGCTGAGCCTCTGATTAGCTCGCCTGTGCTCAAGAAGGAATATACCTAATATGGTGGGCCCTGAAGACTGGAGTTGGGGAACACTGGTGTAATAAAAATCACTGAAAGCCAATTATGTTTGAAGTAACCCTGCTGTCAGGTATACTGAAATGCACAGCAACCAATTGTTCATATAATAATATTAACACTATTCGTCACTCTTTTCCGCACTCATGAGGACCAGGCCTACTTTGGACCCACAGGCAGTAACGTTGCCTCTACCTGAAATGGATCGTGATTAGAGGGGTGTCCCAAATGGTCCTTGGCAAAGGTTTGGAGAGGAACCACTACCTGGATCGGAGGGCCCGGGACCTCAACAGGAAGCATGTTATATTGAGGTTCAGCATGAGAGCAGTCAGCCACGGACTGGCTATTATAAATCTCCACCCAAGCCCTCACAGAGATCTGGCTAACCCTCTCTGCCTCCACCTCCACCATCACCTCTACCTACTACCATCTGCTGGAGCCAAGAAAAACACCACTGCCACCTCCTCCCATGTACTGGAGCCATGAACAAACACCACCTCCACCTCCACTTCCTCCCATCTACTGGAGCCAGGAACAACCAGGCGCACTATCAGCTATGCCACTCACAATACTGGCTCCTCAGGACCTCACTTCTTTTCCACCACCCCCACAGCTGCCACCTCCTCCTATTGAAGCGCCCAGTACATTCCATGACAGACCTCCAAGCCCCTGCAAGTCAATATGGATGACATGTTACCATTTCTGCAGCTTGAAGATAGATTATTCGATAATATAATGGGTGACCTGTCAACCCAAAATGCTTTACTTACTGAAAGGGAGGTGCAGAGATTGCTTATGGAAGTTAAAATTAAAATGTCCCATTGCACTCTTGTAGCTCTTCAATTGTGGTACCCCAACCTCCACCATCTAAACCTCAGTCTATGCCATCCTCATCACACCATATACCCCCAACTCCAGCTGATACACAGCCACAGATGGAGGACCTACCACTTCCTCCAACTCCAGCTGATACAGAGCCACAACTGGAGAACATAACTTTCCCTCCAACTCTACTAATACAAAGCCACAACTGGAGGACATACAACTTCCTCCAACACCCCATCAGCGTGGTAGAGGGAGAAGGCATGGTGGCACAGAGGGTGGGGGAAATAGTAGCTGCATCAAATATTTTCAACTTATTATCAACACTCCTCACTGAATATCTATTCGTCAAAAGTGTTCACATAATCCTGCATGGCTGTAGAGTAAAGTTTATGGCCTATGTGGGGACATTTTTTGAAACCATGTGGCTACCAACCATCACATGGACAATGATCCTCTTCTCTTTGGACATGTATTTTACATTTCACCAATTGATGTTCAGTGGGGAATGCAGTTGAGAAAAGATGGTGTAGTCACTATTATATCAGTTATCTCCTTTGTTATTCTTCATCTATCCATCTCCTCCTCTGTCGTTGGCCCCTTCTTTCTGTGCCTTCAATCTTTCCCAGCATCAGTGTCTTTTCCTGGGAATACTGCCGTTCATGATATGGCCAAAATATTTGATATTCAGCCTCTTGATCATACCTTCTAGTGAACAGTTCATCTTGATTTCCTGAAGTATTGATTTATTGGATCTTCTTGCAGTCCAAGGGACTCTAAGCAGTCTTCTCCAACACCACAATTCAAACAGCGTTCAGACTTATTTATGCTCCAGTTCTCACATCCGTATGTTACTACTGGGAATACCATAGTTCGAACTATGCAGACCTTTGTTGATAGTTTAATACAGTATCTTTACTTTTTGCTAGCTTGTCCAAGCTTGCCATAGCTTTCCTCCCCAGAAGCAAAAGTCTTTTAATTTCATGGCTACAGTCATCATCTGCAGAGATCTTGGATCCTGGAAAATAAATTCTGCCACTGCTTCCACTTCTTCCCCGTCTATTTGCCAGGAAGTGAGATTGCTGTTTGCCATGATCTTTGTCTTTTTAAAGTTGAGCAGCAGGCCAACTTTTGCCAACATTTGCACTCTCTTCTTTTACCTTCATCAAAAGGTCCTTTAGTTCCTCCTGACTTTCAGCCATCAAGGTAGTATTAACAGTGTATCTAATGTTGTTGATAATTCTTCCAGCAATATTGATTCCGGTTTTGGATTCATCCAGTCCAGCCTTACACATAATGTACTCTGCTTATAAGTTGAATAAATACGGTGACAATATACAACCTTTTCACACTCCTTTTCCGATCTTTAACCATTCTGTTTTCCCATGATTGGTTCTGACTGTGGCTTTTTGGTCCACATACAGATTCTTTAGGAGGAGGATGATATGATCTGGTACTCCCAACTCTTTAAGAATAGTCCATGAAGCAGATGTTTTTGCTTGTCTGGCACTTTCTTTCTTTCTCTATTATCCAGCAGACATTGGCAATATGAACTCGTGTTTTTATTCCTCTGCGGAACCAGGCTTGCACATCTGGTCCATACATTATTAAAGACAACCTTGTAGAATCTTCAGCATTACCTTGCTGACATGTGAAATGAGTGCAATTGTTCAATAATTGGAGCACTCTTCGGCACTGCCTTTTTGGGGGGATTTCCAGTCTATTGCCCATTGTTGAGTTTTCCAAATGTAATGGCATAAGGCAAGCAACACTTTCACAGCAACATCTTGTAGAAAACCATCCAACTTGAAGGAGCTGGAGCGGTTTTGCAAGGAGGAATGGGCAAAAATGCAAGCTCATAGAGACTAATCCAAAGCGACTTGGAGCTGTGATTGCAGCAAAAGGTGGCTCTACAAAGTATTGACTTTAGGGGGTTGAATAGTTATGCACATTGACTTTTTCTGTTATTTTGTCCTATTTGTCATCTGCTTAACAATAAAAAAAAAAATCTTGTTGTGGGCATGTTCTGTAAATTAAATGATGCGAATCCTCAAACAATCCATGTTAATTTTAGGTTGTGAGGCAACAAAACATGAAAAATGCCAAGGGGGGTGAATACTTTTGCAAGGCACTGTATGTTCAATTGCTACAATCCTGTCATGGCTGTTGACTTGCATAGTTCAATTAGCATCTGCTAACCACACCCAGTAGTTATACATGGATTATTGTTGTCATCCTCTTAACATTATGATAGCAGAATAATTTGACTGATTTAATTTACAGATTTTCAGACATTATGGATGTGATTATTGTAGTAATTTTCTGTTCTGATAACACATGAAATGTGATAGTATTGTGGTTTAACTATTTAACATGGAGACAGTTATAGTACTCTCGGACAAATGATTGTTGGCACAGTGAAGCATCCCATGTGAAATTAGACATCTTTACCAAAGAAAATGGCAGGTGATTGCCTGTGGCACATTAATTTTGGTTAGCACTGCTCGTAGATGATGATGATCGGTAAATTTGATTGTTGTTACAGTAATAACATAACACAATAAAATGTGAATACAGGTATTTTCCTCGTCTTCTTTTTTTTGATTTTTGATTCTATGGCTGATTTTCAGAACAAAATGTATGTTTGTAATTAGATTACATAATCCATTAGTTATTGCACCTGCTTAATTTAGCAGATGAAGAATGAATGCTATGAACATTACTGAGCACTTCTATTAAATGGCGTGTTGTATGATGAGATATCTATTGATTAGATTATGGTTCCTGAGGTGTACTGAACACATATGACTCTAGTAGATGCTACACGTCATAATTATTAATTAGTATTACTGTATAGCTTTATATTTGCCCTTTATTTCAGAACAGCTCTTTGCCCTCTCAGATCTGCACACAACACACCCATGATATTAATGCACAGTCCTATACATTTCAAAATGTGGTCTGTGTATCAAATAAAGTATGATATTGTTATACTGTTAGCACAGTTTACATGTGTTTGTACTTGTTCCTGATTTGGGACAGCAACGTTTTTAAATGTAAGAAATTATCTGTGTTTTGAATATAGATCATCCTTCAGGATACTCATCCTGCATTAAGCTTGGGTTGGTGTTTCTAATGTGTGTATTCATGATATATGCATGTGTGGATTAATGACATATGGATAAAAGCATGATAGATCAATCTATCAATCATGATTGATTGTGAGACGTCACTACACCTATGTATTCATGCATATGGGTACTGAACTTACATGTTTACATATCCCTAAGCTCACATTAAGCATGTTTATGTTTTCATGGACAGAATTTTATTCATGGTATGCTAAATCTGATGTTAATTAAAAAATAAATCGCATTTGGTTGCACACAAGATGAAAGATTGACATTAAGTGTGTCATTATGATTGGATACTCATGTCTCCTTACTGACATTAACATAACAATGTGAATTGTCAAGGCTGTGACATTGCCAAACGCATTGTTGTTAAGATCGATTATTAATTAATATGTTAACTGCTTGAGTTAATAGCCCCAAGAATAAAAAAAAAAAATCTATACTGAAGTTTTGATATTGATATCAAATGTTATCAACACGAGATCTAAAATACAAACACCATATTCTAAATGAAACATTTGATCAATGTAAATTTCTGGAAAGAAACCCTGCACCAAAGCCAGGCAGTGAGTCATTACAACAGGGATGCACAGCATTATGTTGGAGGTAGGTAAGGTACAGAGTTTTTGTAACTCAGGGAAATAAGGGCATAGGAACAGAATGCTGGAGAAGGGGATGGCATTAAGATGTATGAACTGTTGAGGGTGATTTAAAGTGTATCACCCAACATGAGGCAAGTATATCATGTTAGTACAGATATCAACATATAACTGAAGATCAACATGCATAGTTGCAGAAAGATGGACAGCTTAACATACACAATCTTGTCCATTGATGTAAGCATGTTTCAAGATATCAAAACAATAATAATATTCCATAAAGGAAAAGCACAATGATACCAAAGTGGTTCAATGCCAAAAATTAGAGAAAATACACTCTATCTAATTGCTTACCCTATGGTAAACAATTAATCAAGCAGGAAAAGTAATATTATATTATAATTGATTGTATTACATATCAAAACCAACAAATTGGAACAACAGCAATTAAAATACATAGCATAAACTACGACAGCACCAGTGATATCTTTGTCACTATTATAAAGAATCTGACTAAATTTAAAGCAATAATTAGAACATATAGTCAGAGATCATAGACAAAATAATATATAGTATAGGGAGATATAGCCAAAGCTGTACAATATGATATCAATAAAAGGTTATATCAATAGTAATATTGCATGCTTTAACTAATCGAATGTGCAAAAAAAGGCAATTTAAATAGAATTAATGATTAATGACAACAGTATTAGTACATATAAGGACAATAATTGGGTATGTAACAAACATATCATATATCACATACTATGTACCATGGATTTGAATGATCATACAATGTGATCTTAACTGATTTCACGTAGTGGGATATCAAATTAAGTCAATTTAGCTATGTTTATGATGTTTGGAATAGTCAGTACATATGAAGTATATGTAGAGTGTGTTCAATTTTATTCAGTGTAAAGCAATAATGCATCATGAGACATACATCTATAATCTCCCCTCTGCTGTGAACTATCAGTTATTCTTTATAACAATAAGAAATGAGAACAGAGTTGTATGAGTAATGCATAATCAAGCTCCCTTATAGTAAGTTGTTTTTAAGTTTGTACTTACATGTGAAGAACTCATGAATGATCCTGGCACATTGTTGTGACCTCTCCACACGATCTTTAGCAGGGGGAGGTATACCTCAATAGGTTCTTGGGGTTCAGGAATGTCCCCCAGACAGTTGGCCTGTACTGCAATATTGTGTAGACAAACAGCAGGCACTGATGGTTTGACAAACCTAGTCCAGGCTATACAGTAAGGCTCCACCAGATGTATGTACACATCAGAAACGCATCTTAAGCACATGAAAGGTGTGCCCAATTATGGTCCTACATGCTTTGTATGCCTTGTTGTACCTCTCCTCTGCCTCGTACTGTGGATTGTTCACAGGGGTCAACAACCACGGCAGACACTCATATCCTGCATCACCTGCAATAACCCAAATGGCAGATGTATATATTAGTGGGATGCTTGTTCAACTATTGACAATTGTATGTGAGTAGCATGTTAAATTATCAGTACTGACTTTTTTTTTATTTCCCTTACTGTTTAGCCTTTTTTTTATATTTTAATTTTAGGCAAATTTCAACTCCATTAAAACATTTTCTTCATCTGCAAGCAGTGCTATCAAATAATGTAAATAAACTATATACACATATTCCATCAATGATCTCACATGCCATAAATAAACACATATATCATGTTTTAAAATACATAATTGTTGTTAGGTTCAATTTGTACCAATGCACAAATGGCAGTGGACTTGTATTGTCCTCCAGTAGCATGTTAATCATACCCAGTATTAACACATGCGTTAGTTAAGCATGCCATCCTCTTATCGATATGAGAGCAGTTACTGTGGATTTTCCTTTACAGGTAAAGACTGATAAATTGCAGAGTGCACTAATTGTGCCCAGGTGAGAGGGGTGTGGCTTGACTGTTTAACTAGTATGAAAGGTTTGTGAGCTGTTTTGGGGCCTGTTTACAAGTGGATTTTCCTTTACAGGTAAAGACTGATAAATTGCAGAGTGCACTAATTGTGCCCAGGTGAGAGGGGTGTGGCTTGACTGTTTAACTAGTATAAAAGGTTTGTGAGCTGTTTTGGGGCCTGTTTACAAGTGGATTTTCCTTCACAGGTAAAGACTGATAAATTGCAGAGTGCACTAATTGTGCCCAGGTGAGAGGGGTGTGGCTTGACTGTTTAACTAGTATAAAAGGTTTGTGAGCTGTTTTGGGGCCTGTTTACAAGTGGATTTTCCTTTACAGGTAAAGACTGATAAATTGCAGAGTGCACTAATTGTGCCCAGGTGAGAGGGGTGTGGCTTGACTGTTTAACTAAAATAAAAGGTTTGTGAGCTGTTTTGGGCCATGTTTACAAGGGATTTACCTTACAAGTAAAGGCTGATAAATTGCAGAGTGCACTAATTGTGCCCAGGTGAGAAGGCAGAAGTTAGTATAAACGGGAGAAGGGGCGAACTTGTGAGCTTGCGAACATTTTCGGTATCAGGTGCAGTTCTAGTGAAAGTGAAGGAGTTTAAATAGGGGTAGGGACTTCAAAGAAAAGGGAGGGCAGATTTATAGTGCAAAGGAGTAAAACTTTATACAAATATATTATTTTATATTCTTTATTTTTCCCACTGAAATTTTGTAGACAATAGTAATAATTATAAGTCAGTCCAGTGGCAACCTCACTCATTGTACATCATGTCATATGTATGCAATACTGGAACAGATTATCCACGGTCCATACCTCTGTGAGAGGTGTGAGCATGTTGCCTCTCTGGAAGCTCAAATTGGAGATCAGGAGCGGAGAATTGCAGCACTTAGTGATATTGCTCCACTGGAAAGGGGGTTGGTGCTCACTGAGCACAGTTTAGCTGGGCCTAGCATGGAGGGCGGAGCTGGGGCTAGTGAGGATGTCCAGGGAGGTAGCTGGGTTACAGTTACAAGGGGAAGCAGGGGGAACAGGAGGAGGCAGGCCAGTTCTGAGTTGGCAAACACCAACAGATTTGCCAGATTGAGTGAAACTGTTGGGGTTGTCCATTCAGGAATGGCAATGACAGATAGAGCTGTTCCCTCTAACAGCCGGGAGGACAGCTCTACTGGAGGAGAGGGAGGGCAGAATAGGCAGAGCAATGGACAGGTTTTGGTTATAGGGGACTCTATTATTCAGAAGGTAGACAGGGTGATTTGTCAGCCAGATCCCACCAATCGAACAGTCTGCTGTCTCCCGGGTGCTCGGGTTCGTCATGTTGTGGATCGTGTAGACAAATTATTGGGAGGGGCTGGAAATGAACCGGCGGTCTTGGTACATATTGGTATTAATGACAAACTTAGTGGAAGATGGAGTGTCCTAAAGAATGATTTTAGAGAACTAGGTAATAAGCTGAAGGCAAGGACCTCCAAGGTAGTAGTTTCTGAGATACTACCAGTGCCACGTGATAGCCCAGGGAGGCAGAAGGTGCTTAGGGAGGTAAATGTGTGGCTAAAGATGTGGTGCACTAAGGAGGGGTTTGGGTTTTTAGAGCACAGGGCTGAATTCTCACTTCTGTACAATCTCTACAGTAGGGATGGATTGCACCTTAATGATGAGGGAGCTTTTGTACTAGGGGATAGGATGGTAGAAAGGCTGGAGGAGTTTTTAAACTAGTAGGTGGGGGGGAGGGACTAGATATAAGTAATGGGGTAGAAAGTGTAGAGGATATAAGGGATGAATTAACAACTCATAGAAGAGGAGATGGGGGAGGTAGTACTAAGTAATTCAAGTACAGTGGCAGGCACTTCAGAACTACAGACTAATAACATAAGGTGTATGCTTGCTAATGCCAGAAGCTTGCCAGGAAAAATGGGAGAGTTAGAATTATTAGCAATTAATGAAAAATGGGATTTAATAGGCATTACTGAAACGTGGTGGGATGCATCTCTTGACTGGACTGATAAACTGGATGGTTATAACCTATTTAGGTAGGTTGGGGCAATGGTAAACGAGGAGGAGGGATTTGTCTGTATGTTAAGCCTGAATTTAAGCCTATAATCAGAGAAGATATTTATGGTGGACCTAGTAATAAAGCTGAATGTTTGTGGGTATAGTTAAATAGCGGAGCAGCAAATTCCAAAAGAATATTAGTAGGAGTATGCTATAAACCCCCAAATATAGCTGAAAGTGAGGAAATACAATTATTGTTACCGATTGAAAATGCAGCTAGTCATGGTAAAGTTCTAATAATGGGAGATTTTAATTACCCTGAAATAAACTGGATAAATGAGACCAGCAGTTCATCTAAGGGGAGCAGGTTCTTGAGTACACTCAGGGATCATTATCTGGCCCAGATTGTACAAGAGCCTACTAGAAATGAAGTTATCTTAGATTTTTTATCACAAATAATATTGATATAATATCAAATGTTGGAATAGGGCAACCTTTGGGAAACAGTGATCACAACACAGTCTAGTTTGAGATTGAATTAAAAAAACAAAATTTTAAGGGGCCAACGAAATCTCTTAATTTTAAAAGGACAGATTTTAACGGTCTAAGGGCAGCAATACAAAGTATAGACTGGGACAGAGAACTGGCAGGTAAAAATACTGAACATAAATGGACAACATTTAAATCCTTACTAAATATACATATACATTGGCATATACCGTGTGGGAATAAAAGTAAAAGGAGTAAATTCCATCCAATGTGGCTTAACAATGATTTAAAGATCAAGATACGGAGTAAAAAACAGGCATTTAAATTATACAAACAAGAGGGGACAGAGAATGCTTTACAGGAATACAAGGAAATCAAAAAGGCTTGCAAAAGGGCGATTAGACTGGCTAAAATAGAAAATTAAAAATTAATTGCAAAAGAGAGTAAGACTAACCCTAAAATATTTTTTAAGTATATTAATGGGAAGAAGGCGAGGAAGGAAGCTATAGGAACATTACAATGTGACATAGGCCTTCTGATAATTAGTGACCAAGAAAAGGCAGATGAGCTAAATAGGTTATTTTCTTCGGTATACACAAGGGAGGTACCAGTGGTTGGGACACGGCAACATAATGGGGCTACACTACCTTTGCCAAAAAATTGGTTAACACAGGAAGTAATACAAAAGTGGTTGGAAAGAATAAATGTTAATAAAGCCCCGGGTCCTAATGGAATACATCCAAGGGTACTAAGGGAACTGGGTTCCGTAATAGCCAAACCATTATATTTAATTTTTCAAGATTCACTCAACACAGGGTCTCTACCAGATTACTGGAGAAAAGCTGATGTGATACCTATATTTAAAAAGGGAGCAAGAGCAAATCCAGGGAATTATAGACCAGTAAGCCTCACTTCTGTAGTGGGGAAGCTTTTAGAAGGGTTAATAAGGGATAATATACAAGAATATGTCTATTTGAACAGGATTATGAGGATTATGAGTCAACATGGGTTTATGAGGGATAGGTCATGTCAAACAAATCTAATTAGTTTCTATGAGGAGTTTAGTAGGAACCTGGATCAAGGCAACTCAGTGGATGTAGTCTTTTTGGATTTTGCAAAGGCTTTTAATACAGTGCCACATGGCAGACTATTGTGCAAACTAAGAGATACAGGAGTTGCAGTAAATATCTGCTCATGGATTGAGAGCTGGCTAAAAGACAGGAAGCAAAGAGATGTTGTAAATGGTACATACTCCGATTGGACTAATGTGGTAAGTGGGGTTCCTCAGGGTTCAGTATTAGGTCCTCTCCTTTTTAACATATTTATTAATGACTTAGAGGTAGGATTGGAGTGTTGTGTCTCCATTTTCGCTGATGACACGAAGTTGTGCAAGGTAATTAAATCAGATAGTGATGTGCTTTCCCTCCAAAGGGATTTACATAAAATAGAGGAATGGGCATCTAAATGGCAGATGAGATTTAATACGAATAAATGTAAAGTTATGAATCTGGGAAGGGAAAATAGCCATGCAATTTATAATCTTAATGGAGCAAATCTAGGTGTATCAGATATTGAAAGGGATTTGGGAGTCCTTGTGGACAACCACCTAGGTAACAGTGCTCAAAGCCAAGCAGCAGCTGCAAAGGCCAATAAAATATTAGCATGTATTAAGAAGGGTATAGAAGCCAGGGAAGCAAATATAATTCTGCCACTATACAAATCTTTAATACGCTCTCATTTGGAATATGGAGTACAATTTTGTGCACCACTTCATAAAAAGGACATTTTAGAGCTGGAAAAGGTACAGATGAGGGCAACAAAACTAATAAGGGGAATGGAGGGGCTAACTTATGAAGAAAGACTAACCAAATTAAACTTATTTTCTCTAGAAAAAAGGCATCTAAGAGGAGTTATGATTACCTTATATAAATACATCCAGGGTCAGTATAAAGATTTGTCAAGGGAGCTTTTTGTGCCAAGAGGTTTTAAACTGACAAGAGGACATCCCTTGAGGTTAGAAGTAAAATGATTCCACCTTAAAGAAAGAAAAGGGTTCTTCACAGTAAGGGTGGTTAATCTGTGTAATTCTCTACCAGAGGAGGTGGTGACAGCGGATTCGATAGATAACTTTAAAAGGGGACTGGATTTATTTCTAATTAAAAAGGGAATTCAGGGTTATCATGGATAATTAGAGAGGCAGTATTGATCCATTGGAGAAGTCCGGTCGCCGGTGTCTGCGATCAGGAGGGATTTGATTATTTTTTTTTATACAACTAATTAATTAATAGTTAATCCGCATATTGCAGATCGGAAGAGTTCTTGAAAGGTTGAACTTGATGGACTGAAGGTCTTTTTTCAACTTTAAATACTGTGTAACTATGTAACTATGTAATGGTTATGTGTTTAGATGTCATCACATATATAGCTGTCAGTGTGGGTAACGGTTGCGGTGTGGGTAACGTTTGCGATGTTGGTCACGCTCTACGAGCCCAGTTGTGGGCCATAAGGCCATGCAAGGCATGCCATCGACCACGCGGGACTTAGGCTGCAATGAGCGATGAAGTCGCTTATTGCACTGCGAGCCTCGCAAAGCAAGGCGAGCTGTTGAGGAACCCGGGACTTAGCGAGGTGAGCAGGTGAGGCACACAGGACTTACAACCCGTACGACATAGGACCGAATACCCTGCATTCACTGGGCGCCTTGCAAAATTATGACTTTAACGGCCGAACCACAAAACTGAAAAGACATGAAAAAAACAACAAACATGCCTCAAATTGAGAGGCAGGGAGCCTGTGAGTCACGTTGGAAGTTAATTTGATGCATATTTGCCATTTTTTCCCGATTGAAAACTGCCTAAGCAAGAAAAAAATGGCTGCAGAAAAATCGCAAAACGACGAAAACGAGGCCCAAGGACGTAAAACTAGCCTGAAGGACATAAAAGTACCCTGAAGGACGTAAAAAATATCTCTAAGCAGTAACACTTACCGAAAGCCAGTAACACTTAATCCAAGCCACTAACATTTAACACAAGGCAGTAACACAACCCAGGACAGTAACACTCTAGAGCCAGGCCTTATACACTACACACAGGGAGAGGCTTGCAATGAGCGCCGAAGGACCTCATTGCGAGCCACGCAATGAGCGCCAAAGGTGCTCAGTGCAGGGCTCACAATGAGTGCCGAAGGTACAGAATTCCCAGCCTTAACCTTTTATTCCTGTCATTTTTGATGGGCAAGTAGCTAGTGATATCATAACAATAAGTTATACTCTGATCAAACCTGTATACTGTACCAATTGACTGTGATATCACTGTGATTAAACAATATCCTATAGCGATGTTGATAGTACCCACTGACTGTGGTCAGAGCAAAGCATTCTTTGTGAGATCCCATGGTTAGCACTGCTCGTAGATGAAGATCATGTAAATTGGTTTATTGTTACAGTTACAGTATAAAATACTGTTATGTACATACAGATATTGCTACATATTTCTTTTCCTCTGTTTTTTTTTAGGTTAACTATATGTGTGTAACTGAATTGGAGTACATAATCCATGAGTTAATGCATCTGTTTAATTGAGCAGATGAAGACACTATGTAAGTGCCATTACTGGTTACTTCTATTATATGAAGTGATGAATTATGACATTTGTATTCAGCTAATTATCATTCCTTTGGTGTAATGACCACATGTGATTTTAGTAGATGCTATGCATCATTATTATTATACAGCATTACCTTTATCCCTTTAGGTTTTTTCCATATTCCACTCAGCTTCTTGTCCTATGGGGAGTTACACACATCACACATATTATATTAATGCACAGTAGGTTGCATTTATGACTGTGCTCTGTGTAAATAATACACTATTAACTTATTATTAGATTTCCCATAAATAATAAGTTAACAGTTTTTAAGACACAGTTTGGTGTTTAATTACCTGGGAAAAGGCACACCCAAGTCTATATAATTAACTATTTGATTGTCATATTGTAATCAATATGTTCGGGTGTTTCTAATGGTCACTGAATTGGGACATCAATATACATAACATTTACAAAATAATATTTTTGTAAATAGATTATCTTTCTGTATACCCAATACCTTAATGCATTGGGTAACTGTAATCTTAGTATTACATGTCACTAAACTTATGTTAATTAGTAATTAATGTTGTTATGGCAAAGTGTTTACACTTTCTATGTTAAATCTGATGGTTAAATAATTATTATCTAACATTAATTCATATATTGGTGCTCACAACACCTTACATTTTCATTTAGTGTTACATCATGATGAAATATTTCATCTTATTTTATATCAAAAGATTGTCATTTGAACAATACAGCCCATTACAGTGGCACAGGTGTGGTTTAAGAGTGGCTACATGTAATTATATGTCCAAAGTGTGCTCAAGCCCCATTTTATATGGTATTATCACGCAATTTTAAATCATGAGTGGACAACAGTAATACCGATTTTATGGGAGTTCATACTTTGAATTTTTACATTATAACACTATATCTGGATCAACATTCTACTAAAGAGTTGATAATCAAATTAATTGTGATATTGATAATTCATTAATACAATAATTGTAGCTGTAATTTCACATATTTATTATTAGTATACATGTTGTCACATACACCACACAATGGTGTGGGACTTTACAAGACAGGTTTTTCCAGGATTCCCTTTGGTGGAGTTTAGTTTCCTGGGTCTTCTTCTGCATCACCACCACATTCATGTGTTGTTGCTGGCCTTCTTTAACAGCTATTAGACAATGTTACAATACCCCTTGTCATGATTTGTCCCTATATCTCCATGCCCCTGTGCCTATAACACTCTATCCCTTACATGCTCCTTAAGACAATTCAGTGCATGGCTTGTGCTATATAGTAATATACTGGTGACAATCACCTTCGTTATGGATTAGCGGTGCTCATTTAGCCACAATCAGTGTCACCCACTATCTCTCTTTAAAGTAAGAGGCTGCCCATGATGACATTTCTTACACCCCAGTGTATTACATCCAATGGTATTGTGTGATGATAACATGATTGCTTTCAGTACTGTGACGTGGTCATGATCCATAGTGTTGTTTGGGGTGTGGCTTTTCGAGCACTTGTAGTAGTTCATGTGGGTTTCTTGATTTCTATTAACCTCTTGTGTACTGGGATCTGAGTTACCCTTGAGGATGATATGTGTTATGTGGAGGTATATTATTGCCAATAGTTGATGTTTTAATATAGAGTTGTGCATACCCTGGCAGATATTGTGAAATGTTTAAATTTATTTTAAGAAAATGACTAATCATGCAAAAAAATATATTTTATTGAAGGATAGTGATCATATGAAGCCATTTATTATCACATAGTTGTTTGGCTCCTTTTTCAATCACAATAATAACAGAAATCACTCAAATGGCCCTTATCAAAAGTTTACATACCCTTGAATGTTTGGCCTTGTTACAGACACACAAGGTGACACACACAGGATAAAATGGCAATTAAAGGTCTATTTCTTATGGCTTTTTAAATTGCAATTAGTGTCTGTGTATAAATAGTCAATGAATTAGTTAGCTCTCACGTGGATGCACTGCGGAAGCTAGATACTGAGCCATGGGGAGCAGAAAAGAACTGTCAAAAGATCTGAGTAACAAGGTAATAGAGCTTCACAAGGATCGAAAAAGATATCCAAAGCCTTGAAAATGCCAGTCAGTATTGTTCAATCACTTATTAAGAAGTGGAAAATTCGGGGATCTCTTGATACCAAGCCAAGGTCAGCTAAACAAAGAAAGATTTCAGCCATAACTGCCAGAAGAATTGTTCGGAATACAAAGAAAAACCCACAGGTAACCTCAGGAGAAATACATGCTGCTCTAGAAAAAGGACGTTGTGGTTGTTTCAAGTAGCACAATACGACGATACATGAACAAAAATAAGCTGCATGGTCGAGATGCCAGAAAGAAGCCTTTACAGCACCAATTCCACAAAAAATCCCTGTTACAATATGCCTGAAAACACCTTGACATGCCTTACAGCTTCTGGCACACTGCAATTTGGAGTGACTAGACCAAAATAGACCTTTATGGTCACAACCATAAGCGCTATGTTTGGATAGGGTTCAACAAGGCCTATAGTGAAAAGAATACCATCCCCACTGTGAAGCATGGTGGTGGCTCACTGATGTTTTGGGGGGTTTGAGCTCTAAAGGCACAGGGAATCTTGTGAAAATGTATGTAAAGAGGAATGCAGCATGTTAAAAAAAATACTGGCAGGTAATTTGCATTCTTCTGCACGAAGACTACGCGTGGAGGGCTCTTGGACTTTCCAGCATGACAATGAACCTAAGCACCAAGTTGACCCTCCAGTAATTACAGCAGAAAAATGTGAAGGTTCCAGAGTAGCCATCACAGTCTACTGACCTTAATATCATCGAGCCACTCTGGGGAGATCTCAAACGTGCGGTTCATTCAAGACGACCAAAGACTTTGCATGACCTGGAGGCGAATGGGCAGCTATACCACCATCAAGATTTAGGGTCCTCATAGACAACTATTACAAAAGACTACACATTGTCATTGATGCTAAAGGGGGCAATACACAGTATTAAGAACTAAGGGTATGTAAACGTTTGATCAGGGCCACTTTGGTGATTTCTGTTATGAATATGATTTAAAAAGGAGCCAAACAACTATGTTATAATAAATGGCTTGATATGATCACTATTCTTTCATAAAAGTATTTTTTTTGCATAATCAGTCATATTTTCAAAATAAATGCCAACATTTCACAATTTCTGCCAGAGAATGCAAACTTTTGAGCACATGAACAATTAATCCGCATATTTCAGATCAGATGAGATGTAAAAAGGTTGAACTTGCTGGAGTAAAAGCCTCTTTTCAACCTCAATTACTATGTAACTATGTATGTATGTAACTGTATATACTGTATATACTGTCTCACAACATATTAATTTCATTAACATTTCTGATATCATATTTGTCCCTATGGAACTCTTACATATTGATTCTTAATGCAGTTACATGCTTTTCTATGCTTTTTTAGTAGTGTAGCTTTAGCTGCTTTTGCAACTCTCAGCAAAGTGTAGGATGTTCCCAATATGTATTATGACTCAAACCTAATAATAAAAAAAAAAAATCCCATTTGTGCATATTGGACATTACACTCTAATGCACATACATGCTGTTTTATGCTTTTTAAAATACTTTACTATCTCATTAACTGCTTTTGCAGGTCTCAGCAAGGCTTTTAAAAGCATTTGCGGGAGCTCTTCATTATATAAATCCATAATATTATGGATTTATATTGCTCAGTAAAGTTGCAATTGTGATTGCTCAGTAAAGTTGCAATTGAATAGCATCTTAGTTGAAATCTTTAATAAAGCAACTAAAATAAAATCAATGGGAAAGCATCCCAAAATATTGCGAGTATGGGATGCTCTAAAGCATTATGAGTAGCTCATGCGCAAACATGAGAAAAAGGATCAACTGAATAGCTAAGTAGAGTTACTGACCACTTTTTAGTGGTGTAATTTTACAAAATAGGGAATTGAATGAGGCCATTTGTTTGTAACATTACTTCACTAGAGCTTTTAGCCAAAGTACACTAGTGTTATAAATGGCCATTGTAGTAGTCATACAGTAGGGTTTTAACTTTATATTTAGTTACTGATTAGCAATAAATTCAGTATTTGGAAGAAAAAAATGCTTTAAAATTACCATATTTTAAAGATCAGTTAATAAAAATGCTTTAAAAATTACCATATATATATCAGAATTTTAAGACCCTCATCTATGTTTAATCCATTTTAATAAAACTTCTTGCTGCACCCTCTCAAATTCTTGGAACTGTCACAAGTTTTATTTATTTGCCACTATTCTTTCTGTGCTCTCTTTCCAATAAAAACACCACATATATATTTAGGGCCTCATTCTATTATCGTCCGTAGGAGATGCGGGGCCGCAAGGACCGCGCAAGCTATTCGGCTATTCTATTCCCCTCCGGCCGGGGATTCCGGCAGGCTTGCGGCCGGCGCCTTGCTATCCCTTGCGGCCGCTCGCGCCGGAGGAAAGCCTTTGATCTAAAACGGCCACAAGAGTTTCGGCCGCAAGAAAAGCCCGGTTGCTATTCTATTACTCTGGGAACCCTCTCTGCAAGGCTAAAAGCGAGCCGCAGCTTACTTGCAGGAAAAAGGTCCCGCTAGCACCAATTAGGCACATTATAAAGCCAAAATAAAGCCATCCTGCACTCTGAGGAGACTATAAAGTGATTGTAGTTGTTAGCAAAAATAGCACAACATTCCCCTACACTCAAATCTGTAAAAAACTATTTTTTAATTTATGTCAAAAATCCATGTAAAAAGTCCTGAGGGCTTGGAGCACCTCAGACCCGGCCACGCTGCGGCCAGAAAATAAACAGTTAATGTAAACTCGGATTTGGGCTGATGTGCAAGCTTGAGAGTGGGTTACTATTAATCCTCATGTCCCCCAATATGATCCCTAGCATTTACAGGGATTTACAGTGCTGTCTTGAATTTATTTTTGACTTTAAAGATTTCTGAGCTTACGGCCGGTTGCAAGATTTACGGCCGGCCGTAAGAGGAGATCCTTGCAGCCTTGCGGCCGTTTTACAGCCGATAATAGAATGAGGCCCTTAGTATTTAAGCAGCTTTTTGTCTATTCACCTGGTGATGCCCAGAATATTGTGTCCCATAAAAGTGTATGAAAATGCTACTGTCCAGTTCTATGTCTTAATAAAATAATAAAACTTAAATAAAAAACAATGAAATAAAAACAAAAAATAGAATCTACTCCAAAGCGAACATGTTTGCTGCAGGACCGGAAGTTACGTTTTTTTCACCTGAGGCCAAAATGTTAGTCTTGATGGTGCACTCTAAGCAGCCACCAACTTTGACCATAGTCTAGAGCCATGCCTGTCTATAAAGCATTAATAAATATATTGCTGCAATTATAAATAAATAAATAAAAAACAGAAAGTTAAGACTATTGAAAGTCTTAAGAGTTTGCTGAATATCTTGAGAATGTATAATTAAACTAAAACTTTTTTATTACCATAGTGATTTATATTCAGCCAGACATACTTGCAGAATTGATTATGCGGCTTCAGGGAAGCAACTGGAAAAAAATGTAAATGGCCTCTTGACCTTACGCAATAAAGATTTTACAATACTTTGGCAAAACAAATCTGGAGTACACCCACACATCTTTAAGAAGGTGGCTGTTCCATCTTGCTACAGCAGTTAATACATAATATCTGCATGCACCAATGTGTTTGCTCTGATATCAAATTAAAGATTCAAGAGATTCCACCAAGAGAGATGAGTCACCCTTATATCAGCAGCCAAAAAGACAAAATAAAAACAGTTCTAGAGATACAAGAGAAACTTAAAAGCACAAAGTGATACAACGAATATGATAAAGCTTTGGTTCTTTTTCTCTTCTACTTTGTAATCGGTGGTCTGCTTTAATCTCTGCTACTTATTTGCAAAGAGGGATCATAGGGAAAATACTTATTGTAATAATTATGCAAGCTAAAATTCCTATAATATATGTAAATCTCTAAAGTGAGCTTTTCATTAGTTTTGCATATTTTACTTTGTGAATCTTCACTTGCTCTGAACATTTAAGGATAATAAAACAGTTACAACAATTAAGTCCAAATTAGAATCATCATGTTAGGGGAACTTTGATAAGGGTGAAGTGGAGGTGATGAGGAAATATAAAAGAAGGTGGTACTAATTAAGTTGTCCCTGTTATTGTGGAGTTCGTATAAATTAAAAAAACTCCTATGTGAAAGGAGTATAATTAAAATGTGAAAACTGTTTGCCCACATTGACACTTCTACCATCTTTGGTTATTAATCATATCTATCTATCTATATTATATTTTCATGCTGATCCACTTAATATTCATGGCAGAGATACTGGAGTGGGTTGTCAGTCCCTTCTCCAGTGGGCCATGGCATACAGCTCCTGGTATTCGTATGGGGTTTCCCATCCAAGTAATGACCAGGCCCAACCCTGCATGGCTTCAGGGGGATGTGACCTCTTAATTCCCTGACTTGGATTGAACCCAGGTTGCAGCAGTGAAAGCAGTGAATCCTAACCAATGGACCACACACACCAGGGAACTCTAAATCAAGATACCTATATATATATAGCACATTTGTCGGGATGAATGTGGAGAGGCCAAATATTTTTATCTAAATATTATGAGATCAACACCCCAGTAATTGCCTGTTTAGATTTAGATTTTCAAAATATGCATATATACTGTATATACATGTATTTATCTCAGTTTCATTGATACAATGCATTCAGTTTATTATTTTATACTTTTCCCATATATTCATTTATTAATACAGGTGCTATTCTATTCATTCTGCCTGTAAAATCTTTAGGATTCTGGTAACCAAAATGAGATCCCAATTCAATTCTTATTCACTTGGTTCAGTTAAAACCTGGTATTTAATTAAAAAAATGATAGGTTCCATGCTTTTCTAATGCGCATCCTGTGTGTTTTGAATAGAAGAACATCATGGATGTTAACATGATATTTGGTTAATTATAAAGTATTTAAAAGCAATTAATACATTATCATATCTGCACCTTGTGTAATTAAATTTGCCACATTTTAAGAGCATTTAATTACATAGTTACATAGTAATCAAGGTTGAAAGAAGACTTTTAGTCCATCAAGTTCAACTTTTTTAGATCTCCTCTCTCAAGAGAAAGGTAAACAGAAACAAAAAAACAGTGCAACATTGCCAATTGTCTCAAAAGGGGAAAATAATCCTTCCTGACCCCAGATACCGGCGAGTGATTCCTCCCTGGATCAATACTCTCTGTCTAATTATCCAGGATAACCAATATTGCCCTTTTTATTTAAAAATATATCCAATCCCCTTTTAAAGTTATCTAATGAATCCGCTGTCACCACCTCCTTTGGTAGATAATTCCACAGATTAACCACCCTTAGTGTGAAGAACCCTTTTCTTTTTTTAAGGTGGAATCTTTTTACTTTTAACCTCAAAGGATGTCCTCTTGTCAGTTGAAAAACTCTTAGCATAAAAAAAATCACTTGACAAAGCTTTATACTGACCCTGGATGTATTTATATAAGGTAATCATATCCCCTCTTAGATGCCTTTTTCTAGAGAAAATAAGTTTAATTTGGTTAGTCTTTCTTCATAACTTAGCCCTTCAATTTCTCTTATTAGTTTTGTTGCCCTTCTCTGTGCTTTTTGCAGCTCTAAAATGTACTCCATATTTCAAATGAGGGCATACTAGGGATTTGTTTTTCCCTCATTCACAACATGCAGAACCCGAGCAACCGCAAGATAGCAAACTGTTTGATATGCCAGTAAAAGTATTGGCCATATTAAGAATTATGATCTACAAAGTGAAGATGTGATTGATAAATTTAGAAGATGGTAGTGAAATCATCTGCACAGAAGTCAGATTCTGGATAATCTGAAGAAAAAAATATATATAAAGGCTGTGACCATCCATAATCACCCTGCCTACCCTGTCCTCTCCCACAAAAACCTTTATCTTGCTCTGCCTATTCTGCACTCCCACTCCTCCACTAGAACTGTTATTAGAGGGAACAGCTCTATCTGGCATTGCCATACCTGAATTGACATCCCCAACAGTTTCACTCAATCTGGCAAATTTGTTGGTGTTTGCCAACTCAGAACTAGCCTGACTCCTCCTCCTGTTCCCCCTGCTTTGCCTTGTAACTCTAACCCAGCTACCTCCCTGAACATCCTCACTTACCTCATCTACACCCTCCATGCTAGGTCCAGCTAAACTTTGCTCAGTGAGCACAAGCTCCCTTTCCAGTGGAGCAATATCACTAAATGCTGCAAATCTCATCTCCAGTTCTCCAATTACTGAACATAATTTATTAGCAATGTCTTGATATGTTTTCTTAAAATAGACTTAATGACTATAACTTTGCTAATTTTAAAGATACATTATAAACAATGCCAGATATTTACTAATTATCAAATACTAGCGACTCGCCTGTCAAAAATGACAGCAATTAAAAGTGAAGCCTGGCAATGCTGTGTGCCACACAATGGGAGCCTCTCCCCGTCTACTTTACTGGCCTCGTGATGAGCACCTTTGGTGCTCATCATGGGCCTTGCAATGAGCACCTTTGGCGCTCATCACAGGCCTCATTTCCCTCTTCCTCTCCCTCCCTTGTGTCTTCTTTCCCCCCTCCTCTTCCTCCCTTGTGTCTCCTCCCCCCTTGTGTTCTTATCTCCTCTCTCTCCCGTGTCTCTAACCCCCTCCCCTGTGTCCCTTTCCCTCCTGTGTCTTTCCCCACTGCCCCCTCTCCCTGTGTCTGCTCCCCCATCCCTCATGTCTCTCCACCCATTTAACTCCCCTGTGTCTCTCCCACCCTCCTCTCCCTCCCCTGTGTCTCTTCCCCCCTCCTCTCCCTCCCCTGTGTCTCTTTCCCTCCTGTGTCTTTTCCCCACCTCTCCCTCCCCTTAGTCTCTTTCCCCCTCCCCTGTGTCTCTTTCCACCTCCTCTTTGTATCTTTCCCCGTGTCTCTTTCCCCCCTCCCCCTGTGTCTCTTTCCCCCTCTCCCCCTGTGTCTCTCTATCCCCCTCCTCCTGTATCTTGCCCCCCCTCTCCCAGTGTCTCTTCCCTCGTCTCCCCCCGTGTCTCTTCTCCCTCTCCCTCCCATGAGTCTCTTTCCCTCTCCCCTTTGTCTCTCCCCCCCCTCTACCTCTGTGTCTCTTCCCCCTCCCCTTACACGCTGCACATGCGTAATTCGCGGCTCATGCCACGATTTGCGCATGCGCGGCTAAGGGCGTGCTTTGTGCATCGGCAGCTTGTGCTTTGTGCAGGGTGTCTGATGCTGCACATTGCACATGCATAATTAAAAGTTAGAATCTCATTGTCTTTAATCATTCACAAACTATAACCATATAGTTGAGAATTTTATTAGACTAGCTCAATGACGTAGCACATATAAATTGGATGGACAAAATGAGTGTTAGTACCATGTCAACAAATAACAAAAAGGCTTTTAGCGACCTTGAATGTGACCTGACCATTGTAATAAAGCCAGCTAAAATAAATTTTGCACTATGGATCAGTATGAAGCTGAGGGTTTTGAAAGCTAAAAAGCATGGGGCATTATAAAAATGTGGAAATGGACAAACTGCATGATATAAAAAAAAAAAAATTATATTGCTTGTTGCTTTGCTTTGAAAAACTCTTGACTTGATAGAGAACTTCCAGACTATTTGATTTGGAAAAGTCATATTATGCAAATCTTGTGCTGTTCACCAGTGCTACACAGGGATTATTTCAATTTCTTTGGTTACTCTATTACATCTGAGACCAATTATATTTTATGATCATTTTAATGCATCTCAGTGTCCATTTACAGCTACTAGTTACAGTTCATTTGCTTAAAACTCTAGAGACTTAGAGACTTCACACATAATAACTCACCAAAACACATGAAAATCATGGTGCTTTTCAAAAGTTATTTTTAAAGAGGATGCAAAACTGAATATACAGTTTACTAGCTATTTCTTTAAGCTGTACTGGTATTCAAATGAATGGCTGCTGAATACTGGCTCAATATTTTGCTGTGTTAATTAGTAATCTAGTTTGCTTATTTGTTTCTGTGATGACAAATACAATGCCCCCCAATATTATCATGCGGTTAGATCCCCTCCCGTTATCAACCAATGTGAGCTACTAATTATCATGACCAGCAAATTAGATTAAAACTAGTTATCCAAGCAATGCTTAATATATCAAGAATTACAGTATTTACTGTGGCAAAAAAAGGTAGACTCACTATATATATATACTAGTGGCTTGCCCGTCAAAAAATTACGGCAAAAAAATGAGAATGCAGAGAATGCTGTTTTGCACACGATGCGTCTTCCCCCCTGCCATGATGATATTTTTTTATTATTTTTTTTGTAAGTGCCCCTTTTTTTTTTGTTTATTGTTATTACCTGTATTTTTCCAGGTGTTATTTAATTTGTTATAACACGCAACTTATATCTTTATTCAACTCAGAAACCATACTTTTGTGAAACAGTAACATTTTTTATTGTAACGTGTACATGAATATTTGAAGATAGTGTAAAATTATTTTTAATTTTTTTTTTAAGTTTTTGCAATATTTAATCCAGAGGAAGGCAAACATTAAAAACCCAAGTGAAACTTAAAAAAAATAGTTCCTTCCTTACCCCAGATACTGGAGATCAGCTTACTTAGTGGATCAATTTCTCTTTAATTACACATCAGAAGTCCCAAAGAAATGTAATAACCCCCCTACTGACATCCCCTAAAATCCCTAAATCCATACATTGAAACCAATAACTAAATACAATGCAAGTGCTACGTAGTTTCAATGGTACCCATACAGGTTGTAATATGAATTTTAGACTGTGTGTACTGAGTAATGCACAGGTCATTTAGTCTGTCTGTGCCTCACCTATGTTTACACAGTGTTGTTTTCTTTTCTGAACCTGTTTGTTGCATTTTTCCAACCTGTTTGGGAAGCATTTTATGGTTTTAAGATTTTTATTACACTTATAACATCTTCTAAGATACAATATTTACAGTACAAACAGTAACCTTATCCTTTATTAACCAGCTAAACTTGAAATGTACAAAAATGGCACATATAGTTGTTGTGGTGCAAATAGTGTTTCAATTTTCCGTCGTTTAATAACTGATGCTCACTTCCAAACATTAATTTGTAGTGAAAATTGGACATCAAATTGTCTCTGGTCAAATAGTGGTTAAAACAAAACAACAAAATGAGAGGTGCTCAATCAGAGAACGAACTAACCTTAATAGGTTAATTCTATGGACATGATAACCCACTCTGAGAGCAACCTCTTTTAGCTCACTTGTGCACTTCACAGGGAGAAATATCCTGTAGTATATCAGTCTGGTCCCACTCACTAACGTGACCAAGCCCTGAAATACCAGGCAATTCTACCCTGAACAAGAGAAACAGCAAACCCCAGAGGTACATTTCAGCCTTCATTGGGCCTTGTCAGTGAGGTGTAGCTGAACTCCCTAAGGCACAGTGAGCAAGGGGTCTGCGTCTGGAGTCTCCTATACCTCTTAGGGAGATTAATCCCTAAGGGTAATTTGCATAAACAAAACAACAAAATGAGAGGTGCTCAGAGAACGAACTAGCCTTAAATAGGGGTTACTCTAAAAAGATTCCAACAGACTTTCAAGTTTGTCAATGTTAATTTTACATTTCTTGTTTGCCTTTTTTTATTTATTTTCCTTTTGTTGTTGAACTTACAGCACCTCATAGTAAACTATATTTTTTGTGAAAACTCACCCTGACTTTCGTTTTTTTTCCACTAAAACTTTAATGCCACATATAGTTGTCCATGGGCAATACTGGTTCCTCTAAAAAGACTCCAACGGACTTAAAAGTTTGTCCTTGTGATTAATTAATGGTCATAGCAAATTTCATGATGATGGGAAATTGTCTCCTTTGAAGGACAAAAGGCAAACCTCTCTCACTTGGAGCCAAATCAATTCTTGGTATAAAAACTTGCTCACCTTTATGGGTACCATTCACAATTTCTGTATGTATGCATGTATGAAATGATCTCTTAAATCCTGCACAATTAATCTGGTCCCATTACAAAGTCCTTTATTTTATTTTTCTCAGTAACATGACGATTGCCCCTATTTTTAAAATAATAAAATATGTGGTGGCATTCAGATGGTGTTAATGAATTGATAAATTCAGTGGTAAAGTTGTCTTTGTCATCAGCCAGAACATAATCTGCACTGTAATAGTTTTTCTGTGTCGCATTTATTAATTAAAAAATGTCATTATTCAGATGCAATGCATCTTTATTTTTGGATGTTAATATTACGTGAATTATTCCATGTTGGAATATAGCTGATATTAGTGGATCTTTACAAATCATTGTATCCACAGTATCTTCAGGTAAATTACTTAGGACCTGTGTTTTTCCTTTGCCAATGTTAATTAACCAATCATTGAATTAATTTTGTCCCTCTGATCTCATATTTTTTCTAATTTAAGATGTTTAAATGTTTTCCATAGTGGACTTGCCTTTATTCATGTTTCCAGAATCTCTGTCCGATTTCCAAGGACAACAACAGGTAATGTTTGTCTAAAATCTCCACCTAACAACATCACCTTTCCCCCAAAAGGCAATTCTATAGCCATGACTTTGCGTAACAAATGATCAATAAATTGCAGTGCCTGACATGACATCATTGTTTCTTCATCTATGATAATTCATTTATTTTTTGTAATTTTTTTAGCTTGCAGTGATTTCATTCGAATAGCTGACATTGATGTTTCCAAAATGGGAACTGGAAGTTTAAATCCTATATGCACAGTTCTCCCACCTTCTAACAATAGTGCCGCAATCGCAGTTGTTGCAAAGGCAAGAGCTATTTCATCTTTAACTCAAATGCAACTCATCAGTAAAGTATATAGATACGTTTTCCCTGAGCCTCCAGGTCCATCCAGATAGAAATAACGCTCTTTGAGCATGTCATCATCTCTTGCGTTTTTGATGGTGTTAAATACTTCTAACTGCAATGTATTTAAAGTTGCTATTTTTTCATCAGTTTTTTGTTGTTCCACATCATAATCTTCAAAGTTTATTTCATCAATCATCCCTGGTTTTGGCAGATTAAAATTTGCACAATGTAAACCATGACAAAGAAAGAAAAGACTTCTTGAATTTCCATTGATGCTTTTAAATGTTTCCCATAACGCTAATGCATTACGTACATTACAAAAAATGCAAATGAATGCAAACTGTCATCTGCTTTGGCATTTGACATAGTTATGCTTCTTGTAGAAATCTCTCTTATTCAGTATAATTTGCAAGGAAGTTTAGATGTCTCGCAGCTAATGGAAAGGTATTATAAACTATTTCATTCACTGTGCATAAATATTCATAACTTTGTGCACCTGGAACATTTAAAAGAAGTAATTTTAAACTGAAACGTTCAATGTCTCTTGGACTAACCGTATACATTCTTGGGATAATTTTATTTCCACTTATTTTTCTTTCTCACCATTGACAATTGATGAAAACATAGTGATATGGAATCTCAATGTATAAATATTGTCTTGCCTCAGTGTCCTGTGAATTTATTTTAAACCATGCAGTAAGTTTTGTTTCTCTATTTTCATTTTTAGCCAGAGCATTTCTTTCATCTCCAGAATTAAAGTAAACTAATTGTCTTTGTGGCAAATGTACAACTAACCGATACACAACATGTGAGCGATCATGCATTTCAAATTTGATCATACGCCACATTGCTTCAGGAGCACTTACATAGCATGCATCTAGATAACATGAAAGTTCATCATGTAAAATAGGATTTTCTTCTTGATTTTGTGCACCTTGCACAACAACAGTTGCTGCATCATATCCTTTGTAAATGTATTTGTACACATATTTTATGGATTTGATTAAAGTGCAAGCTTCCATATTTATATGTGCATTGTACTTAATCAGCAATTGTGGATTATATGGAAATATTGTTTCTGACACAAACTTTGCTATTTGGGTAACTTTGCAATTGTAATTTTGGTTGCCATCCTGACTCACCATTTGGGAACAAAATTGGATATGTCATTGGATCCAAATTAGTACTTAATATATTTATATTTATGAACGGTTGGTCTGGATTTATTGGATATATTCTAATATCCTATTCAGATGGTGGTTTACCATCATCATTTTGAAACCCCATGGCCACCTCATTCGATGTTGGTAAATTATAATGTCTTTGATCACAATGCTGATCTCTTTTAAGAACCATATTTACTCTTATCATTGGCAAATTTTTTATTTGAGCATGTGTCTCTTGTTCTCTTTCTACTTCAGCTACTTTTTTGTATGCTTGAGAATATGGGTTGTTTTCCATATTCTTATCAAGTTCTTTAGAAACAGTGGCTAAACATTTTTTGATTATCAGAAAGGGTCATACGTTGTTCAACTGCTTCCATTGTATCGAGGACATATAACTATGCACATTTCCTTTGCTTTTGTGCTTCTGGGTGTAAATGTGAAGTGCGGTTATAAATTTGGCCTTCTACTTTAAAACAGTAAGGTCCATGGCCTGGCACATTTTCTGCAAATGATGCACCCATAGAAGCAAATGAAATAGCACTGTTATAAGACCTGATGTTTTGTTTGAGATTTGTATAATTTGGAAATGTTACATCAGTCATTATATTTTTTAAATATTGTGGAAATGTGTATCTTTCTGGCAGTCTTACCTTTCCTTTTTGCCAGCAACTAATAAACTCACCATCTATTGGTCATACTTTCTAAAAATGATAAGCCCCACAAAATTGACAAACCGCATTCAGTAACCCACAATAATGTGTTTCCACTGTTAAAGCATTAAATAAGACTCTATCGTGAGCACATATATTATTACTATTTTCTATATTCACTTGACTCTCATTTTCAATGTTTGACATGTATTATGTATTTTACTTTTTATTTTCTTTGTAGCTCCTTGACGCTCATTTTGTGCTTTTACGGTCAGTTGCTCTTAACATTCTTGAAGTCTCCGGTGACTGTTCATCTCTCCATATTTGCTTCCGTTCCCTTTTCATTTTTGTTGGAGGGCTTCTTTTTGTTGTTCAGCGTTGTCCACCATTGTAATCTGTAATTGTAAATAGACATTATTAATTTTTTGATTAGTAATTTCATGTTTTATTATATAGCAAACAAACAATGGCAAACATGACATTTGTACAATTTTCTTTTGCTTACCTGCATCTGCATTTTTTTGTGTGTAATTCACATTTCAGTACATTTGTATTTTTGCAGACAATTTATTTTATCTTAAAGTATTATCTTAATAATCTGTTGTGCCTAATACGGGCTTCTTTGTATTATTTTCATCAATTAATTTATGAAAAAACATTTTTATTTTATGTATTATATTTAATTGTCCTAAATACAAAACCCATCAATGAGGTCATTATAAAATGAATTAATGAATTATCACAGCAATGGGAAAATTAACTCCTAATACTCCACATGAATTCACAAACTTCTCCTTTGTGAAATCTATATATTTCTTCAAAAGTTTTATTCAATATACCTGTGATGTAGTATAGAAATTGCAGGTTAAATGCTTCAGATCGCAAACTGTGTCTTCTGAGTGTTGAGAGACCGCTACAAATTTTAAAATGAGACAAAAAAGCAGTTTTCATTTTTTTTATGAATATCCTGCTATATTTTTTCACTTTGAACATTTTCCCCACTTAATAACTTACTAATTATTTTTATTTTCGGTATTATGTTTAATTCTCATCAATCTTCACAGTTTTCATCAATTAATTAATTAGTATATTTTTTAAGTCATGTATTATGTTTAATTTTAATCAAGCCAAAACGTAAAATCATGCATTCATAAATAAGGGCAACATGCAATATAAAATTTGTTATACATGTAATCTTGAAAAAAAATGCTGTTTAAATGCAGCAGAGCTCACACTCTCTATTAATAAAGGTGCAGTGTTCTCAGATAGCTGCAAACTGAAAAATGACATGAAAAGCATTTAGAATTATTATTTTAAAAATATAGTGCATACATGGCAAACTTAAAGAGCTAAAAATCTATTACAGCAGTCCTTGATGTCCAACTAAAATGTAATAATTAACAAAATGTAATTTCATTTGAATTAATTTATAGAATAAATTAATTAATAAATCAACCTATTATATTTATTTTTCATATATGCAAAACCTAAACAGCTAAACATCTATTTGTAAATGCGAGCAGTATAAAATATATCCATTTTCTTTTTTCCACCATTTTTTTTTTATTAGATCAACTTAAATAGCTAAACATTTATTACAGCAGTCCTTAAATGATGTCCAGCTAAAATGTGCTAATTAACCAAATGTCAATTCATTTGTATTAATTTAGAGAATAAATTAATTAACAAATAAACCTATTATTTTTAATTTTCATATATGCCAAACCTAAACAGCTAAGCATCTATTTGTAAATGAGAGCAGTATAAAATATAACAATTTGTCTAAATAAATAAATTAATTAATATACTTTACCTATTTGTCTGTAATATTCAGCAATCAATATTCTAAAGAGCTAACAATCTTTTTTGATTCTCCAGCAGCAGTAAATGAACAGTGACACTATTCATCACCTGAGGAAAAAGTGTGAGAAATGTGCAAACATGTGCAGTATATATAGCCTGTGTGCGTGAGCCAAAAACTTTATTTTTGGTGAGAAAACCACCATTTTACATTTGTTATGTTGTTTTTTGCAAGTTACTGTTGTGCACTCTAAAATGGCAGCGATTGTCTATGTCTTACGTGGCTCACAAGCAATTTACGTGCGTCGTAATCGTATATTTTGTAAGTCTTGACATAACTGGTGTTGTTTAAGTAAGTATTACGTGCTTCACCCTCGTTTTCATCCTGTTTTCCAAATTTTAGGTTTTTCCGGCAGCCATTTTTTTCTCGCTAAGTTTCTCGCCAAGTCGATTTTTGATGGCCAAAATACGCCAAATATACCTAAAATTAACTTGCAACCTCACTCACAGGCTCCCTGGCTCTCCCCTTGTGCTATGTTTGAGTTTGTAAGGTATTTTTTTAAGTATCTGGCGTATTTTGGTGTTCATTCAAGTTTGGAGGTTCGGCCGTTAAAGTCGGAAAGCATTGCGCTAGGGCCGCATTTGCGGCCTGCAATCAGCGCCTTTTGGTAATGCCATGCAAATTGAAGCCGTTTATGATAATGAACCTTTGTGAGCATGGGTGCAGTGATCAGCCCCATACACAACAGGGTTCGCTGTACTGTCATTTTAGACGCAAATCTGGCACATATTTTCAGCCGACGTTTAACTTTGACATCAATGACATGTGGTGCTCTGCAGTTTATTTGCAGGTGCATCACGTGACCAGTTCACAAATTTCACTGTTTTAGAAATACTGACACCCTTGGCCGGAAAGCCAATGACCATCTCCTCTGATAAATCGCACAGTTTACCCATGACAGCGATGGTTGATATGTTTGTAGAATGTCTAAATCTCATCTTATATAACTACCAAGCCAGCTCACGAAACGTTGCATATTTCATTGCCTATAAGCTGCTGTCAAAAGCAGGAAGTGGTCATTATAATGTGACTCTACCCTGTATATATATATATACTGTATATATATATATATATATATATATATATATATATATATATATATACATTACGTTTTAGATTATGGTGAGCGAATTGGTAATATATGTACCACTTGTAAAGAAAACATGAGTGAGCAGACAAAACACATTTCTTTTATTTCTTATGGGATTCATATTCAACTGTAGGTTATAACAGAATAGCCCGATCATAAAACTAAACATGGCAACAAAGAAAAAATGAAATGACCCTGTTCAAAAGTTTGTATACCCTTAGTTCTTAATACTGTGTATTGCCCCCTTTTGTATCAATGACAGCATTCAGTTTTTTGTAATAGTTGTCTATGAGGCCCCTAATTCTTGCAGGTGGTATAGCTACCCATTCGTCTTTGCAAAATGTCTCCAGGTCATGCAAAGTCTTTGGTCGTCTTGCATGAACCCCACATTTGAGATCTCCCAAGAGTGGCTCGATAATATTAAGGTCAGGAGACTGTGATGACCACTCCACAACCTTCACCTTTTTCTGCTGTAACTATTGAAGGCGCCCGTAGAAGCTGGGTGCGAAACACGCATAGGGCCATCATCACAGTGTGCGTCGTGTCTCAGTGATGTCACACACCATCCGAACCTGCAGGGAGATGGAGTAAATACACTCTGTATCTGATGCTCAGCAGTAGCTTATAGAATAGGAGTTGTAGCGGTCTAAATGAGGGATAATAGGTGAGGAACATAGACTGATACCCCGATTGTGAGACAGTTTGCCAATCCTGATAGTATGAGTACAATATACCTATAATTACTGATTGCTCTGCCAGCTCTCCTTAGCCAGTGGTAATAACAGATTTGTTTAGGACTGCTCTTTCTCCATACTGTGCAGTTTAAGGTATTATAGCGTATACACTGTTCACAATCCGGAGCACGATGTAAGGCTAGAGGGAGGCTATGAGTGGGTGGAAGGCATATTTTTAAATCACTAGACATACTCTAAATGAGATCGTGATAGTGAGAAATGCCTATATATATACTGGTTGTCTCATAAATTAACCTGATTAAGGGGATCTAGGCTTGGAAAATGCTCACTTACTTATAACTGCGTATTGATGGTATATATCTATACAATAATAGACCTATCATCTGAAGCTTAACAAGTGTAAGATACCTAACAACCTAAACCCCAGAATCATTGATCCCAATTACCGCTAATGCTCATGTTTGTGAGTTGCTATGAATGTGGGTGCTGCTAAACACCCTGTCAATATTGGTAACATATAAAGGATAAAGCCGTGGGGTAGAAGAATGTGGGTCTAAATATGTCACTGTGTTTTCGGTTAAAGGAGGATACAGGTAATGCAAGATGGATTAACAATAGGAATTGCATTATATGGATGTAACTGTTAGTAGTGGCTAGACTAACAGATTGTCACTATCCATTAAATAATATGTTACACACTGCAAGAGTACTAGTATACTCCTATACCTAACAATAATACTGTGGCAGCTGCACTGTCTCCCTGCAGACGGATGGAAGGTTTTCTTTTAAGGAACTTTCTTATTCTAAGTTTTAATCACTGTTAGTAATGTAAATAAAGTTTTGTTATTTTTTTGGTCTTTATATTTGTATCCACAAGACCAATATAGGAACTATAAGTGCTTCATCCTCTTTACTCTTCTTTATATTAGTGCTCAAGGCGCTTATATGATCCCTAGAATTTAGGTGTCATATGATTCTGGTAATCTGTACGCCCAGATCCTTGTAACTACTGGAGAGTCAACTTGGCCCTGTGCTTAGGGTCATTGTCATGCTGGAAAGTCCAAGAGCGTCCCATGAGCAGCCTTTGTGCAGAAGAATGCAAATTGTCTGCCAGTATTTTCTGATAACATGCTGCATTCATCTTGCCATCAATGTATTTTCCCATATTTATGATTATCCAGAGATCTAGCTAATGGTTAGTAATGCTTGCAGATGGCAATCAGATGAGTTGGTAAATTGTACCAGTATTTAGCACTGTACTGTACATACATGTTGATTCGTTTTTTTTATCCTCCTCCGGCTTTTTTTTAGTTGACCACTTTTTTTCAGATATTTGTTTTTTTTACCACACTGTATGTGTGAAACTGGATTGGATTACACAGTCCAGAGGTTGAATCATCTGTTTCATTGAGCAGATTTTGACAAGCTGTAAGTGCTGTGCACATTAATAGTTTCTTTAATTACATGAAGTGATTTCTGATGATCCTTTTTTTCAACAGATTTTGTTTGCAGTGGTGTAGTGACCACATGTGACCCTGGTAGGTGCTAAGCATCATGCTTATTTTAGACTATGACATAACCCTCTGTAGGTATCCCCTTTTTCCCACAAGCCTCTTGCTCTCCCGGGATCCGCCCACACCACACCCATGATATTAATGCACAGTCTTGTCCATTCCTGGTTGTGCTCTGTGTTGAAATAAAGCTTTGTTATACCGTTCTAACCGTGTCGGTGTGTTTTCAACGGTTGGGGTTATGGGACATCCACATACATAGTTACATAGTAACATAGTAATAAAGGTTGAAAAAAGACTTTCAGTCCATCAAGTTTAACCTTTTAAGATCTCCTCTGATCTGCAATATGTGGATTAAATATTAATTAATTAGTTGTTAATTCATTATTAATCAATTATTTAATTTTTTTTATTTTATTTTATTTTTAATCACTTTAGCTTTACATTCCTATATCTGTAAACTAATGAGCCCCAGTTACCATGCAATAGATTAATACATATAACAATAATAATAGTCATAATAGCATTAGATATCATATAATACTATATATCATATGTAATTATAATAAAGGGTTAATACACATGCCAAGTCCAATTAGTGATACTGTGGAGTATGAACATTCCCCTAAGGGCCCAAAAGGAATATGACAGGTGATACTGCAATGAGTTGCCAGTTCCTTCTCTTGTGAACTGTGATTTGTCTGACCTCTCTGCTATGACCTGCCCACCTAGAGTGACCCCACGTGGTATATAGCTCACAGTTTCATTGCAGTACACAAGCCCCTTCACCACCACCACTTAGCAACGGGGAACATACACCACACTAATCTACTTCAACCCATAAGGACGGGCCCCAAAAACACATGGAGGCTTTGCAGAGGCACATGAATCAATAGACAACTCATCTCCATCAGGGGTAATCTCCGCTACGCTCATCCTGGAAAGTCCCACTCCATTGTCGGTGGCCATGTACAGACATTCCCATTTTGTGACCTCCCATTATGTTCTGCTATTGATTAATTTACATTAGTGAGGATTGCTAAGTGGTGGTGGTGGTGGTGAAGGGGCTTGTGTACCTGAATTAAGCTGTGAGCTATACCATGTAGGGCCAGTGTAGGTGGGCAGGTGATAGCACAGAGGTCAGACAAATCACAGTCCACTAGAGAAGGAACTGGCAACCCACTCTAGTATCTTTGGCATGCAAACCTTGTGGAAGAGCACAGGCAGAGACCTAGCTAAATGTGCTGCAGTCCATAGGGACACAGAGAGTCGGACCCGATTGAAGGACTGAACAACAAATATTAAAATGTTCCTCAGGTACTTGATATATGTGATGTGGCGGTATAATTTGGCCACCATTTGTCTTCTCAATTGTAGATGCGATGAGCAAGATGTATATGCAATTATATTTATATTTCAGGGTCCACATTAGAGACTCTGTGAGTGGGAAAAGGATTTTTATGTTTTTGTGTTACTATTTAATCAGGTGTGTGTCTTTAATTGCGTTATGCTTGTTGCAGCATGGCTTTTCATATTGGCATATGCATGACCATTCCAACATATGATAATAAAATATATTTTTTAAATGCCTGTTTTTAATTTGGGGATTGTTGTGCATGTCATTATGATGCCTTTTTCACGCTTTAGCCATATTCTGATGTCCACTGGTGTGTTTCTATTGTCTTTTACAGTGTTTAAAAGTTGTCTGTAAACACTTTGCGGGTCCTATTCAGAGGATGCAATGTTTTTGCCTCCATTTGCGGTTTACGGGCTTGAACGCCATGGTGTCTTTGGAAATATGTTGCAATTTAATAGCAAAACTGGAGAGTAGCAGTTTGAGAGAACAAAGGATTTGTAAATTTCCACATCTCATAGTCATTTTTTGCCCTTAAGTTGCAAGTCGTTGGTGGGTTGCATTACAGGGCCAATTTAATTGCCGTAAGTCTTGCGGGCTACATTACGGGCTACGGTTTTACATGTTCAGGGAATTTAATGGGGCTGCTAGTAGAAATTAATAGAGATCTTATCTGAATTCACAGCTCTTCCCTCTTTTCCCTATTATCCAATTATTTTAGCAACAAAGACAAATTGTCTGTCTTTATTAAAACAATATTGAATTCAGTAGGCAAAAATAATGTTATTTATTTTAAACATTTATAGAGACATTCTGCACATTTTGTGAGGTGTTTTAAAAAATAAAACAAAAATCTGAATACTAATGGTTCTTTAAATATATGCACTAGCAGCCACCCAGGTGGGATTCAGTGTGGGTATTTTTTTAATTCTTTATGTAGTTAAGATAATAATTTTAGTGCCCCTAACCCTTAAATTCCTTGGTTTATGCTCACTAACTGATCAGGTTTGTTAGCAACACACACTTAACGGTACGCAATGAAACAAGCCCACTGCAACCAACATACACTGAAACCTAAACTTAGTCCCCCATTCAATTGGCCAAATTGTAATTACTGGAGCCCATAATGTAGCCCGTAAAAGTTACTGATATTCAATTGGCTTCTTCTAGCTACCTGCAATCGATTTGCGAATTACAGGCTCAAAATCCCTGCAGTTATCAAAAACGGAACTCCGTCCTATCTCCTCCTTTGATGGTTCAAGCCCGTAAATGTTACCAGTGCTAAAGACGCAAAATCCATATTCAATTGCAACAATTAAACAATCCTGCAATTGCCTTCAAACTCTTAAATGGCAAATGTAGCAAAAATTTCTATGAGTACTAGATAGGACAAGGAAGTGGGTTAAACACGTTACATGTTTGTAACACTGTAAAAGCAAATCAACACACACTACTGTACTTTCAGATACTGAGAAATCAATGAAAGGCATTAGAATTAATTGGATACCAGTCTCAAGCTTGCAAATCAGCAATAAAAAACAATTTTCTTCACATTTTATTTCCGTGTTAATTTGATCCCAGGAATCAAGGAGTTAATACATATCAGACCACCCACATGGACTAGAGCAGTTTCCTTATTCATTTGTATTGATTTCTGCATTGCTGGATTGAGAGTACGTTTGCATATCATACCTCTAAACATTAATTGATTGAAGTTTAAACTCCATGTTTTACTGACATCATGATTACGGTCACATTTATTATTGTATAAATTGTAGCTTACGGGCTTGCTTAATTGATCATTATCATGCCCTGAAATGCTACATACTGGTTCATGGTTTATGGTTTAAGGCTTTAGTCCTGTAATTGCGGGCATAAGTCAATTGAATACAGCCGGGAATATTAACACATTTCTAACCCACAGACTTACACCCACAGGCATTTTAATTACAGGCTTGGAATTGAATAGGGGCCTTACTGTATTATACATATGACTGTCACATGTAAGTGTGTCATGCATTACAGAAATTAATACAAGTATACTGTATACTCAGTACCATTAATACACTGTAACAGATACTGATGAATGCATTTAATTCTATAAAATTATCGTATGTTGACAAAATAAAAGTAGTCTCAATTAGATGAAAATTTCCAAATTTGTAGAATTTAAATGCAGTTCAAATCAAGGTCTTTCAACCCCTCTTTTTTGCTGAGCCCCATACAGTGGTAAATTTGTACCCCCTTGACTGCATACTTGTATAAACTATATAGTAATATTAATCTATACTTTTCATCAGTAGTATTGCAGTATATTATGATACCTTTTGTATTGGACAAGACGTTTATAATATACTGCAATACTTATTAATCTGTATACATATTGTAATAATATAATAATTACTAAATAACTAGATTACTGGACATTCACTGCTGTTTAACTCTTCAATTACTTTGCATCAAGAATATAACATTTTTAAATAATATTTTGAACAAACATATTAATAAATAATTGTATATTCATTTTGAATTTCAATGCAACAGCAAAAACGAATTTATCAAAAACAAGCACACATATTTAATATCTTTCTATAAGCTTAAATATAAGCTCATCAATATACTGTATTTCAGGACCTGTGAGGCTGTATCAAGTGATAAATGAATTGGACTTGAAATGCATGATGTGGATTAGGAAGCAGGAATAATCAAGAAATAAATCAATAAGCAACAAGAACACAGCAGCTGATTTTTGTCAGGAGCCTATGTATCATGTAATCTTGAACAGCCAGTGATAATGTGGCCTGGTGATACATTAATGAAACAGGAAACTCAAAATGTACATAATACAGCAACATTAATCAAGAACAGAGAGTGAGTAATGAAACTGTGGCTGTTGACAAGTACACAGTACAGGAAATTTTAGAACATCTAATTTAGCATTAACAATTAAGAAATGAATATGGAATCAATAGGAGTACATCAGGTAAAACTCAGATCTTCTGTTAAGTAGATGTATGGCTGTGATTTAAAATTACTCCACTGACAGAAATCATTAGAATAAGATTGGCTATGTTTCTGGAATTAAACTGGTTCTGCGACGCTATCCTATTTTACTTTCTTAGAAATGCTTTGGGCCTCATTCTATTATCGGCCGTAAATCGGCCGTAAGGCTGCGATTCCTTGCGAGGGTTCAGTTAACTCGCGATTCTATTATACGGCCCCGCAAGGATCTCCTTTTACGGCCGGCCGCATATCTTGGAGCCGGCCGTAAACTGTGAAATATAAAAACTCAAAAATAAATTCAAGCCTGCACTGTACAGCTCTGTAAATGCTAGGGATCATATTGGGGGACATGAGGAATAAAAGGAACCCACTCTCAAGCTTGCACATCTGCCCAAACCCGAGTTCAAATTAACTGTTTATTTGCCGGCTGCGGCGTGGGCATGTCTGAGGTGCTCCAAGCACTCTGGACTTTTTACATGTATATTTTACGGATATTAAAAATGAAATATTTTACGGATTTGAGTACAGGATAATTATGTGCTATTTTTTCTAACACCTAAAATCCCTTTATAGTCTTCTCAAAGTGCAGGATGGCTTTATTTGAGCTATTTTATGTGCTTAATTGGTGCTAGCGAGACCTTTTTCCTGCAAGTAACTGCGGCTCGTTTTTAGCCTTGCAGAGAGGTTTCCCGGAGCAATTGAATTGCAAATCTCTTGCGGCCGTTTTAGATCAAAGGCTTTCCTCCGGCGCGATCGGCCGCAAGAGATAGCAAGGCACCGGCCGCAAGCCTGCCGGAGCCTACGGCCGTAAGGGAATAGAATAGCCGAATAGCTTGCGGCCGGTCCTTGCGGCCCCGCAGCGGCTGCGGCCGATAATAGAATGAGGCCCTTTGTGTTTCGAATGAACATTTCATCCAAATGTTCTCAGTCGGCTGAAATGTCTTACTGCCAGTAATTTAAGTTAAATGACACAGTATTTAATTGTCAGTCTGTGACGACAATTGTCAAAGTGCGTAAGCAGCGTGTTTATAGTTCTAGTTGTGCAGATTGTATATTAACAAACTCATGTTATATGTGTTTTACCTCTAAAACATACATTTATTGAGAAAAAGTGCAGAAAAAAATCAATAAAATATTTTTTATTTCTTGTAACAAATCACAGTGGTCTTTCTTCTACCTTCCATGCTCATTTTCCACTTTCCAGATTCACCTTCATCCAGTTGAGCATCTGGATGATTTTTATGGGCATGTGTTGATTTTCTTTTATTGAGGACTCAACGTTATACCTCACTAATGCTTCATGATAGTGTACCCTTGTCGACCGATATCTGTATTCTAGTGGTCCTTTCTCTACCTGCCAGATTCATGTTATGTTGAACACAGAGGTACTCAGATTTACATTCATAAACATTTTCCTCACAATGGACCGTCCAAGGATTTATAGCCTTAACAATGGTTATCCTCCTGATAATGGCTATTTTTGGCATGGAAGAGTTTCAGGTATGATCTCCATTCTGTCTAGGATTTGTTAAGTTCTTTGACAACCGTTAAGCACATTGATAAGTAATGGAAAGAATATGGCACATACATGAGTCTGCCTAGAGAAGTCAGTCCAGCACAACGCAGTGACCAAGTAAGGAAGGCACAAGTCAGAGAAGCAACCAAGAGGCTAATGGTTCCTCAGAAGAAGCTGGAAAGATTTACAGCTGAGATAGAAGAAACCATCCAAGGGACAACTCTACAAGGTTTGGCTTTATGGTAGAGTAAAGTAGAAAACCAGTGCTGAAAAAAATCCACATCAGCGCCCATTTGACGTTTTCAAAAATACATGAAAAAGGACATAGCAAACATATAGAAAAGGTTCTTTTATCTAATCAGACCAAAACTGAACTTTTTGGCCTGAGCACGAATCATTATATGTGGCGCAAAGCCAACAACATCGCTCACCCTAATGATTTTATGGTGGATTTAATGTGATTGAAATATCCTCCACAGACTAATCAGTAAGGAAAGAAAAGATCATTTGAAGTACACTTATCTTCCTCGAGAATGCCATGAGACCCTCATAACTTCTAAGTGAACAATGTTTCCACTGCCACTATGGATTTTGAGTAGAGACATTTTTCCTCTAGGCCACTTACCCTGGGAATAGTATGTGGCTAGCTTTCAGACAGGCTTTAGCACATAGCATCATTGCATGGACACCCAGTATCCTTAGCAGCATAGTGAATATTAATGACATCATGTTGAGAATACCAGTGAAGCATGGTGTTAATAACATCATGTTGTGGGGATTTCATTGGCAGGAGAAACAGTTCAGAATTGATGACAAGATGGATGGCAGGTGAGTTCTACAGAACAATCTATTTACCTTTATTGGTTTGAGATTCTCTGGTGAGACTTGAAAATAGCTGTTCAACAACAGTCCCCCTTCCAACATGACAGAGCTTGAGCAATTTTGCCAAGAAGAATGGCCAAAAAAATGCAGGATCAAGATGTGAAAAACTAGTAGAAACTCACTCCAAAAGACTGAAATCTATAGGGTTTTTTATGAAGTACTGACTTAGAGGGAGAATACTTAATGCAACCAAGAAATGTCTTTTTTTTTTTTATTAACTATTTTGTCACAAAAAATGCACCTATAAGATGTTAAGTATATTGTGTAAATCAAATGGTAATAATCTCAACTAAATAAAGTTTTATTTCTACAAAATGTGCAAAAGTTCAAGGGAGGCGAACACAGAGCTCTGTAAATAATTGATACAAAATATATTAATTGACACAAATTATAGTTTAAATATCTACTGTATGAAAGAGACAGGTTGTCGGCAAAAGAATGAGAATTGAGCATAGTATTACAAATATCCCTTACCTTACCCATATTTAAAACATTTACTTTTTATTCCCTGTGAATCCATTTGCAGCTCTAATCAAGCAGAATATGTCCTCCTCCTCCCTTACACTTTTATGTAAATTATGGGGGGGGGGGGGTGTATTAGTACACACTATTCTTCCAGGCTCTGTAAGTGAGCCCAAAAGCAGCTCTGTGCAAAATCGTGCTTCAGGCCCCATAGAAGGCCACAGCATGAAGTAGCAATGAAGGAGGACATGTGCTGCTTGATCAGAGGTGCAAATTGTGTCAAGTTGTTTTAAATAATATCCTCAATTTTCATTCTTTGGCGACCTGTCTGCACAGGCAGTATGCCTTTAATAAAACCTTTCATACAGGCTATCTTTAAGAATAGAAACACACATTTACATATCACAAATGTATTTAAATATGCATAGATTGTTTATATCAATAGTAAATCATAGTGTGATTACTGCAGTACTGTATTTAGTCTAGTTGTGACCAATTTGTCTTACTGAGTCAACATTTTCTCTTTATGCTAAGTAAAAAAAAAATCTTTTGAAGACCTAACCTGAGCTATAGACATCACGATAATCAGCTCTGTAAGTTGACAGAATTTTTTTGTTCTCATCAAGTTAATCCACCCTGTTTATGTAGATATGCTTTGTGATAACCTAAGGGTAGCAATCGGCAAACGAATAAATCTTCCAGTTGCCGTAAATTGCTTTTTCTTTCTTTCTTGGTTCATCGAATGACTTATCCTTATTAAATGTGTCCTCCGTCTGTATGTAAGCAACTATATTGTCAATTTAATTTTTTTTAAAAGGTAGCAATAGAAAATTGTTCATGCAATGTGAATTAATTATTTGTATTCATGCAATCACATATATAGTTGTGGATCTTGCTATGTTGGTGATGTTTGCGATGTTGGTGACGCAACCGCAAGCCTCGCAAAGCGAGATGAGCCAGCAGCGCAGTCAAACTGCGAGCCTCGCAAAGCGAGGCTCGCCAGTGACGCAGCACTTAGGCTGCAATGAGTGCCCAAGGTGCTCATTGCAGCCAGTGGCGCAGTACTTATGCGAGCCTTGCAAAGTGAGGCTCGCCAGTGGGGCAGCACTTAGGCTGCACTTAGGCCGGGCATGCAACTGCAAGCCTCTCAAAGTTGTTCAAGCGCGTAACTCTAAAAACCCACCCAAAAAAACAATCATGTACAAAAAATTACACACTCACACACAGCACAGGGGGAGACACAGGAAGCCTGGGAGAGACATTGCAAGCGAATAACACCCATACAGAGCCTTGCAAAAGTATTCACCCCCCTTGACTTTTTCCCTTTTTTTCTTACACTACAGTCTTAAGTAAAATATTTTGTTAATCTGAATTCTATGTGATGGATCAGAACACAATAGTCTAAGTTGGTGAAGTGAAGTGAAAAAAATATGTGCATAAAACTATTATTTTTTTTTGGGTGCAAACAATTACCTTAAGAAGTCACATAATTAGTGAAATGATGTCCTCCTGTGTGCAATCTAAGTGTCACATGGTCTGTCATTACATATACACACCTTTTTTGAAAGGCCCCAGAGGCTGCAACACCTAAGCAAGATGCACCATTAACCAAACACTGCCACGAAGACCAAGGAACTCTCCAAACAAGTAAGGGACAATGTTGTTGAGAAGTACAAGTCACGGTTAGGTTATAAAAAAATATCCAAATCTTTGATGATCCCCAGGAGCCCCATCAAATCTATCACAACCAAATGGAAAGAACATGGCCCAACAGCAAACCTGCCAAGAGACGTCCGTTCAGCAAAACTCACGGACTGGGCAAGGAGGGCATTTATCAGAGAGGTAGCACAGAGACCGAAGGTAACCCTGGCTGGAGGAGCTGCAGAGTTCCACAGCAGAGACTGGAGTATCTGTACATAGGAAAACAATAAGCTGTACGCTCCATGGAGGAAGGTGCTGTAGTCTGATAAGACTAAAATTGGACTTTTCGGGCATCAAAGAAAACGCTATGTCTGGCGCAAACCCAACACATTACCCAAAGACACCATCCACACAGTAAAACATGGTGGTGGCAGCATCATGCTGTGGGGATGTTTTTCAGCAGCTGGGACTGGAAAACTGGTCAGAGTTGAGGGAAGGATGGATGGTGCTAAATACAGGGATATTCTTGAGCAAAACCTGTACCATTCTGTGCTTGATTTGAAGCTAGGACGGAGGTTCACCTTCCAGCAGGACAATGACCCAAACACACTGCTAAAGCAACACTTGAGTGGTTTAAGGGGAAACATGTAAATGTATTGGAATGGCTTAGTCAAAGCCCAGACCTCAATCCAATAGAAAATCTGTGGTCAGACTTAAAGATTGCTGTTCACAAGCGCAAACCATCCAACTTGAATGGGCTGGAGCAGTTTTGAAAGGAGAAATGGGCAAAAATCCCAGTGGTAGGATGTGACAAGCTCATAGCGACTTATTCAAAGCAACTTGGAGCTCCAATTGCCGCAAAAAGGTGGCTCTACAAAGTATTGACTTTAGGGGGGGGGGTGAATAGTTATGCACATTGACGTTTTCTGTTATTTTGGCTAATTTGTTGTTTGCTTCACAATAAAAAAAAAACATCTTCAAAGTTGTGGGCATGATCTGTAAATTAAATGATGCAAATCCTCAAACAATCCATGTTAATTCTAGTCTGTGAGGCAACAAAACACGAAAAATGCCAAAGGGCTTGTACTTTTGCAAGAGACTGTATTTGGCGTTTTTAGTCACTCGAAAATCGCCCAAGCGAGGGAAAAAATGGCTGCCGAAAAACGTAAAATTTCTGAATCTGAATGAAAACGAGACTCCGCAACGCCAGGCTCGGAAAACTTACAAAATACACGAAGCTGAAGACAGTAACACATACGAACAACGCCAGGCACGTGGGACTTTGAAAATACATGACACTGAACACACTTACACGAACAACGCCCGGCACGCGGGACTTCAAACATTCGCAAACATTCACCACACACACAGAGGAGAACGACACAGGGAATGGACAGGGGGGGAGATGCTGCAAAGAGACACATGGGCGTTCATTGCGAACCAGACAATGAGAGCCAAAAGCGCTCATTGCGGTGCACAAGATAAGCCCTGTGAGCGGGAGAGGCTTGCAATGAGCACCAAAGGTGCTCAGAGGAGCAAAAGCCTCACATTGTGTGGTAAACAGCATTGCCAGCCTTACAGTTTAATTCCCATAATTTTTGATGGGTAATTTCCTAGTAAATCCTATTTGACACATCTGTAACTTGTCTTGGTTAAAATCATGAAAGGCTCACTAGTGTTTTCATTTGTTGATTTAATCACTGATAAGCAATCCAAACGGTATTTGAAGAAGATTTTAAAAGCTACATTTGAAATTAGCCTTGTTGCTTCCAGCAGATGTGCTTCTCTCCACCCCCTGTTTGGTTTTCAGGAGGTGGAACAGTTTCTGCTTACAATGCTGTCCTAAATTGTTTATCACTAGTCTTGATTTGCCTGCAATAGGCACTGTAGGGAAGTAAACAGATAAACAATGTTATCAGGACAATAATTAAATAACAGGAAAGCCACATGGATAGATCCTCTCTCACCCCCTGGACACCAAGGGCCCTATTCTATTGCCCAATTTGTACATTTAGACACACTTAAAATCACTCTTAATATTGCTACATATTGAGCAAATATTACTTATTGGCACTAATGAATTCTTAAGTCAATAGAATGCATATAGGCATTTATCAAAACTAACACCCAAAGACACATTTATGAGTTCAAGTCATTTGCAAGTAGCTAATAGAATATGGCGCCAAATCATGAGTGGAAAGCAGCATATCTGCTGAAGTCTAAACCACTAAAATTCACATGTAAGTTTTAAAAGCTATATAGATTTTTTTTTTTATCAAACACTGATGTTATCGCTGATCTGAAACTAAATCAATAAATAAAATCATATTATATAAATATTTTCTGTTGTTCCTTTCTATTATCTTTATGTGGACAGTCTTTAGAAAATATCAAACAAAATGTTATTTTTCATTCTCTACTTAAATATTTTCTATATTTCCTTTGTTTAGACAGATACCTACTCTTCTTGATCCAATGTGATTGCTAAACAATTACTAGTTGCCATCAAGAGTCAGTAATAATATACATCAGGTCAGTTACTAGTGAAACATAGTAAGCATTTGGTATGACATTCTTTGAACAATGTCAAGAACCCTAATAGATTCCCTCTCTCATTATGTGAATAGGCCATCACTAAGGTAGCGTTAGGATTTATATAATGAGTACACGTGTTTCTTCCAGTGAACGATTAAATAATACCAGAACATCAAAAAGAGGTAAATAGTTGGTATAAGAAGGCAGCAAAATATACTATTCTGTACAAATGGATTTTCCTACAGGAATTTCCAATGTCGGGTTGACTTTTTTTTAAAGAGTGCCCTACAAAAAAATATCTTCATGTATCTATTTTACAATGACACTTATAGTGACGACAAATACCCAGAGCTTGAATAGAATGTACTCTGGAAAAATAAAAATAAGTGGTATGATTGCTTTGCAATACTGAAAAAAGATGAAGTTATGTGATATGTGTTTAATAGTTGTCCTTGGAAATTGTACTTTATGTTCCAATAAAAAGCCGATAGACTGCTACTTTGTAAGGCCTATACCTGATGCTAGGTCTGAGATCATATTAAAATAATCTAGTTTAGTATTTGGTTAGGTTATTAATATAATAAATCAAGGTGGTGACGCAGATCTAGGCCCCCATTCAATTAAGGTTTAAGGGGTATCCGGTAGCCCGTAAGTGAGGTTGCAAGTTTATTTGTTGTTCAATTGGCCTCTCTTTGCGGGCTGTTTGGTTTAACCCGTAACTTACAACCTCCCGAAGCCTTTGATCTGACAAGGCTGCAAGACATCCGATCACTAAAATCGTTAATCACTCTTCAATTGCACAAATTGCTCAACACTGCAGCCGCAATCCAGCCTGCAAACGCCAAATGGCAGCCCAAAGCTTACAGGTTCCAAATAGGGCCTGCAAAGGGTTTACAGACTAGTTTGTAACACTGCAAATCACGATATAAAGACACCAATGCACTTGAAAACATGGGGAAACCAATGGAAGGCATTACAATTACATGCACAACAACTACCAAATATCAAATATTGCAAAACAATTTTTTTTATTTTCCACATAGGTTGTAATGGTCATGCACATGCCAATATGAAAAAACATGCTGCAACATGCTGAAAGCTATTAAAGACACACTACCTTATTAAATTACAACAAAAATACATGCAGATGGCTGACATATTAACCCTTTCACACTCACAAAAGCTCTAATGTGGACCCTAAAAATACAAAGATCATCTTATATACATTTCACAAGAAATTTGGGACAACCTAGCTCTATATGTCGCAATGTGTGTCCTTTAAATTATGTGTAATATGTGTAATCTGTAAATATGTGTAATCAAGGATTAAGTGTACAATAATAAATAGTAGAAGATAAAGGAACAAAACTACAAATCACTGCTCTGAAATCACTCCTGCTCTCTCTCACTTTCCAAAACCACCAACTCCGGGACCTGCGTGCTACTTCGAAAGAAAATACAACACAGTCAACGCATGGGCGGGTAGAACTCAAATGTATAATCTCCCTCTGTCAATCATCTGCGGCTAGACCACTTTCTATTTGCTGAGAGGCCTGTGTCGCACTACGTTATACCGCGATTGGATGGTAACGGCTGATCGCATCTTAACAGTTTGCGGCCGAGGGAGGGATTTATGGGCTTGAAGCATCAGCCTGTAACTCGCGCACTTGCTCAATTGAATAGTATCACACTTGGAGACGAACGTGAGCCCGCAACACACCCGCATACATACTGCCTACCGCGATCCAGTTGCGGGCTTGGAATTGAATGTGGCTCCTAGTCTAACTAAACTTCAATAAAGCCTTTGACACAGAACAATGCTAATTACCCAGTTGCTTTTTTTGGGAATACATTTGAAGACAATATAATGGATACTTATTTGTGGGAATTATATAAGGCGGGTGTAGTAAATGTAGTGTTTGCAGACAAAGGAAATGATAACTCTTCTCATACACTACTATTTCAAGGTAACATGTGTGCTGAAAAGGTACAAATCTGCAACAGTGTGAACGTTTCTGTTTGGGGCCCTTACAATTACATTTATAAAGACTACTGAAGCTGGAATGTGCTATAGTCTAATAAAAACTGTAAGGATTTTAGTTAATATGGGGATTCATATTTAATAGCATGGGGTAATAGTAGTACATGGTCAATCACACAACGTCATAGCACTACTAATAGTGGCTACTATGTAAACAGACATATAAGTCAGTGTTTCGTAAAGTTTGGCAAGAAGTTTGAGTGCTGTGAATAAAGTCACCAAAAGAAATTAATGGACATCTGCACAATAAAAAAATATATTTGGAAACTTTAAGTCTGACAAAGAGAGTAACATATGAGAGTAACATAGGCTAAGGAGAGGAACGGTATTTCCAGAACCAAAGTTTGCATAGGCATTTTCTTCTGTTTTATAAACCTCTATTGTATACTGGCAATGTTTATGTGCAGAGGGTTTGTGTGGGATAGGAACCGCCCCACACTAATGAGGTCTTGAAAATCTTCATGTGTTTACGAAGACAGTAACTAACTACAAATATAACAGCTATGCAGGCATCACATATATAGTTGTCAGCAATACGTTTTGTTGCTAAGCGAGGGCGCCGATGGCGCTCCTTGCGCTGGTGGAGATGAGCGCCACAGGTGCTCATCCCTATGACCCCCAATGACTTTCGGACAGCACATTTTTTTTACACAAAAAAATACGAACTGCGGGACTTTAAAAAAAAGAATTGTGGACAAAAACAATTACGACTCTAAAGGACAACTCGCACAAAGCGGCAACCATTAAAAAACTAAAAAATACACACAAAAATAAAATAAAAACCTTACCCACACCAAGGGGGGACACCCAGGACCTCTGCAACACTGCTTAAACCTCAAATTATGTCAAATTTACAAATTTTAGACACTTGAAAATCCCCTAAGCAAGAGAAGAAATGCAGCTGAAAAAAACGAAAACGAGGCTACACGACCCCTAAAGCCGCTAAATACCACAAAGCAAATACAGCTTTTACAAAAACCTGTACAACCTGCAACATACACAATTAGCAAGGATGCGTCATCATACAAACCCACCTACCACATACACATTTGCCGCCATTTTACAACACTAACTTACAGAATGCAGAAGTACACAGCTACACTAACGGTTTCCCGCGCACGCAGCCTATTTACACTACACACTGCACACATTGATGACACTTACACCTCAGCTCCACAATAGTGAAAACCTACATTGTATGCTGCAGGAACATCAAAACAGATTGTTAGCTCTTCAGCACAATGCTTCCTGCATATATTACTTACAAATAGGTAAAGTATATTACTTTATTAATGTATTACTTATTTAATTAGCATCAAAAAATACATATACACAAAAAAACAAGAAAAACAAATCTATCACAATAAATGCAAAAGCCATTCACTGCGCGCCTTACAACGAGCGCCAACGCTGCTCATAGCACACAAACTACACCAGGGGACAGCCTTGCAATAAGCGCAAAAAGCAGATCAGCGACGAACTTACAATGACAGCAAAAGCACCAAAGATAAAAAAAAATACAACAACCAAGAGGCTCGCAATGAGCGCCGAAGGATCTCAGACCACCAAAAAAAATTATGTCTCTGGCAAACAGCATTACCTGCCTTACAATTTTATTGCCCTTTCATTTTTTAAGTCACTAGTCACATATATAGTTCTCAACAGCGCAACCTTGGCATAATCTGTTGGTAACGCAACGTTAAAACTGCGGGCTCGCAAGGGCCGCGGTTGCGGCCAGGCAAGGAGCATCGAAGGCGCTCCTTGCGCTGGTAGAGATGAGTGCCATAGGCGCTCATCCCTACGACCCCGTACGATTTAAGCAGTGTGCGCCAAAGGCGCTCACTGCGCTGGTGGAGATGAGCGTCGTAGGCGCTCATCCCTACGACCCGCATGACTTGCGCATTATACCTACAACCCGTGGAACTACACATCAACACAAAACTCAAATACACAATTCACAGTGCAAGACCCGTAGCACTTTGAGAAAAACGGCTATAAAAAATTACGGCCCGTAATGCTTACAAAGGGAAACCGCCACTTAAAAAATAAAAATAAATACGAGATGCAAAAAATACGAGCTTAACGGCCGCACCACGCACAGCGAAAAACACGAAAAACAAACAAAATACAAACTAAAATAAAAAAAAATACACACACAGTGAGAGGGGACATGTAGGACGTCTGGGGATGAGGATACACGCTGATTTTAATACATTTTAAAAAGACTTTCGCCACTCGAAAATTACCTAAGCGAGAGAAAAAATGTCAGCCGAAAAAAACGAAAATGAGGCTACACGAACTCTAAGCACGCAAAACACCGCCAAGCACATACGCCTTTTACACACAACCGTACAAGCTACTAAATACACTTTTAGGAAGGATGCTAAATGCTCCATACCCGCCTAACACATACACAATAGCAGTCATTTTACAACACTAACTGCAAACTAATAACATTACCATTACAAAATGCGGAACTACACAGCTAAACAAACGGCTTCCCCTCGCGCATGCAGCCTATTTACACTACACACTGCACACATTGCTGACACTTACACCTCAGCTTCCCTGTAGCCTGATTGAGAGGGTTGTTCTCATGGAATTTAATATTTCATATTTAATTCTACTGATAACCATCTAGTCACAGTGGCAGTATTGCAATAGAACTGAATAGCATTAGTATCTGTATTCATATTTTGCTCTGGGTGACTAATCCTACTAGAAACCAAAGCAAACATTGGCTGCCACTAAAACTAAATGCAATACAGCCATTAAAATTAAAGGTTGTATGTAGTTATTTTAAACTTTCTAAAGTCATTTTGCAAATTGTTTAGTCAAGTTCTTGGTAAGAGCCTATTAGAAATGTAACACTTTGATCCTTTATTGATAATCCTGATTAGGTAATTATTTTTTTAATGTCACAAAGCTTTACATTATTCAAAGCAAAATTTGGATGATTATTATATTTGCTCTCAAGACTCCCTTTTATGGTTCACATATGTAATTTGCTGCTGCTTTGGGTTAAAATGTATACTTTACAACAGTTGTACATAATCCTGGTCCTCGAGGCACACCAACAGGCCAGAATATGAGCTCCAGAGTACAGATGGCTCCATCAAAATTATTGATCAGCTTGCATAACTATACAAACAAGGACACCCACAAATCCTGGTCATTGTTTTACATTGAAGATCTGCATTTTGATCTGCTGCCCTATAATGCACATTTGCAGCAAACAGTACAGATACCCCAGATCTGCAGTAAAAAGGCATAATGCACTTTTGTTTGCTATTATTTAAGATGTAAAGATGTAGGCTATTTTAATGTCTCATTTTGTAATGAAATTAGTAATTTTATACTGCAGAAAATACCATAAATTGTAAACTCTTTTTCCTGATATAAAGGACTAAGAATTGATGTATGTTGCAGTGCCACAAAAGACCACCAGGGAGCACTGTTTCTCCATCAACATGATAGCTGTTTTTTGTCATGTAGTCTGTTCTATAATTAATGCTTCTCTCTATGCTAGACTATTGACTGCACAATCCTCATACAAAATAGTAACCCTACATTATTATTAAAAGCATATTTCCTCCTGAAATTTTATTTTCTCTATTATGCTTTCTGTTCATTTGTAACATGCAGGAATACCTTGTAAGCTGTACCATGAAACATTTATAAACATTTAAAAATTCAAGATGATATGTGCAAGTTAGTGCTCATAGGTAACATCAGGTGGTCTGAAAGAACATTAGAAGAAGGTGATAACAGATATATGTTCCAGTTTTCCATAGTAAATCAAAACAAGTTGGAGGTTTCCCAGAGAGAGGGAGAATAGTACAGATCTTAATAACGATCAGGAATGCAAGAACATGATTCAAAGATGGAAAATTGAAGATTTAGGGGTAATGTGCAAAAGTACTATTTTGCAGAAAGGGCTAGTACATAAGGGGAACAGCAAAAGTGATAGGGAAACACAGTGCACGTATGCCTTGGATACATATAAGGTCATCTAAGGATTATTTAAGCACAGCTTTTAATGTAGATAGAATAGACAGACTAGAAGAACCATTTGGTTATTATCAGCCATCAAAATCACGTTTACAAGAGGTTCCCGGTTTACAGACCAACGGCTTACAGACGGCCCATACCTAAGAACAGGCTCCCAAGGCTTATTTTCTGTTTGTTTGAATATAAATAAAGAGCACAATAGTTTCTGTTACTTTTTATTACAGTGCAGGGGTATTATTATAGTATTACACTGTATTATTACCACATATAATCCATTACAGTATTAATATTATTCATCAGGAATCCTAGTTACATACAAATCCGATCTAAAGACATTCTCAGGAACGTATCTCATCTGTAACCCATTGACCACATTAATCAAATGGGGTTACAAGTAAGGATAAGTACAGAAAAATGAAAATACAAAGAGTTAAGTGGCGCATATTTATCAACCCAATATAAATGTCAGCTCCAATAGAAAACATAGGAAGCGTGGATATTTAATTCCCCTTTTATTTACCCTTACTTACCCCTCTTTGATAAATAGACCTCACTGATTCTTGACTATTTTACATAATTGAGCCAACTATGTTGCTTCATTATTATTATTATTATTATCGTTTATTTGTAACGCGCCAACATATTCCGTAGCGCTAGACATAAGTTAAGTTACAGGCAATGACAAGTGCAAGATTCACACATTGCAATGAATGGAGGGCCCTGTCTTTGAGCTTGGAATCCAGTGTCCATAGCGCTTTCCCTAAAGCACCAAAGCAGGATTGGAACTCGCAGATTTATAATCTAAAGGTATTAACTAAATACATTTTGTTCTGTAAATGAAAGCTACTGGAGGCATGTATTTAAAAAAAGTCTAATGCAGGAACAATAACTCATGTTCCTAGGTCAAAAGCTTAGGAAAATGTAAATATTTAAGGAAAGCTAACAACATATCATTGCTTTTATTGATTTTGCGAATACTGCAGGGGGCTTTGTTTGGAACATTTTTTATGAAAATGAACCTAAAATTTAATAGATTTCAATAAGAGAAATATGTTAGTCATTAGTGAATACTGTATGGCTCAACTCACAAACAACTTATATTGATTTTATGACATAATGAGTTTAGGCAGAGGCCCATTTCCACTGGCCAAGATGAGGAACAAGGGCTTCAATCAAGAAAGAAGAGGATGCATTCTGAAAATAAACATGGAAGTACCAGCTTATCCAAGCTTGAGTGAGGAACCTATGCATCAATGATCAACACTGGAAGGTGTCAAAAGGCTAGATAAAGTATTTTACCTCCCTTACAAGTATAATTGTTTTGTTATTTAGTATGTGGTATTTTTTTATTTTATTTAGTGTTTGCGACCATAGGGGTCCTTATAGACCCAAATGGGGGTGAGGGTCCATGGTGGTCCAATATAGCTCTCTGTGGATTGTAGGAGTGGTGTCATGGAGTCCTTGATGACTCCTATGCTACAGGGGTTAAACTTTAGGGCCCCACCATGGGTCTCAATTGCGACTCACATGGCATAGGGGTTACTATTAGGTAGCACAAGAGTCCATAAGGAGACATGTATAAAAGGGCTTAATTTTGTTGTGCCATGGGGATCCATGAGGTCCATAGGGCCCCATAAACAGGTTAATATTTGGTGTCATGGGGTCTATACAGACCACTATGGTTATACTTGAGTTTTGGAGGTAGTGGATAATAAGTGGTAATCCAGGGGATGCCTAGCTCATAGGGTGTAATGAGTATTAAGGCAGAAATCCAGGGGAAACCCAGACTTCTAGGGGGTAGTGTGTGTTAAGGGGCATCCCCAGGATCCCCTGACTCATAGGAGGTAGTGGTAACCCTTTAATTTTTTCATATTTGAGCAATCAAGTCTCAAATCCATCCAACACAATTGAGGTTTTCTTCTTCATAGTGATGGATTTAAGGCTTCCAGGCTACTTGGATATATTTTTCTGCTTTTATGGGGGATTGAAAGTACACATAGGTTTTTTTCTTTTTAATTTGGGCACTCAATAAGACTTGTGAGTAAACTTCTGCGAGTTTGGATATTGTTATTGGAGGCATGTGATAGCAATTTTTTAAAATATATATTGAACAGGTCTTTCTGATATTAGGAAAATTTTGAGCACATGGAACTTCTCAGAGGTTAGATTTACAAGTCTGATGTGAGAGCTCGGTAGTGTAGAATAAACTTCACCCGGTTCTTTTCTTATGGGAGCCAGTGTTCCACAGATGGAAAAAAAGAGGATTTGGTCCTGATTTACATCTGCCGACCACAATGCAGAACAATCCAACAATGCAGTTGTACGCTCTGTCTTTGCAGTGTTCAGCCTTCCAATTTTTTACTCAAATATTAGAGTTTTGACAAACATCTATTAGCAGCTGAGATTTGATATCCTATTGGGAAAATACAGAGCTGTATGTCATCAACACAAGGGTGATAGCTGAGATCAAACCCATACAGCATTGGAGGTAGAATAGAGCCTTGTGAATCCAGGCATAGGTTTTGTAGGAGTATATACCCTAGGAAAATAGCAGCGCTACACAGTCAACAGGACTTTTTCAACCACTTTATTACTGGTCCATAGGGTCAAATGTTTCAGAGTGGACACAAGAGAAATCAACAGTCTCTTGCTATCACAAGGTCACTAAACACATGAACAAGTGCTGTTTCTTTGCAGCCTTTTTTCTGATTCCTGGCTTCAACGGTAAATGTTACATTTTGTAGCCTGTAGTTTGCCGTTTAGTATGTTTTGAAGTGGTTTGACAATTGCTTCCTTTTGTTGTTCATGACGGATACTGGTGTAAAGAGAAGTATATTAGTATATACAGTACTCTGAGAGGATGAGTTGGGCCTGGAGCCTGGTCTTATTTAGTGGGACACACCTCTTAATTATCTGCACGATATCTGCAATGTCTTAACAGCTAATATTAGGACTGCAGTAAGTATGGGTCCTCTAAATTAAAGGTCCACTGTTGTCATATGCTTAAAATATATGTTTTCTACACTGGAAAAGAGGCAAACTATTTTTAGAATGCAAAATAAAATTATATAGCTTCTAATATGTTATCTTTTTATATGCAGTGATGCAGTGCTGGTATCATTTAGATTTTGGCTATTCGACTTTGTAGAGGATGGAAATATTGAATACACAAGAAGTTTCTATCTTCACAAAGGAAATGTGGCAACTGAGGTGCATTTGTTAGGTCTAATGGAATGGCTAACCCTTGCTTCAAGATCCACCACTCATCATGGTCATAATTTGGTTTTAGCACTCAATTTACCTCACCCAGAGCCTCTAAGTGCCTTGCATGTATTCACAAAGTGTTAAACCTCAATTGCTGCCAGTTTGGTGGGTTTTGAGAAGAGGTTTAAGAACAACCAGTCTCATGGAATGGAAATCCAGTCCAGAGAGTCCATAATTAAATACCTTTGCTCTTGACCTTCATAAAACATCATCACGGGAATGCCAGCTTGAACAGGGAACAGATTCTCTGTGACAAATGGGGTGAACTCATTGCATATTGGTATCACATATATAGTTGTGAGCATGCGAGTTGTTGCTAATGCTAGCAGGCTTGCGCAGCGAGCCTGCGGCCCTCGCAAAGCGAGGGGCGCAGTTGCTGACATGGAGCGTCAAAGGCGTTCAATGCCAGCAACTGCGTCCCTCGCAAAAAATACGTGACGACCCATTCCAAACATGCAAAAAACGGGCGAAAACGGCGCGCATGAAAACATCAGAAACACAATAAATAAAAACAACTAACACATAAAAAACTTACTTACAGCAAGGAGGGCATCCAGCACCTCGAAAAGTGAATTTACACGTCCATTTAAGTTCAAAAAAAGAGTTTAAACTGCCGTAAATCACCTAAGCGAGAGAAAAAATGCCCACCGAACAAAACGAAAACGAGGCTACACACACAACAAAACTACAGTGACTCGCAAAACTGAAACAACGCTACAGTCAACTTTACGAGGTACGTAACACATCCTATGCGGCACGTACCACACTTATATTAACCACCATTTTGACAACTACTACGCATAAAATGGCGGCTGGAACGCAAATTGTACGCTGGAACACAAATAGCGCATGCGTATTGCGTTCTAACAGTCTCAGGCACCTCAAAGTTTATAAATACTGCCTACTTTCCAGAAAATTCTACATTTCTACTCAGGTGATGAACGGAGTGACTGGATAGTTAACTGCTGCTGTTACTTGAGAAGATAATTATTTTCTAATTTCCTACTTTACACTGTGCACATTTCAACTGAGAGGTAAGCTATAATATATTACATTTTATTACCAAGACAGCAAAAAAAATAAAAAAAAATAAAAACTTTAACAATGAAAATGTGATTCATGTATAGTGACATGTGACACGCACATTTATGTGTATCATATATAGTGACATGTGACATGCACATTTATGTGTATAGGCCCTACAACAAACTAATGTTAACTCAAACTAATGAAACAAGTATATTTAAATGACATTAATTTACTGCAACTCATAGCAAAAAATAATATGACACTAATACATATGTAACCTAAAGCTGAATGTTTGCATTTTTTTTCACTATTCAAACAGACTCTGCATCAACAGCGTCACTCAAGAATTTGCACTGTGGACTGTCAAAGAGAATCACTTTTAAAGAACAGAAAGAAAGAGGAAAAGGTAAGATAGAAAAATACATTACATGCTCAAAAAGACCATGCTTTGCAAAATCAAAAAAAAGAAATATACAATTAACCATTTAACTTTATTTTTCAAACAGACACTACAAGAAGACTGGCGGATTAAGATTGGCAGGGGGGACCTTCTGTCATTCGGTCAAGAACAACACTTCAATCAAGGTATAGTATAAGAATTAGAAGAAAAAAAAGGAAATATATATGTTTAATGGCCGCCAATATAAAAATTTTAAGTTAAAAAAAAATAAAACAATACAAATTTAATAAAGAACAAAACAACACAGTTCACCAAACTTCACAAAGACCTATACAATTTATAAAGAAAGACAGTTCCAGAGAGAAAAAAAAAAGAGGTGGCCACAAAACAGGATAGCATCCAAAACATTAGCAACATACATAAAACAAAAGTATTCCTCCTCTTTAATGTAAAATAATCTCCAACCATCCCCCAGAAGCCAAATGCAACAACCAAAAAGTGGTGAACACAAAACAGGATAAAACAAGAAAGACCAACATGATATAGAAAAGGTAATTAACATTCAGTTTTACTGTACAACAACATTTAATCCTCATAAAGAAGACTAAGTAAGCAAATAAAGTATGAAAAATATGGTGGACACAAAACAGGATTGTACCAAAAATCACACAGATAGAAAAGTCAATTAATATTCTTTTTTACTGTTTATGAACCTATAAGCCTTACAAAGAAGCCTGAATAAGCATACCGAAACTGGTGGACACAAAACAGGATAATGCTAAAAACATTCCAATCATATCCAAAATAGGAAAAACAGTAATAATTACAATTAAAAAAAAAGGATAGCTGTAATATACAAATACAATTAAAGTATTTTAAAGAGTTGCACAAAAAACAGCATAGCAGAAAACTTCACTATGACAGATAGAATAGACCAAAACAATGAAATATGCAATTCATTATAAATACATTGAAATCAAATAACATTTTACTTTTTCTTTTACAACAGACAATGCGTGAAGAGCATCGGACAAAAACAGCGGACCAACAAAGATTCTGCTTGAAATCACACTTCAAACAAGGTACAGTATAACAAGTAAAACAAGAGAAAACTAAATAAACATGTTTGCTCTGCATCCATGTCAACAGAAAAAAAAAACACCAACAACAATAAGAACCACTAATTATAACCTTTAACAAAATATTACTGACACATTTGTCATTTACCTGTTATTGGTCTTTTAGGGACAACAATGTTTAAAAGCAAACCCAAACAGCATAGTCCACAAAAGTGTCAAAACACAGACTAAATAACATTTTTCATTCTAAATTACCAGGCGTAATGTACAATATTAAGCATAAAACCTAACCACACACATGACATAGAATACTACAACAAATAGTACTAACACCCAAAAAACAACAAGACAAACCTTTTCACAGCCCCAACATATAAGCCTTTAAATAAAAGATAAAAATACTATTACAACAACCCGCTGTAGGACAAATTACAGACTAATTTTTGCCCTCTACTATGCCTATAAGCCAAAAGTACAAAAAAAATAATAATTACAAAACCAAATAAAATATCCATTTCAATTAACACTATACACCTACTACATCTAGAAGAAACTATAATGTAATTACCTTGAGTGTGCTATGCATGTAAGCCAAAAATTACAACCTACGACAGAAAGTAAAAGCAAAAAAATAAAACACACTTATTTAACAATACAAAGAAAGTTCCGCTCCAATGAACTACAATCACATAGAAACAAACTTTTGATAATAAAAAATGTAAAAAACAAACTTAACATCTCAAACTAAACTAATGATACATTATTTTCTTTTACAGATTAACATGGCTGATAACGATAGTAAACAAGAAAAGATAAGACGTCAAGCTAGAGAACGACAATAGAGATGGGCCAACGAGCAGACACCGGAGCAAAAGGAAATTAGACGAGAAAAAGAACGCAAAAGAATTGCAAGCAAAAGACTATCACCTGCAAAAATTAAGGATACACCAAAAAAGCTATGAAGAAAACAAAGCATTTAGAACCTGTTCCTGAAACATCAGATGACATTTTACCTGAAAAAATAAAATATATACCAAAAAAAGCCACCAAAAAAACAAAGCATTTAGAACCTCTTCCTGAAACATTACATGACATTTTACCTGAACAAATAAAAGATATACCAAAAAAAGCCACCAAAAAAACTAAGCATTAAGAACCTGTTCATGAAACATCACATGACATGAAACATCACATGACACTGATATATGTTAAATTGTCCTTTACTGAAGCTTTTAGCAGTAGAGGTTCATAATTGTGGGGACATGAATACTCAATGTCAGTTTTATGAGGCTTATCATTTTAAACAGGAGAGACCCAGAGATTGCTAATTTATTAGTTGCTGTCAAAAAGGCAAGGTCAAACTTCCAGAAAGAAAAGAATTTCCAATCTATTTACAAAACATTATGACTGAACCTACTTTTCCAAACTACAAAAATGTTAAGACAAACATAAGATCCTACAATAGTGCCATATCCTTTGCATCTATGGGGGCAACATTAGCTGCTAATGTACCAGGACATAATCATTACTGTTTTAAAGTCCAAGGCCAAATTTACCATCAGACTTCACATTTACATCCAGAGGAAGTAGAGCAAAGAACATTTGCTCAACTATATGTCCTAGATACAATGGAAGCTGTTGACCAACGTATGCAGCTGCAAGAAAATAAAAAATGCTTACCCAGTGTTTTTATAGAGCTAGATAACATTATGGCCAATAACCCCTACACTAAAGCTTATAAAAAATTGGCAGAAGTAGAAAATGAACAACAACTTCATGCACAAAGACATCAATTACCAATCCCAAAGGTCAATATGTTGCTTAAAAGAGATAGACATACTGATAAATGTCGTTATAACTTGCCAACATCAAATGAGGCTGCAATGGTGTTTCAAAATGATGAAGGAGAACCACCATTTCAAAGAGACATTAGAATATATCCCAGAAATGAGGAGCAACCATTCATCAATATCAGTATCTTAAGTCCAAATTTAGATCCAATGACATATCCCCTTTTTTTCCCACACGGAGAAGCAGGTTGGCAACCAAAATTAACACTTCCCAGTTACCCAAATGCTAAAGCTAGAATCCGCAATAATGTTTCTATGCTTGAATTTAAAGTAGCTCAAATTGCCATTCGAAATACATTTAATCCTATTTTATGTGGTGGAAAACTAACACAACAATGGATTATTGATTCCTATTTGCAAGTTGAGGCCAATAATTTAAACTTCATAAAATATCAACAAGATAAACTACGTGTAGAACAATATTGTGGACTAATGGACTATGTTGCTGAGGTGGCTACAAGCAGAGACATGACAGCTGTCAAAGCCATCATTTTACCATCTTCTTTTCAAGGATCTCCTCGAAATATGAGAGAAAGATACAATGATGCTATGGCTATTGTCACCAAATTTGGCAAACCCGATTTATTTATTACATTTACATGTAATCCCCAATGGCCAGAAATTACACAACATTTACTTCTTGCCCAATGTCCTTCCGATAGACCAGATTTAGTAGCGAGAGTTTTTAAAAATAAATTAAATGAATTAATACGTGACATCACTATAAGTCACTTATTTGGCAAATGTCTTGCTTATGTATATACCATTACATTTAAAAAAAGAGGCCTTCCACATGCACATCTTCTCATAATACTTCAAGAAAAAGATAAATTAGATACTGGTGACAAAGTGGATTCAGTCATTGTTGCTGAACTACCAGATCCAGAACTATATGGTAGACTATATGAGATTGTTACTCATCGCATGATTCATGGACCCTGTGGTGACCTTAATCCACAGTCACCATGTATAGAAAATAATAAATGTTCCAAAGATTTTCCAAAAGATTATAGAGACAAAACGTATGCCAATTGTGATGGCTATCCACTTTATAAAAGATGAGAAGGAGATAGTGCCATTATTCCTGGGAAAAAAGTTGACAATTAATATGTAGTACCCTATAATCCACATTTACTCATGAAGTATAATGCACACATTAATGTAGAAGCCTGCACTTCCATCACATCTGCAAGACATAGAAACTTAAACTTACTAGCTGATGATACAGAATGGGAAAGATGTTTAGAAGAAGCAGCACTATGTCAAATGCCACGGCAGATGACAGAACAATTTGCATTTATTTGTATCTTCTCAAATGCTCGAAATGCATTAGCTTTGTGGGACACATTTAAAAGTAATATGGCTGAAGACTTTATGCAACGATACAATTAACCTATTGCACACTTAAAAGCGTTAATGGAAATCCAAGAAGTATTTTTAACTCATGGATTAAGTTGTGCAAGTTTTAATTTGCCTGATCCAGGTCTTATAGATGACATAAACTTTGAAGACTATGACATTCAACTACAAGTACAAATAACAGAAAAAAGACTTGCAACTTTAAATACGTTACAATTGCAAGCATTTAATGCCATTAAAAATGCAATAGATGATGACATGGTCAAAGAGCGTTATTTCTATCTTGATGGACCTGGCGGATCAGGAAAAACATATCTATATAATTTATTAATGAGTTTTGTACGAGCACAAGGTCAAATAGCACTGCCGTTTGCCACTACTGGAATTGCTGCACTTTTGTTAGAAGGTGGAAGAACTGTACATAGTGGGTTTAAATTTCCAGTGCCTATTTTAGAAACCTCTGTGTCAGATATTCGCATGACATCATTACAAGCAAAAAAATAAAAAAAAATTAAATTAATTATAATAGATGAGGCCACAATGATGTCATGCTATGACCTCCAATGTATTGACCGTTTGCTTCTTGAAGTCATGGGTAATACTTTTCCATTTGGTGGAAAGGTAATGTTGTTAGGTGGCGATTTTAGACAAATATTACCTGTCGTTGTACATGGAAATCGAACTGACATTATCGAAACCTGTATAAAGTCAAGCACACTATGGAAACATTTTACCCATCTTCAACTGCAACAAACTATAAGATTAGAAGGCCAAAATGATTTCAATGATTGGCTTATTAAAATTGGAGAAGGCTGAACAGAAAAAATAGCAAATTTACCTGACGACACTGTGCACATCCCACCTCATATGATTTGTCACCAAGATCTTATATCGGCTATATTTGAAGGTAGCATAAATAACCAGGAATATTCAGAGCTTGCCAACCAAGTTATCCTAACCTGTAACAATAAGGATGCATTTATCCTCAATAATGAAAGTCAGGCAAACTTTTCGACTGAATTCATAAACTCACTAACTCCTTCTGGAATGCCACCATATATTTTACAGCTAAAGAAAGGTGCAATTGTCATGTTACTGCGAAATATGAACCCCAAAAAAGGCCTATGCAATGGTACAAGATTAATTTTTCAACAATTAAAGGACCATTTCATAGATCCTGACATTTTAACTGGTACCCATAAAGGAGAGAGCGATTTCATGCCAAGAATAGATCTAGCACCAAGTGAAAGTACTCTCCCTTTTATACTTCAAAGAAGACAATTTCCCATCATTATGGCATTTGCCATGACCATTAATAAATCACAAGGACAAACTTTCAAATCTGTGGGTATTTTCTTAGAACAACCAGTATTTGCACATGGACAATTGTACGTTGCCTTATCACGGTGCAAAAATTCACAGGCTATTAAAGTTTACATTGAAAAGAATGAAAGTCAAGGTGATTTATTAGAAGATGGACGTATTTTTACTAAAAACATTGTCTACTATGAAGTACTCTAACTTTTCATTAAACAAACAAAAGCAATGCAAAACCAATTTAAAAGCAAATGCAAAAATATAAAAAAACCCACAATATAACCACCAAATTTTGAAAACAAATACACATAAATGTCCGTTACCATCAAAAGGTCATTATTACGCAACAGACATTACATTTACAAAAACAATATTTTCCTGTGTAAACTACATTAAATTGTCAAACATATACAGAACACTGCTTACACAGCGTGCAACAAGTTTAAGTTCTTGCGTTCTCTTTTTAGAGAACCACTTTTCCACAGACGAAACAATATGTGCGATTTAAAACAATTACTACAGCAACAAACAAAGGTCAACCATTGAAAAATGCAAATCAATAAACAATTCAGTCATAATTAATGGAAGTACTGTTTATGCATGATTAGCCTCACAAAACACTTGCCTTGCATTATCTTGACAAATTCTGTTCAAATGTTAATTAACTATGTTACTGTTTCTAATGTTACAAGTTTGAAAAAAATATTTTCAAGTTCCTTACTCAGACAGATAAGAAAGTTCAAGTTTAAAAAAATATACTTTCAAGTTCCTTACTTAGACATATTACAAAGTTCATGTTAAGAGCTCAACCACATTTTAAGTCACAATGTAAATGTTGTCTTTTATGTTAAACATTAATCCAGGGAGTAATCTGATCACCAGTTAATGGGGTCAGGAAGGAATAACATTTTTTCCCTCTCTGATACAATTGGCTACGTTTTAAGGAGGGTTTTTACTGTTTGCCTTCCTCAGGATTCAATGTATATTTAAGTTAACAATTCTTGAGATAGTACTTGCATGTTAAAAAAACATTACCTCAAGTTTACAATACTGATTAATTTAAAGTTCAACTGTTCTTACATTCAAATGTTTATACTTTTAATACAAAATGCTTTAACAGTTACTGTTGAAGAAAAGAACATTTTACAAAAATAAACATGTTTAATATCACAATGGTACCTTTTTCATCATAACTAAAACCTTACAAGTGTCAAATACATATATTAATAACTAAACAATTTTTCAAACATACACATCTCATTGCCGTCATTTTTTGAGTCTGACTAAAAAAATTATTAAGTAAACTATTTTTCCCCACGTTGGATGTGCGGCCGTGAACATGATCAATTAGTCAAATCCATAGTTACGGGTTTAAACAGAGCCAATGGCAAATGAGATCGTCATCATTACGTCACTGAAAAATGGAGGTTAGAATTCAAAGCCTAACGGGTTTTAATTACGAGTTACGATCGGACCCGCATTTCAGAAATAATGCAATATTAATAAATCAGTAAATATGATATTCAAGTTCATGCGGGTTCCATTATATATATTAACGCATTGATTACCCGGATCGATATAACACAGAAGTGAAACATTAAAAAAAGTATTTTATATTGCAGTTTTGCGAGCTTGAGAATGTTGTGCTATTAATTTTTATACCTAACATCACTTTCCCTTTACTTAAAAGTACAGTAGTGTGTGTATATTTGCATTTACAGTGCTACGGATAGGACTTTAACCCCCTAGCAGGCTTGACAGGACAAATGATTTACAGTAGTAAGTTCAATTTTCGACATCCCTTTTTTTGTCCTTAATTGCAAGTCGTTGGCGGGTTGCTTTACGTGGCCAATTGAAAAGCCACAAGTCTTACAGGCTACGTTACAGGTTACGGGTTACACGTTGAGGGAATTTAATAGGGCTGCAGGACTATTAAATGTGGATATGTGAGTATGGCCTTACCAGGCTCAAGAAAGATTGTAATGTTTGTCACTACTGTATGTACAGTAGGGCTTTGTGACTGTCACCATTTTATGGACTTTGGGATTGTGAGGGTTAATACTGTCTGTTTTGGCTTATTGGAATGTAAGTTTACCAGTTGTGCATTGTATAAAATGGATGCCATGTTGGGTTCCCCAAAATGTGGATTACAGGACAGAGTATATAAATGTTGGGGCTTCAGAGACTTGCAAGTGTCAGAAACAACTTACTTTCAGTTAGAAAGTTGCTGGGAGTGAGATCACAGCATAACAGACTGTGAGCCACATTCAATTCCAAGCCCACAACTCGATTGCAGATGGCCGAATGTCTGTGGGTGTGCTGCAGGCTCCCGTTTGTCTCAGATTGCAATTCAGTTGAGCAAGGGCACGAGTAACGGGCAGAAGCCTCAAGCTGATAAATCCCACCCGCATCCACAAACTGTTATGGGGCTGGCCGAGATGCGATCGGCCGTTACGATCCAATTGCAGCATAACGTAATGCGGCCTCTCAACCAATAGAAACAGGTCTAGTCACAGATGATTGACAGAGGGAGATTATGAATTTGGGTTCCACCCGCCCATGCGTTTACTGTGTTTTATTTTCTTTCGAAGTAGAACGCAGGTGCTGGAGTTGGTGGTTTTGGAAACTGAGAGAGAGAGAGCAGGAGTTATTTCAGAGCAGTAATTTGCGGTCTTGTTCTTTTCTCTTCAATTATTTAATATTTTACACTTAATCCTTGTTTGTTCTCTGATTGAGCACCTCTATTTTGTTTTTTTGTTTATGCAAATGACCCTTAGGGATTAGTCTCCCTAAGGGTGATAGAGGAATCCAGACGTGGACCCCTTGCTCACTCACTATGTCTTAGGGAGTTATCAGCTACACCTCACCGACGAGGCCTGAAGTAGGCCGAAATGTACGTCTGGGGTTTGCTGTTTCTCCTGTTCAGGGTAGAATTGCCTGGTATTTTGGGGCTGGGCCACTCTAGTGAGTGGGACCAGACTGATAAACTACAGGATATTTCTCCCTGTGAAGGGCAAAAGTGAGCTAACAGAGGTTGCTCTTAGAGTGGGTTATCATGTCCACAGAACTAACCTATTAAGGTTACTTTGTTCTCTGATTGAGCACCTCGATTTTGTTTATATATATATATATATATATATATATATATATATATATATTTATTTATAATATATATATATATATTAAATATGTATTAAGTGGTAAGTACTGAAAGTATTTATTAATTTAATAAATATTCTTTTATATATATATATATATATATATATATATTATAATAAATTATTATTTGTTATGCATGTTACAGGTCTCACTAACTTTTTTCCAACAGATTAAATGCTATTCTAATTCCTAAAGACTCTGATTGGTTGAAATCAATGTCAATCAGCATTTCAGCCAATCAGACTCTTCAGGAATTTGAATAAAAGGCGGAGCATTGGAAAAAAATCAATTAGTCGGCGGGGAGCTCCTTGAACGAGGAGCACTATTATCTAGGTGTTTTTTTGTTGTTGTTTTATTTTATAGAGCAACAGGTTTTTTAGGTGGAGGCCTATTTGCAGGGGCCAGAAGGAGGATCAATGACTTCTATCAAGATTGAAGAGGACTGGATTCTTCAATCAAGATGGATAGCCACAATATTCAGGGCAGAAGGTCGCCGTTGGAGGGGTCAATTGGGCAGGTATGTTCTTACTTATTGTATGTCCCCCCACCACTATTTTTATTTCATTTTTTGAAGTGTCAGGCAATGCATTTTTTTTTCCAAAAGTTTTTATTAGGTAACCAAATAAACCGGAGGATTACATAGAAGCCAAGTAGCAGTTTGACATTATTACAATCATACCCAATTAAGGGGAAAAAGAAAGAAGAAAGGGTTAACATTACATTACACCATAAGAAAATACCATATAATAGTCAAAATAAAGTTAACCAAAAAGATCTATCCCCACTTGTGGGAAGGTCGAAGGGTAGCCAGGTTACCTAAATTTTTCCAATTTTCTAAGGAAAAAGTTTACCTAAAATAGAACAGTTTGGTAGGCTCGGTCTAGCAGAGCAAACATCCAGAGCCTAGGTAAGAAACGAACAAAAAAGAATAACAAAAAACAAACTATGTTGTATAGACACAATATAATAAAAGAGAAAACTAAAAAGCACTGTTGACTGCACAATAAGTTCAAATTTGCAAACAGATTTTTGTCTCAAGGGTATTGAAGTATAAGTCCTGTTGGTTACCAGTTCGGATCCACAGCCCGTCCCGCCTCCTCCAGTCCCTGGTCCACAGCTCCAATCTAAGTATTAGCAAAAGATAGCACAATGTTAGTTCAAAAGATTTCCCATGATAGGGGGCTATAGGGAGAATGAATCCAGGGATTCCATATCTGGAGAAAAATAGAAATACGGTCCTCCAGTAAATTGGTTAGCCTTTCATTTATTGCAATGTAGTTCATCTTGTTGATGACTGATTGTAAAGTAAGAGTGGGAGATTTCCACTGTCTGGCTATATGACTCTTTATTGCTAGCATTAAGTTCTGAAGGAGTCTATTTTGTTATTTTGATAGTGAGGGGACAGCGTGCCCTAACAGGCCTATGTCTGCCTTAGCCATGACAAGCGTGCCAAATATGGTTGAGGCTAGTTGGAAAACCTTGTTCCAAAGAGACTGAACCAGGGGACATGACCGCCACCTGTGTAAAAAGGTTCCAGAAATGTGACAAGCTCTAAAGCAGTTAGGATTGGGGGAGCTTTTCCATCTAAATAGTTTGTCCGGGGTGATATATATCCTATGAAGAACCTTAATAGAGGTCTCCAGAATATTACTGCTCAAAGATCCCCTGGTTAGGCTTCGCCAAGAGTTCTGCCAAGTCTCCATATCCCACTTGCAACTTAAGTCTTCTTCCCATCTTTGCATATATTTTGGAAGGGGGGTGGCGGGAGGGGAATTAAAAGTATCATACAGGATACCCACAATACCCTTTGTAAGAGGAGCCGATAGGCATAACCTAGTAAACCAATTTGAACTCAGTTTATCTAGTGTATGTTCTAACGTGGATAGAAAGTATTTCAATCTAAAAAAAGTATAATGTTCCTGAATGGGGATATTGAATTCTTCTTTTAGTTGAGTGTATGTTAGGGTAGTATTATCTCGATACCAGGAATTAACCGTCATAATAAAGAGACTGCAGGGAGAGTATCCGGGAATCTGGGATTGGGTATTAAGGGAGAAGGAGTGCGGTACCTCAGGATCATAAATGTGGACTACAGAGTGGTCGGACCAGGGAGCCAGGGGCGTATTTCGGAGGCAACTAAGCCATCCGACAAAGATGAATCCATTAGCAATGTGTCTATTCTAGAGTATGAGCCATGCACTGGGGAGTAAAACGTGTACTCCCTTTCTGCCTGATGTTTCAGCCTCCAAGTATCCAGCTGATGAAGCCCCTCAAGAAATCTATGGATGCGCTTATGTTTTTTGGAGAATTTATCTCCCTGGGACTTAGGGGACCTATCCATTCTAGGGTCTAGAGCTAAGTTGATAGCCCCCCAGAATTATTTTGCCTGTATCTATTAAATTGAGATGAGCCAGAAGTTTAATGAGAGTATTATGGGGGGCAGTAGTGGGGAAGTACAGAGCTATAAGAGAGATCCTAGTATTCAGAAGGGACCCTGTTAGCAAAATGTAGTTGCCCTCTGGGTCAATTTTATCATTTTTTTAAAATTGCAATGTTAAAGATATATTGCCTGTCACCCCTATTATAATTGAATATTTAATTGGGGGTCTTTATAGACCTCCAGTGATATAGGGGGCATGGAGGGATCCCCAGGCCTCAGTAGGTAGTTAGGTAGCTAGGTGGGTGGGTGCTTGGGGTGGTTCCCAGGTCATGCGGGCCTGATTGAGGTGGATCCCAGGCCCTGCGGCCTGATTGGGGTGTTTCCCAGGCCCTGCAGACCTGATTGGGTTTGTTCCCAGGCCCTGTCGGTCTTCATGGAGGGGTCCCCAAGCCTTGGTAGGTAGTTAGGCTGGGGTCGGTGCTTGCGGTGGTTCCCAGGCAATGACGGCCTGCATGGAGGGGTTCCCAGGCCTCGGTAGGTAGTTAGGTTGGTGCCTGGGGTGGTTCCCAGGCCCCGCGGACCTGATAGGGGTAGTTCCCATGCCCGCGGGCCTCATTGGGGTTGTTCCCCATCAACTAGGGCCTGCATGGAGGGGTCCACAGGCCTTGGTAGGTAATTAGGTGGGTGCTTGGGGTGGTTCCCTGGCCCTGCAGGGTTGATTGGGGGGAGTTCCCAGGCCTGCAGGCCTCATTGGGGTCGTTCCCAGGCCCTACGGGCCTGCATGGAGGGGTCCTCAGGCCTTGGTAGTTAGTTAGGTGGGTGGTGGGTGCTTGGGGTGTTTCCCTTGCCCCGCGGGCCTGATTGGGGTGATTCCCAGACCCTGCAGGCCTGATTGGGGTAGTTCCCAGGCCAAGCGGACCTGCATGGCCTTGGTAGGTAGTTAGGTGGGAGGGTGCTCGGGGTGGTTCCCAGGCCATTTTTCCTTCCAGGTGCATAACGTTACATTTATTCATATTAAATCCCATCTGCCATTTATTTGCCCATTTCTCTAATTTCTGCAAATGCATTTGGAAAGAAAGTACATACGTACCTGATTTAATTACCTTGCACAATTTAGTGTCGTTAGCAATAATGGAGACAATACTTTCCAGTCAGACTTCTAAGTCATTTAGTGATGTTGCAAACATCACATTTTCGGTTCGCGAACAGCGGACGTGAACTTCCATCAAATCTTCGCGAACTGGCGAACCCGGCGAACCGCCATAGACTTCAATGGGCAGGCAAATTTCACAACCGACAGGGACTCTTTCTGACCACAATAGTGATGGGAAAGTTGTTTCAAGGGGACTAACACCTGGACTGTGGCATGCCGGAGGGGGATCCATGGCAAAACTCCCACGGAAAATTACATAGTTGATGCAGAGTCTGGTTTTAAGCCATAAAGGGCATAAATCACCTAACATTCCTAAATTGTTTGGAATAACATGCTTTAAAACATCAGGTATGATGTTGTATCGATCAGGTAAGGGTTACACCCGCTTCACAGTAACAGACCAATCCCCCCGTTTAATGCACCGCAAACAACCGCAAACAGTCCCTTTGCACAACCGCAAACTCCACATTTGCACAAGGTTGGATACCAAGCTAGCCATGTCCCGTTCCTTGTCCTCACTGATGTCATTGAAGGTCACTTTCTCCACCCAGCCACCAAGGGTCCCCGGAAGGTGACAACAAGCCCCCTGGGACGCCTGCTGTGTTTGGTCTTCCACCTCCTCAAAGCCACCTTCCTCCTCTGACTCCTCTTCTTCAGACTCCTCTCTCTGTGTTGCCTCTGTCTGCATTATTATAAGGTGTGTACTGTTAAGTAGTACTATTCCTATCAGTTTAATCCCTGTTACGTCCACTATTAGAGGACATGTATATGGCATTGATTTTTGGAACAGTGAGATGGAAAAAGATGCTTGGTCGGACCTCCTACTTCAAATTTGGGGCACTGCGCGTGCAATCTAAGGTGCCACCAGATATGAGTGTCACTGTGCACTGGCAAAAGTTGGCAGAGTAGGTGCTGTAGGCCTCACACACACGCCTGTAGGCAGGCAACTGATATTCAATCGATTACAGTCAAAAAAGTGTTGTTTTATGTCACTGTACACTACGTTTGCACCAGATATGTGAGATGGAAAAAGATGCTTGGTCGGACCTCCTACTTCAAATTTGGGGCACTGCGCGTGCAATCTAAGGTGCCACCAGATATGAGTGTCACTGTGCACTGGAAAAAGTTGGCAGAGTAGATGCAATAGGCTTCACACACACACCTGTAGGCAGGCAATTGCTATTCAATCTATTACAGTCAAAAACTGTTGTTTTATTTCACTGAGCACAATATAAGCTGTGAGCCTGACACAGGCAGGCAACTGAAATTAGATTACAGGAAAAAAATGGTTGTTTTCAATGTATGGTACACCACCAGGTATGAGTAGTGAAAATAAGCACAATATAAGCTGTTAGGTGTTAGCCTGTCACACACACACACTGGCAGGCAGGCATATGCAATTAGATTAAACAGAAAAAAATTATAAAAAAAATAAATGATGTTCTAGCTCTAAAAAGAGCTTTTTGGGTTGCTGTCCTTGCAGCAGATATCAGATGAGTCCTTCAGGTCTGGAGTGGAAGCTAAATATACAGCCTGGCTATCTATTTCCCTATTAAATCTCCAGCAGCTACACTATCTGTCCTCTCACAACGAATGCAGCTTCAGAATGATTCTAAAATGTATGCTGTCCTTCGGAGTGTATGCTGCTAATTGGCTGGAATATGTCTGTTGACTGTGAAGTGCAGGGTCAAAGTTTCCTCAATGATAAAGTATAGGGGGCGAACCGAAAAGCGCATGTGTTCGCCGTCCGCTGCGAACACGAACATGCCAAAATCGCTGTGAATAGTCCGCGGGCGAACTGTCCGCGACATCTCTAAAGTCATTAATAAATATGTTAAAAAGGAAAGGACCTAATACTGAACCCTGAGGAACCCTTCTTACCACATTTGTCCAATCTGAGTATGTTACATTTACAGCAACCCTTTGCTTCCTTCAAACTCCAAAACAACTACATCCACTGAGTTGCCTTGATCCAAGTTCCTACTAACCTCCTCATAGAAACTAATTATATTTGTTTGACATGTCCTATCCCTCATGAATGCATTTTTAAGGTTAAGGGCAGGAACTAGGGACTAGGGGATATACTGTCATGGCTGAATTTCTTTGGGAAATACTGCATTGTTTGTTATATGTTTCTACCAAAGTCACTATTCAAAAAAAATTATGTAAAATGGTGGCCATTTTATAACCACTCAGGTATTATATTGGGAGAGGTAATTGTGTTTTTTTTTAAAGATTAAGTGAATAGGTTTACACTTTGAATAACTTACTTTCTATATAATTATTACATTTCTCTCAGTACTCCCTATTTTTGCTGTAATTTCACTAAACAATATCACCATCTAAAAGCTACAGCTTGATACTATGGCCTAATAAGATGTCAGTTTGTGATTTCTACTTCACCAGCTATCAAATAGTGTCACCTTCACAATAATGTTGCTTTTGATTGTTTGATGCTTTTTTAATGCAACTCATTGTTTTGACTTACTACAGTATTTCAAAGTATATTTTCCAGGTCCACTTTAACAAGACATGTGATTAAATTTTCAGTATTTTTAACGTCACACATCAATATGGTAAATAGGTCTTGACTGAGGGACATGGAATAATACAACCAGATCTTGTTATTCTAATTTCATTTGCATCAGACTGCAGCCAGGCACATAACAAACAGTGGCTTTGCTATTTCCAACCCAATTCATGAATGTTGAATCTATTTACACAGGTTTGCAATTCAAGTAGTTACAATTTGCTACTTCTGTTTATAAGATCACAGTTTTAGAAATATGTATGGATTTTAAATCTTTTTATCTTTTACTCTGTTGTCATTTTACCAATAGCTAACTAATTATAGCATTACACTTTGGAAAAAACATAAAACAATAAAATATAGTAAAGAAGCAAAAATTATTACAAACACAATAAATCTATTTAAAGATCTATGCATAACATGTTAAATGTAATACTTTTCTAATGACCTTTATATTTTCTTAGGAGAATAAATACTCTGAATCCAGCCATTTTACATGGCTCTCACAAAAAAAAATATGTACAGCCTTATTAAATTGCGATTCAGTAAATTTAAAAGGGCTCTATTTAAGCACACAGCATATTTTTTTTTTAGTTAGTGAACTTCTATCCAAAAGCAAGGTCTTCACTAACTAAAAACTTCTGTAAAATAAATATGCCATGTGCTTATATTAAGCCCTATAGAATTTGCTGAATTGCAATTTAATAAGGCTGCTAATGTGTGTATGTAAGAGGCTATGACAATGAACTATAGTAGCCTTTATAGCAATACTACACACTAAAATGTGAACACACTAAAAACTAGCCTTAATTTCATCCTACACAAATCCCTCTCTTTCTCTCTATATGTATACAAATAAACCTCCTCTCATAGCAGGAAAAAAATTATATTGCTAAAATATCAATGTGGGAGTTAATGCCCCATCCACCACTTTATGCTATATACAGTAGCAATGCATAAAATTAAGTTTGGGGATATCCTCCATTCCCACAGTACTGGAGCTAAGAAACCTTAATAAAACCTACCTACTTAGGCCAACTCTATCCTCTAACAGGCCTTGAGATTTAGGTATTATGAGGGTCCATAGAAACCACCATGGTTGAGGCGGGGGCAAACAAGGAGGGGATCATACATTTTCACTTATTCATTTTTTTAAATTAGATTACCATTTCCATGCCGCAATTACAGCAATGAATGATACAAAATTAGCAACAGTGAGTGTCTTTACATGCACACGCTAAGGCTTGTGTTTAAAATGCTCATTATATTTTCCCTCCTAGTGTTTGGTCACAGATTGTACGAAGTAACCCCTATAGTGTAGATGAACAATTTGTGTATGATGATAGGATTGAAGGAAAGACACTTAGAACACCCACCCTAAAAATACACATGCTTAATTAGTAAAATGGGTCTTATGTATTGATTTATAAAGGATTAATGAAGGACCACCAGGGCAGGACCAGTGAGCTGGTATCCGCAATGGGGGTCCCTTGACTTGGTGGGTCCAAGTGCCGGCGGAGGAGGCGGTAGCGGGCCTCGCGCGAGAGGTTGCATTTGCTCCGCCTCCTTAGGCCAGCGCGGGTGCCCCTTTATAAAAGCATTTGAGATTGTTAAGTTTTTATATTTATAAAATATATATATATATATATATATATATATAAAAAATAAAAAATAAAATTAATAAATAAATATATGTAATGTAAATAAGTCAATATTCAGCAAGATTTTGTGGCTGACATGGTGAGCTTATGGTTGTGTGTATGTGGTTTGTTGCAGCAGAGTTTTAGCAGTTGTGTTGGGGCGGGTGGGGGAGTTGCCCGGGCCAATGGTGAGAAGGGGCCGTCCCTACCCCTGGGAAGGTGTGACGGCGGCACAGAGGTTGATAGGGTTACTGCCAAGCCCGGGGCTCCTCCCCCGTTGTAGTGAAATAGATTCACCCTGCTTTATTGTGAATAGGAATATCAAACCGGGTTAAAAGTGGGGATAAGCGTGGGAATCTGTTGTTCTGTGTTACTTTCTCAGGGTGTGTAAAGTCATTTATTTTCCAATAATCCTGCTAAAAACAGTGGTGGTAGTAGCTGAAACATTCCCACTGTACTACTATAAACTTCCTGCACATTCAAAATCGCCTCTCAACTCAAACGCAGTAAAATATTCCACCTCAAAATGATTCTATATAAAATTTAATAAATTAGAGGCTGTATTATTTTTTCATATTCTAAAAACATTTTGCATGTTTCCAAGTGTATTTCATCAGAATATATATTTTAAACATCTGACTACCAATGGAGATATTTAATTTCACTTTTTTACCATCACATATATAGTTGTGAGCGTACGAGTCGTTGCTCACGCTTGCGGGCTCGCGAAGCGAGGGTCCGCATTTGCGGTGGTGGGAGCATCCCAACATCGGCTGTGTTAACACACACATACACACACACACAACTTCATAACAAAAAAAAACTCAAAGTCGCCTCACACCCGCTTACACCCAGACACACAGACGCAAGACTTAACAAAAAAACAGTAAAAAAGGCCCTTCACACGCTCTTAACACACATACATCGTCGTACACGTAAAAGCTAACTGCGTATATCGCAAAAAAATACGGCAACATCGCAAAAAAATACGGCCGCATCGGAAAAAAATACGGCCGCGAAAGACCCATTCCAACCGCCGCGCATCAAAACATCACAAACAGAAGAAATAAACACAACAAACACATAAAAAGCTTACTTACAGCACGGGGGGGCATCCAGCACCTCCAAAAGTTCATTTACACGTCCATTTAAGTCCAAAACAAAGAGTTTAAACGGCCGAAAATCAGCTAAGCGAGAGAAAAAATGGCCGCCGAACAAAACGAAAACGAGGCTCCAGACGTAACTACACTACACTTACTCGCAATAATGAAACACATACTATGCGGAACGGATCACACTCATATTAAACACCATTTTAACCACTACTACGCACAAAATGGCGGATGGAACGCAAATTGGAAGCTGGAACGCAAATAGCGCATGCGTATTGCGTTCTAACGGTCTAACTTTCCAGAATGTTCTACAAGTTTATAAATACTGCCTATTTGACAGAGAAAAATACATTTCTCCTCAGGTGATGAACAGAGTGACTTCAGACATAACTGCTGCTAAAACTTGAGAAGATAATTTACTACTTTACATTGTGCAAATTACAACTGAGAGGTAAGCAATAATATATTACATTTTATTATCAAGACAGGACATCAAAAAAAAAAATTAAATAAGAAAAAGAGGTTTATGTATACTGACATGTGACACGCACATATATGCGTATAATGTATACTGACAAGTGACACGCACATTTATGTGTATAATGTATACTGACAAGTGACACGCACATTTATGTGTATAATGTATACTGACATGTGACACGCACATTTATGTGTATAATGTATACTGACATGTGACACGCACATTTATGTGTATTGCCCCTGCAACAAAATTATCTTAAAACAAACTAATTAAACAACTACATTTAAATTACATTAGAAAAAAATAAGTTGGGACTATTAAAATATGAGTCATGTATACTGATATGTGACACGCACATATATGTGTATCATCTATAGTCACATGTCACACACACATTTATGTATGTTGGCCAAAAATACAAATAAGGTTAATTTAACAATTAAAATATGATTCATGTATAGTGATATGTCACACGCACACAAAAAAATTACTTTCAACTATGGAAATGTGCTTCATGTATGTGACATATGTGTGTAGCCCCCACCAAAAAATAATGTTAATTCAAAATAATTACAGAAGTATATTTCAATGAAATTAATTTACTGCAATTCAATAGATCACCTCAAGCTCAATCTTTCTACTTTTTTTCATATTCAAACAGACTCTGCATCAACAGCGTCTCTCAACAATTTGCACCGTGCATTGTGAAGCACAATCCCTTTTAAAGAACACCAACAAAGAAGAAGAGGTAAGATACAAAAATACTTTAAATGCTGAAAAGGCCATGCTTTGTTAAATACAAATAAAAAATTCTATAATTCACTATTTCACTTTATTTTTCAAACAGACACTACAAGAAGACCGGCGGATTAAGATTGGCAGGAAGGGACCCTCTGTCATTCCACACTTCAATCAAGGTAAAGTATAAAAAAGAACCGAACCATGAGCCTTATTCAATTGTGAGTTGGCCAATTGAATAGGGCTTTATATAAGCACATAATAGATTTTTTAGACAGACATTTTTAGTTACTGAACTTCTAACCACAATCAAGGTCTTCACTAACTAAAAAATTCTGTCAAAAAATGTTTTATGTGCTTATATAGAGCCCTATTCAATTGGTCAAAACGCAATTGATTCAGGACCTAAATATGTTTAATGGGCGAGGGCCTCATTCAAATGTGATTTGCCCATTTCAATAGGGCTCTATATAAGCACAGAGCATATTTTTGAACAGAAGTTTTTACTTAAAAACTTCTGTAAAAAAAGATGCTCTGTGCTCATATTGAGCCAAATTCCATTGCGAAAAACCAAATTCAATGAGTTCCTCACAATATAACAAATCCAGCAACCAAAGGCCCTCATTCAATTGATATTTTGGACAATTCAATAGGGCTCGAAATAAGCACATTTAGAACCCTATTGAATTGGCCAAACTGCAATTGAATGAGGGCCAAAGGATGCAACATATGGTACACACAAACTGGTACACACAAAACAGGATTGTAACAAACACATAGCAAACTAAATTCATATTCTTTTTGTTTAACAACCTATAACCATTAGAGAAAACACTACATAAGTATAACAAAAGTGGTGCCCATCAAACAGGATTGTACGAAAACTCACACAAACACATAGCAAACTACATTTAAATTCTTATTTAATGTTTAACAACCTATAAGCCTTAGAAAGAAGCCTAAATAAGCATACCAACATTGGTGCGCACCAAACAGGATTGTATGAAAACTCACACAAACACATAGCAAACTACATTTAGATTCTTATTTTATGTTTAACAACCTATTAGCATTACAAAACAACATTAATAAGCATACCAAGAGTGGTGTGCACCAAACAGGATTGTATGAAAACTCACACAAACACATAGCAAACTACATTTACATTCTTATTTTATGTTTAACAACCTATAAGCATTACAAAACAACATTAATAAGCATACCAACAGTGGTGCGCACCAAACAGGATTGTATGAAAACTCACACAAACACATAGCAAACTACATTTAGATTCTTATTTTATGTTTAACAACCTATAAGCCTTAGAAAGAAGCCTAAATAAGCATACCAACAGTGGTGCGCACCAAACAGGATTGTATAAAAACTCACACAAACACATACCAAACTACATTTAGATTCTTATTTTATGTTTAACAATCTATAAGCCTTAGAAAAAGGCCTAAATAAGCATACCAAAAGTGGTGGGCACCAAACGGGATTGTTGAAAAACAAAGAAATAATGTCATTTTTTAGTTCATACAAATACATTCAAATAAAATTACATTTTCATTTTTATTTTATATCAGATACTGCGTCAAGAACATCGGACCAGGAGTTTCAACTGAGGACCAGACCAGCGGACGAGGACTTTCAACAGAGGACCAGACCATTGGACGAGGACTTTCAACAGAGGACTACACCATCGGACGAGGACTTTCAACAGAGGACCAGACGATTGGACAAGGACTTTCAACACAGGACCAGACCATCAGACGAAGGCTTTCAACACAGGACCAACAAAGATTCTGCTTCAAATCAAACTTCAACCAAGGTACAGTATAACAAGTAAAAAAAGAGAAAAAATAATTAATATTCTTCTTTAATGTTTAACCACCTATAAGCCTTAGAAAAAAGCCTACAGAAGCATACCAAAATTGCGGCGCACCAAAAAGGATTGTAGAAAAACACAGAAATAATGCCATTTTTTCATTAATACAAAGACATTCAAATAACATAACATTTTCATTTTTATTTTATAACAGATACTGCGTCAAGAACATCGGAACAGGAGTTGGAACTGAGGACCACACCAGAGGACGAGGACTTTCAACAGAGGACTACACCATCGGACAAGGACTTTCAACACAGGACCAGACCATCGGACGAAGGCTTTAACACAGGACCAACAAAGAATTTTGCTTGAAATCAAACTTCAACCAAGGTACAGTATAAAAAGTAGTATCTATCATCTATCTCTTATTTGTCTTTTAGGGCCAATAATCTTTAACAGTAAATACAAACTTCAATGTAAACTTAAACAATAAATTGGCATAGTCCAAAAATGTCTAAAAACACAGAATCTATACAATTTGTCATTGTAACATTCCAGTCCTAAACCCTAATTTAATTGCCATTTGACGAATTGAATAGTGCTGTAAATAAGGACATAACATCTTATCGAAAATACCTTTTTAGTTACTGAAACACTTGCTTTTGGATACATGTTTAATAAATAAAAATTTCTTTAAATAATTATCTGATGGCCTTATTTAGACTTTTATTCAATTGATCGCATTGAAATTGATTAAGTATAAAATGTTAACACACTATTGATAACTATTTGTCATGAAAAACAACTTAACATCTCAAAATAAACTAATGGTACATTATGTTATTTTTACAGATTAACATGGCTGATAACGAGAGTAAACAAGAAAAGAAAAGACGCCAAGCTAGAGAACGACGACAGAGAGCAGACAGCCAGCAGACACCGGAGAAGAAGGAAATTCGACGAGAAAAAGAACGCAAAAGAATTGCAAGCAAAAGACTGTCACTTGCAGAAATTAAAGATATGTCAAAAAAAGCAACAAAGAAAATAAAGCATTTACAACCTCTTGCTCAAACATCAGATGACATTTTACCAGAAAAAATACAAGAGATACCAAAAAAAGCAACAAAGAAAACAAAGCATTTACAACCGTTTCATGAAACATTACATGACATTTTACCTCAAACAATACAACATATACCAAGAAAAGCCACGAAAAAAACAAAACATTTAGAACCTGTTGTTGAAACATTATATGACATTTCACCTGATGAATATGAAAGTCAAAATCCTATATGCTTTGCAAATTGTCCTCTACTCAAGTCTTTAGCAGTAGAGGTTCATAGTTGTGGGGACATGACTACTCAATGTCAGTTTTGTGAGGCTTATTATTTTAAACAGGAGAGACCCAGAGATGGACAATTTATTAGTTGTTGTCAAAAAGGCAAGTTCAAACTTCCAGAAAGGAAAGAATTTCCAATTTATTTACAAAATATTATGACTGAACCTACTTTTCCAAACTACAAAAATTTTAAGACAAACATAAGATCCTACAATAGTGCCATATCCTTTGCATCCATGGGGGCAACATTAGCTGCTAATGTACCAGGACATGGTCCTTACTGTTTTAAAGTCCAAGGACAAATTTACCATCGCACTTCCCATTTACATCCAGAGGAAGGAAATAAAAGAAAATTCGCTCAACTATATGTCCTAGATACAATGGAAGCTGTTGACCAACGTATGCAGATGGAAGAAAATAAAAAATGCTTACCCACTGTTTTCATAGAGCTAAATAACATTATGGACAACAATCCCTACAGTAAAGCTTATAAAAAATTGGCAGAAGTAGAAAATGAACAACTACTTCATGCACAAACACATCAATTACCAATGCCGAAGGTTAATATGGTGCTTAAAAGAGACAGACATACTGATAAACGTCGTTATAACTTGCCAACAACAAATGAGGTTGCAATGGTGTTTCAGAATGATGAAGGAGAACCACCATTTCAAAGAGACATTCGAATATATCCTAGAAATGAGGACCAACCGTTTATTAATATGAGTATCTTAAGTCCAAATTTAGATCCAATGACATATCCCATCTTTTTCCCACACGGAGAAGCAGGTTGGCAACCAAAATTAACTCTTCCCAGTTACCCAAATGCTAAAGCCAGAATCCGAAATAATGTTTCTATGCTTGAATTTAAAGTAGCTCAAATTGCCATTCGCAATGTATTTAATCCAATTTTATGTGGTCGGAAAGAATCACAACAATGGATTATTGATTCATATTTGCAAGTTGAGGCGAATAATTTAAACTTTATCAAATATCAACAAGATAAACTCCGTGTAGAACAATATTCTGGACTCATGGACTATGTTGCTGACGTGGCTACAAGCAGAGACATGACAGCTGGCAAAGCCATCATTTTACCATCTTCCTTTCAAGGATCTCCTCGGAATATGAGAGAAAGATACAATGATGCTATGGCTATTGTGACAAAATTTGGCAAACCCGATCTATTTGTGACATTTACATGTAATCCACAATGGCCAGAAATTACACTAAATCTACTTCTTGGACAAACTGCTTCAGATCGACCAGATTTAGTAGCCAGAGTTTTTAAGATTAAATTAAATGAATTAATACGTGACTTCACTATAAATCAGTTATTTGGCAAATGTCTTGCTTATGTATATACCATTGAATTTCAAAAAAGAGGCCTTCCACATGCACATCTTCTAATAATACTTCAAGAAAAATATAAATTAGATACTTCAGACAAAGTGGATGCAGTCATTGTTGCTGAACTACCAGATCAAGAACTATATGGTAGACTATATGAGATTGTTACTCATCGCATGATTCATGGACCCTGTGGTGACCTTAATTCACAATCACCATGTATGGAAAATAATAAATGTTCCAAAGAATTTCCAAAAGATTATAGAGACAAAACCTATGCCAATTGTGATGGATATCCACTTTATAAAAGAAGAGAAGGAGATAGTGCCATTATTCGTGGAAAAAAAGTGGACAATAGATATGTAGTACCCTACAATCCCCATTTACTCATGAAGTACAACGCCCACATCAACGTAGAAGCCTGCACTTCCATCAAATCCATTAAATATGTCTACAAATATATTTACAAAGGTTACGATGCAGCTACTGTAGTCGTTAAAAGTGCAGACAACCCTGAAAGTAGTGAGTTAGTACATGATGAACTTGCATCTCATGTAGATGCTCGCTACGTCAGTGCACCAGAAGCTATGTGGCGGCTTTTAAAATTTGAAATGCATGATAGATCACATGCAGTATATAGGTTAGCAGTACATTTGCCACAACGACATTTAGTCTATTTCCATGCTGGAAATGAAATGAATGCATTGGCCCAAAGTGAAGATCGTCACACTACACTAACTGCATGGTTTGCATTAAATTCCACTGATGCTGAAGCAACACAATACTTATATATTGAAATTCCATATCACTATGTTTTTGTGAATGGATTATGGAGACCAAGAAAAACCAGAGGCAATAAAATTATTCCAAGAATTTACACAGTCAGTCCAAGAGATGTGGAACGTTTTTGCTTACGGATATTACTTTTAAATGTTCCTGGAGCACAAAGTTTTGAACACTTAAGAACTGTTTATGACATTGTATATGAATCCTTCCATTTAGCTGCAAGACATAGAAACTTACTCGCTGATGATACAGAGTGGGAAAGATGTTTAGAAGAAGCAGCACAATGTCAAATGCCCCGACAGATGAGAGAACAATTTGCTTTTATTTGTATCTTCTCAAATGCTCCAAATGCATTAGCTTTGTGGGAGACTTTTAAAAGTAATATGGCTGAAGACTTTATGCGACGATACAATGAACCCATTGCACACTTAAAAGCATTAATGGAAATCCAAGAAGTCTTTTTAACTCATGGATTAAGTTGTGCAAGTTTTAATTTGCCTGATCCAGGTCTTATAGATGACATTAACTTTGAAGACTATGACATTCAACTACAAGCAGAAAGAACAGAAGAAAGAGTTGCAACTTTAAATACACTACAATTGCAAGCATTTCATGCCATTAAAAATGCTATAGATGATGACATGGTGACAGAGCGTTATTTCTATCTTGATGGACCTGGCGGATCAGGAAAAACATATTTGTACAATTTATTAATGAGTTCAGTACGAGCACAAGGAAAAATAGCAATGGCGTTTGCCACTACTGGAATTGCTGCACTTTTATTAGAAGGTGGAAGAACTGTTCATAGTGGATTTAAACTGCCAGTGCCTATTTTAGAAAATTCTGTGTCAGATATTCGCATGACATCCTTACAAGCAAAGAAATTGAAGAAATGTAAATTAATTATAATAGATGAGGCCACAATGATGTCATGCTATGCCCTCCAATGTATTGACCGTTTGCTTCGTGAAGTCATGGAGAATATTTTTCCATTTGGTGGAAAGGTAATGTTGTTGGGTGGCGATTTCAGACAAACATTACCTGTCGTTGTACATGGAAATCGAACTGACATTATCGAAACATGTATAAAGTCAAGTACAGTATGGAAACATTTTACCCATCTTCAACTGCAACAAAATATGAGATCAGAAGGCCAAACTGATTTCAATGATTGGCTTATTAAAATTGGAGAAGGCAGAACAGAAAAAATACTACATTTACCTGATGACACTGTAGAGATCCCACCTCATATGATTTGTCAACAAGATATTATATCGGCTATATTTGAAGGGAGCATAAATAACGAAGAATATTCCGAGCTTGCCAACCAAGTCATACTGACGTGTAAAAATAAAGATGCATTAATCCTCAATAATGAAATCTTAAAAAAATTTTATGCACCACAAAGAAATTATCACAGTGCTGATTCTGTACTTGCTGATGACAATGAAAGTCAGGCTAACTTTTCGACTGAATTCATAAACTCTTTAACTCCTTCTGGAATGCCACCACATATTTTGCAGCTAAAGAAAGGTGCAATTATCATGTTACTGCGAAATATGAACCCCAAAAAAGGCCTATGCAATGGCACAAGATTAATTGTTCAACAATTAAAGGACCATTTTATAGATGCTGAAATTTTAACTGGGACCCATAAAGGAGAGAGAGTTTTCATACCAAGAATAGATTTAGCACCAAGTGAAAGTAGGCTTCCTTTTATACTTCAAAGAAGACAATTTCCTATTATTATGGCATTTGCCATGACCATTAATAAATCACAAGGTCAAACTTTCAAATCTGTGGGTATTTTCTTGGAAGAACCAGTTTTTGCACATGGTCAATTGTACTTTGCGTTGTCACGGTGCAAAAATCCACAGGCTATTAAAGTTTACATTGAAAACAATGAAAGTCAAGGTGATTTATTAGAAGATGGACGTATTTTTACTAAAAACATTGTCTACTATGAAGTACTATAACTTTGAAGGATACAAATTCAAGATGCCAAGATTTTTTTAAAGCATTGCAAAATACATAACAATTGGTTGTTTAATTCAGTCATAATTAATGGAAGTCATGTTTATGAATGATTTGCCTCACAAAATACTTGCCTTGCATTGTTAGTAAAAATTATGTTAAAATGTTAAGTCACTATGTTAATGTTTCTAATGTTACAAGTTTAAAAAATATATTTTCAAGTTATTTCATTCAACAGATTACAAAGTGGATGTTAAGAGGTCAAGCACCTTTTAAGTCACAATGTAAATATTGTCTGTTATCTTAAGATTACTACCTACATTAATGTTTATAGCAAGTTTATGTGCTCAGTAATAAATTACTTTAATTACGTACGTTTTGAGAGTTTTACTGTATGCCTTCCTCTACATTCAATGTATATTCAAGTTAACAATTATTGTGATAGAAATTGAATTTTAATACTGATTAATTTAAATGTCAATTGTTTTTACATTCAAATGTTAATACTTTTAATAAAAAATTAGGTTACAAAATGTATTCACTATGTTCCTGTTTATAATGTTCAAAATTATACCAATGTGTTGTCAACTTCTAAACTTACATAAAAAATAAAGTTCAAGTTTAAAAATATATACTTTGATGGTTATTGCTTACATATAGTTTAAACTTCATGTTAAAATTCGCGACGTTTAAAGAAGGGTTTTTACTTTTTGCTTTCCTATTCATTCAATGTATATTAAAATTAACAATTCTTCAGATACTAATTACATTTTAAAAAACCATTACATCAACATTTTACAAAAATACACGTTCATATTAAAATACTTACAAGGGTCAAAAATATATGTTAATGACTAAACAACTTGACAAACATATACATCACATTGCCGTCATTTTTTGACGGGCAAGTCGCTAGTGACACATATTTCTAAGTCAAAAGTGCATGAGGTTACCACCTGTCAGAGAATAATTTAATCTAGATTTTTTTATTGAAATATTCCAGTAAGTTTTGAAGGTAAATACATTCTCAACTCTCAAATAACTTGACTGGTTTTACAGACTTGCTTCAGAATCACTTTTAGAAAACCTTTCTAACTGATTCCTCATTTTGAGATGATTCAATCCTAATGAGTGAACTTTAGCAGTTCTTTATATGCATTACAATCAGAACACGTCACTCTTTTTTATTGTAATTAAATATATACTGCAAATTACATTTTAAGCTACATATAAAATCTATGCACTCTTGTCTCCTTTAAGGGAGGCTGTTTTTAAATCAATATTAGGTTCTGTGAAGCATGGAGTTTTATTAAAATTTATTATTGCACATTTTCAAGATATATAATTATACATGTGTTTTATATTTTATTATGCATTGTCAAGAGATAATTATAGATAATGAACTAAATGTACAGAATTGTACCTTTGTGGGAAAATAGGGTGTACCAGTTTTTAAAAGAAACATGATTATATATATTAGATGTTTTATACAGACAATTTAGTTAAGTTTTGTCTTCATTGTTGCAAGTATTAGACCTTTACTTTCTATGGCAATCTTTGACTACATTTATAAAGTGGTTATTTTGGTTCAATGTATAATTATACATTTGGGAATAAGTATAATTATTTTTTTTTGGTATATAATTGTAAACGCTGCACTCATTGAGCCTTCGGGCAATCCGGTAGCCGGTAAGTAAGGTTGCAAGTTAATTTGCTAATCAATGGGTGTCTTTTGTGGGCTTAAAACAGGTTAGGCGTTACGGGCTTGAACAAATTGCGATGGTTAAACCAGTAACTTACAGCCTCCAAAAGCCTTTGATCCTTCACTTTCTCAAGAGTTACAATAGCTAAAATCGCAAATCGATATTCAATTGCTTAATTTCCCCAAGCCCGCAAATGTTTTCACACCCGTAAATGGCAAAAGGAGAAAATCCTACGAGTGCTAGAGAGGACCCACAAGGGGGTTAAACACCTATTCGCAGCACTGTAAATGCAAATAAAAAATCACTACTGCACTGTAAATAACTGGGAAAGAGATGATAGACATTATAGTTAATTGCACAACCGTCTCAAGCCTGGAAATCAGCAGTAGATGAAATTCAGTTTTATGTTTAATTTCAGGGTTAAATCAATCTTGGGTTTTAAAGAGTTAATACATATCAGGCCACCCACATGGACTAGAACAGTACTGGCAATCATTTTCATAATTCTTTATTTTGTGGGTTTTCAGAGTCTGATCGCATATCGGATCCCCGAACCTAATTGTTTGACATGTAACCTCCATGTTTTACTGCCGTAATAATTACGTCTCATTTTCAGTTGGCTAATTTTAAATGGGAGACTACGGGCTTGCTTAATTGAACATGTTCCTGCCCTGAACTGCTACGAACCAGTGCATGGTTTACGGTTTCTGCTTTGGGACAGTAACTTGCGGGCTTGAGCAATTGCATAGGGACTCCATTCAATTGCAAGCCTGCAACTCAATCGCTGTAGGCCGTATGTCTGCAGGTGTGTTGCCGGCTCTCATTAGTCTCCGATTATGAAGCAATTCAATTGCTCAAGCCGCAAGTTACTGTCCCAAAGCTGAAGTACTGCAACAAATATATAATATAATCTAGAGATAGTATGAGTTACCCTTAAAGGTATATGAAAGTGAGCTGGGTTATTAAAGCATCTGATAGAAGAGAATTTATATTTCTGTCCTTTCATTCACAGATTGTTTTATCTAGATCCCAGGTGATACTGCCCCCAGCCCCATAAATTGCCCTGCAGCTCCAGAGAATTGTCCCCCAGCCACAGAGATTTGCCCCGTGATCTCCCCCAGAGCCAGTGAATTGCCCCCCCAGCCGCAGAGAATTGCCCCATGACCTCCCTCAGCCCCAGTGAATTGCCCCACAGCCCCAGAGAATTGCCCCACAGCCCCAGAGAATTTCCCCATGACCTTCCCCAGCCCCAGTGAATTGCTCCCCAGCCCCAGAGAATTGCCCTGTGAATTGCCTCCCTCACGTTTTTATAAATATTTTATAATATATTTTCATGTGACAACACTGAAGAAATGACACTCTGCTACAATGTAAAGTAGTAAGTGTACAGCCTATATCACAGTGTAAATGTGCTGTCCCCTCAAAATAATTAAACACACAGCCATTAATGTCTAAACCATTGGCAACAAAAGTGAGAACACCCCTAAGTGGAACTGTCCAAAATAGACCCATGGTTTCAATATTTTGTGTGGCCACCATTATTTTCCAGTACTGCCTTAGCCCTCATGGGCATAGAGTTCATCAGAGCTTCACAGGTTGCCACTGGAGTCCTCTTCCACTCCTCCATGATGAAATCATGGAGCTGATGGATGTCAGAGACCTTGCACTCTCCCACCTTCCTTTTGAGGATGCCCCCACAGATGCTCAATAGGGTTTAGGTCTGGTGACATGCTTGACCAGTCCATCACCTTTACCTTCAGCTTCTTTATCAAGGCAGTGGTCATCTTGGAGGTGTGTTTGGGGTCTTTATCATTGTAACGGAACCCATCACTGTTTTACCCTGTTTTATGGTTATTTATTTCTTATGATTAAAATATGATCACATTGCTATACTGTAGATATGTTGGTTTATGATCTGCAGGATATCAGCTCAGACTATTGCAGACACCTAGCAGAATACATAATCCTATTAGGGTCTCCTAGAGGCAGGAGAGCCCTATTGTGTAAAGTGTTCACATTGTGAAAGATGGAACAAAGAGAAGCATTATCTTATCAATGTCTGTTATTGAATCAAAGTAGCCGGCTAGTCCCTGGGAGGTGTGACCACACCTATTGTTCTCTGTATGTGTACTATGTGGCCAAATATGGGCATGTGTATTACCTGTGGCCAAAGAGATGTATATATATTTGTGTAAGAAAATAAAGACATATTATTATTTGACTCCCAATTGAGTGTCATCCAATATGGGTGGATGGGCTTGTGAGACTGCACAGTGCTTCTGTATGGATATTTAGCAGTATACCAGCGGAGATATTGGATTTATGATTCAAACTCTGTTACAATCATGTTGGAATATTGCCCTGCGGCCCAGTCTCCAAAGGTAGGAGATCATGCTCTGCTTCAGTATGTCACAGTACATTAATAATCAACAAATAGAACAAAAGGTAGCTCAAGGTTTAGGCAAGTACAATGAACTAATAGGGTGCTACTAGGGATAATATATGGTATATAGCAAAAAAAGAAACAACAGAGTTCCCTATTATGTGCACACCTATTTTAACTAAAAGAAGAGCTAAAAAGTTTGTAAATTAAAACTTAGCTTTTAATAAATAGTTTAAAAATACTATACAACTATTCAGAGACAGGTTGTGTGATTCAAAGTTACTTAAATGTATAGAAAATATCATATAGTGAATCCAGACAGTGGGAATGAATACCGTGTGCTAAATAAATTACTTTAAAAAGTAAAAATCGATGCGTGCAAAAAGTGCTAATGCTAAATGATATGTAACCATAAAATTAACGTTGGTACTAAAGTGCTAAAGTGGACTAAGTAAGTATCTAATACAGGAGTGAGAAATTCCCTTCATCTGGAATAAATATTGTGTCACACATTAAATGGGCCTAAAGGTTCCCCTTTATATTGGGCTGTTAGGTCAATTAAAGTGACTGGTGCTATTGCTTCAATTTAAATGTCGTTAATTACTCGGTAATATATTCTTATTTTATATATTCCATTTTATAAATATTCTGTTTTTTAAATAACTTCGTATTTGTATATAGATCCGTTATATCGAGGTATAGAGGGAATATAGATCAAATGTGAATAGCTAGAGTAACTAGAGAAATTGCTTTCGGTAAGTATTCACTTCAGTGGTGAAATACCATTTGAGAGCTACTACACAGCGTGCCACGAGGTAGAGACGCCTTGCAATGACGTCATCAACCCGACCCGACGCACGTTTCTGGATTTTTTCAAGGGTCACCGCCATGTTACCCAGGCATCCCTTTATAGCCATGTGATTACCATGGAAACGGTGTACTTAAAATTAAAACATAATAACTGACTTAAAATACAATAATATTATTTTATTAAATGGAATTAGCTATAAGAGTAAAAGAAGATATTCTAGATATAAGCATTGCACTATACACAACATTTATAAAAAAACGGGAAATGCAGATAATTCTAATGTTTTAAATAGGCTTAAAGTCAAAGAGTACCTTTATTAGAATTGATGATAATAATAACTTCCTATAGACTCTCATCCAATATTTGGTATTAAAGTGGATATTGTACTATTTGGATTATATTCAACAATAATTGCTAATACTTTGTTTTATTATTATACCTTGTTTATCACTGTATTTTATTAAATTATTGTTGTCAGACCTTTTAAAAAATAGCATAAGTGCTTTTACTTTGCAATGTTAATATTGAAGAAAGTTAATGTTTTTACAGTTAATATTTATACAGTGTTAGAATGACACTATGATAAATTCAATATCCTAATATTATCAATGTATATTGAGCATAGATATAGGTATAAACATCACATCTTATTATATATTTTGTGTGAAATTATTATACTGGCATTGGTACATATTTTGACTATATGCCTCCTCTGTTAGTACAATTATGAATGAGTAGTATATAGGATTTTAAATAAAAGGAGTAAATGTAAATCCTTCATTGAGGCCTACAGGTTTTTTAGTACTTAATGCATAGATCCGTTTGGCCTCCTTTTTCAAGAGTTCTTTATCCAAATTCCCTCTTCCTATAGTCTTAGGTACATGGTCAATTGCTATAAAGAATAATTTTTTAATATCTCCATTATGTTTATTATTGACATGTAACGCCACAGGAGTATCAAAGCCATTTTTAATGCTGTAAACATGTTCTAAAACTCGCCTTCTGAACTCTCTGTAGGTTTTACCTACGTACCTCTTCCCACAATGACAAGATATTAGATATACAACCCTTTCTGTTTTACAGGTCAATAGGAATTTTACCTTGTATATCTGTTTTTTATCATGGGAGGTAAATGTTTTAGCAGGTTTAATGTACTGACAGGCTTTGTAAGTTTGGCATTTATAACACCCATGTAATGGTTGAAGCCAGGTGGTATTTCTGGGTAACTCCAAATGGCTTTTGGATAATATATCCTTTAAATTACTGGATCTTTTACTTGTGATTTGTGGTTTATCACTTAGGTAGGGTTCAATGTCTTTATCATCACGTAGTATCTGCCAATGTTTGTTAAAAATCTTTTTAACTTCAAACCATTTTTAATTGTAAGTTCCAATGCATCGAACACATTTATCTTTTTTAGATGTTTTCTCTATAAGCAGATTTTCTCTTTTGACCTCTTTTGCTTTGTGATAGGCCTTTTTGCAATACCGTTTTTTTATACCCCCTTTGTTCAAATCGAAATTGTAGCTCATTAGCCTCTTTTTCAAAATCTTGTTCCTCAGAACAATTTCTCTTAATTCTAAGATATTGACCCACTGGAATACCAGAGATCAAACGTTTTGGATGGCTACTTTCTGCATATAGTAGATTGTTGGTAGCTGTGGCTTTTCTATATGTATTAGTTTTTACTGTGCCATCTTTTTGTTTAGTAATTCTTAGATCTAAGAAAGTGATAGTTTGATCATTAATGTCAGAAGTTAGATACAGACCCATATCATTATTATTTAAAGTGGTAATGAATTTCTGAAGATGTTCTTTTGTACCATTCCACAGTATCATAATGTCATCTATGTAGCGAATCCATAGTTCTACATATTGAGTGTAACTCTCCATGTCTTCACTATAGACAATTTGTTCCTCCCACCATCCTAAATACAGATTCGTATAAGTGGGTGCACAGGCCGTACCCGTTGCTGTACCTTTGATTTGATGGTAAAAATATTGTACAAACACAAAATAATTATGTGTTAACACAAATTCTAATGATTTCATCATAAAATCATTGGGTTTACTAATCTATTGCATGTAGTCCTCTCTGATGGCGTATATTCTTATAGAGGGATTCTACATCAAGAGACACTAATAAGGAATGTTGGCTGATATTTAAGCCATTCAGTTTCATAAGTACATCTTTTGTATCTTTCACATAGGAAGTTCAGGTTACAACGTGCTCTCTTAAAATAGAGTCTATATACTTGCTTAAATTTTCAGTAAGGCAGCCTTTTTATAGTATTTTTAAATTATTTATTAAAAGCTAAGTTTTAATTTACAATCTTTTTAGATCTTTTTTTGAGTTAAAATAGGTGCACATTTAAGGGAACTCTGTTGTTTCTTTTTTGCTATGTCACAGTACATGTTGGCATTCATGGTTCCCTTAATGAACTGTAGCGCTGGCAGCACTCATTGAGGCCGAAACCAAAAATGTTTAGACATTAATGGCTGTGTGTTTAGTTATTTTGAGGGGACAGCAAATTTACTTCCCCTTCTCTCCATCTCCCCTCTCTTTCTCTCTCTTCTTCCCCCCTTTCCCCTCTCTTTCCCTCAATGTCTCTCTCCCTATTTCCCTCCTTTCTCTCTCCCCCTCTTCCCCCTCTTTTTCCCTCTCCGCCTTCACTTTCTTTCCCTCTCTCTCAATCTCCTCTCTCTTCCTCTTTCTTTCTCTCCCTCTCCTCCCCCTCTCTCTTTCCCTCTCCCCTCACTTTGTCTCCCTCTCTCTCAATCTCCCCCCTCTCTCTCTCTTGATCGCTCTCCATCTCCCTCCCTTTCTTTCTCTCCTCTCCCCTTTCTCTCCCACCTTCCCTCTCTCCCTCCCAACCACCACTCTTTCTACCCCCCTCTCTCTTTCTCTCCCTCTCTTTTTCTCCCTCTTTCTTTACCCTCTCATTCATCGCACTCTCCCCCCTTGCCTCTCTCTCACTGTTGCTTTTCCCTCTTGCCCTATTTATCCCCCTCTCCCCTCATGCCTATCCCTCTATGTTTCCCCTTGCCTCTCTCTCCTGCATGTATATCCCTTTTGCCCCTTGCTTCTCTACCCATTCCTCACCCTCTCTCCCCATGTCTTACTTTCCCTCCATGTCTGCACTTGCCTCTCCCTCCCTCCATGTGTCTCACTCTTTCCCCTTGCCTCTCTCTCCCATGCATCTCCCTCTCTCCCAATGTATCTTCCTTACCTCTCTCTCCCTCATGTGTCTCCCTCTTTCCCCTTGCCTCTCTCCCTCCCCCCATGCCTCCCCCTCTTCTTCCATGTCTCCCCCTTACCTCTCTAACCCCCATGTGTCTCCCTCTTTCCCATTGACTCCCCCCATGTTTTCCCCTCTCCCTCCATGTCTCTCTTTTCCTTTCTATCCCTCCATGTCTCCCCTTTTCCCCTTTGCCTCGCTTCACATGTCTCTCCCCCATGCCTCCCTCTCCCTCCATGTCTCCCCCTGTTCCTCCATTTCACCCCCTTAGCCCTCTCTCTCCCCATGTCTCTTCCCCCATGGCTTACCCTCTTCCCCATTCTCTCCCTCATCCCCATGTCTCTCCCTCATCCCCATGTCTCCCACTCCATTGCTCCCCCTTACCTCTATCTCACTTCATGTGTCGCGCTCTTTCCCATTGCCTTTCCCCTTATGCCTTTCCTTCTCCCCCATGTCTCCCTTTTTCCCTTTTGCCTCTCCTCCCCATGCCTCTCCCCGATACCTTCCTCTCCCTCCATGTCTCCCCCTATTCCTCCATGTTTCCCCCTTATCTCTCTCTCTCTCTCCCCCATGTCTCTCCCTCTCCCCCATGTTTCTCCCTCAACCCCCCATGTCTCTAACTCTCCCCTTAATGTCTCCCCCTTACCTACATGTGTCTCCCTCTTTTCCATTGCCACTCCCCATGCCTCTCCCTCTCCCCCATGCCTTCCTCTCTCCCCATGTTTCCCCCTATCCCTCTATGTCTCCCATTCACTTTCTCTCCCTCTATGTCTCATTTTTTCCCCTTTGCCTCTCTTCCCCATGCCTCACTCTCTCCCTATGACTCCCCTGTTCCTCCATGCCACCCCTTTATCTCTCTCCCCCATGTCTCTCCCTCTTCCCCAAGTCTTTCCCTCTCCCCCCATGTTTCTTCCTCATTCCACATGTCTCCCCCTCCATGTCTCCCCCTTACCTCTATCTCCCTCTGTGTGTCTCCCTCTTTCCCATTGCCTCTCCCCAATGCCTCTTCTTCTCCACTATGTTTCCCCATGTTTCCCTCTCTCACTCCATGTCTCTCCTTCCAATTCTCTCCCTTCATGTCTCCCTTTTCTCCCCTATCTTTCTCTCTCTTCCTCTCCCCCTTCCCCTCTCTTTCTCTCATGTCTCTCCCTCTATTCCCCTCCTTACTTTTTCCATCCTCTCCCCCTCTTTTTCCCCCTCCTCCCTCACTTTCTTTCCCTCTCTCTCAATCACCCCTCTCTTCCACTCCCTACTATCTCTCTCCCTCCCTCTCTTTCTCTCCCTCTCTCTTTCTTTTTCTATTCTCCCTCCTCCTCTCTTTCTCTCCCTCTCCTTCCCCTCTATCTTTTCCTCTCCCCCTCACTTTGTCTCCCTCTCTGTCAATCTCCCCATCTCTCTCTCTTTCTCTCGATCGCTCTCCCTCCCTCTCTTTCTCTACTCTCCCTCTCTCCCTTTCTTTCTCTTCTCTCTCCCTCCAAACCACCAATCTTTCTATCCCCCTCTCTCTTTCTCTCCCTCTCTTTCTCTCCCTCTTTCTTTACCCTCTCATTCATCTCACTCTCCCCCCTTGCCTCTCTCTCACCATTGCCTTTCCATCTTGCCCCTATTTATCCCCCTCTCCCCTCATGCCTATCCCTCCATGTCTCCCCTTGCTTCTCCCTCCCTCCATGTGTCTCCATCTTTCCCCTTGCCTCTCTACCCATTCCTCACCCTCTCTACCCATGCCTTTCCCTTACCTCTCTCTCCACATGTGTCTCTCTCTTTCCCCTTGCCTCTCTCCCTCTCACCCTCTCAACCAATGTCTCCCCTCTCCCTTCATGTCTTCCCCTTACCTCTCTCTCCCTCCATGTGTCTCCCTCTTTGTCCTTGACTCTCTCTCACATGCATCTCCCTTTCCATCAATGTCTCCCTCTGCACCCATGTATCCCTCTCTCCCCCATGCCTCCCTTTCCCCACATGCATCCCTCTCTCCTTCCATGTCTCCACCTTACCTCTCTCGCCCATGCCTCTCCCTCTCCCCATGTCTCCCCTCCATGTCTCCCCCTTACCTCTATCTGCCTTCATGTATCTACTTCTTTCCCATTGCTTCTCTCTCCCATACCTCCCCCCGACCCATTACTCTCCTTTTCCATCCATGTCTCCCTCTACCTTCATGTCTCCCCCTCCCCCTATGCCCCCGATCCTTCCATGTATGCCCCCTACCTCTCCCACCCTCCATGTGTCTATTTATTTCCCCTTGCCTCTCTCCTCCTTGACTTTCTTTCTCCCCATGTTTACCCCTTCATGTCTCCCCCTTATCTCTATCTCCCCCCATGTGTCTCCCTCTTTCCCATTGCCTCTCTCCCCATGTTTCACCCTCTCCCTCCATGTCTCCCCTTCCCTTTCTCTCCCTCATATCTCCTTTTTCCCCCTTTGCCTCTCTTCCCCATGCCTCTACCCCATGTCTCCCCCGGTTCCTACATGTCACCCCCTTAGCTCTCTCTCTCTCCCCATGTCTCTTCCTCATGTCTCTCCCTCTCCCCCATTCTCTCCCTTCCCCCATGTCTCTCCCTCATCTCCATGTCTCCCCCTCCATGCCTCCCCCTTACCTATATCACCCTTCATGTGTCTCCCTCTTTCCCATTGCCTCTACCCTTATTCCTCTCCTTCTCCCCATGTATCCCACTCTCCCCCATGTTTCCTGCTCTCCCTCCATGTCTCTCCTTCCCTTTCTCTCTCTCCATGTCTCCCTTTTTCCCCTTTGCCTCTCCTTCCCGTGCCTCTCCCCCATACCTTCATCTTCCTCCATGTCTCACCCTATTCCTCCATGTCCCCCCCTTAGCTCTCTCTCCCCATGTCTATCCCCATGTCTCTCTCTCAACCTCCATGTCTCTCGCTCTCCCCTTAAAGTCTCGCCTTTACCTACATGTGTCTCCCTTTTTCCCATTGCCACTCCCCCATGTCTCTCCCTCTCCTCCATGCCTTCCTCTCTCCCCATGTCTCCCATTCACTTTCTCTCCCTCCATGTCTCCATTTTTCCCCTTTGCCTCTCTTCCCCATGCCTCCCACTCCCCCATGTCTCCCCTTGTTCCTCTATGTCACCCCTTTATCTCTCTCTCCCCCATGTCTCTCCCTCTTCCCCAAGTCTCTCCGTCTCCCACCATTCACTCCCTCTCCCCATGTCTCTTCCTCATCCCCATGTCTCCCTTCCATGTCTCCCCCTTACCTCTATCTCCCTCCGTGTGTCTCCCACTTTACCATTGCCTCTGCCGCATGCCTCTACTCCACTATGTCTCCTCCTCTCCCCCATGTTCACCGCTCTCCCTTCATGTCTCTCTTTCCCTTTCTCTCCCTCCATGTCTCCCTTTTTCCCCTTTGCCTCTCCTACCCATGCCTCTCCCCCATACCTTCCTCTCCCTCCATGTCTCCCCCTATTCCTCCATGTCCCCCCCTTAGCTCTCTCTCCCCCATGTCTATCCCCATGTCTCTCTCTCAACCTCCATGTCTCTTGCTCTCCCCTTAATGCCTTGCCTTTACCTACATGTGTCTCCCTCTTTCCCATTGCCACTCCCCCATGCCTCTCCCTCTCCTCCATGCCTTCCTCTCTCCTCATGTCTCCAGTTCACTTTCTCTCCCTCTATGTCTCCATTTTCCCCCTTTGCCTCTCTACCCCATGCCTCTTACTCCCCCCATGTCTCCCCTGTTCCTCTATGTCACCCCTCTATCTCTCTCTCCCCCATGTCTCTCTCTCTTGTTTTTGCTAGGTGGGTTATGATGCATTCTACAGGATGCATTCATAACCCACCTCACTTTAATATGCCTTTAATCTAAAGGTATAACCTTGGACATCAGTAGTTTTTACTCTCCAACTATCATACCAAGTATTGGAATTGAATTCATCAGAGAATGAAATGATGGAATCACCTAAATAGGACAGTCGTGGGTTAACTGCTCGCAACATTCCTTAGTTCAGGGAAAACTGTTATAAATTATAAAGTCTTTACCTTTCTTTCACTACAAGGTTTGGCATATGTTATTAATCATGGAACAATCATTAGAAGGCTACAATATGTGTAAACAGACCTAAAACTTTAGATTTTTTTAGCTGTTATTAGTGTAATAAAAAAATAAGAAAAAGATAATTTAACATACAAACTTCTGCTTTTTTCACACCATGAAGAGCACTTACAGTGAGGTAAATGACCCTTTTAGGTTCAAGAACTATATTTTTATAATTTACTATTAATCCCATAATAAAACCTTGCAGTGCAAAGCACCTAATACTTATAATTATAGCATCTCTACATATATCTATAACACGTCATCAAGAGCTTGAACAGTACAATAGTGAAATATATTACATTGAGAAGGCCTGTGATATCTCACTGAATTAAGAAGACACATTTAAAATAAAAATCATCGACATTCCTATCCATATTTTTTGCTGCTGAAGTTCAATTCCAGCCATATACAATCTACCGACCAGTCAGGCAGACATTGTCTCTATCAGAAGTAATTAGGCCCATCTTCCCACATGAGGACTCAGTCCACCAGTCCATTGTACCTTATCCACCTCTTCTGAAATCCAGCTAGGGTCCCACAACACAGCTCATTTCTCTTCTCTCTCTCCCACACCTGGGTCTACGCATCTTATCACAGAGTCTTATCACAGAGTCTTCTTGCAAGTTCTTCTAGCAGCATCTTTAGTCTGTAGCTAGGTCTGGCCCACTTCCTTCCAGGGCTTATTCCCCCACGGGACTAAGACCAGATTCACCAGAGCACCTACTTAAACTCGAGTTCGATCCTGTCGTCCTCAGCACACAAGCCTCTTAACAAATAAGTATCACTATTTCCTCCAGGCACAGCTCAGTGAGTTTGCTCCTAGCAAATGTGTTGGAGGTGAGGGAGAACTCATAAGCTTCCCACTGTCATTTTGGGGCCCTATGTTAAGCTGTTATATCAGAGTTTACTCAATGTTCAATGCCAAAGTAAATCCTGCTAGCTATGTTAATCACCCATCCCGGAAAACTTGTGAAAGAACTGCTACAAGTGACTGCGGCACAACAAAGCCAAAAAGCAAGGCACAAATCTCCATCCATTTTTGCACTTCTAAAAGATTATGAGTCATTGTGTTAGACTTTTATACCAAAACCCCATGCTAATAAGACTTTACGAATCACTCACAAACCAGTGAAGTGCCGTAACTGCAAAAAAATTAAGAAAATATTAAGTGTACCAAAGACTACTCGCAAATGGTTTTCAAATTATTGTTGAGTACTATTGCAGCAGGTAATGAGACAGTATAATACTAAAAACAAGTACAAATGATGGAATTGCAACATTATTTGACACTTAACAGTCCAATATAAACATTTGTGTAATTAAAATATATGATATTGTATTCTGTCCATTTCATTATACAACCTCAAGGGTTTTACATAACCCATACGTCAGGAAACCACACTGTCTAGAAACAAATGCTCTAATGCATTGTCTATATATATAATATACAAACACAAAATAAACACATTTTATATATTGACTCTACAGGGAGTGCAGAATTATTAGGCAAATGAGTATTTTGACCACATCATCCTCTTTATGCATGTTGTCTTACTCCAAGCTGTATAGGCTCGAAAGCCTACTACCAATTAGGCATATTAGGTGATGTGCATCTCTGTAATGAGAAGGGGTGTGGTCTAATGACATCAACACCCTATATCAGGTGTGCATAATTATTAGGCAACTTCCTTTCCTTTGGCAAAATGGGTCAAAAGAAGGACTTGACAGGCTCAGAAAAGTCAAAAATAGTGAGATATCTTGCAGAGGGATGTAGCACTCTTAAAATTGCAAAGCTTCTGAAGCGTGATCATCGAACAATCAAGCGTTTCATTCAAAATAGTCAACATGGTCGCAAGAAGCGTGTGGAAAAACCAAGGCGCAAAATAACTGCCCATGAACTGAGAAAAGTCAAGCGTGCAGCTGCCACGATGCCACTTGCCACCAGTTTGGCCATATTTCAGAGCTGCAACATCACTGGAGTGCCCAAAAGCACAAGGTGTGCAATACTCAGAGACATGGCCAAGGTAAGAAAGGCTGAAAGACGACCACCACTGAACAAGACACACAAGCTGAAACGTCAAGACTGGGCCAAGAAATATCTCAAGACTGATTTTTCTAAGGTTTTATGGACTGATGAAATGAGAGTGAGTCTTGATGGGCCAGATGGATGGGCCCGTGGCTGGATTGGTAAAGGGCAGAGAGCTCCAGTCCGACTCAGACGCCAGCAAGGTGGAGGTGGAGTACTGGTTTGGGCTGGTATCATCAAAGATGAGCTTGTGGGGCCTTTTCGGGTTGAGGATGGAGTCAAGCTCAACTCCCAGTCCTACTGCCAGTTCCTGGAAGACACCTTCTTCAAGCAGTGGTACAGGAAGAAGTCTGCATCCTTCAAGAAAAACATGATTTTCAGGCAGGACAATGCTCCATCACACGCGTCCAAGTACTCCACAGCGTGGCTGGCAAGAAAGGGTATAAAAGAAGAAAATCTAATGACATGGCCTCCTTGTTCACCTGATCTGAACCCCATTGAGAACCTGTGGTCCATCATCAAATGTGAGATTTACAAGGAGGGAAAACAGTACACCTCTCTGAACAGTGTCTGGGAGGCTGTGGTTGCTGCTGCACGCAATGTTGATGGTGAACAGATCAAAACACTGACAGAATCCATGGATGGCAGGCTTTTGAGTGTCCTTGCAAAGAAAGGTGGCTATATTGGTCACTTATTTGTTTTTGTTTTGTTTTTGAATGTCAGAAATGTATATTTGTGAATGTTGAGATGTTATATTGGTTTCACTGGTAAAAATAAATAATTGAAATGGGTATATATTTGTTTTTTGTTAAGTTGCCTAATAATTATGCACTGTAATAGTCACCTGCACACACAGATATCCCCCTAAAATAGCTAAAACTAAAAACAAACTAAAAACTATTTCCAAAAATATTCAGCTTTGATATTAATGAGTTTTTTGGGTTCATTGAGAACATGGTTGTTGTTCAATAATAAAATTAATCCTCAAAAATACAACTTGCCTAATAATTCTGCACTACCTGTATAAATATAATTGTCACATCTATTACATTTCAAAAATATATAAAAGAAAAAAGAATATATTTATATATGTAAACATACTGGTTCATTGTCCCAATTACAGCACTTGTTCTTGCTCATTATACTAATAACTAGTCGTTTGCCCATCATAAATGACGGGATAATATATTTATATATATATATATATTTTTATTTTTTTCCCTCACCCTCTCCCCTGTGTCTCTTCCGTCCCCTGTCACTTTCCCCCTTTCCCCCTCTGTCTCTTACTCCCCTCTCCCTTCCCTGTGTCTCTCTCCCCCTCTCCCTCCCCTTTGTCTCTTCCCACCCTCTCCCTCTCCTGTGTCTCTTTCCCCCACTCCCACCCAATGTTTCCTGTGCACTCTCTCCCCTGTATCTCTTCCCCCCTCCCCTGTGTCTCTTTACCCCATGTCTCTTACCCCCGTCCCGTATGTTTCCCCCGGGAAGTCTGAGCGCCATAGAGTTGATGGAAAAGACTGCTTAGAGTCCCTTGGACTGCAAGAAGATCCAATAAATCAGTACTTCAGGAAATCAAGACAATCTTTTCACTAGAAGGTACTGTATGTTCATGAGGCTGAAGCTCAAATATTTTGCCCATATCATGAGACTGAAGATTCCCTAGAAAAGACTGTGATGCTGGGAAAGATTGAAGGCACAAGAAGAATGGCAACAGAGGCGGAGATGGATAGATGAGGTCACTGAAGCAAAGAACGTGAACTTTATCAAGCTCAGAGGCGCAGTGGCTGGGAGATGCACCTGGCGTGCAGTGGTCCATAGAGTCACGGACAGTCGGACACGACTGAACGACTAAACAACAACAAAAGGCAGATGATTTAAATAAGTTATATACTTCTGTATACACAAGGGAGGTACCATTGTTTGGGGCTACCCTACATTCCCAAAATAATTGGTTAATGCAGAAAGAAGTTGAAAAGGAATTGAAAAAATAAATGTTAATAAAGCACCAGGCTCTAATAGAATAAGCCAAGGATACTGAATGAACTGGCTTATGGAGCCAAACCATTATGTCTACATTTTTCAAGACTCACTCACCACAGGCTCTGTAGCAGGTGATTGGAGAAAAGTAGATTACTTTTTAGAAGGGTTAATAAGGAATAGTATACAAGATAATAAGTAGTAGTCAACATAGATTTATGAGGTATAGGTTATGCTAAACAAATCTAATTAGTTTCTATTAGGAGGTGAGTAGGATCTTGGTTCAGGAAACTTAGTAGATGCAGTATTTTTTGATTTTGTGAAGACTTTTGATACAGGGCCACATGGGAGGCTATTGTGCAAACTAGGAGATACAGGAATTGTAGCAAATATATGCTCATGGATTGAGGACTGCATAAAATACAGGACGCAAAGGAAGCAAAAGGTTGTTATAAATGGAACATACTGAGATTGGATTAATATAGTAAGTAGGGTTCCTTCCGGTTCAGTATTAGTTCCTCTCTTTTCTAACATATATATTAATGACTTGGAAAAAAGGTCTGGAACGTATTGGTTACTACTTTGCTGCTGACAAGCTATATAAATAAAAAAAATTGTACTTTCCCTCCTAAAGGACTTACATAAATGAGAAGAATCGGCAACTAAATGGCAGATTATGTTTAACACAAAAAAAAAAAATGTAAAGTTATGCATTTTAAAAGGAAAAATGCCTTTTATTATCTTAATGGAACAAATCTAGGGGTATCAGAGATAGAATGTGATTCAGAAGTGTTTGTGGACATCCACACATGAAGCAAGGGAAGGAAAATTAATTGTGCCAATGCAGAAATTTCTTGTATGCCCTAATTTGGAATATGGTGAACAATTATGGGCACCACTACATAAAAAGGACATTTTAGAGCTAAAAAGTACAGAGAGGACAACAAGACTAATAAGGGGAATCGACAAACTAAGCTATGAAGACAGAGTAACCAAATTAAACTTTTTTTCTCTAGAAAAAGGCCCATCTAAACCTTTGATCTTTAACATCCTCAAGAGTAATGATCGCAAATCGTTATTTAATTGCTACAATTCCTCAAGCCCACAAATGTTTTCACACCCGTAAGTGGCAAATGTAGAAGAAAATCCTACGACTACTAGAGAGGATCTGAACAGGGGTTAAACACCTGATCGTAGCCCTGTAAAAGCAAATACAAAATCTGCAATGTAAATGATGGGGAAAGCGATTAAAGACATTAGAAGAGTATCAAGCTCGCAAACTCGCAATAAAAATAATTTTATTTTTTGTTTTATTTCTGGCTTATATCGATCTTGGGAATCAATGAGTTAATACATATCAGGCCACCCATATGGACTAGAATAGTATTGGCATTAATTTTTACTATTTTGTGTTTTGCGGTTTTGCAAGTCTGATTGCATATCGGACCTCCAAAACGCTAATTGGTTGGCATGTAACCTTCATGTTTTACTGATGATGATCTAATTTTCTATTTGCTGTTTCTAAATGGTAGTTACGGCCTTGATTAATTCATCATGCTCCTGTCCTGAAATAATACATACAAGTGCATGGTTTACGATTTCGGCTTTCGGCCCCTAACTTGCGGGCTTGTTCAATTGAATAGCACTGGAATTGTAGGAGAGTTCAAGCCCGCAGCAAGCCCGCAGACATACAGCCTGTATACTGCCAGATGCAGGCTTCAAATTGAATGAGGCTCTATGTAACTATGTAAAAATAAAGGAAGCCTTTGCGAAAAACATTCCCAGTTGAACAGGAGATAAACCATCTCAAGAAACTGCAGAGCCTACTGTCTCCTTTGGTGGGGGGGTTTCTGAAAAATCAGGACCTGGAGATACACACAAGTGCTTTGTTTGCAACAAGAAGGGACAAATCTTCTCTACCTGCCGGAGGAAAAGAAATCTGCTCTACTGGCTGGAGGGAGAACTTCCCAGGATCAATTCAAGCATTTTTTTTTTGTCACCAGGAATAGGAAACTAGCAATGAAACCTTACAGAATGTCACTGTAGGTAAGAAGGTAACTGTACAAATCAGGGGGAAAATGTACTCTTGTACATCCCGAGCTTGCAAGCTCTGAGGACATTATCCTGGGCAGGTCCATGGCAGTATCAGGGTTTGGTGGGATTCCCGATGCTGTGCCTTTGGTACATGGGAATCTTGATTGGGCAGTAGGAAGGGGTATGAGAAAGGTGGGGGTAGGTGATACTATTGTCACCAATGTATTGCTGGGCAGCACTGACTTGGGTAAGTTACTTTTCTAATATGTTCCTGAAGATGCATCCATGGTACAGCTTAGCTGTATAGAAACAATGGCCCCTATTAAATTGCTACGATTTAAAAAAATGAATCCGCAAGAGTTACTGCTTTTAAATTGGCCTCTTTCAGCTACCCGCAAATGATCTGGGGGTTACAGGTGAAAATCTGAACTCCGTCCCAGCTAAGCCTTTGATCTGTCAAGCCTGTAAATGCTACTATAGCTATTAAATTGCAAAGAATTCCCAAGGACGCACTGGCGGTCAAACACGTAAACAGCAAATGGAGCAAGAAATATTAAGGCCTCCAAATAGGACCAGCAAAGGGTTTACAGACAAGTTCTTAACACTGTAAAAAACAATATAAACACACCTCTGGACATTAAAATATAGGGAAAGCAATGAAAGACATTACACTTCATTGCACAACAATCCACAAATATAAAATTAGCATTTAAAAAAAAAATGTTTTATCAAATGTTGGAATGGTCATGATAATGCCAATATGAAAACCCATGCTGCAACATGAATAAAGCAATTAAAGACAAACTACTTGATTAAACTGCAACACAAAAAACATGAACTGCCTGCCAAATTAACCCTTTCTCACTTACAGAGGCTCTAATGTGGACCCTGAAATATAAATATAATTGCATATACATCTCACTCATCACATCTACATTGGGAAAATAAATAGTGGCCAAATGACACCTCCACATCGCATATATCAAGTACCAGGGGAACATTTGATTATTTATTGTTCAGTCCTTCAGTTGTGTCCGACTCTCTGTGACCGTATGGACTGAAGCACATTTAGCTATGTCTCTGCCTATGCTATTCCACAAGGTTTGTATGCCAAATATACTGGACTGGGTTGACAGTTCCTCCTCCAGTGGACTGCCATTTGTCTGACCTCTCTACTATGACCTGCCCACCTAGAGTGACCCTACATAGTATAGCTCACAGCTTCATTGAAGTACACATGCTCCTTCACCACCACAAGACAGCGATCCAGAAGGGGATCAGGGGAACATACACCATACTAATCTACTCTAACCCATCAAGAAGGGCCGCAAACACACATGGAGGCTGTGCAGAGGCACGTGGAGCAACAGCCAAATCATCATTTGGTGACATCCCATTAAGTGTTTTGCTATCAATCAATTCACATTACCACCTGTCATATTCTTATCAGCCCTTCAGGGGAATGTTGATACAAAGTGGTCTTTACATGGGTATTAACCCTTTTTATTATTATTATTATTATTATTAGATGTTTTATATATATATATATATATATATATATATATATATATACTGTATATATATATATATATATATATATATATATATATATATACTGTGTATATATATATATATATATATATATATATATATATATATATATATAGTATTAAATGATATATTATCATGTTGCAATTATGAATTATTGCATAGTAACCATGGCTCATTAGTTTACCGATATAGGAATATGACACAAATGTAATATATGTAGATGTCCCAAAACCCCAACTATTGAAACAAACTGACTCAGTGAGAATGGTATAAAAAAGCTTTAACAAAGGGTTAAATGTTAGAAAGCATAATACGGATAATGCATAGCATCTACTAGGGTCACATGTAGGCAGGACACCACAGTAACCATAATCGGATGAGAAATCAGAACATCATATAACACTCCATTTCATAAAAATAACCATTAATGCGCATAGAGCTTTTTATATGGTCTCCATCTGCTATATTAAACAGATGTAATAAATCATGGATCATGTGATAAAAACAATTCCACACACAGTATGTTTCCATACATTAATGTTGATTCCAAATTTGATGTTCAGAATCTGGAAAAAATAAAGAGAAAGTGTTAGAACAATCAAAAGCTGTTATTATAGTACAGTGTTTTTGCTCTGGCACTACAATAAACCAATTAACTTGAACGTCTTCTACGGGCAGTGATAACCATACTAATTCTGTTCTGTGCAATCAGCGTTATGGGCTGGCGGTCTGCAAATTGCATTAATTGCTGCCTGTCGCTATTCGCATGTTCCTCATATCTCACCATCCTTCAGTTATGCCTCCTCACCTCACCTGATCTGTTTGTGAGCCGAACCTGCCTTTAGAGTAATCTGAGCTTTTCAGTACTTTGTTTGTTCTGTCTCATGTGCTCCCTGTTGAATCGGGCCATGATTTCCCTGAAAGTCAGGGGTGGTGGTATTGATGGCATTGGCACTGATGTTGACATCATTGGGGACGATGTTGACAGCATTGGGGCCCGAAGGTGACGGCAGGAGGGCCGGAGGTGTCGGCAGAAGGGCCTGAGGTATCGGCAGAAGGGCCTGAGGTGTCTGCTGAAGAGCCAGTGTGTTAGGCCATGTTGGGGGACCTTATTGTGTGGAAGGCCATGTTAGGGGACCCCATTGTGTTGGAGTGGTTGAGGCCAGCCATGGCTGGAATAGTGTTGTAGCTGGTGGCAGTGGTGGCAGTGATGATGGCTGGGGCCAGGACAATATCATCAGGTTTGGTGTGGTTGTTTTTTGGCTCCATGACATGCCCAGTGGAGGGGGCTGGAACAGCTGTTCACAGCTAGATGATGTGTTTTGTGAAGGGCCAGCCTCTGTGGATGGTCCCAGGCCCTCTTGAATGTTCTGCCTTTCTTTGTCAACTACTTCCAGAGGTTGAGTGTTTTCCACCTCCAGTGGAGCCTCCACCTGTGCCTCTGTGTTCGGCCTTGTCCTCCTGGGAACTGAAATGAAGGAACAAACGTATTTGAGTTGGTTTCTCTATACAATTGACAGCTATGTGTTTCCATATCCTTGATATCATGGTAACCTGTAATTGACTCTGGTGCTTGTGTTACACAGATGAACCACAGCCTGCATAATGAGCATTGTCAGTCATGGCTCATATGAATACATGTACTGCTGGTGTGGTGTGCCATCTACACGTACATCAGACACATGCTCTGCTGGATCCTACTGTGCAGTGTGTGAGACTGATCAATCTGTGACATCTTCCCAGCAATGGTTGTTAACATGCAGCTGAGACATGGTGCAGGTTAGGACAGTATATGACACGCACATGCAGTCCTACAGAGTCTGTATCCACATATGCCACAGTTTGCACACCCATACATGTACTCTCCTCTCTCTCAGTTTTAACTGAAGGTATTGGACCGACATTTCATTGATAACAATTATGATAATGATATGTTTGCTACCAGGAATTACATAGTTATTGATGCCCATATATCTTTACCCATAACCATAGGGCTTACAGTGCTATTGTATGTCAGTTATCTATGTGCGTGGGCAGGGTTGTAGGAGCCAGAATAATTCTAGGGGGATACAGCTCATTGAACACACCAGCCATTAAAAAGCTTAATTATACATACTGTGATCGTTTGCTCCTTGGAAGTGATGACAAGCAAGTGGAGTGTGAGTTCTTGTCAGAAGTGAAGGAGTTAACACTTCTGAAAGAACTCCTAATTGGAGCAACTCCCCTTTAAAAGACTGGAAAGCAGGCATGGAGAGTGGAGGAGGGGCTGACTAGGCCCTAGGCAGCTGTGCTGCTGAGAGGAACAAGCACAGAGTGGAAGGTGATCTGCTGTGGAAATACAGTGAAGTTGTGAACTACCCTGTCAAGGATCACCAAGTGACTGTTACTGGGAGAACGGGGACTACAGCAAGTTGTATGAGCTGGAAGATTGACTTCAGACTCAGGAGGAGAAGTCACAAGGAAGCCAAGTAAGTGAAGGGAATAAGTGAGGATTCCCAGGCAGAGTTTTGCCTTAAAGGCCTAGGCACGGTTGTTGCTGAAGTATTATGCCCCAGGGAAGAAGTGAAGATATAGAAAAGTGAATACAAGTGAGTTTGTGTATGCAAGGGTCCCTGGGGTGAAGCATACGGGAGAGACGGGCGGGCCCTATGCTTCACCCACAACCGTGTCCCAGAGAGGAGCGCTGTGTCCCAGAGAGGAGCGCTGTGTCCCAGAGAGGAGCGCTGTGTCCGAGAGTGGAGCGCTGTGTCCGAGAGTGGAGCGCTGAGTCCGAGAGTGGAGCGCTGTGTCCGAGAGAGGAGCGCTGTGTCCGAGAGAGGAGCGCTGTGTCCGAGAGAGGAGCGCTGTGTCCGAGAGAGGAATGCTGTGTCCGAGAGAGGAACGCTGTGTCCGAGAGAGGAGCGCTGTGTCCCCGAGAGGAGAGCTGTGTCCCACAGAGCGAGGAGCTAGAGAGGAGAGCTGTGTCCCACAGAGCGGAACTGTGACCCAGAGTGGAGCGGGGTCCCAGAGGTTGCTGAAGAGGGCGACCTAATCTCGCTGGGACCCTCACCTGTAAAGAGACTGTTTACTTCCTGACCACAAGGTGGCACTACTCCCAAGTTTAAAGGACTGTATATACCTGGCCACAAGGTGGCATTCTCCCACCTCACGGAGACATAATTGTTTGTTTTCCGTTAATTTAAGCAGAGCTACTGCTACAGCCGTTATTTTCTTTTCTGTAAATAAACCAATTTGCTGCACTTCCAAGCCGTATCAGCCCTCATTTCAAGAAACCACCACTATACGCGGCCATCCTGATCACAATACATACAAACATATTAAAATCTATGTGGGTATTTGTCCACCTCACCCCCCCCCCCCCCACACTTCCCCCGGCCACCCGTTTCCACCTGTCCTGGTAGGCCCACTACTGCTGTTGGCTCAATCCACTCCTTCAGGATCTGCTCCCATCCGCAGTATGTGATGTTGGCTGGTGCGCCACCGGCGGTTGCACACGCTGCTCTTGCCTCTGCCATCTTCTTCTTCACCTTCAGCCGGCTGTCGTCATACCTGTGTTTGACAGACTTGACATTCCTGTTTGCAACCCCTAGTGCAGCAACAGCTGTAGCTATCCCACTCCAGGCCTTGTCTTTTGGCTAGGCCTCACATCCCTCCCACCATGTATGATGCGGGCCCAGATATCCCTGAGGAGGACGTCCATCTCATCTGTGCTATTATTGGGGGTCCTGTACTTTGGCACAACCTCTTGCTCTTCCAACTGTGCCTGGGGTTCCTGGCCACCCTGTTCTCCCCCTGGGGCGGTCCCTCATCCCCACTACTTCCCCTCCTGGGATCAGGCCACTGACCCTCTGTCCCTACTCCTAATGTGCTTACATCAGGGGGCACATCCCTCCCGCTCTCCTGCTCTCCTACACCTGTAGCTCCCCTCCCTGACCTGGCTCTCCCTTTCTCCATACCTCTACCTGTTATCCTCTCCTCACTCTCCTCCTCTCCTCACTCTCCTCCTCTCCCCAATCTCCTCCTCTGGTGTTCCCCTCTTTCTCCTCCTCTCCTCTCTCTCCTCACTTTCCTCCTCCCCCCTTTACCCTCCTGGAATTTATGAAATAAATATAAGGATAAATCAATATAATAATGTGTATGTGCATAAGGTAAAACAAGAATGTGTGTATTATGTGTATTATAGTAATTGTATGGGGGGGGTGTAAGTGGGGGTATGGGGGATGTAGATGTTCTGTGGCCTACCATTATGAATAGCTATGTGTTTGTAATAATATATGCATGTGAATTAAGTGATATCAGTAATTATGTCTGTTGTAAATTAAGTGTTAATATATCTTAGTGGTCAAAATTACAAAAAACTCCCAAAACAGATTCTTCTCTCTTTCTCGCTCTCTCACTATCTCTCTCTCTCTCTCTCTCTCTCTCTCTTCAATGCTCAGAAACCCACCAATGCCTAGACCTGTGTGTTCACTTGCTCAGCAACAGCGCAGTCAGTGATTTACGGTTTTCGTGCCCTTTAAAACCCCTTTCTATGGGGTTAATTGCTTTTCTATTGGCTCTGAGGCCTGCATTGCTCTCCGTGATTACGGGTTTGGATTGAAAATGCCTCCCATCTATTCCAGCCTCCTAACAGCTTGCGGCCGCGGGAAGGGTTTACGCGATTGCGGCTCTGGCCCGTTGGTTGCTGCCTTGTTCAATTTAATCGCTCTGTCTTTCTGCTGAATTTCAAGTCTGCAGACATACGGACTGTATCATGGACGCTGCGGGCTTGGAATTTAATAAGGGCCAATAATCCCTGGAATGTACTGAGTGAAAAAGTAAGTGGACATACTGACTGAGAGGAAGGGCAGAGAGAGAGTCAGCAGAATCTGAGCAGTAGAAATCCCAAACTGTGCTTCAGAAAAGCCCTAAGATTCTTGTCCAATGATTGAACAGTAGGATGCAGGATCCACATATCTAATCAGGGAAGAGTAGGCGGGAAAATTTGTTAAACCAGATACCTCTGTTGTAGAGTATGTGGTAAGGTTCAGGGAACATATGCAAACTTTAATGGGTAAGTACATGAAAAACCTAAGGGCTGACAAAAGCAAACACAGTGGTATGACTATACAGCTAGGGAAAGGCTATATTATATGGTACAAAAGCTGCTGGTACGAATTCCTGTGAGGCAGGGTTCATGGTAGAGTCCCTTTACTGTACTAAAGAGCCTAAATTATTTATACTATGTGGTTTCCTGAGATGAAGTAGGAAAATATTAAAAGATATTTCATAGCAATATGATAAAACCATGACAAGAAAGGACCATCAGTTCTAGCTATATGTAAATCTTTCTGAGGAGGAGCAAAAGGCTGATCCTTTAATGGATCTCCAATCCACAGCTTGTGAGGGAGGGTCTATACAGGAAGGGTGCATTACTTAGTGGGACGCATACTTTTGAATAAAAAAAGTGGATTTATTTTCGAACTATGTGCTTTAGAGGAGCTGGGAAGCGGGTATGTGAAGGTTAACAGACTGCTGGGGGGGAGGGATCGGATCACAGTGCCGGGATGAGGTTGCACCTCCTACTACGGAGCACGTGGAGGAGCGAGGGGGAGAGTAAGAGCTGTGAGCTGCGGCTGATCTGCTGACAGGCTGCCCCTTCTGAACTGAGTTTGAGTGTGATGTGACAGGTTGAGTGTGGGGTGACCAGCTGTGTATGTATGTGTGATGTGACATGCTGAGTGTGTGGTGTGACATGCTGAGTGTGTGTGTGACAGGCTGAGTGTGTATGTGTGATGTGACATGCTGAGTGTGTGACAGGCTGCGTGTGTTTGACAGACTGACTGTGTGTGTGTGTGTGTGACAGGCTGAATGTGTGTGATGTGACAGGCTGAGTCTGATATGACAGGCTGAGTGTATGTGTAATGTGACATTCTGAGTGTGGGGTGGCAGGCTGAGTGGGATGTGACAGGCTGAGTGTGTGTGTGTGACAGGCTGTGCATGTGTGTGTGTGACAGATGGAGCATGTGGGGACAGGCTGAGTGTGTATGTGTGATATGACATTCTGAGTGTGGAGTGACAGGCTGAGTGTATGTGTTATGTAACATGCTGAGTGTGAGTGATGGGACAGGCTGTGCATGCATGTGATGTGACAGGCTGAGTGTGTGTTGACAGGCTGAGTGTGTGACAGGCTGTTTGTGTTTGACAGACTGACTGTGTGTGTGTAACAGGCTGAATGTGTGTGATTTGACAGGCTGAGTGTGATGTGACAGGCTGAGTGTATGTGTAATGTGACATTCTGAGTGTGGGGTGGCAGGCTGAGTGTGATGTGACATGCTGAGTGTGATGTGACAGGCTGAGTGTGTGACAGGCTGTGTGTGTGTGACAGGCTGAGGGTGTGCTGACAGGCTGAGTATCTAGGTGTGTGTGTAAGAGTGTGTGTGACAGACGGAGTATGTGGTGTGTATGTGTGATGTGACATTCTGAGTGTGGAGTGATAGGCTGAGTTTATGTGTTATGTAACATGCTGAGGGTGATGTGACAGACTGAGTGTGGGGTGACAGGCTGAGTGTATGTGTGATTTGACATGTTGAGTGTGTGAGTGATAGTCTGAATGTGAGTGGGATGTGACAGGCTGTGTGTATGTGAGATGTGACAGGCTGGGTGTGATGTGACAGGCTGAGTGTATGTGTGATGTGACATTCTGAGTGTGGGGTGACAGGCTGAGTGTGTGTGCGAAAGGCTAAGTGGGTATGTGGGGTGACAGACTGAGTGTATGTGTGATGTGACAGGCTGAGTATGGGGTGACAAGCTGAGTGGGATGTGACAGGCTGAGTGTGTTTGTGTGTGACAGGCTGTGTGTGTGCTGAAAGGCTGAGTGTATGTGTGATGTGACAGGCTGAGTGTATGTGTGGGGTGATAGACTAATTGTTTATGTGTGATGTGACAGGCTGAGTATATGTGTGGGATGACAGACTGATTGTTTATGTTTTATGTGACAGTCTGATTGTGGGGTGACAGGCTGAGTGTTATGTGACAGGCTGAGTGAGGGGTGACTGCCACATAACAATCAACCTGGCTGAGTGTGTGCGTGAATTGACAGTCTGAGTGTGTGCTGATAGGCTGAGTGTGTATGTGATATGATAGGCTGAGTGGGAGTAAGTGTGTGTGTGATTCCAGGCCAAGTGTGTGAACATTCAATCCCCTCCCTGTCAGATCTACTAGCACTACCACCATTATCAGGCTTTTTGTGCAGTTGTAGTTAAGAGAACCGGACAATAGTTATCTCCATGATTTATCACCCCCTCCCCCAGCACACACACACATTCCTCTAATCCCTCATAAACCAGCAGTCACCCCTGATAATCTGCAGCACTGGAATCCCCACTCAGGCTTCAGAATGGAAGAAAAATCAGAGGGAACATGCTGGGCTAGGGGTGGGTATAAATTATATTGAAGTTTACCATTAACCCTTTTGATACAGCAAATTTTAAAGAAAGGGTTAGTAAATGAAAGCAAGCATTTATTTTGTTATAATACTGTACTAATACAATACCTAAAAAACTAATTAAACAGCCATGTGCATGACAATACAGTATATGACTGATTGTACATTGTTAGCCTGCCATGTGTATGTACCTACAGTTAATGTGTGTGTGTGTGTACAAACATAGAAAAAACAAATTTAACATTTGGTATGACTAACCCTCAGGATAGCCTTATGCTTATCCCGGGGATACTAAAAATCTTCAACTGTGTTTAACCCTACCATTTCCACTGGATTTGGCTTGATTTATATGCTCCTCTTTCAGTATGTATCATGATATAGACAGTGTTCCTTTTGCCTGGCGTCACAGACCCCTTTTTCTTAGCCTGGGTGTTGGCCCATTGAGCTCATTAAAGCACATACTTCTTGACTCCAGTCACTGGATTATTTGCATGGACATCTCTATTGTATTTGTAAACCTGCTTTGTTCCATTGTTTGCCAGATATGTGCTAGAGACGGCAGGATATGTATTGGAGAATTAAGCATATTAATCTCAGGAAGCTACTGTTAGACCCCATGTGGAGTTTATCTCTTATGTTTGTCTGCCACACCTATCTCCACCCTACAAGTGACCTGTCCTGGTCACTACCACAGGAATGTTACAGGGACTCCTGTAAGCACTGATTACTGATGGAGAGACTGATACAGAACCAACTATCCTTGTGGGTAGATAACCTGTAGTCTATAGCAGGTGGCTCTAGGCTGGTATAGCCTCTACTCTTGGGTCATCACAACTGGTCGGCAGTGGTGGCATATGTTGATCTATGCAGTTTTGAAGTCCAGTACTTTCAGTGGCTTGGCGGGGAAGCAGAAATCACTTGCCGATTTTGCTAAACCTTCAAATCCAGGTCCAAGTCCAAGGAAGGCCAGCCCTGTATAGAGGGGATCAGGGACCACATGGAGGCCTGCAGAGCAGAGGTGATCAGGTACAAAAAAAGGAGCCTCATCACCAGTATGCTGGAACGGCAAAAGCAAAGGATTGCCACAGACGAGGGTAAGTGGACAGCTCTTCTAAATCAGAGGATGGCTTACCTTGGGCTCCAGCTGGGTGAGAAGCTAGCAGGACCTGGTGTGGTTGGACATGACTATGTGGACCTAATGCTTCCAACTCCTGCATCACAAGGGCCCTTCTTCTACAGGCTTGGACTAATGGAAGGGTTCCTGGATGTGCTGTAGGGAGATCCAAAGTGTGGCATTGGAATCCCAGAGCGCTATTTGCACACCGCCGAAAGGATGTGGAAATTGAGCCAGGTACTGCAGAAGAAATGTTGCTTAAACCGTTGGTCCATAAAGAAATTGATTTAGAAAAAGAGTATGAGGAACTGCTGGAGGAGGTGGGCCCAGGTGGGACATGGTTCAAGTATGTGGAGTTACCCCATGCTTTCCCAGCTGAGCTAGCAGAGGATAAACTACCAGTGAAAATGGACCGTGGGCTACACCCCTATCAGGTGGAGGAAGGAAACCAGAATGTACCTGGAGATCTGACCGCTACAGAACAGGCGAGATCAGAGTGACTTCTGGGAACTTGCCAGTATAGGGTGGCCCAGAGAACAGTCCAGACCCTGGTAGATGCAAGACCAGGGAGAAGTGTTAAGCAGCACCAGCAGATGGCCAACAACCAGGAAAGTTCCAGCCACTAAGCAAGGGCGCAAAGCTGGAGACTGAACTGTTGACAGAGAAAAGTGCAAGTCCTGAGAGTCTGCCCAACTACTCATGGATTGTCACCTGTCCAGAACCACAGACTGCTGATGTCCAGGCGCCAAGGCTGACAGTCAGGGAGAGTGTGATGCCAGATTGGTGCATGGGGCTATCAGGGTAGGGGGCATCCACTGAGACCCTGAAGCTTTTCCCCAGCATGGATCAGGTGGATCCAGGTAGGTGTGGGAGTTCAGGTGAGGGCACTGGCCATGAGACCCTGAGGAAGGAGCAAGTTGAGGCTCCACTCCCAAACCCTGCCGAGTTGCCATTAGGGCTGACAGGGATTGCTTCAATCCTGACACCCCCAGAGTTAAAGAATATGGGCAAGTTGGCCATGGTACCAGAGGACCTGACACAGATTACCCTAGTTGCAGAGGTGATCCCAACCTTACCAGCACTTGTGGATACCCACCTGGAGGAGCTACCAAGCCCAGAGAAGTCTGCTACCCTGTGTGTGCAGGCTTGTAAGTGCTTTTTAACCCCTCCTGAGCTGCTCCCTAGATGGGATACCCCAGAGCCACTACCTGCCTGTGGAAAAGGGGGCAGCAGTATGCCCCTGGATGAGATTCTAGTTCCTGACATCCTGGATGTGTTCCCAAGATTGATGCCTGAATTGGGGGTGGGTTGTTTAAAGTAACTGTGTTAGAGATTGTGGACGCTTTCCTAAAGGATGGGCAAACAACCCCAGACCAGGCAAACCTACTACCCCATCCAGGACGAGGTCATGAACTGGGATTTATGGAGTGACCATTTGGGAAAACATTTTCCTTCTTTGGATGGGGACTTGGATTTGGCTATGGGCTGCAGTTCAAGCCTATCATCCATCAGGATCATAGCCCCAAAACTGCTGTCTGGAAGGGGAGAGTAATGTCACTGACCCCTTTTTCTCAGCCTGTGCGTTGGCACATTGAGCTCATTAAAGCACAGACTTCTTGACTCCAGTCACTGGATTATCTGCATGGACACCTCTATTGTATTTGTAAACCAGCTTTGTTCTATTGTTTACCAGATTAAGTTAATACCTTCTGATATGTGCTAGAGATGGCAGGATATGTATTGGAGAATTAAACCTATTAATCTCAGGAATCTACTGTTAGACCCCATGTGGCGTTGATCTCTTATGTCCATCTGCCACACCCAATCATTGTTGTGCTGTGTACACCCCCTCTGTATCTATCCCCTATAAATACTGCTGTCATTTTCAAAAATAAATCAGTTCCCTTGGAGATATATATAAATTGTGTATCTCTGATTATGTTCCTAGTGGCTGTGATATTGAATCTATCTCCACCCTACAAGTAACCTGTCCTGGTCACTACCACAGGAAGGTTACTGGGACTCCTGGAAGCGCTGATTACTGATGGAGAGACTCTGACTGATACAGAAGCCAGATATCAGAGTTCTGGTGTCGAGATTTCAAAGAACCAAACGATCCTTGTGGGTAGATATCCTGTAGTCTATAGCAGGTGGCTCTGGGCTTATTTAGTCCTACTCTCGGATCATCACACCTGGCTTGTATCTTTTTGTGTAATTACATTTTATATATATATATATATATATATATTTGTTGCGTTGAGCTCCATCAAACTTGTGCTTATTGCTTCAATGTGTTTATGTGTCTGTATGTGTGTGTGTATATATATATATATATATATATATATATATATATATATACATATACATATATATGCATACACATATATAATATATGTCTGAATATAGGTAAAAATATAGATATCATACCCATAAAGCAAAAAAATGTTGCACGCTACTTGCTTCCATGGGCACCTTTAAGTTCACTGCCTAGGGGCTCCAAAAAGGTTAATCTGGCCCTGGATCTAAAGGTATTTTCTCAGAAAATCAGCCTGTGCATAAAAAAGATATTAATTATAATAATTTATTAAGCTCTGACTGTTATATACCTTCTGTGCTAATGTAGAGATGTTTTATAGTTTATTGGGGCTGTGTATGATCTTTATCTTTTTCTGGGTCACTACCTTGTCGTGGTGAAGGAGCTTGTGCACCTCAATGAAGCTGTGAGCTATACCATGTAGGGTCACCCAAGATGGGCAGGTCATAGTAGAAAGGTCAGACAAATTATAGTACACTGTAAAAGGAACTGGCAACCCACTCCAGCATGATTTCCAGCAAACCATGTGAATAAGCGTAACCAGAAACACAGAAGTGCCTGGTGTGCTGCATCCATATGGTCCCTGAGAGTTGGACATGACTGAAGGACTAAACAACAACAAATGATCTTTATATCTCTAGATAACTGCAGGCTTCCAGAAGATTAATTCATCTTAAATTGCCTTGGTGGTAGCAGCTTCATAATATTGATTTTGGGGTGTAGGTGAAAGACAAGGGTTTTTTGCAGTCACTGTAGATGGTTGTTAGCTTGGAAAAGCTGTATTGTAGTTAACGCTTTCACCCACACAAATGCACCTGACATTCACCTTTGGGTTTTTTGTAACACATTTCAACACATTTATTCCATTTTATTGAAATTAATTTGAGTCTTTTTGGAAAGAGTGTCACGTAGCTCAAAAATAAAATTATCGTTTTGTACAAATAGTTAATGGTTATAACATATCATCATGGGTGATGAGTAAGTATGCAGAGGTAAATAATTAATACTGTATTAGTAATTATTCTCACAAAGAAAATAGAAAATAATATGCTGAAAAATATTGAAAATCAACAGAATCAATGCAACAGAGCAAATGCTCCAATCAGCTATTTTTTTCTACACATGAATGAATAACATTTACATATTTTTTAAGTAAATCATCCAAATGAAGAAATTCGATTTTCCCAAGAACATTTATATTCCATCAGATGGGATGCAAATGTAAACTGCTAGCTCATTTGATTCCTGTATACAGAATGCTGATAGTGTCACTAAATCCTTAATAAGTTGCAGAGGTCAGAACGTCACTGTAAAAATATGGAACCTGTTTTCCTGCAGTAGTTAAAGGACCACTGTGGTCATATTTTTACAATTTACTCGTGGATCATCTACACTTTAAAATTTGCAACTTACTTGCCAGGTTTTACACCCAGGTTCCAGCTTATGGCAGATATCATGGCTTAGCATGAGTATGACAGTTTTGTGCCACTACAGCTACACCTACAGTATGTGTTCTAGAAGTACCTCTCCTAGATTTTGATGCTGTTTCGCCTGATCAGTTATTGTTAAGTCCCAGTCTTTCTACCAGTCAACTATACCTCATCTGGAACTTTTTTTATTGTTGTTCCAGCCTCCAATGAGTGTTGCTGTAGTTTCCTGTGGCTGTGAGTACTTCTAGTTGCTCCTTTGTCTTCCTGCTTCATTCCTGTTCCTTATTGGGCTGATTTTTGGTGCTGATCTGGGTTGTTACTGATCACATTGGGTATCAGCTCCCCCCAATCTTTGGCTTGTCTGACTAGTATTTGCCTGTGGCCTTGGACTTGGAACTTCAGATTTTGCCTCTGAAGGTCTTTGCCCATACAGCTTTGACATTTTTACAATGCAGTAATAATACAATTTCTAATTTATTACTATGTAGAAAGCCCCCGAGAAAGGCAAATAAGGGAGGGGGCTTTTGAGCGGGCTGAGTGATGGGGTAGAGGATAGTGACAGTGACACAAGTTGAGGAAAGTTTCCTTCCTTTCCACCCTGTCAAGAGTTTACCACCATGGCCTCCCCAATTGTGGACTCATTGATCCAGCAATTAAAGACCCAAGTGGCATGGAATGGCCCTGTATGGCTGCAATCGCTAGTGACAGTGATCAGGGAAGCGTACAGCCACGTAGCTGCAGTGAGTGTGGAGTACGAGGTCGCATGCTCCTTGGCAGTTGTAGAGAAGAGGCTGCCCGCCTAGGAGGACCAGGCCTCCAGAAAGACTGAGCTACCGCCAAGAAGAGGAGGCAGAGCGGCACCCCAAGGAGGAGAATTGTGGGTGCAGAAAAAAGGGCTGAGGAGAAAGACGCAACGGGCAGACGGTGAGAAGAGGCAGATGGAGGCTCTGGAATACCTGAGGTGCACCTACTGGTGTCAACGGTAAGGCGAGTCGGGAGGAGAGGAGATGTAGCAGGGGCGGCTACCAGGTGGCATGTTATGGTGGAGATGGACAGATCGGCAGGAGAAGAGGTGCGTGGTGAGGAGCAAGCAGAGAGATCCAGACAAGTGAGAAAGAAGAGCCAGTGCGTCGGAGCATAGGTGGGAGTGACGTCATTGGAGGGTGAGAAGATGGTTGCCGTGATTCTGACAGGCAGGTCTGATGGAGGGGAAGCAGAGGAGGACAATCTACAGCGAGTAGCAGAGCTGAGGTTTTAGAGGAGGTGCAGGGGACAGAGGGAAGAAACAAAGGAAAGAAGAGAGCACAGATCCCACTCTAGTGAAAAAAGTGAAGAAAGAAGGGCTTTAGTGGAAGAGGAAGCCCCTTTGTTATCTACTTGCCCCTCGTTATCTACTTTCGTTTGGTGAAGGTACATGTCCTTGGGGGGCCTCATGTAAGTTTAAACATGAATGCTCAGAATGTGTGGGAGGGCATCCTCTTTTTCGTTTTTACAAAAAAGCAAATAGTCAGAAGGGAGGAGAACAGGTTGTTAAAGGGGATGAGTCCGGTGCAGCTAAAAAAGATGCAATGTGATTAAGGCTATACGCTAGAATTCCAGGGGAACTGGAGGATGCTAAGTTGTTAGAACAGGGGTTTTCGGGGGGGGGGGGGGGGGGGGGGGTTGTAATTCCAGCTGCAGATATTGAGTCCTCGGGGAGGCCGCAGGGATTCGTTATCTGTTACGTATACATCAGTTAAACAGGTGGTTAGGTTAATTAGGAGGGCGGGAAAAGGTGCTTTGATGGCAAAGGTTGACCTAAAATCAGTGTTTAGATTACTTTCAGTGCATCCAGAATCTCATCACTTGTTGGGGTGTCATGTTTTTAATCATTTTTTTGTGGACTTATGTTTACCAATGGGTTGTGTAATTTCATGTTCCTATTTTGAAAAATTCATTAAGTTTTTACACTGTGTAATTTGTTAAAGGACTGGTTTACATTCGGTTGTGCGTTATTTAGATGATTTCTGATTTATAGACCCATATAATTTTTCAGGATTGTAGGACATTGTTTCAGGAGTTCCAGGTATTAGCAGGGGAGTTTGGGATCTCATTGGCAGAGGGGAAGTCTGTTGGCTCGTGTCAAGCATTGCAATTTTTAGGAATTTACATTGATTCTGTGTCATTTGAGTGTAATTTGCCGTTGGAGAAGGTGGTTGATGTGAGAAATTCAGTGCAGGTAGTGATTGTGGCAAGGAAGGTTATGTTGAAAGTTTTGCAGTCTTTGTTAGGAAAGCTAAACTTTGCTTGTAGCATTATACCCATGGGGAGGATATTTGCAAGAAGGTTGTCCCTGGCTACTGCTGGGGTCAGCCAGCCCTATCATCATATAAGAATATTATTAAAACACAGGGCAGATTTGAGAGTTTGGGACTTGTTTCTTCAGGATTTCAATGGGAAAACGTTGATGCTAAGGAGTCCAGCGTTTAATGATGTGTTGATTGTGGTTCAGGCAATTCATTCAATTACTGCCTCTTTGCTGCCAGTAGTTAGACTGCTGCTGCAATTGATATTGAAGTGCCTGCAATTTAACATACTGATAAGGTCTACCCACATTGAGGGAGCTAGAAATGTCATAGCGGATGCGTTGTCAAGAGGGCAATGGTCACGCTTTAGGGAGAAAACGCCAACTCACGTTTGATTTATGGAATTTAGGTTTAGAGTGGAGCAGAGAAAGGTGACTGGACAAGGCATTCATTTAATAATTAAGAAAATAAAAAAAAGAAGAAAAAAATAAATAAAGTGGAGGGGGGGGGATGGACGACAATAGGTGTTTTCACTAATAAAATGTCATTTTGAAAGTGAATTGCTTATGCTTGTATTTTTTCCAAAGCCCCCTTTATAAATGTGGATTGTGCGACACTCATTCATTTATTGGGTGCGAAGGGCAGCAGCAATCACAGATCATGGTCGGCAGTTGAGTTTTCCGGAGGAGGTGGTATTGAAGTGGGCATGAAATGGGAGCAAGTGTTATTGGCAGTTGTTGGCCTTGCTAGGGAAGCTTTTCCCCTGGACTTATTAGTACTGCATGCAGTTGGGAATGACTTGGATTACATGCCCATGAAAGAACTCATTAGGTTTATAGAAAGGGACGTGTTAACGCTCTTAGAGCTATTTCCTTGGTTGGTGATTATTTGGTCTCAAAACAAGAATCCATTGGAGAGAGGCTAATGATCAAAAAAGATTGGTCAAGGCTAGGTGTAGGGATAATATAAGGGTGCTTTTTCTATGTTGGTGGAAGTTGTGATATACAAGATGGCTGCACTCTGGTTATGTTATCTGCGGGAACTGCATGGAGCAGTGTCAGGTCAGCACATCACGCTCACGAACATCAGGCATGAGTTGTCTGTATGTCACCATCTCCCTAGTCTGCACATCAAGTCCACTGCAGCGCAAAGCTTATTTGTCCCTCTCTGTCTCAGTACTCTGCATAATGGGCAGCTCCCCTGCAAATTAAAGCAGGCTTGTTTCACAGCCATCTTGTCATGCTTTTATTATTCACTTGTTTGTGCATCTATTGTATTGTGTCTGTGTGTGTTTGTCTGTCTGATGAGACACAACCTGATCACACACTCACTGATCCCTTATATTAGCAATGGTGTTCAGTTTTAGTTGAGAACTGGATCATCTTTTCAGTGGAGGTAGGATTGAGGAAGGAGGGAACAGAAAGCATTTCCTAATTTCCTTTCCCCTCACTGGCCCAGAAGCAGGCTCCTTGCTTCAGGAAATGCAACCATATATCTCCAGAAATTTTAACCCCCTTGTTACACACATAACTTCTACCTATGTATAATGGATTTCCCCAGGGCCCAGCAGAGGCATCAAAATTGTATGACTTTTCCTGATTACTAATGCTCTTAGTAAGACTCCTTGTGCAGCGGCCCTTCTTTTAATTATACATTTTATATGTGATACAATTTATCATGATCTGCCCTCCCTTAGAAAAATCTAAAATGCGTTTAATAAACAAGTAATAGCTCAATGTGTACTAGAGTAGCTGTGCTGTAAAAATGGCTGTTATGGAGAAATGTCTGTGTTTGCTCACACAGCAAGAGAGCGACACACATTCATGTCCGGATTACCCATTAGGCCAACTAGGCAGCCGCCCAGATGAGGGGCACCACTTTTTAAAAAAATAGTTCCTGGCTTAAAAAAAAAAAAATGTTGCAGTTCATAGACTGGCTACTTGGGGATAACCACCTAGAACAAGAGAGTTATGATAGGAAAGGGAACTTATATGTACAGAAAAGGCAAAAAGGGAGCTGTGCATAACTTGCGTACTCCCTCACAGGGCCTCCTCCACTTCAAAAAGGTAGATATGGCCCTGCATACATGTCTTTGAAATATCACATTTATTTATCATTTCAAGATGATTATGACGTTTTTTTTATAGCAGTGATGTGTTTTTACCTTGGGAGTATATTAATATGGGACCAATTTAGCATAGAATCCATGTAGGTATTTGTGTGCTGTTCTTTAGGTAGCCTTTGTGACACAGTTTTGTATTAGGATATAGCGCCAGAAATCCACTTAGAGACATATGTTTTTCCATTAAATCTTCCATCAACCCTTCTATCTACCATAACATACTTTGTGACTGGTCTCAGTACTCTCTCATGCCTTATTTAACTGTTGCCATAACCCACCTCATGCTGATAAGCCCCATATTAGGGTGAAACAGCAGAGTGCAAATGGGCTTCAGGAGCTGCACAAATATCCAAAATAGATCCCATGATAATTGGGTTATAAGCAGAAAGTTGAAATACTGTTCAGTGAGTAAGAGAGTAACAGGCATTGTAGCTTCCCTTGGACTTGTAGATGCATTTAGAATGGCTTTTCTTTCCTTAATGGGAATATTTTAAAAATCCACAATACGATGTAAGAGCTTTTCAATTTATGCTGCATATCCAGAAAGTTTTCTTTATAAATTTGCAAAAAAAGAGAAGTTCTTACTTATTTACTTTACAGATTTCATATCTGCATGCTACTCAATGCTTTTTTTTTAAAATCAGGATTTTTAGAACATGTTTTACTTTCCCCAGCTCAAGTACACACATTTGGTTCTTAAATAACTAATAAAAGGTTTATACACCTTTATTGTTTGTTTCTTAAATAGACTACATTTACGATTTTTTGATAATTTATATATGTATTTTCAAATAGTAAAATTGTGACTTGAGTTTTCTGAATATCCTATCATAACAAAAAATGCTCTTCATTCACAAATGTGAATGAATAATTTCCCAATTGGCAGCTTTGGTAGCTTGTCCCAGGCCTCTGATCAAGTCCCGTAGGCATTATAAATTTCAACTTGTTTTAAAACTATTTCCCACTTATAAGAATATGTGTGTTTTTGTCTCCAGCAGTACACGTTAGTGCCTGTGCATTACATATGGAGGCTAAACCACTCAAGACAACGTCTGGATATTATCGGTTATATCTAGAAAGAATTGGTATATTTGTAATGATTGATAAAGTTAACTCTGTAAACACTTATCTTGAATCATAAAATATATCTAAACTGCTTTCATTTTTTTTTTCATTTCTGATGTTAAAATATAGCTATACAACAGAACTTATCAACTTCATCAACATAACAACTTTATGTTTATATAGAGGTAGCAGTGAAAGTTAACAGAATGATTGGACTGTTAGCTGTATTACAACTAAATTTAAGCAAACAGATCCCACTCTAAAGGTTCCCAGTGAGTCAGACCAGGCCTAACAAACTGTGTCCAATTCTGGACACCATACTTCCAAATGAATATTATAAACAATTCAGAGGAGGGTAACTACAATGGTGCATGACCTTAAAGACAAAGCTTATAAGGAAAGACTACATCAGCTTATGTATAGCTTATTACAGCAAATGAATAGTACATTGTTGTTCACATTTGAACATCTAAAAAAGTTAAAAAAAACTTGTTTCATGCAAATGTGCCCACAAAGGCTACACTCTTGCAGTCCACTACCATTTCAAACATGGCTTCCTTTAAGCATATGTCCATTCACAGCCTTGAGCAAAGCTAAGGTTGGATTAAACATAAGCCTGGAAACCCACACACCTACTGCTGTTTCAAGGTTACTGCCTCTCATCAGCGTGGGGTCAGTTTCTAGATTTTTTGAGAAGGTAGTTTACCACAACAATAATTTAATATATGGTGGGCAAAAGAGCAACCGAAGCCCTCCACCATACAGTAGTACAGGGGATAAATAGTACAGTTGTGTTCACATTTGAATGTCTAAAACAAGTTAAAAAAACATGTTTTATGCAATCCATTACCATTGACAGCTTATTAGAAAGAAGGGAAATGGGTGACATGATGTTTCTTAAGATTTAATGAAGGTAAATATTCTTCAGAAAAAAGAGCCAAGTGAAAAAATTGACAGCACAAAAAAGCAAAAAGAAATATAACAACAATAATATTATGTACTATGTGTTAAAGTGCGGTTGGAAAATGCATTGGCACTTCCATCAATAGCATCTCTCTGCTCCTGAGTGGTTTCTGAGAATTGTTCATAAACAGTAAGGCATGACAGATCTTTGTCCAATGAATTATGCACTGTAGTGAATTTATTCTGATACACACTGTAGATGGCCAGTTAACCAAGCATATTCTCACTATAATAGTCTCAGAAGAGCACACAATATTTTCTTTAATATCAGAATTTCTTTTTCAAACATCAATTCAGTAAGGACCTAAACACATTGAAGTATTTTTCTCTTGTCTGCAAAAGGTTCAGACCAAAACCCCCCTGTTAGAAAAGTACTTTATGTGAAAAGGATTTAAAGATTTGTTGCTAGCTTTTCTATGTTGCTTTTTTAGGCATCCAAGTGACCCTTACTGTTACAAGGGACTATAGGACATATGAGAAAGGCGGTTTTGCTTGAACTGTTGTCTTTTTTGTTGGAAAGTAAATTATATTTTATACAATATCTGAAGAGCTGTGAAATCCAGAAACTTTATTTTTCATCTTGGGAAGATCAAATATTTATTTTCCCCAGTCAACAGTTATCAGTTATTCCTAATCCTTTGCTTCTATAGGAGTAAGAGCTCCTGTCTCTATAAATGTTTTATGCTTTTTGGCTATTTTTAAAGAAATAACTTTTATATTTGGGTTGAGAGCAAATAAAGGTTATTTAAAACTGTCCTTTTTTCATGGTGTAATATTTTATCCCCTTCTCTATCACTACCTTGACTTGATGCAGGGGTTTGTTTACTACCTTAAAGCTATAAGTTATACCATATAGGAACACCCAAGATGGGCAGAGAGGTCAGACAAATCATGGTCCACTGGAGAAGAAACTGGAAATCCACTTCAGTATGTTTGCCAAGAAAACTGTATGGATAAGCACATCCAGAGACATAACAATGTGTCACTGAAAGATGAACCTCTCAGGTCAGAAGGTGCATACCACATTATTGAGAAAAAGGGTGAAAGTAAAAAGTATGAGTAGCACCATATCTAATGAAGTGTTTGGGCCAAAGCCAGGAGGACGACCTGCTGTGGATGTGTCTCAAGAGATAATGAAATTCAACATAGAAACCTGGAATGTAAAAACTATGAATCAATGCAAACTAGACATGGTCAAACATGAGATGGCAACATTAAACATTGATACCCTGGGAACTAGTGGACTGGATTGGGACATTTCATATCAGAAAACCATCAGATCTTCTACTGAGGAACTTTCATAATCAATTCATGGGTGACCAAAGCAGTGCTCAGTTACAACACCCAAAAAAGTATTTAAATTCAAATTCAAGGCAAGCTATTTAACACCACAGTGATCCAAGTCTATGCACTAACCATGGATGCTGAAAAGGCTGAATTTGTATAATTCTATGAGGATATTCAACACCTCCAAGATATAACATTAGGAAAATATGTTGCTTTCATCATAGCAGGTGGGAATGCTAAAGTAGGGAACCAAAAGAAAACTGGAATAACTGGCAAATTTGACCTTTGAGTACAAATGGATACATGTCAAAGATTAATAGAATTCTTTCAAAATAATTCTCTAGTTGTAGTAAACACCCTCTTCCAAAAGCCTCAGAGACAACTCTACACATGGACATCACTAGATGGGCAATATAGAAATCAGATTGACTATATACTAGGGGCCTCATTCAATTGCGATTTGGCCAATCGAATAGGGCTCTAAATAAGCACATACCATATATTTTTTAAAGAAGTTTTTAGTTAGTGAAAAACTTGTTATTAGATAGATGTTTACTAACTAAAAACTTCTTTAAAAATATAAGCTATGTGCTTATTTAGAGCCCTATTCGATTGGCCAAATCGCAATTGAATGAGGTTCTAGGTATCCAAAGATGGAGGAGCTCCATACAATCAGCAAAAATCAAGACCTAGAGCTGACTGCAACTCATATCATGAGCTTCTTATTCTTGAAAATTAAACTAAAGCAAAGAGGGAAAAAAGAGGGAAAATCCCGAACCCAGGCAGGGATCTTTCTTGTTAGTGTGAGTGTTAGATAAAGGGGTTAGGTTAAGGTAAGGTGTTAGGGTTAGAGTAGAGGTAGAGGTTAAGAATTACATAGGAAAATATTGGTGCTCACAGAGCAAGCTGACAACTGCTTCCTTCAACTGATCAAGAAAGATGCCACTGCGCAGTGAATGCCAATCAGATTATGACAACCTTTGAGAAGAGTAGTTGGACCTAGACTCAAGACACAGCTGGTGGAGAGCAGCTGCTTGATAATCTGTGGCACCCGGTATATGCTAATGACGTGACGTCACATGAGCGCCACGTCATTAGCATTGGCCGGGTCAAGACGCCGGAAGGAGCGGAGGACGGAGCAGAAGCTATAGATGAAAGTAAGTGAGGGGAAAGGGAGAGGGGGAGGTATTTAGGGGGGTTTAGAATGAGGAGGGGGGGTTTGAATGAGGAGGGGGGTTGAGGAGGGAGGTTGAGGAGGGGATTGAGGATGGGGGTTGAGGATGGGGGGGTTGAGGTTGAGGAGGGGGGTTGAGGATGAGGAGGGAGGTTGAGGAGAGGGGTTGAGGTGGGAGGTTGAGGAGGGGTTGAGGATGAGGATGGGGGGTTGAGGATGAGGAGGGAGGTTGAGGAAGGGGGTTGAGGAGGAGGATGGGGGGTTGAGGATGAGGAGGGAGGTTGAGGATGGGGGGTTGAGGATGGTGGTGGGGGTTGAGGATGAGGAGGGGGGTTGAGAATGAGGAGGGGGTTGAGGTTGAGGATGGGGGGGTTGAGGATGAGGATGGGGGGTTGAGGAGGGAGGTTGAGGGGGGTTGAGGAGGGAGGTTGAGGAGGGGGTTGAGGATGGGGGGTTGAGGAGGGAAGATGGAGGTTGATGAGGGGGTTGAGGATGAGGAGGGAGGTTGAGGATGAGGAGGGAGGTTGAGGAGGGGGTTGGGGATGAGGAGGGGTTTGAGGTTGAGGAGAGGGTTGAGGATAAGGATGGGGGTTGAGGAGGGGGTTGAGGATAAGGGGTTGAGAAGGGAGGTTGAGGATGAGGAGGGAGGATGTGGAGGGAGGTTGAGGAGTGGGGTTGAGGAGGGAGGTTGAGAATGAGGAGGGGGGTTGAGGAGGGTGATAAGGGAGGGGGGAAGAGACAAAGGGAAGGGAGAGGGGGGAAGAGACACAGGGAAAGGAGAGGGGAGAAGAGACACAGGAGAGAGAGGGGGGTGGCACAAGAAAATGGCACACAGGGGGGGGGGACACAGAGGGCAGCAAATTTCCCTCGGCTTATACTCGAGTCACTCATTTTACCCCGTATTTTGTGGTAAAATAGGTGCCTCGGCTTATACTCAAGTATATACGGTAGTAATGTGAGCAATGATTTATAGTCCCTGTGAGAGGCTGTCATTTTGGAGCTGCTGGGACTGCAGAGGGAGCAGTAAGTGCACAGACCCAGGAAAGAATCTAAAAGACTACAACCTGGAGTAAAAAAGGCTGTTTGGTTTGGACTGCAGAAAGTTTGCAAAGCTCAGAGCAAGCAGGAATTCTAGAGAAAGCAATTTTTGCAACAGTGTTTTGAATAACATTGAAACAAACTGCCTAGAGACTTCTTGTAAAGGAAATAACGTACTGTTTCCAGATACTATTTATAGACCCTAGGGAGAAGTCTGTTGATAATACAGAATATAGCCCTCACTAGAAAAGTGTATTAGAGATCCCTGGGGTTGGGGAATTTGGATAGTAGGCAGGGCCAGCATCCCATACGTCTGTGTGAAAAGGAAAGACATCTGTCTGAGGAGAAAAGAGTCTTTGAAAATAGTACTGCTGAAAATAGACTATATAAAGGGTGGACTGTAAAAATAAATCTATTTTACTTGAGAGTGAAGAAGCGGTTTCAGGGATATCGAGTGTTCCTCCAGTGAGCTAGTATGTTTATTCTGGTTTTTATTATATGCTGAAGTGAGCGGTTTGATTTTGTATTTTGGACTTTTTATTAAAAAGCACACAAAAAAAGCTTTGACTCTCTGCTTCTTATATATGTTTATATACAGGAGAAGCAGGTCACCAAAGGCCACTATACCACAACTGGTGTCAGAGGTGCGGTACCAGGTCTTGAAGTTAAAGACAACCCACATTTCAGCATGGAGGATGCATTAAATGCCTTATTCCAAGCCACAGAAGCACAGCAAACAACTAGTAAGCAACATGAGGTATTGAATAAACTACTGCCTACTGATGTTGCTGAGTACCAAAGGCAGATCATTGCAAGCCAGAGAGAGATTACTGTAAATAAAGAGCAATGGCAGAAACAAGCAGAAGAGGACAGGGCCCATATGTGAAAAAATGGCAGGTTTGAGGTCTGCAAATAACACTGTGGCTTCAGAAACAAGTATAACTCAAGAGCTGCAGAAGAAATCTTCTGAACAAAATGCTCTATTCCAAAGCTTCACAGAGAATTTTACAGAGATGAGTGCCTGGGACTTCCCAGAAATGTAACCATACTAAATTCAAAGCTTGTATATGCAACGGCTGCAAGCTTCAAAAGTTGCAGATTTACGATGCTATTAAATTAGAACATGCTTCAAGTTATGGGGTTGAGAGGCAAACCCCTAAACCATTTTTCACTAGTCAGATGTGTGGCCGTGAACGTGGTCAATTAGACAAACTTGTAGTTGAGTTGAGATGGAGCCAATGAAAACAGAGATTGTCAGAATTACATCACTGAAAAATGGAAGTGGGATTTCAAAGTCTTCTTTCAATTACGATTTACAATCGGACCCACACTCCAGATGTAATGCAATATTGATAAAGCCGTAAATATGATATCCTATTACATGCTAGTTCCAGTATATGTATTAACACATTGATTGCAGGGATCGGTATAATGGAAAATAAACATGAAATAGAGTATTTTATTTGGCCGATTTGCGAGCTTGAGAATGTTGTGTTATTAATTCTAAGATCTAACACCACTTTCCATTATTATATTTACAGTAGTGTGTGTATACTTGCATTTACAGTGCTACAAACTGGACTTTACCCAACTTGCTGGTCCTCTCTAGCACTCATTGTCTTTTTGGCTCCATTTGCGAGTTACGAGTTTGCACGCCAGTGATTTGGATGCAATTTAATAGCACAATTAGAATGTAGCAGTTACGGGCTTGACAGATCAAAGGATTTGCAAGTTTTCAAGTCGAATTCTCACATCTCGTAGTGTTTTCTCGCTCCCAACCCCACAAGTTGGCGGTGGCCCAGTTTAAGAGGCCAATTTAATAGCGGTAAGTCTTGCAATCTATGTTACGAGCTATGTTTTTACAAGTTAGGGGATTTTAATGTGGCTGATGGTTTGTGAGATGGACTTGGTAAAACCTGAAGTAGAGAGCACAGAGGTTTTGGGGAACATGGGGCAGCAGAAAGCTAATTCCTTAATTGAAAATGGACATTTGGAAAAATTGCAGAACATGTTTCAGATAGTCCATGAGGAGAGCTGTACGATTATGGCTCTCTCTGAGCAAATGGCTGACATAAAAACTTCTTCTCAATACTATCAGCAGCAGACAGACTTTTTCCATAAAGAGAGGCAGAATCTACAAGTGACCTTTCCTCCACTGCAGAATGCCTTAATGCTGTAGGCATAGAGGAAGAATGAGGTGCATGATATTGGAGAGGGTGAGGGGTTACACAGAGTGCACATGTTACTGAACTGTGAACTGCACCTGAACTTTTGACCTGGAACTACAGTAGCATCTCCAACATGTGGATGCCATGTACAGTATTTGCGATCTCACAGCACAGCATGCTGTTGATCTGAGGGGTGGAGAACGTGTGACAGAGTGCCCCCAGTGGCTGGTGCAAGATACAGAGATGTGAGCATGTCTTACCAGAACAGAGAGTTAACTCATGCAGTAGTAATGAAGAGAAAATACGTGTTCACATCTTTAAAAAGGATATGCAAAGAGACATAGGTGTGGCCTCGCCAATTAGGCATTGCTGGTCTAGCAATGTGTGCAGTGAGTTACAGCATTTTTTTCTCTACAGGGATTGCTACAACGACGATTTAAGTAACTTTGAGACAAACTGCCTGGACACTGCTTAATAAAATAAGGTACTATTTAAATGTACAGTTTGTTTATAGAAATCATGGATAAGTCTGATGAGAATACAGGTTATAGCTGTCATGACTGATTTTGGGGCCAGGATGGGAACCTCCTGCACCCCTCAAGTAACCCTGTCCTCAAGTAACCCTGTTATCTGGGACTCTTACACATCTGATTGCTAACACCAAGGCTATAAAAATTGACATTCAATGTTATGCTAAAACTGATTAATGTGAATGCTTTGGTGCTTGTTTAATTTGTGCATTTATTTTCTATAGTTGTGTGAAATATGTTGGATGCTTCCCTTCCCCAACAGCCCATATAAACAAATAATATTGTAAAAACCATTGAGCTAATGTGGGCAGATGCCTGTTCTTTGGGCTCAGTAATAAAAGCTGAAGTTAGTTAATTGCCCTCTAGGGTTGTAAAGCAAATCAGGTTGGAGGACCAAGATAAATGTAACTCCTCCCGACCTATGGACAGAGATAAATACCAGATCAGGTATATCTCACAGGAAAGAATGTTGGGAAAGAAGGTGTTGGGATGTGGGTATTTTGGTGCTGTGTAAAATCTCGATTGTAAGGAATAAAAAAGTCTCAGTCTTCCCTGAACAAAGAAATGGTGTTGTTAGTCTGATTGATCCTGTTTCTATATGATTGATGTTCTGATCTCTATAGCTGGGAGCTGAGATGAAAATAAAGTCACAACCTGCAGAATTTGGGCTGTACTGAGCCCCTTGTCTCTGGGTCATGACTATAGCTCTCACTAGAAAGGTGTGTTAAGGGTCCCTGGAGTTGGGGCATTTCGAGAGTATGGCGGGCCAGTGATTCACCCATCTGTATGAAAAGGAAAGTCAGCTATCTGGGAAGAAAACAGTTTTGGAAAAAATAGTACTGTTGAAAATGGACTATACAAAGAGCAGACTGTAAAAAGAAAACTGTTTTACCTGACAGTCAAGAAGCTGTTCTAAAATGTCTATTCAAGAAGTAAGCTATTTAATTTGTATTTTGGACTTTTTAATAAAAAAATACAAAAAGGACTCTGGACTCTGTGCTGCTTATATATTTTTATGTACAGGAGAAACAGGTTCCCAAAGACCACTCTACCATAATATACAGTATATAGATACTAGCAACTTTTCAAAAATTGAAACTTGGCCAATTGTATCAAAGGGGGAAAAAAATAAATTTCTTCCTGACCCCATTAATTGGCGATCGGATTACTAGCTGAATCAATACTCTGCATTTAATTATACAGTTCAAAGTATTAACAAATGGTGAAACTTGTAGTGACAGAAATCCTTGTGTGTGTATATACAATATACAATGAACCAACTTTGCACAACTTTGAAAATACAAGGTTACCATGTGAAATAGTAACATAAAACAATAACATTTAACCTTGAATATCAGGAAAATGCAACTTAATTATTTTGTGGGGCCAATCATGTAAAAAGGTAACTTCTAAAACATTCCAATCTGTTAATTTTTCTTTTTTTTTTATTGTTGTAGTTGTTGAAAATGGCACATAGAATTTCCTAATTGAAATAGTGGTCCTCTAAAAAGAGACCCCCAGATCTAAAAAAGTTCATCCGAGAGGTATAACCACTGTTCTCTATGTTTTTTGCCATTTTATAAAGTTTCTTAGAGAAAGAGTGGTCCTCTAAAAACAGTCTGAGTAACATAAAATGTTGTCGTTGAAATGAAACCACGGTCCTCTATATTTACAGCACCTCATAGTACACAATGTTTTTTGTAAAAACGCATCCATCTTCCAATAAATCACCCTGACTTGGGTTTTCTTTAACATGTACATTAATTTCCTCTGGATTATTGCATCTTGAAAATGCAACATATAGTTAACTATGTGCAAACACAGATGCCTTCAAAAAAAAAAGTTTGTCCTTGGTATTTATTGATGGTCATGGCAAATGCCATGATAATGGGAAATTGTCTCCTTTGATGGACAAAAGGTAAACCACTAGAGCCAAATCAATTCTCGGTATAAGAACTGGTTCGCCTTTATGGGAACCACTCATAATTTCTGCATGTATAAAATGATCCTTTAAATCCTTCACAGTTAATCTGGTTCCATTACAAAGTCCTTTTTTGGAATTCATATTTCTCAATAGAATGACAATTGCCCCTTTTTTAAGTTGCAAAACATGTGGTGGCATTCCAGAAGGAGTTAAAGAATTAATAAATTCCATAGTAAAGTTTGCTTCACTACCTTTGTCATCAGCCAGAACAGAATCTGCACTGTAATAATTTTTTTGGGGTGAATCTATTTTTTTTTTATGTCATATGACTTTGCTTGCAATGTCTGAGTAATCCTCATTATTGATGGTATTGAGGAAGATTGTTGAAACTAGGTTTTTTTTTTAAATAATTTCTGTTGGAAATTGAACAGCATCATCAGGTAAATTATTTTTAGCTGTTTTCCTTCTCCAATCTGAATGAGCCAATCATTGAATTGATTGTGGCCTTCAGATCTCATATTTACTTCTAATTTAAGGTGTGTAAATATTTTCCAAAGCTTACTTCTTTTTATACACATTTCGACAATGTCAGTCCGATTGCCATGTGGCACCACAGGTAATGTTTGCCTAATATCTCATCCTAACAACATCACCTTTCCACTAAATGGCAAATCTTTAGCCATAACTTCTTTTAATAATCGATCAATACATTGCAGGGCATGACATGACCTGATAGTTGCCTCATCTATACATTAATTTACTCTTGTGAATTTTTTTTGCTTGTAATGAATTAATTAGAATATCCGACACTGATGTTTCCAGAATGGGAACTGGCAGTTTAAATCCACTATGCACATTTCTACCACCTCTAGCAAAAGAGCATCAATTCCGGTGGTAGCAAATGGCAATGCTATTTGACCCTGTGCTCGAATGCAACTCATCAACAAATTATATTGATACGTTTTTCCTGATCCGCCAGGGCCATCCATATAGAAATAACGCTCTTTGAGTATGTCAGCTTCTATTGCATTTGTGATGGCTTTAAATGCTTCCAATTGCAATGCATTTAAAGTTCCATTTTTTTCTTGTGTTTTTGGGTATTCAATGTCAGGGTCATACTCTTCAAAGTTAATTTCATCTATAATTCCTGGATCAGGCAGATTTAAATTGGCAAAATTCAATTGTTAATTGTGCAATGGTCTCATTGTAACATTTCAAGAAATCTTCACACGTATGTAATTTAAATGTTTCCCACAAAGTTAATGCATCAGGTATATTTCAAAAGATGCAAATAAAAGCAAATTGTTCTCTCATTTGCTTTGGCATTTGACATACTGTAGTGCTCCTTCCTCGAGACATCTCTCCCATTCTGTATCATCTGCCAGAAAGTTTTGATGTTTTGCAGCTAACTGGAAAGTATCATAAACTATGTCATTGACTGTGCGTAAATGTTCATAACTTTGTGCACCGGGAACATGTAAAAGAAGTAATCTTAAACTGAAATGCTCAATGGCTCGGGACTGACGGTATATATTCTTGGGATCATTTTACAATTATGTTTTTTTCGTTGTCTCCAGTCACCATTTACGAATACATAGTGATTTGGAATGTCAATGTATAAAATTGTCTGGCCTGAGTGTCCTGACAATTTAATTGAAACCAAGCAGTAAGCGTTGTTGCTCTATTTTCACTTTGTCATTCATTGCCTGCAGTGAAGCAAACTAATTGTGGCAAATGGACAGATAATCGATACACAGCATGTGACCGATCATGCATCTCAAATTTGAGAAGACGCCATATTGCTTCTGGAGCACTTACATAGCGAGCATCTAAATAAGATCATGTAAAATTGGATTGTCTTTTTCATTTTGTGCACCTTGAACAACAACAGTTGCTACATAATTTCCTTTATATATATATATATATATATATATATATATATATATATATATATCACATATTATAATTGTCCAACTACAATTCGTCGTCACGCTGTGTTGCGTGGTGCGTACGACTTAGCGATGAGCGCCGCAGGCGCTCATCGTCCGGCTCGCCTCACGCAGCGAGGCGAGCCGTTAAACAGTAGCACTTAGGCAATGAGCGCCGCAGGCGCTCATTACCGGCTCGCCTCGCATAGCGAGGCGAGCCGTTAAATCATAGCACTTAGGCAATGAGGCAATGAGCCGCGCAGGAGCTCATTGCTGGCGAGCCTCGGAACACCTCGGAACCAACCTTAACGTAACAAACACCCACACGCACTAAGAATACGACTATAACGGCCGACCCACTTGCAACTAAAAACAGTAAAAAAACACACCAAATACTCACGCAAACCACATAAAAAGCTTACCCATAGCAACGGGGGGGTGCACCCAGGACCGGTGAAAGTGAAATTACACCTCCATTTAAGTCCAAAAAATCCCCTAAGCGAAAGCAAAAATGGCCGCCGAAAAAAACGAAAACGAGGCTCAGAGCCCAGCCACATACAAATTAGCCAAGAAGGGATCCGAGATAAGCTCGGAAACCCGCATTAACCCCAGGGGATCCGAGATAAGTTCGGAGCCCTGCATTAACACCACATTAACCATCGCAGTGGGCTCCCGATTGCACGCGATCGGGGACCCCCACTGCAATCAAAATTCAAAATTCCCACGTTACAGGTCCTCAAAGGACCATAAAGGTACTTAAAGGACCCGTTGTAAAAGAAAAAAAATATACACTGTCACCCTGTCAATCATGGGGGTCAATACAGAACCCCATAAAACCCTCAATAACCCTGTCACTCATGGGGGTCAATTTAGACCCCCATAAGCTCTACATTAACCCTGTCACTCATGGGGGTCAATACAGACCCCCATAAACCCATCATTAACCCTGAACTCATGGGGGTCAATAGAGACCCCCATAAGCCCTTCATTAAGCCTGTCACTCATGGGGGTCAATACAGACCCCCATAAGCCCTTCATTAACCCTGTCACTCATGGGGGTCAATACAGACCCCCATAAGCCTCTATTTAACCCCATCAGTCCCATAAGGGTATATTAACACCATTATGGGCCTGTTACAACACTACATTAACCACATAAGTGCCATGATGGTCCTCAAGGATATACTTGTGCACTATACAACCCCCAATAAAACAATCAACAATTAAATATCAACTAAACACCCTCTACACTAACCTATTAACATCTACACTACCTACCCTTATTAACCCCCACCACTCTAATTACAGAAAATAAAAAAGCCTAAAGTCACAAAAAAAATCTACATTACATGAAATATAAAACCTAACTCACAAAAAAAGTAAACTACATTACAGAAAATAAAAAAACCTAAGTCACAAAATATAAAAAAAGGAACATTACAGAAAAAAAAAAAAAACATTACAACCTTCCCACTACAGAAAAAAAAATACACACCTGAAAAGAAAATACATATAATACAAATACATACAATACAAATACATACAATTACAATACAATACACCCCTATCTAATATACATCACACAATCTATCTAAATAAATTCCACAATCTATCTACAATACATCCTATGCTATCTATATAAAACGCATACCCCTAGCTAACATACAATAAATGCTATCTATATATTAACTAATCTAAGTCTAAGCTAAAATAAAATAATTAAGACCACTTACCTTTGCAGATGTCCATTGAGATCAGCCACCTACGAAAAAAAAAAAAAAAAATTAGTGCAACACGTTTACAGTTCTAAAATAAACATTCTATACATTCTATACATTCTAAATATTCTACTCACCTTTCCGGCATGTCCCATCCTTATTCTCTTAATCCTTCTCCGGCGCGGCACCTGTTAAAAAAAACACAACATTAATACACATACATCAAAATAAAATAAACATAATCTACATTCTACTTACCTCCCCGCGATGTCTCCGGCCTCCTCCGGATCCTCTTCTGCCACGCTCTGTATAAAAAAAAATATATATATACTTACCGTACATCCGCACTCCCGGACATCGCCGACGCTAATGAGGCTCCAGGAGACTTTTCCGGAAGAAAATAAGCAATGGCGCCTTCTGATTGGTTGAAAACTCTGTCTATCAAATTCACCCATTCAGGAGGCGCCAATGTGTGAACCAATCACAAAGGGATACACCGTAAAATCCCACTCTGATTGGGTAATGTACCTGTCAATCTTTATTTAAACCAATCACAAGGAGCAGGTGCCTTTAGCCAATCACAATGGAATACACCCCCACAGGGTGATTGGTTGGAGCCTCTGCGCATTCTGATTGGTTGCACTGACAATAGCCAATCACAATGGAATACACCCTCACGTACTGATTGGTAAAGGATTTGCGGATTCTCATTGGCTACTGTTAATATCAATCAATATTACAGCCAATGGGAAGGCGCAGATGTCTTCACCAATCAGTACGTGGGGGTATATTCCATTGTGATTGGCTGATGGCAATAAAGCCTTAGGATTGGTTCAAATAAAGATTGACAGGCGTGTTATGGAATCAGCGTTGTATTTTGGGGTGTATACTTTTTTCATTGGTTCACAAATGGGGTCTTCTCATTGGCTGAGTTTGATAGACAGCCTTTTCAGCCAATCAGAAGCCGCCATTGCCAATTTTATTCTGGAACACTCCATAGGAAGGTCATTAGCGTTGCAGACATCCGCCAGGGCGGATGTGTGTCACTTTTTTTTTTTTTTTTTTTGTGCACGGATGATTCCAGGGAAGAACACCAGGAGGCCGGAGACATCGCGGGGAGGTAAGTATAATGTAGATTGTGTTTATTTAACTTTGGTTTATGTTTACTAATGTAATGTTTTTTTTTACAGGAGTAGCCCTGGACAAGACGCAAAGATGGACGATGGAACATGGAGGACGTGACATGCTGGGACGTGACATGCTGGAACGGGACATGCTGGAAAGGTGAGTATAATATTTAGAATGTTTAGAATGTTTAGAATGTTTAGGTATTTCATGTAAACGTGTTGTATTAATTTTTTTAATCTTTTTTACCGTAGGTTGCTGATCTGAAGAAACATCTCAAAGGTAAGTGGTCTTAATTATTTTATGGTAGCTTACAATTAGGGTAGCTATATAGATATATAGATAGCATGCATTGTATATTAGATAGATAGATAGATAGGGGGATGTATGATTAGATAGTATTGTATATTAGATAGTGGGATGTATATTACATTATATAGTGGCATGTATATTAGATAGTGGCATGTATATTAGATAGTGGCATGTATATTAGATAGTGGCATGTATATTAGATAGGGGCGTATTGTATTGTATTTTATTGTATTTTATTTAATTGTGTTGTATTGTATTTTATTTAATTGTGTTGTATTATATTATATGTATGTATTATATGTATTTCATTTTCAGGTGTGTAATTTAAAAAAAAAATTGTAGTGAGGGGGGGTTGTAATGTATTTTATTTTCTGTAATGTTCCTTTTTTTATTTTTTGTGAGTTAGGTTTTTTTTTTTGTTCTGTAATGTACATTTTTTATTTTTGGTGATTTTAGTTTTTCTTATTTTAGGTAATGTAGATTTCTGCTTTTTGAGGAATTTAGTTACTTGAGGCACACAGTACACTCACATTGTGTGACAAACAGCATTTCAACACTTTCTTTTATTGACCGTCATTTTTTGACAGGCAAGTCGCTACTATATATATATTTATACACATATTTGATGGATTTAATAGAAGTGCAAGCTTCCACATTGATATGTGCATTGTACTTCATCAGCAAATGTGGATTGTATGGAACCACATATCTATTATCGACCTTTTGGCCGCGGATAATAGCTGTTTCTCCTTCTCTTCTTTTATACAAAGGGTATCCATCACAATTAACATAAGTCTGCATTTGAAATTGTTTTGAAAACTCTTTTATGCATTTTATATTTTCTATACATGGTGAATTTGGATTGATATCTCCACATGGACCATGTATCATTCTATGAGTTACAATCTCATAACGTTTGGAATATTTCTCTGGATGTGGCAGTTCACAGTAATTACTGAATCCACTCTGTCTGTTGTATTTAATTTATCTTTTTCTTGCAAGATAAAAAATATATGTACATGTGGCAAGCCTCTTTTTTGAAATTCAATGGTTTAAACAAAAGCTACCCATTTTCCAAATAAGTCTGCTTTAGTTATATCATGAATTAATGAATTGCGTTTGATTTTGAATACTCTTGCCACCAAATCTGGTCGGTCAGAAGTAGTTTGTCCAAGCAGTAATTTTTCTTTGATCTCTGGCCATTGTGGATTACATGTAAATGCAATGAATACATCTGGTTTGCCAAATTTAGTGACAATAGCCATGGCATCATTGTATCTTTCTCGCATATTGCAAGGAAATCCTTAGAAAGAGGATGGCAAAAGCATTGCTCGTCCAGCAGGAATGTCTCTGCAGCCAGTTCAGCGACATAATCCATCAATCCACAAAATTGTTCTACTCGAAGCTTGTGTTGTTGAAAATTTGACACAATTTAGATTATTTGCTTCACCTTTTAGATAGGAATCAATAATCAATTGTTGTGTGAGTTTGCCCCCACATAAAATAGGATTAAAATGATCCGGAACAGCAGTTTGTGCCACTTTATATTCCAGCATGGAAATGTTGTTTCTAACACAAACTTTACTATTGGGACAACTTTGCAACAGTAATTTTGGTTGCTATCCTGGCTCCCAATTTGGAAAGAAAATGGGATATGTCATTGAATCCAAATTACTGCTTAAAATATTTATGTTTATAAAAGGTTGTTCTTGATTGTGTGGATATATTCAAATATCCGCTCAAAAGGTGGTTCGCCATCATTATTTTTACATACCATGGCAACCTCATTTGCTGTTGGTAAATTACACCTTCTTTGATCAGTATGGCGATCTCTTTTGGGAACCATATTTACTCTTGGCATTGGCAATTGATGTCTTTGCGCATGTGCCAGTTGTTCTTTTTCAACCTCAGCTAATTTTTTGCATGCTTTACTATATGGGTTGTTGGCCATAATGTTATCAAGGTGTTCAAAGACTATGGGTAAGCATTGTTTATTTTCAGGAAGCATCATTCGTTCCATTGTATCAGGGACATAACTGTGCAAATTTCCTTTGTTCTCCTGATTCTGGGTGTAAATGTGAAGTCCTGTGGTATATTTGTCCTTGGTCTTTAAAACAGTAAGGACCATGTCCTGGAACATTTTCGGCTAATGTTGCACCCATTGAAGCAAATGAAATTGCATTGTTATAAGACCGAATGATTTTCTTAAAATTGGTGTAATTTGGAAATGTTGGATCACTCATTATACTTTTTAAATTTTCTGGAAATGTGTATATTTCTGAAAGTCTTACCTTTCCTTTCTGACAGCAACTAATAAACTCTCCATCGGTTGGTCTTTCTTTCAGAAAATGATAGGCCCCACAAAACTGACAAACCACATTCATTAATCCACAATAATGAGTGTCTACTGTTAGTGCTGTAAAAAAAAGGACTATCATGACCTTGACCAATATAGATCTCAGTACAACTTTCTATATCTACATTGGTGTCATCTCTATCAACATTGGTGTCAGGAGGCAAAATAGGGTCATTAGAGAATGTCTCTCTCTCTCTCTTTGTCTTTGTCTCTCTCTCTTTGTCTTTGTCTCTCTCTTTGTCTTTCTCTCTCTGGTTCTCTGTGTGTGCCTCTATGGCTCTCTGTGTGTGCCTCTCTGGCTCTCTGTGTGTGTCTCTCTGGCTCTCTGTGTGTGCCTCTCTGGCTCTCTGTGTGTGCCTCTCTGGCTCTCTGTGTGTGCCTCTCTGGCTCTCTGTGTGTGTCTCTCTGGCTCTCTGTGTGTGCCTCTCTGGCTCTCTGTGTGTGCCTCTCTGACTCTCTGTGTGTACCTCTCTGGCTCTCGGTGTGTGTGTCTCTCTGGCTCTCGGTGTGTGTGTCTCTCTGGCTCTCGGTGTGTGTGTCTCTCTGGCTCTCTGTGTGTGTGTCTCTCTGACTCTCTGTGTGTGTGTCTCTGTGGCTCTCTGTGTGTGTGTCTTTCTGGCTCTCTGTGTGTGTGTCTCTCTGGCTCTCTGTGTGTGTCTCTCTGGCTCTGTGTGTCTCTCTGGCTCTGTGTGTCTCTCTAGCTCTCTGTGTCTCTCTGTCTCTCTGTGTCTCTCTGGCTCTCTGTGTCTCTCTGGCTCTCTGTGTCTCTCTCTCTCTCTCTGTGTCTTTCTCTATCATGACTGCAAAACCATAAACAGGTAATCATGTGTTCCTAAAGAACGGCAAAGCAAAAGAGCTATTAGCAAACTATAGATTGACATGAAAATACATCTGAAGTGTAATTCTCATACATGTAAATATAAATGTGTTTTCATAGTTACATAGTTAAATAGTAATTAAGGTTGAAAAAAGAATTTCAGTCCATCAAGTTCAACCTGTTAAGATCTCCTCTGATCTGCAATATGCGGATTAGTTATTAATTAATTTGTCGATTAAATAATTATTAAGAGTATAGTATTGGAGGATGAATAAAGAGTTAGTCCATCAAGTTCAACCTTTTTAGATCTCTATTGATCTTTTTAATGTGGACTATTTATTATTAATTGTTAATTGATTCAGAGGAAGGCAAACAGAAAAAAAAAAAACATTAAAACTTTGCCAATTGTCTCATAAGGGGAAAAAAAGCACAATTCCTTCCTGACCCCAGAAACTGGCGATCAAATTTCTCCCTCGATCAATATTCCTTCGCTAGTTATCTAGGATAGCCTTGAATACCCTCTTTATTCAAAAATATATCTAACCCCTTTTTGAAGTTGTTACTACCTCCTTTGGTAGAGAATTCCACAGTTTAACCACCCTAACTGTGAAGAACCCTTTTCTTTGTTTAAGTTGACATTTTTTTTCCTCTAACCTCAAAGGGTGTCCTCTTGTCAGTTGAAAATCTCTTGCTACAAAAAGTTCACTTGACAAAGCCTTATATTGACCCTGGATGTATTTTCATATATGTATTTTCAACCTGTGAATAATGTTGATGAAAAAACACTTAGAGACTTATTAAATTGTGACTTAACGAATTGAATAGTGCTCTATATAACCACAGAACATATTTTGGTTATGTAACTTTGTAGTTAGTTATCATCTATCCAAAAGCAAGGTCTTCAGTAATTAAGAAGTTGTGTTTTAAAATATGCAGTGTGCTTATATAGAGCTCTATTTAATAGGGCAACTTGCAGTTTAATATGGCTGTTAATCCTGTTTTTATAAAAAATGTCATCAATAATGTTACCTGTCAATTAGATGTGATATCAACTGAAATACTGCAGATGTCACTCTGTGTCTTCAGGGAGGTGTAGAGATCTATAAAATGACAAATAAAGATTTTGTAATATATTTTTTAAATAATTTCTGAATCATTGAAAATATCAGTTTAAATTGGCATACATAGCAAATGTAAATCCTAATCATAAATGTATGGTAAATGCATTTTAAAATGTTAAAAAGTGACCTAATATAATACATGAATTTAAATATTTAACTGCTTCTAAGGTCCTATCCCTGTTAGACAATGAGCAATAACATAATATGAATGAAAGAATACACATGAATAAAATAATGTAAAAGTGTTATCACTGCAAAATCTAAACCTGTAAACATGTTTTCGTAAAGAAGGGCAAACGGAAATAGCTATGAGCAAAGTATGCTGTAGATTGGGGTTATAGCCTTTTTTTTGGTACTACATAAATTAATGAATAAATGAAGATATGATGCGTAATCAATCAATAAATCAAGATATGATGTTAAAGTGTAATTATTTAAAACATCAATAGCTAAGTATATATGTATTCCTTTTTTTTCTTGTAATTATTAATTTTTAAAATGAATTACTTAATTTAATTAAGCAATATATGTCATCAATGGACTCAAAAAAATACTTAATCCTATATTTGTAAAGAATGTCATCACAAAATCATATACCTGTGAATTTGCTGTTCTATAATGTGAAATCCTGCAGAGGCGACTCCAGTGTTCAAGCATGTGGACACGTGAAAAATCTGTAAAATGATGTAAAAATCATATAAAATTTGAAGTCCACTATGAAATATCCATCTTTTTTATCTCTTTTTTACTAAACTTATTATTATTGACTAATTAATAATTAATTAATGAACATTAGTAATGTTAATGATTAATGAAGTAATAAATGAACATTAATAGTTGAGCATCAACCCCAAAATGTAAGTCCAGTGTGAAATATACATATTTTCTGATACATTTTTTATTCATTTTCCTATTATGACTAATTATTAATTAATGAATGAACAGTACTAATTAATCAATGACTAAATATATTATAAAGAGTTAATCAATAATGTAATCATAAAGTAAAGGTAGGGACAATTTTATGAAAATGTTTAAATAATTAATAAACTAATGTCCATTAAAAAATAATGAATGAATTAATAAACATATTTGAAATGGTTAATGATTAATATCTTGATAAAGTACAGGTATTGCAAAATATAGTAATGTAATATTTTTTGATTTGATTAATATGTATTTTTTAAATTAATAAATAATTAATTAATATACTTTACCTATTTATAATAAATATCTAGCAATCATATCCTGAAGAGCTAACAATCTCTTTGGATTTTCCGGCAGCAGAAAATGTCCAGTCAGATTGTCATCACCTGAGGAGAAAGTGTCAGCAGTCTGGCAAGTGTGCCCTATATATAGGCTGCGTGCATTAGTTTAGGCGGGAAAGCCGCCATTTCAGATGCGTTATTGTGTAGATTGTCGTAAAATGGCAGCGATATTGTATGTGATAACAAGGGTCGGATGAATTTTCAGTCTTTAGTAACAGTCCGTTGTAGTTCCTCGTACGTGCCTTGTCAAACTGATATTTGTCTGGCTATGATTTGCCTGCTTGACGGTCGTGTAGCCTCGTTTTCATTTTTTTCTACGGCCATCTTTTTTCTAGAAAATCGTCTAAATCGACTTAAATTCACGTTCCACCTCACTCACAGACGTTCTGGCTGTTGCCTCATGTTCTCTGTCATGTGTTTGTAATTTTTTCGGGTGTATTTAGCGTGTTTTTACTGTTTTTTGGTTTGCGCGTCTCGGCCGCTAAGTTCGTATTTTTACGACTCGTATTGTGGTTTTTATAAGTGGTACGACTCATATTTGGAGCCGTAATTTTATTTTTACAAGTCCCATGTTTGATCGGCTAAGTCCTGTGCTGCGAGTTTTGTCCTGTGGTGTGTGGCGCCGTAGGAGTAAGTGCTGCGACTTAAGGTTTGTGTGTGGGAGTTTTGTGGGCTGGTTTGAAGTGCCGTAGGAGTAAATAGCTGCAAGTTAAGGTTTGTGTGGGAGTTTTGTATGGTGTTTTGAGATGCCGTAGGGAAAGTGCTGTGAGTTAACAATTCGAGTTGTGTTGTTAGTGTTTTTAGGCGGCGTAGGACAAAGTGCTGCGAGTTAAGGATTATGCGGGGTTGTGTTGTTTCAAAGTCATGCGCCTTAAAGCCTCCACCTTCCGCAAATGCGGTCCCTCGTCTTGTGAGGGACGCAGTTCTTGCGAGCTTGCAAATCGTGACGACGATTTGTAGTTTTACAACTATTATATGTGATATATATATGGAAAAGACCAAGAGAAAGCTTTCATTTGTGGGGTAAAAATAGCTCGCTGAAACAATATAAGAACTTGAGAGGTTTAACTCACTTGAGAAAAACAATGACCATATAGTCGTAAGCAAAGTATGGAGGGGAGAAATACGTGCATATTTTAAACCTTTCTCTGCTGAATGTAGTTAAAGTCAGTTATTTTTCAGCTAAAGTTTGTTTCACATTGTTGCATATGTAACAATACTGAAATAAATGCAACACTAAATGTACACTAAAATATAAACTAGGCTAGAATCAGATATTTCACCAACATTGTATATGTGATTCTGTTCTTCAGTATTTCCTTTTTTCACTACATCCTATGCTGCCTGCTTTAATTTGTATTTGTTAATAACATATGCTCCCCTACTAGAACTGCTACGAAATATTACTAGTATTCGTGTGAACATAAACACACATAAAATTCTACACGTGGCAGATATGGAGAATTGCAGGTTCATCATTCAGAACAAATACAAACTTTGATGTGGAGCTTGATTGTGCATTATCATTTATATATCCAGCAACAATCAAGATATCTTTCTTCCACTTGAAAAATATAGTAAGGATTAACTACAACCCAATTTGACTACTACAATGCGCTATTCTTGGGTATTGAAGATAAACAATTACATTGCCTGCAGATTGTGCAGAATGATGCAGCAAAGCTACTGGCAAAAAATACCTACTCCTGTCACATAACACCCATTCACTGTATGTTTTGTTCATCAAATAGTAAATTTATTTCAAGGGATGCTTGATGACTTTCAAAACTCTACCCTAACAAACTCTTTCCCCCTTACACTCCCAACTGTACTCTTCGATCATCAAGTGCATCACAAGTAAATATAAAAACAGTTGACAATCATGCAGCTCCAGCACTGTGGGAATCTCTCTCAGGTTGAGAGTCCCCATCATTGAAAATCTTCGAAAAGAAGTTCATGGCATATACTGCCCTTGGGATAACACAAAATCAGAGGAAGAATTTTAAGGTGCTTGAAGTCCAACTAGCAGAAAATCATTTTTATCATCATCATTATTATTATTATTATTATTATTATTATTATTATTAACTAGCGAATTGCCCGTCAAAAAATGACGGCAATGAAATTGTAAGGTAGCCAATGGTGTTTTGTGTGTAGTACTGAAATATATAATACAATTAATAAATGAATATACTTTACCTATTTTGAAGTATTGTGTTGAAGAGCTGGCAATCTGTTTTGATGTTGCTGCAGCATTAGTGGTGTTGAGCTGCTGTGTAAGCGTGATGAATGTGTGCAGTGTAATAGTGTGCATGCGCAAGACAAAACAGTTAGCGTAGTTGTGTACTTCTGCATTGGCGTAAAATGGCGGGTAATGTGTGGTATGCGTCTTAGCGGAGTATCCGTAGGTCGTTTGTGGTATTTTGCGAGTTTCTTGTGGTGTTTTGCGTGTTTAGAGTGCTGTAGCCTCGTTTTCGTTTTGTTCGTCGGCCATTTTTTCTCTCGCTTAGCAAATTTTTTAGTGTCTAAACTCTTTTATTTTTAGTTAAATGAAGGTGTAAGTTGTTTTTTTGAGGTCCTGGATGCTTCCTCTTGCTGTAGGTAAGCTTTTTATGTCTGTGCTGTGTGTATTTATTGTGTTTTGAATTTTGTCATGTTTGCAAGTTGCGTCCGATTTTTGCGAGGTCGTAATGTGTGGTAACGTGTCTCGTATGTTTTTTGCGTTGCGAGGTAAAGTTTGCGAGGGTCGTAGTTGGTGTGTCGTGTTGTTTGCGTTGCAACGTAAAGTTTGCGAGGGTCGCAGTTGCTGGCAAGGAGCGCCTTTGGTGCTCCATGCCAGCAACTGAGGCCCTCGCTGCGTGGGCCCGCGGCTTGATGCGCGAGCGCACAAGCGTTGGCAACAACTCGTACGCTCACAAGTATATATGTGATAATAATAATAATAATAAAAAGAATAAACAAGAAAAATACAAATGATCACTCTTTTGGGATATATGTAATTACAGAAGTAACAACCTAAAACAAAAGTTTTTTTCAAATAATAAAAGGGGAATACACAGTAGAAATGGAGACTGTTACTTATGTGGTGCATAACTTATTATAGATTTAGCAAAAAAGCTTTGACAAAAGAACAGTACATATCTAACAAATCAAATTCTGTACTTTACAATTTAGAGTCCATATTGACTCGGTATAGAACTCAGGAATAATACATTCTAACACAACATGAATGGACCTGGCATGGGTGTAGGAACTAGGGGGATGAGGGTGACCAATCTCACCCAGATTTCTCAATATGTGTATGCATGCGTATAGAAGCTGTTGCATATTGAAGCGTCCTGTGTATCAAGTGAGCTGTAGCCACCCCAGAATTATTTTGGTTCAGGCCCCCCTGGGTCCTGGTAATATTAGATTTGTACTATATGACTATATGTACCTGCTATGCTTACTGGAAATACTTACCTTTAACATTTTGATAGGGCAGAGCATTATATCAATATTTTTGTTCACTTAAAGCTTGTTTCAAGTAATTTGTATTACATAATATTATCACATTGCAATATCAAGGTTATCAGTATAATCCAGCTATCTAGTCATTCAGGGGATAATCTCTTAAACACTTTCCATGAGATTTTATTATCCTTTTATTGTTTCAAATAAAAACTGTGTTTTAGGTTGTCACTTCTGTACTTAGATCAAAGAAGAGTGAATTAATATAAGTCATTTTTCTAGTTGTTTGATACTTATTTGTAATTAATGTGCACCCTGTTATTATTATTATTATTATTATCTTTATTTATATCGCGCCAACATATTCTGTAGCGCTGTACAGGGGGTTAGTACATGGCAAAAAACAAACTTAACACCTTAAACAATGGAGGGCCCTGTTTTTGAGCATATAATCAAATGTACATAGTGCTTGTTTCCAAGACACGGACACACCGTTGAAAACTCGCAAACTTACAATCTAAGGCCCTCATTCAATTGCAATTTGGCCAATTGAATAGGGGTCTAAATAAACACATAACATATATTTTTTAAAGAAGTTTTTAGTTAGTAAAAACCTTGCTTTTATTTAGAAGTTCACTAACTAAAAACTTCTTTAAAATATATATGTTATGTTCTTATTTAGACCCCTATTCAATTGTCCAAATTGCAATTGAATGAGGGCCTAAGGGTTTAGGTGTGATACAAGAGGGTGACAAATACAAAATGGCAACGTGAATGCAATTTGTTTAATCAATTGGAGGGTCTGTGAGCTGTACTGTAGATTGTGGGTGGGAGTGTTTTTAAGCTGTGGAGTGTGCAGTTGTAATTATATTTTTAAATAGGTGTGTTTTTAGTAATTTTTTAAAGGTTTTGAGGCAGGAAGTTAATCTAATGGAGCGAGGCAAGGAGTTCCAGATAGTAGGGGCTGCACGAGAAAAGTCCTGAAGACGGGAGTGAGAGGAGGTGATGAGAGAGGAGGAAAGAAGAAGGTCGTTAGCAGAACGAAGGGGGAGGTTGGGAGAGTATTTTGAAACAAGAGCAGAGATATAAGTGTGTGCACTGTTGTTGAGGGCTTTATGTGTTAGGGTCATGATTTTAAATTTGATTCGGGAAGCTATGGGAAGCCAGTGGAGTGATTGACAGAGAGGAGCTGCAGACACTGAGCACTTGGTATTGAAGATGAGTCTAGCGGAGGCGTTCATTATGGATTGGAGGGGAGACAGACGAGAGATGGGGAGGCCAGCAAGAAGGGAATTGCAGTAGTCGAGTCGAGATATGATGAGAGAGTGTATTAGAATTTTAGCTGTGTCTTGTGTAAGATAATGACGAATGTTGGAGATATTTTTTAGGTGAATCTGACAAGATTTAGTTATTGATTGGATGTGAAGAATAAAAGAGAGGGCGGGATCCAGTAGAACCCCAAGACAACGGGCCTGGGAGGTGGGAGTGATGATGGTGTTGTCAACAGTGAGAGATATTTGAGGAGTGGAACCTATAGTAGAGGGTGGAAAGATTAGGAGTTCAGACGACATGTTGAGTTTGAGTTGACGGGTGGACATCCAGGAGGATATGCTAGAGAGGCCGTTGGAAACTTGAGCTAAAAGAGAGGGGGATAGATCGGGTGCAGAGAGGTAGATTTGAGTATCATCTGCATAGAGATGATACTGAAATCCAAAGGATTTTATGAGGGTGCCAAGGGAGGAGGTGTAGATGGAGAAGAGGAGGGGGCCTAGGACAGAACCTTGGGGAACGCCAACAGACAGAGGGAGAGGTGAAGAAGAGGTGCCAGAGAAGGAGACGCTAAATGTACGATCTTTTAGATAGGATGTGAACCATAAAAGAGCTGTGCCCTGGATGCCAAATGAACGGAGAGTTTGGATTAGAAGAGGGTGGTCAACTGTGTCGAAGGCAGCAGAGAGGTCCAGGAGAATTAGCATGGAGAAGTTTCCCTTTGATTTGGCAGTTAGCAAGTCATTGGTGACTTTTGTGAGGGCTGTTTCTGTTGAGTGTTGGGCACGGAAACCAGATTGGAAGGGGTCAAGAAGGGAATTGGAAGAAATAAATTTAATGAGGCGATTGTAAACAAGCCGCTCAAGCAGTTTAGAAGCCAGGGGAAGTAGTGAGATAGGGCGGTAGTTGGAGGCAGAAGCTGGGTCAGATGAGGGCTTCTTGAGAATGGGTGTAATTACGGCATGTTTTAAGGAGGATGGAAACCTGCCAGTGTTTAGGGAGAGGTTGAATAGATATGTGAGAGCTGGGATAAGTGCGGTGGATAGGGGAGGAATTAGCTGTGAAGGAATAAGATCATGTGGGCATGTGGTGAGGTGAGAGGTTGATAGTAAAGTAGATACTTCATCCTCGGTAACAGGGTCAAAGGAATCCATAGTGGAGGAGGGATTGGGGAAGGATAAATGTTGGGTGTTGTCGGCTTGTGGAAAGGATGGTGGGATAGGGCCAAGCTGGGAGGAGAGCTCATTTCGGATAGTTTCAATTTTAGTTTTAAAGTGGCTGGCAAAGTCATCACCCTTTTTGGAGATACTGCAGCAATCTCATTTAATTATTTATTATTATTATTTTAAAATATTATTATTGTTAATATTATATTATTATCATTAATAATAATAATAATAATAAGTATTATTATTATTATTATTATTATTATTATTATTATAACAATTCAGAATGTCAGATGAAGAGGCTTAGTGGTTGAGAAAAGGTGCATTGTGATTATACTCCACTTGTCATGAAGCTGTCATATTTTCTTTTGGACTTTAACTCCTTTATGAACTATAAAATGTTAATCAAATTAGCCAAAAATGCTAAATTAATCAAAAATGTTGCCCGATAGTGCCATCGGATTTTTATATCTCTGTTGGATCTGTGAAAATAATGAAATTCACAAATTAAACAAAAAATATTTGAAAATAATGTTTATTGCTCATACGAATAATTAGGAAAGTGCTCCCCATCTTCCTGGCATAATATAATGCTGGGCCTATAGGTACTCATGTCACATGCTATGAATTCAGCTTTTAGATGCCCAGCTAATAAATATTGCATGTGAGCAATTTCAGATTACTGATTAGATTTATTAATAATGAATGCAATGTTATTGTGGATGATTAAGGTTGTTCCTTTTAATGGAATTCTCAAATCACTTCTAACACCTCAGTATAAATTATTTATGATATCTAGCCATGCATGTATTTCAGTAAACCTTCTAGGGTAGGCTCTGTAATTACAATACCGCCAGCTCATCTTAAACAGCTATGTACAAAAATTGCATTTAGGCCAATGCATTAAAACCACCTGCTGCACAATACTTTATGGAGATAATAAACACCATTAATAGATTATCTACTTTCGCCAAACAGTGCCACTAGTTTAAATAAATAAAATATCTACTTGGCTTCATGGATCAAATGTTGCTCGGTTTATTGCTTGCAAACTATTTACACATCACATAAAATTGCTTCGGAATGTTTTCTTTTGTGATAAAAGGGGCATAAGGTTATGGTAATATGCTGGATCATAAAGCAGCAGAACTGGGAAATAAAATGTGTGGCCTCTGCACATCCACAATAAAAGCTACAGTTATTTAGACTATTTACCATTTCTGCACATCTATGTCTGATAGGTAATACAATAAATTGTACAAGACATTGTATTTTTATTATTTGTTTATATTATACAACAGATATAGTAGCATAGTTTTGTATATATATGAGAAATTATATACATATGGATATTTTACTACTTTATATTGGGACATTATTCGACTCTTCAAGGGAAGCAACATTTACTCATATTTTTTTATTCTTTGTATTTAAAAAAAATGATCTTTATTAAAGATACAAATGTTAATACAATATGCAGTAATAACAAACATAGTTTTTTTCTAAAAAAAAAAAAAAAAAAAAAAAAAAAAAAAATTATATATATATATATATATATATATATATATATACTAGCAGCTTGCCCGGAGTAAAATTGTAAGCCTGGCAATGCTGTTTGCCACACAATGCGAGGATATGGGCCCTCTGAGCCCCTTTGGCACTCATCGCGAGCCTCTTCCCTGTGTACTACCTTGGGTTAAGTGTTACTGCCTTGTATTAAGTGTTACTGGTTTGCGTGAAGTCTTAGTGCTAGGGCTCGTATTTACGTCCTTCGGTCTCTGTTTACATCCTTTTGCCTCGTTTTCGTCTTTTTTATGTTTTTTCGGGAGCCATTTTATTTCTCGTTTCAACGACCTCTTGGAGCTTCAGTATAAATGCTCTTATTTAAATAGGCATGCACCAGTTTCAGACTGAATTAAATGCAAAAAAAATAATAAATACATTACACAGTACTGGGACCCCCAGAGAAGGGCCCTGGTGCACTGACCCACCTGCACATCTTGTAGATCCCCCACTGTATCTGACATCATGTTGTTTGAACCTGAATGATTCAATTCATTGCCATTGTGAAGTGTTATTATTTGCTACAGATGATCATTGCTATGTATTAAGACCTTGGTTTGTACTGCTCATATCAATACCATAAATCCTGCTAGGTCTAGCCTCTGCAGTTCATAAAGACATACTCTGCTAAGCTTGCTGTGCAGTGTATTATACAAACCAATCTGTGACCATCTTTCAGCAACATTCTGCACAATGCTGCTGAGACGTGGTCCTTGATAGACTAGTATACAACCTACAGTGTCTGTATCTGCATATGCTATAATGGACATACCCATACATGGACTTTCTAATAGATTTATTTATTCACTTTCAATAAATACTTTTAAATGGTACTCATTGTCAAGTCCAACAATGATAACTGGGATGATCTAGCCCCTTCAGCATCCTCTCCCACTTACTGAACTGCATGGTCATTTGGGGGACACCTTCAGTTGCTTTTGCTGCTCTGGCCTTATCTGACATCTTACACTTTACCTTGCACCAGCAGTCATCAAACCTATGTTTGACAGACCTCACATCTCTGACAGCATATCCAAGGGCAGTTACCTCATCTGTCACCATACTCCAACACTTAAATCTCAGGTCTCATGTCCCTTCCCCATGTAGGATGTCGGCATGGATAGCATGGAGGAGGACCATCAGCTATTCGTGTGTTTAGTTAAGGATCATATGCTTTGTTAAATCATCTTGTCTGGGGATCCTAGCCTCACTCATCTGTCCCTGAGTTTTATATTATTTTATTAGAAAATCTTTGCAATATTACAAGATTCAATAAACAGTAACATAAAAACGTTCAAACTTCCATTACACATGTGCGAGAATGTACATAATCAACAAATATAACTCCCAAATATCTTAGTCTCTGGATATCGAGATCAATGTCCATCTCTGTTCGCATGAAATAAACATATAAAACCAACACAATATAAATATGCAATATTTACACCAACAGTGAAGTTTGAGTCCGTTTCTTCATATACACGCACCCTTAGAGGCAGAAAATGTAAATAAATGTACAACTATACAATGTGTATACTTTCCAACTTTCAAGTGAAACATTAACACAACAATGCTTGTAGATCACATGAATCTACTTATCATCTCCGGAAATATGCAAACAGTAAAGAGTCGCAATTAAAAAGATAACCTGTCCCTGAGTCCTGTCCATCGCCACCACTCCCCCTCCCCTGGGATCAGGCCGCCCCTCTATCCCTGAGATCTGTGTGCCTGCAGCTGGAGGGGCATCCCTCCCTCAACCTCATAGACCGCCCCCTCTCAGAACTCCGACTGCAGCTACTTCTGGTCTTCTCTCTCCTTCCTCCTCTCCCTCACTACTGCTCCTCTACCATCTGTCCCTATCCCCTCACTACTCTCTTTCCACTAACCTCCCACTCTCCACTCCTCTACCTCTCTCCACTCATCCTCCCCAATCCTCATTCATCTCTCCATACTCAAATCCACCAAAAATAATAATAATCAAATTATATATATATATATATATATATATATATATATATATATATTCATATTTATTATGTGTTATGTTAATATATTTGTATAAAATTAAACTGTAAGTGCTATTTTTGTGTGTTTAGAGTGAGGTTATAGGATGAGGGTATTGGGTTAAAATGGATGGGGCCTATACAGTTTGTAGAATATGTAACTATATGTGAATTTGGTAATGAAGATAAATTATGTGAAGTATATAATCAATGTTTAATATTATTATTAAATTAAGTGTATGACAATGCAAAAAAGCCTTCTTCCTACCTCAACTTCCAACAACACTCCTACTCTCCAATGTAATAAAGCACAAAACCCACCAACTCATTGATCTATTTATTAACTTGTAAGAGCTACAACACAGTCAATCAATGTGCATTGGTTTCTAAATTTCAGGTATAGTGTGGTGTGTTGATATCATTCCTACTATGATGGATTCTTTGGAGAAGACTTGGATGGGGAAGGTCAGGCTGGAGGTGGATTATGTTAGCTAAAGACAGTATTCTTTGTGGCAGTTAAGAGTTTCCAATAATCCTTTTTTTGTAAGAGTCATACAGAGTTGCAGCTAAGTTGGTTGTGTTATGTATAGATCGCATTTTCTGTTTAATGTATTGCAATACAGGCATGGGGCCTTTCCATTTACCTAGAACACATCTGGTAGTAAAAGGCAACTTCTAAATTGTGTTTTTGAGTGACCTAAGTGTATGTGTGTAAGAACTATCTAGATAAAGCCTGGTAAGTGTTTTACATATCATGTAGGTTCACCCAAAATGGGTAGATCAAAGCAGAGAGGCCAGACAAATATCGGTCCACAGGAGAAGGAATTGAGAACCCACTGAAGTGACTTTGCAGAGATAACCCTATGGATAAACAAATAGAGTAGAGGTGCTCATCTAAGAACGAACGATACCTTAGTAGGTTTGCGCTGTAGGCCTGGTTACCTACTCAGAGAGCAACCTCTTTTAACTCACTTGTGCCCTTCACATGGGGAAATATCCTGTAGTATATCAGTCTGGTCTCACTCAAAAGAGTGACCCAGCCCCGAAATACCAGGCAATTCTACTCTGAACAGGAGAAACAGCAAACCACAGAATAATTTCGGCCTCTGTGGTCCTCGTCATTGAGGTGCAACTGTACTCCCAGGCACAGTGAGCAAGGACTCCACGTCTGGTTCCCCCTATCACCCATAAGGTGAGAAAATCTAAACAAAAATAGTAGATGTGCTCATCTGAGAACGAACAATACCTTAGTAGGATTGCTCTACAGGTCTGGTTTCCTACTCCTACTTTATGGATAAACACAATCCGAGGCATAATAATATGGCACTGGAATATGAGCCTGTAACGGTACCCCCACACATAGAAGGGGGCGCCCAGGCCGTTTTAGCCGATCCGCCCGTCCAGTGATATAGGGACAGCTACTGCAAGACACCCAAGAACTGGATCCAAGGGGAATATACTCCAAGCCTGCAACTGGAACCTCACGAATAGCCGCTAGCAGCTGAACAGGAAAAGCACCCCCCAAGATGCCCACACTCCTGGCAGTCAGTCTGCAACAGCATCCCATTAATTCCCCCAAGCACGAGACACGTGTCAAAATGATACAAATTGGTCCAGTGGTTCAAAAGATAGATCATAGTCCTTTCTGACCAAATGAAGCATGGCTTCCATGTCTTTGTAGGGGGAAAGTCAACATGGGCCGTAGTCAAACGGCAGAATGTGGGCAACCAAGCTTCTCCAATTCGCAGTGACGAGACTGATCTCGTCACATCTCTCCCCCTTTCCAAACAGACTAACAGGATATCTGACCTCCTGTCGGTCAGATTCCGGGTTAGTCCAGAAGGCCACCCACAAAACACAATCAACAGTACAGCCCACCCACAATAACTGGTTACTACACCTGGGTAGAGGAGAAACTTGTCCATGTCCAGGTGCCTCACCACGGCTGTGCTGGGCACTGGTAAGCTGCCTTGGTGGGTTGCTGAGTGGGCAGAGACCAGCGGTACTCTGCCCTGGTGCCAGCGCTACCACGGAAGTAGCCTGTTTGGGGCCTGGTTGTAGGGGGGGGGAGACCGACGGTCTCCCCTTTGGCTAAACAGCCCTGTTGCTGGGGGACAGGACCGACCGTCTCTGCCCCTGGTAGCTCAGCCTGTTGCTGGAGAATGGAGTCTGAGCTCTCAATTCCCTGCAGCTCACCCTGACGCTGGGGAATGGAGACGGGGCTCCCAATTCCATGCATATCAATCTGTCGCTGTGGAATGGAGACAGGGCTCCCAATTCCATGCATATCAATCTGCCGATGGGGAATGGAGTCTGAGCTCTCAATTCCCTGCAGCTCACCCTGACGCTGGGGAGGGAGGACGCTGCTCTCCTCTCCCTGCAAGGTACACTTCGGCTGGGGAGGGGAGACAATGCTCTCCACTCCCTGCACTTCACACTGGCGCTGGGGATCTGGGCTAGCCACCCAGCATCCCTGTAGGGCCGGTGGAGAGACCTCGGTCCCATCTCCACCTGCCGCCTGGGGTTCCTCCCAATAAACCTCTACAATATCTTCCCAGCTGAAGGGGTCTGGATCTGGGTCTCTCACCTTGTTGTAATGCTGAGCCTTCCCAATGCAGTGGAAGAGATCTCAGTAGTCCTTCTCCAGTTCCCACTCCAGGGTTGCTAGGTGAACAAGGTCTTGCTCTACCTCATGGGGGTCATCCCAGTCATGCCTAGCCTCCCTCTCATAGAAAATATCCTGAAGTCTGGTCTGCGCAGGGCTCCCGAAGTCCGGCTCTGCAAAGGACTCCCATAACAAGCCAGGACCATCAAACTCCTCTCCCTCTGGCTTGTCATGCTCGGCTGTCCAGGGTGTATACTGTGCCATATACCACCAGAGCGCCTGTTAGGCATCCTCCAGCCATAGCTCCTGCCATGCGCGGAGCTTTAGTTCCTCCACCCATTCCTCAAGGGGCTGCTCTCCCAGGAAGGGCATGCGCAGGGCCACTTGCTTCTGCAACCGCTGCTCTTCACTGGGGAGACTCTCACCCCGCTGGTATTGTACATTATCCAGGGCCTGGTACCAGATGCCTTTCCTTAATGCATCCCGGCCATCCAGGTCCTCATCTTCGTATTGCACTGCTGGTTCCATTCTGCTGCTTTTAGGGTCGCTGTACTGGGACATGCGTTGCCCCCAACTTGTAAATCCACAGAATGGTGTCTCCTGTAGCTGTCCTTCTGGCTGTGGGAACAATTCCGCCGCTTGCCACCAGTGTAACGGTACCCCCACACATAGAAGGGGGCGCCCAGGCCGTTTTAGCCGATCCGCCCGTCCAGTGATATAGGGACAGCTACTGCAAGACACCCAATCCCCCAAGAATTGGATCCAAGGGGAATATACTGCAAGCCTTGAACTGGAACCTCACGAATAGCCGCTAGCAGCTGAACAGGAAAAGCACCGCTCAAGATGCCCACACTCCTGGCAGTCAGTCTGCAACAGCATCCCATAAATTCCCCCAAGCATGAGACATAAGCTCTGTGTTTGAGGGTCAAGCAGTCAACACACTTCTTTATTAAAACAAAGACATATATAAAAACCATTTTCACATACACCGTAGGGGCAGTGACTACCTTTGGTCAACCCCTAATTACCTATGGCCAATCAGACAGGGTCCCTACGTAGGAACCATGAGACTCCTCCCATGGGCCACCCCCAGGCTTGGCTACTATGCTCATTCTCACCCAGACTGTCCCCGTGGACACTTCCTGTTTCCTCCTGGACTATGCCCCTGGGGAAACCCCATACTGGCCCTTTGTTCAAGTGCTGGCGACACCCCCTTGTTCATGATCTTAGCTCCTACCTCAGTGTTTACCTAATGGGGGATGGTCAGAATCTGTAACACATTTCTACACGTTTTTCATAACTTTAAAAGTATGCATCACAATCACATAAAACATACATTTTCAGAATCAGCATACTCCAAATACAAACATGTGTCAAAATGATACAAATTGGTCCAGTGGTTCAAAAGATAGATCATAGTCCTTTCTGACCAAATGAAGCATGGCTTCCATGTCTTTGTAGGGGGAAAGTCAACATGGGCCGTAGTCAACCGGCAGAATGTGGGCAACCAAGCTTCTCCAATTCGCAGTGACGAGACTGATCTCGTCACAGAGCCCATCAGGTGAGAAAGTGCCTAACCACATAACTGGAGAAGAGCAGTTGGAGTACAAGTAGCACCAGATCTAATAAAGGGGTTAGGGCGAAAGTCGAGAGGACATTCTGCTGTGGATGTGACTTGAGGAGATTGGAAAATCAGTTGGTGTAAAGAACAATTCAGCATAGGAATCTGGAATATTAGAATTAAGGTAATCTGGACATGGCCAAAAATGAGATGGTAAGATTAAACATTGGTGTTAGTGCACTCAAAGAATCCCACAGAAGAAATTGTAAAGCACTCGTAATTAAATGGTAGAAAAGCAGTGCTTGGTTACAACACAATAAATAAAAACATTATTTCAATTCAAATTCAAGGCAAGCCATTTAACATCACATAGATCCAAGTCTATGGTCCAACCCTAGATGCCCGAAGAGACTGATGTTGTCCAATTCTATGATAATATTCAACACCTCCTAGATAGAACACAAGAAAATATTTGGAATAATAAAGTAGGGAACCAAAAGATACCTGGAATAACTGGCAGGTAAGAATAAGAACTCCATTTTATGTTTGTGTTTTAGAATCAACAGAGCAACTGTATTTGGAGAAACCAAATATTATTTTAATGTAGAAGATCAAAGATTAATAGAATTCTGTTAGGATAATTTTCTGTTCATAGTAAACATCCTCTTACAGCCCCAGAGATGACTCTACGAATGGACATCTCCCGATGGACATATAGCAATCAGATTGATTATATACTTTAAAGACAAAGATGGAGGAACTCTATTCTATACAGCCAGCAAATCAAGACCTGGAGCTGACTGTGTCTCAGACCATGAGCTTCTAATTGCAAAGTTAAGAATTAAAACTGAGGAAAAGGTGAGAAATCTTCAGACCAATCACATATGAAATACATAATATCCCCAGTGAATATGAAGTGGAGGTAAAACAATTGATTTAAGGGACTAGACATGGTAGACAGAATGCCTGTAGAACAGAAGTTTGAGACATTATCCAGAAAACAGTAACAAAGAATATCAAAAGGATAGCAAGAGGAGACATTCTATAATGAGCGATGTAAAGAGATAGACGAGGATAGCAGAATGGAAAAATAAAGAGATCTCCTTGAGATCTCCTGAAAATTGTGGCTATCAAAGGAACATTTTATACCAAAGTGGGCGTAATACAAGACAGAAATGGTAGTGACTTAACAGGAGCAGGTCAGATAAAGAAGAGGTGGAAGTAATACACACAAGATCTATAAAGGAAGGATCTTAACAGCTTTGAAAACCTCAATATTGTATCCAATGAGCTAGAAACAGAAACCTTTGAGAGTGAACTTAAATGGGCGCTTGAACTCTTTACTGATAAAAAGGCTACAGTTGATTGGAATTCCAGATCATCTCCAACAATACATGGACCGAGGACTACCAGATGTGCAAGCCAGGTTTCAATGAGGCACAAGAGATCAAATTCCCAATTTTCGCTGGATAACAGAGAAAGCAAGAGAGCTCAAGAAAAATGTTTATCTCTGCTTCATAGACTATTCTAAAGCCTTTCACTGTGTGGATCACAACAAAATATGGCAGTGCCAGACCATCTCATCTTCCTCCTGTGGAATTTGTATGCACGGTTAGAACCGAACATGGAACAACAAAATGGTTCAAGATAGGAAAAAGTAGTGCGACAAGGTTGTATATTGTCACTTTAGTCAACTTTTATGTAGAAAAAATCATGCATAATGCTGGACTTGAAGAATCCAGTGGCAGAATTAATATTGCTGAGAGAAATATCAGCAACCTTAAATATGTGGATAATACTACTATGAAGGCTGAAAGTTAGGGGGCCCCAAATAGTTTATTGACAAAGGTAAAAGATAGTGCAAAAGCTGGACTGCTGCTCAAGGTTAAGAATAAGTGGAGGCAAGGACATATTTTATTTTCCTGGGCCCCAAATTCTCTGCAGTTATGGTGACTGCAGCCATGAAATTAAAGAATGTTTGCCTCTAAGATGGAAAGCTATGACAAGTCTATTCAAAAGTAGAGCTATTACACTCTCAGCAAAGGTCCACATGGTTAGAACTATGTTAATTTTGGCAGTAACATATGGTTCTGAGAGCTGGACCATAAAGAATTGACACCTTAAAATTGTGGTTTTGTGTTAGAGAAACCTGCTAAGAGTCCCCTATGCTGCAAGAAGATCAAAAAATTAATACTACAGTAAGTCAAGCCAAACTCTTCACTGGGAAATATAATCATGAGGTTAAAGTTCAATTATTTTGACCATATCATGAGAAGACAGGACACACACGCACACTAGCAGCCTTATTAAATTGCGATTCGGTAAATTTAAAAGGGCTCTATTTAAACACATAGCATTTTTTTTTTACAAAAGTTTTTAGTTAGTGAACTTCTATCCAAAAGCAAGGTATTCACTAACTAAAAACTTCTGTACAGAAAATATGCTATGTGCTTAAATTGAGCCCTTTTAAATTTACTGAATTGCAATTTAATAAGGCTGTAGGTGTGTATATATATATATATATATATATATATATATATATATCACATATATAGTTGTGAGCGTACGGGCCGTTGCTCACGCTTGCGAGCTCGCCCATCACTCTCGACTCCTCCTTGGTGCTCTCGACTCCTCTCCAGGCTGCTCTCAACTCCTCCCCCGGCTGCTCTCAACTCCTCCCCAGGCTGCTCTCAACTCCTCCCCAGGCTGCTCTCAACTCCTCCCCCGGCTGCTCTCAACTCCTCCCCCGGCTGCTCTCAACTCCTCCCTGGGGAGGGACCGGTGGACATGCTGGGGACTGAGGTGAGAGAGACAGCCTGGAGGGAAAGAGACACAAGAGGGACAGAGAGACCGGAGGGACAAAGATAGAGAGACACAGGAGGGACACAGATAGAGAGAGACAGGAGGGAGAGAGACAGAGAGAGACATGAGGGACACAGAGAGAGACAGGAGGGACACAGACAGAGAGAGAGAGACATGAGGGACACAGAGAGAGAGAGAGAGAGAGAGACAGGAGGGACACAGAGAGAGACAGGAGGGACACAGAGAGAGACAGGAGGGACACACAGAGAGAGAGAGAGACAGGAGGGACACAGAGAGAGGTAGGAGGGACACAGAGAGAGACAGGAGGGACACAGAGAGAGACAGGAGGGACACAGAGAGAGACAGCAGGGACAGAGCAAGGGACAGAGAGAGAGATGAGGGACAGAGAGAAAGATGAGGGACAGAGAGAGACAGCAGGGACAGAAAGAGAGACAGCAGGGACAGAAGGGACAGAGAGAGATACAGGAGGGACAGAGAGCGACAGGAGGGATAGAGAGAGAGACAGGAGGGACAGAGACAAGGAGGGACAGAGAGAGACAGGTGGGACACAGAGAAAGAGAGAGGAGGGACAGAGAGAGACACAGGAGGGACAGAGAGAGAGAGAGACAGACAGGAAGGAGGGACAGAGAGAAAGACAGACAGGAAGGAGGGACAGAGAGACAGGAGGGATTGAAAGAGAGAGAGAGACATGGAGGAGGGACAGAGAGACAGACAGGAATGAGGGACAGACAGAGAGAGACAGACAGGAAGGAGGGACAGAGAACAGGAGGGAGGGACAGAGAGATAGACAGGAAAGATGGACAGGGTGAAAGATACACAGGAAGGAGCGATAGAGAGAGAGACTGACAGGAAGAAGGGACAGAGAGACAGACAGGAAGGAGTGACAGACAGAGATGTAAAAAGTGAAGTGGAAGAGACTGGAGGGAAAGCGGGTGGAAGAGACAAGGGAATGGAGAGTAGGGTGGAAGAGACAAGGGAAGGGAGAGGGGGAAGAGAAACAGGAGAGGGAGAGGGGGAAGAGAAACGGGAGGGAGAGGGGTAGAAGAGACACAGGAAAGGGAGATGGGGGGAAGAGGAGGGAAAAGAAACGGGGGGAAGAGACACAGGGGAGGGAGAGAGGGGAAAGCGGGTAGAGTGAGAGAGGGGAGGGAGAGGGGGAAAAGGGGACACATGGGAGGGAGAGGGGGTAGGAGACACAGGGGAGGGAGAGAGGGGATGAGACACAGAGGAGGGAGAGGGGGGAAGAGACACATGAGGGGAAAATGCTCACAAAATGCTCCTTTGCCGCTCATTCTGAGGCCCATGATGATCGTCAAAGGTGCTTAACACAAGGACCGTCAAGTAGAGGGGGGAGAGGTAAAGGGGGGAGACGCTCGCAATGAGCGCCAAAGGCGCACATCGCAAGGCCAGTTAAGTAGAGGGGGAGAGGCTTGCAATGTGTGGCAAACACCATTGCCAGACTTCAAATTTTATTGCCGTCATTTTTGACGGGCAAGTCGCTAGTATATATATATATATATATATATATATATATATATATATATATATATATAAATAATGTCATAGAGCAACATTATTTTAGTTAATTGTTTATTAAAAATTGCATTAAATATTTCACCACTTTAAAGTTTCACTTAAAGAGTTAATATAAAATATTTTAATGCAAAAGAATGTAGCTTGAACATTTCTATACTAACTGACAGCGTTGTTTTTCTGCCTAGATCCACAAATCCCATACCTAGAGCAACATATGTTCAAGGGGCAGAAGGCTGTTTTGAAAATATCGGTGCAGTGACATGTCATTGTCTGTAAATAACTACATAAATGTCTAAATGTAGAGATATTTCTGCCTGTTACAATAACTAACAGTTTATGAAATGTTGTGTAAATACATAAATGAATATAAACTTATGATTTAGGAGTGTGATAATCTTATGACTTGGCAATAGCAAGGTAAAACAAAAATCAATAACAAGGGTGTGGGTGCACCCATGTGTGATTGGGCATAGTGCAAAATAAAATTGAATTACACCCAGGATATCTGATGCACTTTACTGCACAGCACATATAATAGTTGTCAAACTGTGAATTGTCGCCACGCTTTGCGAGCTCGCGAAAAGCGAGGGTCCGCATTTGCGGAGGTGGAGGCTCTATGCCGCCTCACTCCCAGGACAAATAAACCCCAGAAAAGCGCAAAAAAACCCCATTTAATTAAAAAAAATAATGGGCGAAACGTACACAGCAAAAAACACAAAAAACTATGACAATTAAAAAAAAAAAAAAATTACAAAAACATCACACATAGCCCTGGAGGACAGCCAGGACCTCTGGGGGTGAGGTTGTATGCAAATTAAAGTCGATTTTATGCAGTTTTGCCACTTGAAAATCGTCTAAGGGAGAAAAAAATTGACGTCGGAAAAAAATTAAAACGAGGCTCAATGACCCCAAAGCGCAGAAAACACTCATAAAGACATACGACTGTGAATTACGACCCGCAGAACTACAAATACGAGGTCACAAAAATACGAAGTTAACGGCCGAAATGTGTACATTCAAAAACAACATAAAACAATACAAAATACAATATAAAACTAAATAAAAAAAACACACAGAGCATGGGACAGCCATGTCATCTGCCAGTAAGGTTGCACACTAATTAAAGTCCAATTTAATGAGTTTAGAAAATTGATAATCGCCTAAGCAGGGAAAAAATGAAGGATGAAAAAAATTAAAACAAGGCTACACGACCCCGAAATGCGCAAAACACCGCCAGACACATACGACTTTTGCCAGGACATAGGTACAAAAATACACACTTAGGAAGCATGGAAAATTATCGCGACCCGCGTAGCACATACACAAATTACGCCATTTTACAATACTAACACATTACAAATCTAAAATGGAGCTTTACACAACTAAAGCAATGGTTTGCCCTGGCGTATATTTGCCACCCGGTATATGCTAATGATATGCTAATGACGTGGTGTGCTGGGGGTTTAGGTTGAGGATGGGGGGGTTTAGGTTGAGGAGGGGGGTTTAGGTTGAGGAGGGGGTTGAGGTTGAGGAAGGGGGTTGAGGTGTAGGAGGGGGTTGAGGAGGGGGTTGAGGATAGGGGGGTTGAGGAGGGAGGATGAGGATGGGGGGGATGAGGAGGGGGGTTGAGGAGGGAGGTTGACGAGGGGCTTGAGGATAGGGGGGTTGAGGATAGGGGGTTGAGGAGGGGGTTAAGGATGCCCCCCACTTCATGCCTCACAGTATGGAGCTCAGACCATCAAAGGTCTGGCCATACAACCTCAGGCACGGTACTAGGGTGCATCAGCCTACACAATGGCCTCTAATGCCAAACACGCAGCCCTTTGTATAAAATAAATAGACAGCATGAGTGGTAATTACCACATGTCAAGATACAACGCACTGCTAAAATCCATGGCAGTAGCAAGTGAACTTTTGCAATCAGTTGAGGAGGGAGGATGAGGAGGGAGATTGAGGAGGGGGTTGAGGATGAGGAGGGAGGATGAGGATGAGGAGGGGGGGTTGAGGATGAGGAGGGAGGTTGAGGAGGGGGGTTGAGGTTGAGGAGGGGGTTTGAGGATGAGGAGGGAGGTTGAGGATGAGAAGGTGGGTTGAGGATGAGGAGGGGGGTTGAGGTTGAGGAGGGGTGTTGAGGAAGGAGGATGAGGATGGGGGGTTTGAGGAGGTGGTTGAGGAGGGAGGATGAGGAGGGGGTTGAGGATGAGGAGGGTGGTTGAGGTTGAGGATTTTGCTTCAAAGTTCTTTATTTGAATATTTTTTTTCTCCTGAAATTCCCTTCTTAAAATGAGGTGCGTGTTATACGCCGGTGCATGTTATATGCCGATATACGGTAATTAAGTGGTTGGGTCAAAGCCGAAAGGACACCCAGCTGTAGATGTTTCTGGAGGGGAAAGGAAAGTCCACTGCTGCCAAGACCAATTCAGAATAGGAACCTGGAATGTTAGAACTGTGAACCAAGGCAAACTAGATGTGGTCAAGAATGAAATGAAAAGGCTAAACATTCACAGCCTTATTAAATTGCAATTCTGTAAATTTAAAAGGGCACTATTTAAGCACACAGCATATTTTATTTACAGAAGTTTTTAGTTAGTGAAGACGTTGCTTTTGGATAGAAGTTCACTAACTAAAAACTTCTGGAAAAAAAAATATTCTGTGTGCTTAAATAGAGCCCTTTTAAAATTACCGAATCGCAATTTAATAAGGCTGTAATATCCTGGGAATTTGTGTACTTAAATGGACTGGAATGGGACATTTCACATCAGACAACCAACAGATCTTCTACTGTGGTCCAAAATCCTGCAGAAGGAATGGAGTAGCCATCCTAGTCAATCAAAGAGTGGCCAATAAATAACAGAATGATTTCAATTCGAATTCAAGGCAAGTCATTTAATATCACAGTGATCCAAGTCTATGCTCTAACCACGGATGCTGAAGATGTCATACAAAGAAATTCAACACGTCATAGATATAACATCAAGAAAACATAGACATCAAATTGACTATGTACTTTGCAGCCAAAGATGGATGAACTTTATACAGTCAGTAAAAACAAGACCTAGAGCTGATTGCGGCTCAGACCATGAGCTTCTTATTGCAAAGTTGAAAATTAATTTGAAGAAAAAAAGAGGGAAAACTATCAGACCAAGTAGATACAAAATAAATAATATCTCTTGTAAATATGCAGTGGAGGTAACAAATAGATTTAAGGAACTGGACAAATGGAAGAACTTTGGACCTAAGTTTACAACAGTATCCAGGAAATAGCAACAAAGAATATCCCTAAAAGAAAGAAAAGTAATAAGTCAAACTGGCTATCTGAAGAGGCTTTGAAAGTAGCCCAATAAAGAAGAAAGTGAAAGGTAGGGGAGATAGGAAATTATTTTTCCAACTGAATGCAGAATTCCAGAGGACAGCAATAAGAGACAAGGAGACATTCTAAAAAGAACGATGTAAAGAGATTGAACATAATGGAATGGGTAAATCAAGAGATCTCTTCAAGAAAATTGGGAACCTAAAAAGGTGCCTTTTATGCCAAAGTGGAGTGATAAAAGGCAAACATGGTAGGGACTTAACAGAAGAAGACCAGATAAAGAAGAGGTGGCAGGAATACACTGAAGATCTATACAGGAAGGATCTTAACAGCAGTGATGACCTCAGTAGTTTGTCCAATGAGCTGGAGCCAGACATTTTGGAGAGCAAAGTGAAATGGGCCATAGGATGTCTTGCTGATAATAAGGCTGCAGGAGGTGATGGGATCTCAAATTAACTATTTACAATTCTACAGATTGATGCTGTGAAAGTGTTACTTGTCAACACATTTGGAAATCTCAACAATGGCCAATAGACTGGAAAAGGTCAGTTTACATACCAATCCCAAAAAAAATCAGTGCCAAAGAGTGCTCCAATTGCACTCATTTCACATGCCAGCAAGGCAATGATTAAAATTCTACAATCTCGACTCAACAATATATGGACCAGGAACGACCATATGTGCAAGGCGGGTTCCGCAGAGGAAGAGGCACAAGAGATCAAATTGCCAATGTCTGCTGGATAATAGAGACCTGTGCTGGGGGACGTGACAGGAAATGAGGCCGTGCTAGCTCACAGCTAGCTTCAGGGTGGTAGGGAGACTGCAGCACCTCTGAGATGAGGAGCTGAGGAGCTGAGTCGCTAAGCAGAGAGGGGGAGACCGCGTTTGGGTGATCAGAGCGGCAGCGACGCCACTTTCATCATAAAGGAGGACCAGACCCGCCAGTGCTGATGGGGGAGCGTGGAGGCTCATTGAGCTCCGGAGCGCTGAAAAACTGCGCCAGCCTAACACACTCCAACACACGAGTCAGAGGGTACTGAAGATAGGTTCCAGGCACACGCTGACGAACTGAGCTCTCCCTTGCGCCCTCCACAAGCCCCCAGACAGCCTAAGACCTGGTGAGAAGTCCGAGGGTTCCTACTGTTGTATATAACAGGCAGCTTGAGACAACCTGAGAGGACAGGTGAAGCTGGAGGTTTTAACAGATGCAGATGCCTTTGCGGATAATGCCTGACCTATGGGTGCTCCCCTTAAACTGGATCAGAGATAACATGAACATGGAGGGAGGTGATGTTCCTGTACATATGGCCCTAGAGGAATTCGGAATATATGGAGGGTAAGGTGAAGAAATTGGGAAACAGGAAACGATCTGGTCATTCAAGAGGTACATGAAACTTATAGAAAGAAACTTCCAGACTCTCTGAGACATTTTGGGGTTTGCAACAGTGAGGTAATAATAACTCTCACTTCTTCCTTTTATTGGTTAAATGGTCAATTTCACATCTAGAGCGAAAAATACATAATGATATGGGCCAAAGGCCATATAGACTAGATTAAAAGAAAAAAAAGGGAAAAGTAAAAGTTTCTCCAAATCTTAAAGTCCTTAAACCTCCAGCAATATTTTAAAATCTGGACATTATTAATAAGACAACAAGTTTCCCAAACTATAGAGAGGCGACATTTTACAAACAACAATAGTTCTATCAGCTCCATAGTGGCAAGTAAAAAAAAGGCCCTGCTCGCTATTAGATCTGTAAGCTAAGAGTTATGCACATGGAAAGCAGATTTAAAGGGGAATATTAGCCACTAGTCATTTTTATAGGAGAGTATAACTGCTGACGGGAAAGGCAGGCCGCTGCAGCCGAGGTCTGGAAATTGCGCCTTGATACCAGAGGGCCAGCCAGGCAAAATGGAGTTAATTTTCAGTTAATGTGTTTTATTCAAATTTCTGGTGGAATTTATCCTGATTTACGCAGGCCTACACTTAAAGGCAACTCACAAAGTTGCCGTTTAAAATGAAAGCAAAGGACAAAAAAGCTGATATCTTAAAAACACTAAACATTTTTTCTCCCAGAAGCAAGGGCGCTAATACCTCTAATACTGAGGAAGAAACTCACCCTAATGTTGAGGCTAATCACTCGCCAGAAAAAGCGTCTCAAACTGTGAGTGCGGGGAGCTCCTTTTCTGATGAAGAAGATATTCTGACATGCTCAAAAATGAGAGAACTATTCCAAAACTTGCCTTGTCGCAGACTTGACCAAAAAAATCACTAAAAATACACAACTCATTAAAGAAGCGAAGGAAAGAGTTGAGGAGGTTGAAAAAGTCTGTGACAAACTAATTTCCGATAATAACAGTTTATTAAAATACACCTCAATTCTGGAAAATAAATTAGAAGACCTGCAGTTAAAAACTATCTCACTTGAAGACTGCAGTAGGATAAATAATCTGCGTTTAAGAGGCATATCGGAGACGATAACAGAGAACAATTTGAAGACCTATGTAGAGGACTTATTGGGGACCTTGGTCCCAAATATTTCAAAATCAGAAAATACTATTGACAGTATCCATAGGCTGCCTCTAGCTAGACACTTAGATAAGTCCTTACCCAGAGATGTTATCATTAGATTGCACTTTAGATCCTACAAAGAAACAATAGTAAGGGTCTCATATGAAAAGAAAGGTTTACCCTCCCCATATGAACATATCAAAATATTTACAGATTTATCAGCTCAGACACTAGCTACGAGGAGAGAATTTTCAGAAATAACCCAGATATTAAGAGAGAGAGAAATTAAGTATAAATGGATATCTCCAACTGGTATTTCAGTATATAAAGATCTAAATTGGTATATGATTAAAACAATCCAGGAAGGTATAAAAAATGTTGAAAGAATGGCAGATGGACATAGTTAAGGAAGAGGGGTTGAAAAAGTGACACTGTCTACCAGTAACTTGACCTGGCATACAAGGCTAAGTTAAATAGTGTATATGTACCCAAATATAGAAAGGGATAATGTTACTAGACTTGCCAGGAAATATTGATAGTTCATTAGATAGATGAGAAGAAGATTTTCATAGTGTATAAAGCTGAAAAAGGATATCCTCCCACATGTAATTTCTCTGTTTCCCGCCTCTTACGCCCCTCCCTCTCTTCTCTCCGGGTCCACCTACCCCCTCTCTCACCACTTCCCTTCACTTTACAATTAAGAATTCCCTTATAGGATTATATGATATATGGGTCCGCTTTTTCTCTTTCTTTAGTCACTTTGGTCCCCCAATTTAAAGGGGAATACCTCATAATAACTTATATAGCACTTATTTGAATTTAGTATATAATTTGTAGTTGCACAATTAGAGGTTAGTGCTCATTCATTAGAAGTAGGATGTCGTACATTGTCACTACGCCCTGGAAGGGGATACTTTCATAATATAATATTACAGCACCTAAATAGGAGAGGGGAGCGGTGAGATGGGGGAGAGATTGTGGGGAGGGCAACTGAGGTAGGGCGGGGGAAAGGAGTTATGTATTCTGCCCCCCTAGTGGGAGAAGAGCTAAGGGTTAATATATTTTATTAGAGGTCAATAAGCGTCTACATGGGTTCTGCAAGGGCATACATGCTTGCCTACCCTACTATGTAACAGGCAATCTCTTTAATGGTACATATCCTCCTCTATTTCTTCCTTTCTTTTATCCTTCCTTTTTCCTTTTCTCCTTTTTTTCTCTTTGTCCTTTTCTTTTTTTCTTATCTGTAGGTCTCCCTACCAAAGGTGGATAGCCACCCCTGACATTTCCCTATACCAGGCTATCGCCCTGTTAACCAGAGTCTAGGATGTCGGTAGACTTTTATTTTATTTATTTTTCAGACAAAAGAATACAAGTACAAAAACTAGACGTAGATACAAAGTACAGAACAGACAAACAATCACGATTCATGACACTCTTCTGATAATACTCTCTCTCTTCCCCCCTTTCCCCTCGTATTTTCCTCTTAACGGGGGTAACTTATACCTCCAAACCAGATTTAAACAATATATACATATATATACATATATATATATATATATATATATATATATATATATACAGAGAAAAAATATTACATCTGTATCCCCTATATTACAACTTAACTTCTTTAGACCCAGGGCTGTGAGTTCTGTTAGATACTTTGACAGATCTTAACACCTCTCTAATATTTGCATCTATATCAATGGCTTTTCGCCATCCCCCCAACCAAAGTTAATTCCAACATTATGTGAGAGAGTTTTTCGCTAACCATTCTATATAGGGACCGAGGTCTACCCTCTCTTTTAGAGAAAGGTCTATTATTCTTTATCACTTCTCTTTCTTAACTATCTGCCTTCCCGCACTTTTCCCTATATTTATGTTTTCAGTAAAGACGTCTGTATATATAGTCTTTCCCTCTCTTCTTTCTTTTTTTTTTTTTTTTATAAATTCAAGGTATGCCCCTGTTTAACCTCCTTATATCTACAGAATATTTGACTAATATCAAAAGGAAATAAGAGAAGAAAAGGAAAGAAAAAGAAACACATAAACCATTCACACTGTACCAGACTGATGAGCCACCAATAGGTTGTTGCTGGAGGGATAAGAGTTTGGGTTCCTAATCTACCTATTATATGATTTATAGTCTTTTTCCTTGACTACTCCCTTTTTTCCTTCTCCCCTTCTACCTCTTTTATAATTTTTAAATTATGATCCTGTCCTGTTTGTCTATACTCCAATGGAACTTGCAAATGTATCCCACTTCTGCCAAGGGAAACGGGTACCTGTTTCCATCAGCCAATTCTTGTCTATGGGATCAATAATCTCTCTATTTTCTCGTATTGCTGCCACCAGCAGTATTCTTCACGGAACATGGGTATTTTTCCAAGATTTTACTATCAAACTTTTGGCTACTAACAGAATATGACATATCAAGATACCATCTGAACTACGGAATTCCTCCAAATTCCTATGGAACAGTACCAATGAAGGGGAGCACCTAATTTCTTGAGCTAATATTTCTTCTATTAACTGACACGAATCTATTCAAAACCTGTTTATTTTAGGGAACTCCCACCACATATGAAATGATGTTCCCAACTGATTACAGCCTCTCCAGCAGGTACTTTGATTTTTTGGGTCTATTTTATTCATACGTTCAGGAGAGAGGTACCAATTATTTGAAAGCTTAAAAAACATTTCTATATACCTTGGCAGACCTGCTGCTTTTTTTACCGTTCTTAAACTTTGGTACCATACCATCGCTTCAAAGGTTTCTCCCATAGTTGATTCCCAGTACATCAAACCTGAACTTTTCCTAAGTGAGCAGTTCCCATTTATGATTTTATTAAATTTAGAAATAGTTTGTAAATTATCTCTTTTTATCACTAGATCTTCCATTTTAGTTGTTTTTAAATGTTGTGAGATCCTGTAACCGCAGACTACTAGTCTTTTTTTAATACACTCATATTCTAACCAAGTCAATTTTATATCTCCAAATTTCCTACACATCCTTTGTAGGTCTATAAGTTGTCCATCTTCGAACAGTTTTGCTATGGGTGTGTCACCCTTGATTTTCAGAGATGTAATTATTGGGTTAGAGTCCCCCCGTTCCAATGTATCAATTGGGGCAGCCAGTGAGGGAAGGTTAATTAGCTGCATGGATAGTCTATTTCTATACCAAAATTTGGTGAGGGAAACCAAATTCTTCGGGAGATCTCTAATCACCGTCTCGTTCAAGCTAGGTAGCCACAACACGGAATGGATCTTAATATTTCTTAATAAGGCCTCCTCAATTTCCATCCATCTAGGTTGTTCCTTTACTAAATCCCAGCTAATAAGTTGTGCTATACAAATTTGTTGGTAAATATCTAATATACAGGGGGAATTTAACACACCTTTCTCAACCTTTTGATTTGCTATTATTTTTCCCACCCGGGGTTTCTTCCCACCATAGATAAACTTATCTAGCTGCACTTGTATTTTTTTGACGTAGTTATATGCCAGCGCTCCCGGAATACATCTCAGACAGTAAGTGATTTTTGGGATGATATTCATATTGATAGCTGCAATTTTAGCTAACCATGATAAATTTAGTTGTTTCCAATTAGTCAAGGTAATGTTTATTTTACTCATGGTTTCATCTAAATTAGCTTTAATCAATTTACCCAATTGAAATGAGAATTTGATTCCTAGGTAGGTGATACTATTTAAATGCCAGTTACACTGTAGCATATGCTCTAGATCATCCCTATCTTCTATCTTTAATCCTCTTTTTAAAGGCACAGACTTAGTTTGATTTATTTTAAAGTAGGAAATTCTACTGAATTCCTCCAGAATGTCCAAGAACTTTTGACATGATATCACAGGCTCTGTAAATGTTACTACTATATCGTCCGCGTATGCTAATAGTTTAAACTCATGTTTCCCTATTCTGACTCCACTGATATCCGCCTCTTCCCTTATATGTATTGCCAGCGGTTCCAGAAACCGGATAAATAGGAGCGGGGATAGGGGACAGCCCTGGCGAGTGCCATTGCTTATACTAAAAGATACTGATTCAAAATAAGGATTGACTATGCGCGTCTTTGTTTCCCCATAAAGCGATTTAACTGCCTTCAGGGCAAAGTCTCCCAACCCGAATTTCACCAGGACGGCCTCTAGAAATACCCAATTAACCCTGTCAAACGCCTTTTCGGCTTCTAATGACAGGGCCAATATGGGCATTTCCCTGGCTTTAGCATGCGCGAGTATATTTAGGAGCCTTCTGGTACTGTCCGAGGCTTGACAACCTGGAACAAAGCCCGTTTGATCTGTATGTATAAGTTTATGAATGACCGTTTTTAGTCTGTTTGCTAAAAATTTTTAATAGGTATTCAAATCTATATTTATCAAAGTAATTGGTCGACAATTTTTGCAATCATCTGGGTTTTTATCCTCCTTTAATAAGTTTATTATTTTAGATTCTGACATTTCTCTTGGGATCTCCCCAGATATTTTAATATCATTATATACATTACATAGGGGTTCTTTAATCTCTGGAAGAAGAAGTTGAAAGAAGGCCGCATCAAACCCATCTAACCCTGGGGCTTTGTTTCTCTTGTTACTGTTAATTACCTCACAGACCTCTAACTCTGTAATATTGTCTGGTACATTTATCCCATCCAAAAATTTTGATATATCCACTTTAGTGGGGCCTGTAAGTTGTGAGTCCTTTTCCAAATTATATAGCTTCCTATAGAAGTATAGGAAAACCTCCCCAATTTTATCTGGATTGATATTTTCCTTTCAGGTCAATTATTCTGGCTGTTCTATTTTGCTCTCGTTGTTTTTTGAGTCTATTCGCCAAAAATTTCCCCGTTTTACTGCCGAACTTCAAGTGATTTTGACGATAGCGCCACAGTAAATTATCGGCTTGTAATTGCAGTATTGCCCTAATTTCTTTATTTATAATGCATATTTTATCACCTATCTCTTTGATATATTTTCCCCTGTTAATCTGATGAAGCTTTATTAATTCCATACACAGCAGTTTTAGGGGTTTTCCTCTTCAAGTCTCATCCAATTTTATCCTAATTTAGGGTATTTCTCTGATAGAGAATATTTCGTAAACCTTTTATATGTTATCGTATTTCCAGCCCTTCTTACAGGGTCCACCCGCTATCCAGCAGGGTATAGAGTCGCATATTTTAAATTTATATTTATTATATTTGTATATTTTTTTCTGGGGATCTGTTTTCAGATGTATTTGGACTCAGATCGTCCTCCGGGGTACTTGAAGTTAATTTTTTCTTCCCAGACATAAACATACTCGGAATTTTAGTTGTATTATTGCTCTTTTTTTCTTTTGGTTTCATTTTTGAGGGCATCTTAACACCTTTTTCCTCTTCAGTAATTAGGAAAGCAATTTTCCCCAGAAGGGGTGTTTGATGTTCCAATATATACTCAGATATTTCCCAATACTGCTTTCCTAATGCAGTGGCTTTGTTCCTGCCTTTTTATGTGAGGGGGGGCCCTTCCTGTCTTGTCAGTCCAGATGGTATCTTTTGTTATAGCTGAATGGAGGGGCAACTCTGGGAGAGATATAACCATTCAGCAATGCACTCCAGTACACTCCAATACCCCCCTCACACACAAAGTGGTTCTGTCCGGAAGACCAGAAAAAAAATATTTAACTCAATTTAATTAATCTCCAGGTTTACTAGGGCATATGTACAGTTCTCTATTTATTATACAGAGCAGGAACATTCTCCTCCTACCCCCTTAAGCTTGTAACTGTAATAATGTAAATGTCTCTGAGGTGCTCACCTTTTTAGCTGCTGCCGTGCGCATCCCGGTACTGTGATAGCCTGTATCAGCCTAATATCCCCTGTCTCGCTCATGTGTGCCTTGGGGCGTCACTTTAAAAACCTCCATCATACTGCAGGGCTTTACCATGCTTCCCCATGCTTCAGGGGCCTCTCTGTCCCACACACCACAACAGCTCAGGCTCTATGTACCTCACTTGCTTGTCATGCCTTTGGAGCTATGTGCCTCACTGGCTTCTCATGCCTTTGGAGGTACGCAGCAATTAGCCTGCTCCCCTGCTAGGCACAGCGATTGATCTGCTCCCTAGCTGGAGCTCCAGACCCTCCACGTCTCCAGCCCAGGTCGTGGGCGTCTATACGGGTCCCTCGTATGCACCAGCTGCACGCTCAGGCTGAGGCAATCACAGTCTGTGATTCAATCCTGTTTTCATATATCGGCTGCACTTGGTGGACTTACTGCAGGACTTTTCTGTGAGCTTGGGAGACAACACCCATATATTCCATTTAGGTATTTACAATCGAGGGGGGTACGGGAACCACTTAACTTTAATGTTGTTCAATCTCGGCCACGGTCTGCTAGCGCTGTTACAGCATAGCCTCTCCGGTCTCTCCCAGCTGCTCAGCTCCACTGATTCACATCAGATCTGGAGCATGCATCACTTCCTGTAACGCCCCCAGACTTTGGTTTAATATGTATGAATGTGTATGTTGAAAGAATGATGAATGTATCCGGGAACTATCTGAGGCAATGTAAAGTGGGAACTTTATTTTATATGACATGGGAGGAATCTAAAAATCTTGTCAATGGGCAAAGGATTTAAAGTCATCTTGCATAATGTAAATGGTCTGAACTCAGCAACAAAGAGGAAAATAGCCTTCTTGAACTATAATAAGATTCAGGCGGATATTCTCTGCCTCCAAGAAACCCATCTAAAGAGGGAGTCAGTGCAATATATGTCCAATAAAACTTATCCAACTAGAATTGACTCCACATATAACAACAAATCAAAAGGAGTCTTTATCTTTTTTAACAAAAGGTTAGTGGTGGCTGAAGAATTTAAAAAAATAGACCCCTTGGGTAGATATATAATATGGATTGGCCATATAAACAATAGATTGATAACCTTAGTTAATGTCTATCTGCCAAATAAAAACAAAAACAGATATCTTAAAAATTTACTACGAGATATTTTTAAAATCAAAAAAGGATTGATTATGTTATGTGGGGACTTCAATCTGGTAACGAATGTGTCAATGGATAAACAGAGGTCTTATAAAGTTAAGTTGGAAGCCCATATTAGTAAAGCCGCGTCTGAGTTTTCTAGCTTGATTAAGAGCTATGAACTACTAGACTCCTGGAGGGTGTTCCATCCGGATCAAAAAGAATTGACCTTTTTTTCTAATCGCTACCAATCTTACTCCCGTATAGACTATATCTTTGCGGATGCAAGCACAGTGCGAATGATAGAACATTCCGAAATAATTTTGGCACATTGGTCAGACCATTCTATCAATAGCATTATATTGGTAGGGGCAAATAAGGTGATGTCTAAGAACAGTTGGAAAATTAATCCATTGATACTTAAAAAAATTAATCTGTTTCCGCTATCAAAAAAGATATGCAGGAATTTTTTTAAATTCATAAGGACTCAGTAAAGTCAGCAAAGACGCTATGGTGCGCCTTCAAGTCGTTTATTCGAGGGATACTAATCGCTAGATCCGCCGAAAATAAGAGAAACAAGGGCAAGTCATTAAATCTCCTTTACATAGAATTAGAAAAGCTACTTCAGGACAATATGACGAACCCAAGTAAAGAACTAAGAGGTAAAATTAAGGGGATACACAATCAAATTAAAAAAATTCTCCAGTTACAAGCGGATAATCTCCTTTGGAGATATCAGCAATCCCATTTTCTATATGGCAATAAATCCGGTAAATATCTTGCTAACAGACTAAAGAAGCAACGAAGCCAGAACAGAATTTAAAAAATCAGGGATAAAGAGGGTAAAATTCATCTACACCCCGACAAAATTAACGGGATCTTTCAGGACTATTACACCGAATTGTACAACTTAGGAAATTATACGCGGTTTAAACTTCCAGCCAAAGAAGAAATTGAAGCCTTCCTATGTAAGATCAAGTTCCCTAGAGTTTTAGAAAAGGATAGCGAATACTTAGACAGTAATATAACCATTCGAGGAAATCACTGAAGTAATTAATAGCGGCAAATCCAACAAATCCCCGGGGGTAGATGGATTTGACTCTCTGTTTTACAAATCTATTTTGTCGGAACTAAAAAGTTATTTATGTAACCTATTTAATGAAATAAAACAAACAGGGGATATCCCCGCTGAGATGTCAGAGATTAAAATAATTAACATTTTGAAAGAAGGTAAAAATCCGGAGCAGTGCGAGAGCTATCGACCAATATCTCTGATTAATTTAGATATAAAAATCTACTCCAAAATATTGGCAAATAGATTGAAAACCATAATTAACCAGTTGATCCATAGAGACCAAACAGGCTTTATTCCTGGTCGCCAGGCATCTGATAACTCTAGACGAATGATTGATATTTTAAACTATGTTGTAGAACAGGATATACCCTTATTGGCCTGTCTTTGGATGCGGAAAAGGCATTCAACAGGGTCAATTGGGAATTTCTCCAGGCTGTCCTGATGAAATTCAGATTTAACAACTTTGCCTCGAGATCCGTTAAAGCCCTGTATGCCAATCCTACGGCATATATAGCAAATCCAGACTTTAAGTCAAAAAAGTTTAAAATTGGACATGGCACTCGACAGGGATGTCCCCTATCCCCTTTACTGTTTATCCTTTTTATAGAACCCCTAGCTATTTATATTCGAGAGTGTAAAGCTATAGAGGGTGTAATTATTAATAAGGATTAATTTAAATTTATGGGTTTTGCAGATAATATTGTCATATTGATTACTATGACTAACCTGGAGAAGGCATGCCCAAAATTACAAGAAATTCTGGATGAATTCGGAAGACTATCATATTTCAAGATAAATAATCTAAAATCTAATACCTTAATGAGAGGTTTTAAACCGGAAGTTAAAAATAGATTGGGGAAAATATCCTTGTATAATTGGAAATCCGAATATATAGTCCATTTGGGCATAAAACTGTCATTTGGAGTCAAGGATATTCTTAAAGTTAACTCGGAAGGTGTCATGAAACAAATCAGACCTATTCTATGTGATTGGAGATCTCTTAACTTGCTCTTGTCGTCGAGAATCGCAGCAACCAACATGAGTATTGTCACGAAAATTACCTATTGCTTAAGATTCATACCTGACAGAATATCAAACAATTATCTGAAAATCATCCAGGACATTTTGGATAAATACATATATGGTGGGAAAAAAAGTAGAATTATGAAAAGCGTGGTTAGTAAGAAATATGAAAAAGGAGGCTTAAATGCCCCTAGTATAAAAGACATACCGTATATACTCGAGTATAAGCCGACCCGAGTAAAGCCGAGGCACCCATTTTACCACAAAATACTGGGTAAAATGAGTGACTCGAGTATAAGCCGAGGGTGGGAAATGTGCTGCCCCCTGTGTCCCTCTTGTGCCCTCTGTGTCCCCCTCTCTCTCCGTGTCTCTTCTCCCCTCTCCTTTCCCTGTGTCTCTTCCAACCTCTCCATTCCCTGTGTCTCTTCCTCTCTCCCTTATCACCCTCCTCAACCTCCCTCCTCATCCTCAACCTCCCTCTTCATCCTTATCCTCCCTCCTCATCCTCAACCCCCTCAACCCCCAATCCTCATCTTCAACTTCCCTCCTCAGCCTCAACCTCCCTCCTCAACCCCCCCATCCTCAACCCCTTCCTCAACCTCCCTCCTCAACCCCTTCCTCAACCTCCCTCCTCAACCCCCCTATCCTCAACCCCCTCCTCAAGCCCCCATCCTCATCCTCCCTCCTCAACCCCCCTCCTCAACTTAAACCCTCCTCAACTTCAACCCTCCTCAACCTCAACCCCCCTCAACCTCAACCTCCCTCAACCTCAACCCCCCCATACGTTAATTAATTTGCACTCGTAATGTTTGAGATGTGCTAAAATCAATAGAGCTCTAAGTCCGAATTTGTGTCTTTGGCTGACCCATAGTGAATGTGGGGGGGTAAATCATAATTAAATTGAGAAGAGCTAATAGACTATGAGGCTCATTCCGGGCTTCGGAGATGTAGACCACAAGTTATTTCGCTATTCAATTGGCGCCTTTTTGCGGGCTCTGATCGGGTTACGGGCTACAGCCTACGATTCACTGCAATGGTTCACAACGCAAGTTAATGTCCCTCCAAGCCTTTGATCTTTCACGGCTGCATTAGTTTCGAACGCTAAAATTGCAAACCGCTATTCAATTGCTCCAAATCACCCTCGCAAAGCAAGCCGTCAAGCCCACAAATGGCGAAAGTCGAACCACAAGTCACGAGTACCAAGGGGCTTAATGACATGTCCAGAGCACTTTAAATGAACATATATACACACACTACTGTACTTTTATTAAAAGGGAAAGTGATGTTAGGCACAATTAATAGCACAACCTTTTTAAGCTCGCAAATCGTCATCACATATAATAGTTGTCAAACTACTAATCGTCGTCATGCTTTTGCTCGCAAGAACTGCGTCTCTCGCGAAGGGCGCAGTTTGGTCCACAGATGCGGACCCTCGCAAAAGGAGGGGCCACATTTGCGGAAGGTGGAGGCTCCAATGTCGGCCACCATTTCACAACACTAACTTACACATTTGCTGAGGTGGAGGTTCTACGGCGCCTCACAAGCGGTTCCACACACACAAGCACCAAAATACGAACCTCGGCTCTTACAACACAAAATTTACGGACTTAGCCAAAATAAATACGAGACGCGGGAGTAAGAAAAAAAAACATCACAAACTCGCAAAATTACGACCTTAACGGCCGAACCGAGCGCACCTGAAAACATTAAAAACACAATAAATACACACAAAAAAAGATATAAAAGCTTACCCACAGCGAGGGGGGTCGGCACCCAGGACATCTGCAAGTGAAGTTACACCTCAATTTACGTTCAAATTCCTGAGTTTATACACACGAAAATCCTCTAAGCGAGAGAAAAAATGGCAGCCAAAAAACATACACATCAGCTACACTAACGGCTTTCCCTAGCGCACGCAGCATATTTACACTACGCACTGCACACATTGCTGACACTTATACCTCAGCACAACACTGCAAACCTACATTGTATGCTGCAGGAACATCGAAACAGATTGTCAGCTCTTCAGCACAATGCTTCATATATTACTTAGAAATAGGTAAAGTATATTAATTTATTCATTATTTCATTGGCATGCAAAAATACATATACACAAAAAAAAACAACGTATCGCAATAAACACAAAAGACATTCACTGCGCCCCTCACAACCAATGCCAACGCTGCTCATACCACACAAAATGCCCCAGGAGACAGCCTTGCAATAAGCGCATAAAGCACATCAACGCCGACCTTACAATGACAGCAAAAGCCCCTGTAATAACAAAAAAAAACAACATCCAACAGCCGCACAATGAGCGCCACATGTGCTCATTGCGAGGCATGCGATGAGCGCCATGTTAATACATATAATGGAAATTGCATGTGATAGAATATCATATTTACGGCTTTATCAATATTGCAATATTTCAGGAATGTGGGTCTGTTCATAACTTGTAATTGAAGCCCAGTTTTCATTGCTGTAATGATGATGATCTGTGTTTCCATTGGCTTCCATCGGCCCCTAACTCACTGTCTTGCCCAATTGAAGAGCACTAAGTAGTGGCCGCTGTGGGCCCCCAGCAAGTCTGCAGACTTACGGCCTACATCCCAGAAGTTAAGGCTTCTGAATTGAATGAGGCTCTATATATCAATTTTAAAAGTGGCTTTAAGTGTGTATAAATTATTAATTGGCCAAAAGATTAGAACCTATTGTATGAATGAGTTACAGGGACAAAATATTGTAGGAGCTATTTGGAAGGTTTCAGTGAGCAAAAACAGTGCTTTTAAGCCACTGTTAATAAAATGATGTTTAGATATCCTATTAAATACTTAACTCATTATTTTAAAAATAAAAACAAGGAGCCTTCCAGGTCCACTTAAGAAATATGCAAATAATATATTTTGCAAGTACCCATAAAGAGTTTACTCATTTCATTTAAACATAGAATCTTAGGACAAATAAAATATGTGTTGAAATTCTCCAAGGCTTTAAAGAATAAATGTGCACAAATGTGCATAACAATATGGGACACTGCTTACAAAACAATCTTAGCTCTTAATTAGCTATCCTCTGAAAAAATAATATCTGAGTATGCTCCTCTCTGTATTTCAAGTACAATCATGTTATAATATCTTACGTCTTCTGCTAATGGAAAGGATAACCCTTGGGTGTTGAGGTTTTGCTTCACACGCAATGCATGTTAATAATATGCACATTAATTTTGAGGCTAATTGATTTAGCATTAAGACTCCAACTAAGTTTTGAATAGCGATTGGGAATTCTCATTAAAACATTACCTGGCAATACAATGCAAAGATTTCTTAATCTCTTCCAGAGGGCAAACAGGTTGAATTTATTCTTAGCTGTTGACAGCATCTTACATGATGCACAGAAATCTGTAATGAGTAACAAGAAACATTTTCTTCTGAATCTGACCATTTAATATGCTTAATAGTTTATAGTATGTGTCTTTTGTATAAAATGGATTTTGATGACAATTAAAGGGTTCTTTAAACCTCTTTAAACATCTTCACAGAATGTCTGACACATCTTGACCCTACATAACCGATTTTTCTTTCTATTTATCACTATGAGATCTACCTGTCCCTCTCTTGAGTAAATCCTTCATTTCTTGTTTTGCTACAATATGCCAGCATTGTCATACATCTCCTTTATGATTAGTTTTGCCTCTATAAGTCATTTCAACACAGAGACAATTTTATCACATTTGAGAACATTAAAATTAAATTTCCAGTACCCTGGTCTCCAATGTACAAGAGCATGGACCGAATGTTCTACAGGTCTCATCACAACACCACTACATTTTGTTTATTTTTTCACATAGCTAAATGTCTATTCAACATTTAGCATCACTGTTTATATAGGTGTATTCAGGAGCATCAGAGTTTTAAGATTTAAAAAAAAAATCAACTTCAGTGTACATAATATTTAAGAAATGTGAATCATACTACCTCTAACTTGGACATAAGAATAACAATTGAAGTCACCTCCAAATACTACAAGTCTTGCAGTGTGAAGATAAAGCCTTACAATAGAAAATACATATTTTATTTCAGCTCTGGATTGGGGTCATACATTTTAATAAACCTACAATTAATATCTCCAATACACCTCCCTGTCATTATATCAGCAATCTTACTGGATATGCTATAATATAATCCCAAGCCTATCATACTTATCTGGTTCAAAAGACCAGAATGATCGACCCAAAATCAAGTATTCTACAGATATACACATCATGTGTGCTTGGCAGTATTTTTTCCTGCAAATAGAAAAAATCTAAATTATATGATTTCATAACTGAAAAAGCCTCAGTCCTTGCTTTCTTTATACTGTTCTCATTTACTGTAACAAAACTAAGAGGTGCAGGACACTCAGAAATAGTATTTGTGCTACACATAGTGATAATATATTAGTGTTCAGTGTTTCTGCTTACTGCTGCTCTTCCCTTTTTTAGTGTTCTTTGATAGTGATGTCGCGAACATAAAATTTTCGGTTCGTGAAATGCGAACGCGAACCGCCGCAAATGTTCGCGAACTGGCGAACCCGGCGAACCGCCATAGACTTTAATGGGCGGGCGGATTTTAAAACCCATAGGGACTCTTTCTGGCCACAATAGTGATGGGAAAGTTGTTTCAACGGGACTAACACCTGCACTGTAGCATGCCGGAGGGGGATCCATGGCAAAACTCCCACGGAAAATTACACAGTTGATGCAGAGTCTGGTTTTAAGCTATAAAGGGCATAAATCACCTAACATTCCTAAATTGTTTGGAATAACGTGCTTTAAAACATCAGGTATGATGTTGTATCGATCAGGTAGTGTAAGGGTTAGGCCCGCTTCACAGTGACAGACCAAACTCCCCATTTGCACAAGGTTGGATACCAAGCTAGCCATGTCCCGTTCCTTGTCCTCACTGATGTCATTGAAGGTCTCTTCCTCCACCCAGCCACCAAGGGTCCCAGAAAGGTGACAACAAGCCCCCTGGGACGCCTGCTGTGTTTGGTCTTCCACCTCCTCAAAGCCACTTTTCTCCTCTGACTCCTCTTCTTCAGACTCCTCTCACTGTGTTGCCTCTCTCTGAATTATTATAAGGTGTGTTAAGTAGTACTACTCTTATCAGCTTAATACCTGTTACAGCACATATCAGGGGGCGTGTATAAGGCCTGGATTTTTAGAACCAGGAGATGGAAAAATATGCTTTGTTGGTCGTATCACTTCAATTTTGGGGCACGGCACATGCAATCAAAGGTGCCACCAGATAGGAGTGGCGTGTTTGTAAGTACTACTCTTATCAGTTTAATACTTGTTACGTCACCTATCAGGGCACGTGTATAAGGCCTGGATTTTTGGGACCAGGAGATGGAAAAAGATGCTTGGTTGGTCGGATCACTTCAAATTTGGGGCACTTACGCTCAAACATGTCCTTTACAGGCACCTGACTATGGGCAGATGAGCAGGAACTGCTCAAGGCGAGAGACGGAGTGGCGGATGGTTGAGAGGGGACAAGGAGGACAGCAGTGGTTGATGTGGCTGATGATGCTGGACCAGGAGGAGGATGGCGGCTTTGAGTTTGTGTGCTGCTTGTACTCATGTGTTGGTCTGGAGTCACCCAAACATTAGGTCTCAACCTGTAGAGGATAAGGGAACAAGGCTACTCTAGACCTTATTCATCATTACAGGTTTTGACAGATTGGTACTATGCGTGCAAGCTACTGTGACAACAGATATGAGTGGCACTGTGCACTTGCAGAAGTTATATCAGCCTCATCATCCTCCCCTGTATCTCGTTACCCCCTCCCTCATCATCCTCCCCTGTGTCTCTTCCCCCCTCCCTCATCATCCTCCCCTGTGTCTCTTTCCCCCCTTCCTCATCACCCTCCCTCATCATCATCCTCCCACCTCCCTCATCATCCTCCCCTGTATTTCTTTACCCCCTCCCTCATCATCGTCCCCTGTGTCTGTTTCCCCCCTCCCTCATCATCCTCGCCTGTGTCTCTTTCCCCCCTTCCTCATCACCCTCCCTGGTGTCTCATCCCCCCCTCCCTCATCATCCTCCCACCTCCCTCATCACCCTCCCCTGTATCTCTTTACCCCCTCCCTCATCATCCTCCCCTGTGTCTGTTTCCTTCCTCCCTCATCATCCTCCCCTGTGTCTCTTTCCCCCCTTCCTCATCACCCTCCCCTGTGTCTCATCCCCCCTCCCTCATCATCCTCCCACCTCCCTCATCATCCTCCCCTGTGTCTCTTTACCCCCTTCCTCATCATCCTCCTCTTGTCTGTTTCCCGACTCCCTCATCATCCTCCCTTGTGTCTCTTTGCCCCCTTCCTCATCACCCTCCCCTGTGTCTCATCCCCCCTCCCTCATCATCCTCCCGTGTGTCTCTTTCCACCTTTCTCATCACCCTCCCCTGTGTCTCATCCCCCCTCCCTCATCATCCTCCCACCTCCCTCATCATCCTCCCCTGTATCTCTTTACCCCCTCCCTCATCATCCTCCCCTGTGTCTCTTCCCCCCTCAATCATCATCCTCCCCTGTGTCTTTTTCCCCCCTCCCTCATCATCCTCCCCTGTGTCTCTTTCCCCCCTTCCTCATCATCCTCCCCTGTGTCTCTTTTCCCCCTCCCTCATCATCTTCCCCTTTGTCTCTTCCCCCCTCCCTCATCATCCTCCCCTGTGTCTCTTTGCCCCCTTCCTCATCACCCTCCCCTTTGTCTCATCCCCCCTCCCTCATCATCCTCCCCCCCTCCCTCATCATCCTCCCCTGTATCTCTTTACCCCCTCCCTCATCATCCTCCCCTGTGTCTGTTTCCCTCTCCCTCATCATCCTCCCCTGTCTCTTCCCCCCTCCCTCATCATCCTCCCCCCTCCCTTGATGACAAGGGGGGGAAGAGACACAGGGATAAGTGTGAGGGGTGTTAGGGTAAGGGGTGTTAGGGATAAGGGTGAGGGGGTTAGGTGTTAGGGTGAGAGGTGTTAGGGATAAGTGTAAGGGGTGTTAGGAATAAGTGTGAGGGGTGTTAGGTCTTAGGGATAAGTGTGAGGGGTGTTAGGGTTAGGGGTGTCAGGGATAAGTGTGAGGGGTGTTAGGGTTAGGGTGAGGGGTGTTAGGGTGAGGGGTGTTAGGGTTAGGTGTTAGGGATAAGTGTGAGGGGTGTTAGGGTTAGGGTGAGGGGTGTTAGGGATAGGTGTTAGGGTGAGGGGTGTTAGGGATAAGTGTGAGGGGTGTTAGGGTTAGGTGTTAGGGTTAGGTGTTAGGGATAAGTGTGAGGGGTGTTAGGGTTAGGTGTTAGGGTGAGGGGTGTTAGGGATAAGTGTAAGGGGTGTTAGGGTTAGGTGTTAGGGTTAGGTGTGAGGGCTATGAGGGTTAGGGTGAGGGGTGTTCGGGTTAGGTGAGGGGTGTTAGGGATAAGTGTGAGGGGTGTTAGGGTAAGGGGTGTTAGGATAAGGGTGAGGGGGTTAGGTGTTAGGGTGAGGGGTGTTAGGGATAAGTGTGAGGGGTGTTAGGGATAAGTGTGAGGGGTGTTAGGGATAAGTGTGAGGGGTGTTAGGGATAAGTGTGAGGGGTGTTAGGGTTAGGGTGAGGGATATTAGGGATAAGTGTGAGGGGTGTTAGGGTTAGGTGTTAGGGTGAGGGGTGTTAGGGATAAGTGTGAGGGGTGTTAGGGTTAGGTGTTAGGGTGAGGGGTGTTAGGGATAAGTGTAAGGGGTGTTAGGGTAAGAGGTGTTAGGGATAAGGGTGAGGGGGTTAGGTGTTAGGGTGAGGGGTGTTAGGGATAAGTGTGAGGGGTTTTAGTGTTAGGGTGAGGGGTGTTAGGGATAAGTGTGAGGGGTGCTAAGGTGAGGGGAGGATGATGATAAGGGGGGGAAGAGACACAGGGGTGTCCTTGCAGCAGAGATCAAAAGAGTCCTTCAGGACTGTATTGCACACTGTGTACAGTAGCCTAGCTATGGTTTTCCCTATTGATGCAGTATCACCTACACTCAGCCTCCTCTCAGTAAGACTGCAAGTTAGTTATGATTCCAACATGGCTGCTGTCCATGAGATAGAAGGCTCTGGAAGGGAGTGTATGCTGCTGTTTGGCTGGAATGTGTCTGCTGACTGTGACATGCAGGGTCAAAGTTTGCTAAATGATAAAGTATAGGGGGCGGGTCAAATCTCGCATATGTTCGCAGTTCGCCGCGAACATGCTATGTTCGCCGGGAACAGTGCGCCGGCGAACTATTCGGACATCTCTATTCTTTGATGGTAAAAACTTTTTATTAGACGGTTCAGTCATATCAACAACCAAAGTTTTTTTTCTTGGAGCAGCCCCTTCATGTGGAGATCAAGATCTGAGTCTTCCATTATATTTTCCCAACTTTTTTCACTGAATTTTTCATATTTATTTTCCAAAGTAATTTTGTAAGGAAAAGGACATATCTTATCAGCAGTTATAATGTTCTTGCTTGATACATGCACCTTAGAGACCTTGTTTGTTTGTTTTTTGCAATGATTTTCCATTCCTCTTCCTCACCCCTGGATTTCACTCTAGCAGCACTATGAAGCATCCTTCCATCATTAACAGGTTCATCAGCTCGTAAAATACTGCTTGGCTTTTTTCTTGGGTTCCCACATCCCCATCTATAATAGGTACATGTTTCTAGCCTAGGTTTTCCTAAGTGGTTCCACTGGGAAGAGTCTCTCCAATATAATTTTCTGCATCAGAGGCCTCTACAGCTTAATCATTCTTTGCAAACTCCGCTATTTTCACCTCAGGTGCTTTTGATATACATTTTCAAGTATAACAGGTGCATGTAGATGCTTCCTTCTCCTTTCTACATCTTGATGGCTTGCAGGACCTGACTCCCATGAACAGCTACAGATGAATTCACACTGATTGGGACAGTTTGCAGGGTTTCAGGAAATCACTAACCTGCAGTAATTTCTGATTTTCTCTTCCCTTCACCTGTGCACAAGAACTGGCTGCTTTTTTTAGGGCTACTGCTGCTTTCTAGGTTCTCCTTCAGGACAAGCCTAGGTAGAGAGATGCTCTGCAGGTCTATTTGTTACTATGCAGTTTTCATATGAGTACCTGGAGCGCTCCCAGTAATGATAACACTTTTGTGTCCATTACTTTACAAACCAGTTTCAGATATAATTTCTCTCTCTTGTAGATAACTTTGGGCCTGGCATACTGAGGCTTCCATATCATCATCACACACATCAATCTTTTTTTCTCTTGCCATTTCAGCAGGTTTTGCATTTAATTTCCAAATAAATCTTTCTCTTTAGCCAGAGTATGAGACCTGAAGGTTACTCCTTTTTCTCCTACTACAGGATCAGCCTCCGTCTTGTTTCTCAGACCCACTTAGATCCAGTGTGACGGGAATCTTTAAAATTTAAATAAAAAACACTATTTACAAATATTTACACATTTTTACAATACAATCAATACAATACAATCTGATCCATTTTTATTTACAAAAATAAACCTTTCCAAAACAACTTAAATGTATTTCCCGTCATTCGTTCAGATTCTCTCTTATGAATACTCTAAGTCTTGTATGACATTTTCAGCTATTACATTTACTGGTATTACATGTCTCCTAGAAGATACAGCACATCTGGCATTCCATAGGTGGTAGACACATAGTATGTTTAATAGCCATAGTGTTCTGTAAAGGAAAGGCAGTTATATTTTCTGAAAACAATCCATAAGCTATTTAAGAATAACATTGATTTTTAAAGACTGGAATCTAAAAAAAATCAGCAATCTTATTCCAAATGGCTACAGAAGTTGGGCAATCTAAAAGTAAATGCTCTATCGTCTCAGTGTCATTACTGGTATCTCTCGGACAACTCCTATGATCAATGTTTCTATAGGTTATGTTCTGTCTTACATACATTTTCAAATGGAACAATAACCATGATAAATCTGTTGTTTTTGGGGGTAATCTGGGGTTGTTTAGCTGCTGTAAGACTTGGCTATGATTAGACTCAGGACAGTACTTCAGGTCTAGTTTGGGTTAATCGCTGGCCAGTACTAATGTTTCAACTTGTTTTCTTGATAATTGTTCGATTTCTTTTTTTGTGATTTTAAATTAACTGTCCGTATCACATATGATGGTAAATATGTTATATTTCAAGTGATCCTTTTAATACCTCCACCACGAAACCATGGCTCAAATATTGATAACCAGCCTTTAAAGGAACCACTCCATTTTGTCTGTGCTAGAATCATACCTCAAAAATGAAAACACAGAAATATCAAATTAAAAAATATCTCTGGATTTATCATATTTAGACCTCCTTTATTTTTTGGCCAACATGTAATAATCCTGCTCACTAGTGATGTCCCGAACAGTTCGCCGGAGTACTATTTGCGGCGATTTTCGCATGTTCGCGTTCGCCCCCTATACTTTATCATTGAGGAAACTTTGAACATCATTTATTTTATTTTATATATTTTTTTTGTGCCTGCCTTCCAGCGTGTGTGCGTGACAGGCTAACACTTAACAGCTTATATTGTGCTTATTTTCACTACTCATACCTGGTGTTGTAACATACATTGAAAACAACCATTTTTTTCCTGTAATCTAATTTCAGTTGCCTGCCTGTTTCAGTCTCACAGCTTATATTGTGCTCAGTGACATAAAACAACACTTTTTTGACTGTAATAGATTGAATATCAGTTGCCTGCCTACAGGCTTGTGTGTGAGGCCTACTTTGCCAACTTTTGCCAGTGCACAGTGACACTCATATCTGGTGGCACCTTAGATTGCACGGGCAGTGCTCCAAATTTGAAGTGGGAGGACCGAGCAAGCATCTTTTTCCATCTCCCTGTTCCAAAAATCAATGCCATATACACGTCCCCTAATAGTGGACGTAACTGGGATTAAACCGATAGGAATAGTACTACTTAACAGTACACACCTTATATTAACACAGACAGAGGCAACGTATATAATCTTCCATGCTGTGCAGTGGAAGCCCCAAGACTCTGACCTGTGTATAATCTTCCATGCTGGGCAGTGGAAGCCCCCAGACTCTGACCTGTGTATAATCTTTCATGCTGGGCAGTGGAAGCCCCCAGACTCTGGGAGTCTGAAGAAGAGGAGTCAGAGGAGGAAGGTGGCTTTGAGGAGGTGTAAGACCAAACACAGCAGGCGTCCCAGGGGGCTTGTTGTCACCTTTCGGGGATCCTTGGTGGCTGGGTGGAGGTAGAGACCTTCAATGACATCAGTGATGACAAGGAATGGGACAGGGCAAGTTTGGTATACAACCTTGTGCAAATGGGGAGTTTGGGGTTGTGCAAAGGGACTGTTTGCGGTACATTAAACGGGGAGATTGGTCTGTTACTGTGAAGCGGGTGTAACCCTTACACTATCTGATCGATACAACATCATACCTGAGGTTTTAAAGCATGTTATTCCAAACAATTTAGGAATGTTAGGTGATTTATGCCCTTTATGGCTTAAAACCAGACTCTGCATCAACTATGTAATTTTCCGTGGGAGTTTTGCCATGGATCCCCCTCCGGCATGCCACAGTCCAGGTGTTAGTCCCCTTGAAACAACTTTCCCATCACTATTGTGGCCAGAAAGAGTCCCTGTGGGTTTTGAAATTCGCCTGCTCATTGAAGTCTATGGGGTTCGCGAACATTTGCTGGAAGTTCGCAACATCACTACTGCTCACTAGATTTAACCTGTTTCTCTAAAGCATGTGGAAGAAAAGGTTACTTAAGCTTAATACAGCTTTCTCAGGAGGTGGAAACACAAAGCTTAGGTAGACAAAGATGGGCAGCAGAAATGATTTAACAATCCTAACTCTATTGTCAAATGAGAGTTTCCATTGCTTCCATCTCATGACCTTTGTTTTACATATATTTCATTTTTCTTCCAAATTTAGTTCCCCTTAATCTGAATTACTAAAATGAATTCCCAGGATACTAACATTTTCACTGTCAGTTTCTATACCTGGAGGAAGAACAAGTTCTCCAATCCAAAAAGCAACAGTTTTCCTGTAATTCATTTGGGAATTTGATATCTCGGAAAAGTTACCATACTCCAAAAAGTAAAATTATCAAATGAATTTCTAGAATTCACAAAAGCTAATAAATCGTCATCATAAGCAATACACTTTATATGAATTATTGGAGCTTGCTGGATATTTTTATTGATCTCAATCATCCTTAGTAATGGATCAATAGAAAAATACAATAGGGGACATCCCTGACGTAACCCTGGTCTTATGGAAACATTTTCTCCAATCCATCCATTAATAATTAATCTCCCCTCAGTATTTCTATAGAGAATTTTAAGCCAGGACACACATTTCTCTTAGATTCCATATTTTTTTAATACTGAGAAGAGATACAAATGATTAATTCTATCAAAAGCTTTTTCCTGATCTAGACTTACCATATATCCACATAAAGCTCCACTTTTTGCTTGCTCAAAAGTCTCTCTCGTAATGAGGGAGATTTCAATCTGTCTCCCCTGTATACCACAGAACTGGTCAGGTCTTATCAACGACTCAGCCACAGAACCCAACCAAACACACAGAATATTAGCAAGGATTTTATAATCTGTGTTAAGTAAAGAAATTGGGTGCCCGTTTTAAATGTCTCTGCTATCACCCTTTTTGTACATTAATACCAGTAATGATTGAGACTGTGAAGATGGTAATCCTGTTTCATTCAGTAAAACATTATATACTTAACATTAAATTGGGCTTAGCAACTTACTAAAAAACTGATACAATTCTGATGTTAACCCATCAGAACCTGAAGCTTTCATCTTACCCAGAGACTGAATAGCTGCCTGTACCGCAGATACTGTGATTGGGTCCCCCATGGTGGCGCTGAGATCTGAATCCAGTTTAGGAATCTCAATCTGGTTTAATATTCCCTGGATATGACATTTATTGATGGTTTTTCCCATTAAACAATTCCTTGTAAAAGGGTGTGTAATAGTTTGTTGACTTTCATCCCATAGTTTTGTAATTACTCTCTTCTGCTTCCTTTCCTTACATTGCTCAACTATATTAGGTGAAAACAATTTAAAGACCCCTCATTCACCCTCATGTGTTAGAGAAGAGAGACGGTCATATTGGGGTTCTCTTACTCTTCTTTTAATTTGGTTTATATACTCTAAGATTACCTCCTGACCTCTCTGATGTGCAGAGAAAGCTTGACACAACTGGACCCTACATGACATATTTTTTTAATAATTATCACTTTGAGATATTCTTAAATTCTTGTTTTGTCTCTTCCCAGCATTATCATAAATCCCCATAATGGATAGTCTTGCCTCTATCAAACTTTTGGACCCGACATGACAGATATTTTTTATAATTATCCCTGTGAGATATACCTGCCTCTCTCTTAAATAAATTATTAATGTCTTGCTATGTCTCTTCTCACCACAAACCTGCATTATCATACATCCCCATAATGTATACTCTTGCCTCTACCAAACTTTTAAACATATAGACCATTCTGTCACATTTGAGAATATTTGAATTTGAATCGACTCCTCAATATTTAGAGTGACACCAACAAGTGTATGGTCTGAAAATTCTATAGGTCTCACAAAAACATCACTAAATATAGTTTGTCTTTTCACATAGATTTTGTCTATTCGGCTTTTAGCATCACCGTTTACATAGGTTTAACCAGGAATACCATTGGGATTTAAACACATCCACTAAATCAGCTTTAGTGTATATAGTATTTAAAAGATGCAAATCATACTGAATATGATCCCTTTGTCTACATCTGTCTTGAACATAAGATACACAGTTGAAATCACCTCCAAATACTACTATTCTTGATGACCTTACTAAAGAAAATAGGTATTTTCTTTTGGCTCTAGATTGAAGGCCATACATGTTAATACATCTGTAATTCATGTCTCCAATACTTTTACTAGATATGAGACATATATTTTAAAATATAATTCCAACCCCATCACATTTATCAGGTCCAAAAGACCAGAAAGATACACCACATATCCAGTCTTTCCTACAGATATACACATAATTTGTACTTGCCAACTTGTTTCCTGCAAAAAGAAAACATCAAAATTGAAAACACCTCAGTCCTTGTTCTTCAGTCTGCTGTTCACATTTACCGTAGCAACACTAAGCAGTAGAGGACACTCTGGAATAGTATTTGTTCTGCACATTGTGATAATAGTGTTCAACGTTTCTTTTTACCTTTTGGGGAGGTCTCTGCTGGTAAAAACCTTTTATTAGAGAGTTCAGACATATCAACACCCAAGGTATTTCCTGGAGTAGTCCCTTCTTGCTGAGAGAGCTGATAATCAGGTAAATCTTGATCAGAGTCCTCCATTATATCTCCATAGTTTTTTTCACCAAGTGCATCATATTTATTTTCTAAAGTAATTCCATCAGGATTAGGAATTGTGTTTTCAGTAGCTCAAACCCCTTTGCTTGTCACATGGTCCTTAGTGGCCATGTTAGTTTTCCATTCCTCCTCTTCACCATTGGATTTGCCTCCATCAACACTTAGGTACACACTTCCATTATTAGCAGATGTATCAGATTGTAAAACACTATTTGTCTCTTTCCTGGAGGTTGTCACATTCTCATCTCTTATAGGAGGTGTATGTCTCTGGCTTAGGTTCTCCTGAGGGTTCAGAACAGGTTGCTCTTTTGACATTTCTCTCCTATTGTGCTCTGCTTCTGGGGAATCCCTAAAAGCATGTCCACCTTCATAACTGAGATTATACACAATGTCATCCGATTTTATCAAAAGCAGAACCCAGGTGTCTGGTGGAATTACATTGGAAGCACTTTTTTGGTTGTCCCCAGTAGAAACATCTCCTATGATCTCCCCCAATATACACACAGTTTGGGAGGTGAAAGGCCACATCATTTCTGTACCACAGATTTACTTTAAATTTGGACCCTCTATTCCAGAACCCTTCCATACATCTCTATGGGCCGCTTTTCACTGCACACTGTCTCTGTAGCCAATAATATATATCTTCTTGTGTTACAGTTTCAATATCAAAAATTACAAAAACTTCAACAGTTCTGGAAAGGCTCTGAAACATTCCCATTCTGGGTTATGTTTGGCTTCCGGATATCAGAATTTATCCAATCCTTCTGGAGTTTTAAAACTTATCATAACAGAATCTTAATCTTAACATAATTCCTGCAGTTAGGAGCATGTAACAGAGCATATACCTCATTAGGCTGGAAACCAAGAGATACTTTGAGCAAGTCTTTTCCCACCACAGCTCTGTCTGGTATGTCCTCCTGCCCCCAATAATGGAGTCTCACCACATTTCTGCTCTGCCTAGATCAATAAACAAAGTATTAAAAGCTGTACCTTTGCGCTTGGAACTACATGCTTACTGCTGGGGCTGGGATGGTTCATCTGATCCACCTGAAGGTTCAGCGTTGGGAGGAGTCTCTCCAATATTACAATCACTTTCCCCTTCAAAGGCCTCCAAAGCTTTAGCATTTTCTTCTCCCTTAGCCATTTCAACCTCAGGTAGGCCTTGTGTTTGCTCTACTCTCTCAGGTACACCTGCTACATTCAGACTGCTCCCTTCTGCTTCCAGTATGG